>CM051242.1:38004524-39204524 GCA_027917425.1 Gastrophryne carolinensis | reverse complement strand
GTCCTCCCGAGGTGGACGCGCCCGTTCTGGGGCTGTCCAATTCATCTGTCATGCATTCCCCTGACACTACTACCCTGAGGGATGGTGAGGACCGGCGCATGGACTAGCTGGCTTGCAATGCTTTTGCCTGTGTGGAGACCGCGCTACGGCCGGTTTGTGCCTCTGCCATTACAGCTATTGCTATTAAGGGTTTGGCCGCTCGGACAACTAGACGGCGGTTGCCTACATCAATCATCAGGGAGTGACCCGGAGCAAGAGGGCTCTCAAGGAAGTGTCCCTGATACTGTCCTGGGCGGAGGAGAATGTCCCCTGCATATCGGCAGTTTACATCCCGGGAATGGAAAACCTGGAGGCAGACTCCTTGAGCAGGGGGATGTCTCGGCTGGGGGAGTGGTCCCTCAGCAACAGGGTGTTTCGCTCCCTGTGCCATCGCTGGGGGCAGCCGGATGTGGACCTGTTTGCGTCCCGTCACAATCACAAGCTTCCAGTCTTTGTCTCTCTGTCCCAGGGCCCTCTGGCCTTGGTCATGGATGCACTAGCAATGTCTTGGAAGAGCTTTCAGCTCCTTTATGTGTTTCCCTTCTGTTAGGCGTGTTTCTGAGTTGGCGGCGCTTTCCATCAAACCTCCTTACTTTGAGAGACACCAGGGCAAGGTGGTGTTTCGTTTTAAGCCAGATTCTCTGCCTAAGGTTGTTTCTGCCTTTCATCTCAATCAGGACATTGTGTTGCCTTCTCTGTGACCTAATCCTAGTTACCCTAAGGAGAGGGTCTTACATTCTCTGGATGTGGTCAGGAACTTGAAGTTCTATTTGGTGGCGACTGAATCCTTCAGGAAGACTGATGCTCTTTTTGTTCTCCCTTCTGGGCCTAAGAAGGGTTTAGCTCCAGCTAAGTCCACTATCAGCAAGTGGATCCGTCAGGCTGTGGTTCAAGCCTATTCTGCTAAGGGGAAGGAGCCTCCTTTCCGTCTTACTGCTCATTCTACTCGTGCTATTGGTGCATCTTGGGCTTTTCAGCACCAAGCTTCTGTTGAACAAATTGGCAAGGCCGCTACTTGGTCTTCTGTTCATACATAAGTTTTATAAGGTTGATGTTAGGGCCTCAGCTGATGCTGCTTTTGGCCGCAAAGTTCTGCAGGCGGCAGTGGTCTAATCTGCCCGCTGTTGCTTTTGGGGATCCCACCCTACCTTACGGACACTGCTATTGGATGTCCCATGTGTAAGGAATCTTCTGGAACAGGACGTGGTGTATACTTATAATACCAATTCTACAGGTGAGTAATCACAGAATTGTATTTTTATCACCATTACTTGGAATAATACAATTCTATGATTACTCACCTGTAGAATTAGTATTATAAGTATACAGCACGTCCTGTTCCATCCCACCCTTGTTACCATTATTCTTAGTTACCTCTGTATGGTGACTGTTCATTGGGATTTTTTGTTATTATCAATTTCCCGGTTTCCTGTGTAACTGCTTGTCAATACTGGGGAATTTGTGGGAGGTCCCTGACTTATATAGGGCCCGGAGGAACCACAAGCTGTCTTCTGCAGTCCAGCGCCATCTTGTGGATGTATAACCCATGTGTAAGGAATCTTCTGGAACAGGACGTGCTGTATACTTATAATACTAATTCTACAGGTGAGTAATCACAGAATTGTATTTTTATCACCATGATGGAGGCTTCTGGGGATAATGAGCTAGGGGCCCCATCTGGGCAGGTTAAGCTCTGCCCCATGTGCGGTACCAGCCCCCCGGGGGGACTCAGCAGCGCTTGGAGCGTACTTTTGGAACATGTTAGGGCGGGCGTCCCTGCCCCTAGCCCTCTTTTACCTGCGGCCTCGCCAACGCCCCCACTGCTGCATTCAGCCCTCAGCGAGGGGGAAACTAGCAAGGGGTCCCAAGCCGATTTGACACAACGGGTGGCCAGCCTGGAGAGACAGTTATCTCGCATGTTTACTGGGAAGGCCATGAGTAAGAAGCGGCACATCGAGCCGGGTTACTCGGATTTTGCTGACGATGATCCTTTTGGAGGTCGGGACTCCATGGAGGAGGGAGAGTTGAAGGACTCCGCTTCCTCAGGGGATCGGTCGGTCGGCTATGACAGCGAGACTGGTTCCTCCTCTGACGAGGATATGTGGCTGCCTGACGACACGGAAAAGTTGCTGTCTTTTGTGTTTGAGACTTTGCATATTGTCCCTCCTAGAACGGCTAAGAGGAAGCAGAGTGATTTATTTCGGCCTGAGAGACAGAGGCTTGTCTTCCGGAGCAGGCCCACTTTTCCAATATGGTGTTTAAGGAATGGAAAGACCTAACAAATTGCCATCAGTGCCTAAGGGACTGGATAGGCAGTATGCCTTCCTTGAGGAGCTGATCTAACTCTGGTCCCGTCCCCCTGCTGTGGATACCCCGTGTCGGGGTTATCCAACACTACGGTTATGCCATTACCCGATACTGCTTCCTTGCACGACCTGCTGACAGGCGCATGGATCAGCTGGCTTGTCATGCGTTCACCCTTGTGGGTGCTGGGCTTCGCCCTGTCTGTGCCTCGGCCATAGTCTCTTTGACCATCAGGAAGAAGGTGAGACGCCTTGTTGATTTTGCCAAGTCTCGCAAGCGGGCAGAGGAGTATAAAGACCTCAAAGCCTGTGTGAATTTTATTGCTTTTGTAGTCTCGGCCATGGACGATAGTGTCCGACTTGGCGACAGGGCTTTGGCCCTGCTTGTTGCGCTTTGTCGATCACTAGTATCCCCTTCCTGGGGCTCAGGTTATTCGGCTTCACTTTCTGGTGGCCGCAGATATTCCTGGGGACGAGGTAGGTCTCGCGGCCGACCCAATCCCTCCTGGGGAGCTAAATCCATACCCCCTGCCCAGCCCTCTCAGGCATGAGGGGACGCCTTCACCCACCTGGGTGGGGGGACGGCTTCTGCTTTTTGCTCACATCTGGAGACAGCACGTCTCGGATCGGTGGATTCAGGAGGTGGTTTCCTCCTGGTACAAAATAGAGCTGGCAGTTTGTCCGCCCTCAATATTTCTTCGGTTGCGGATTTCCCAGAACACATTGACGGCGCAGGGCCTAAGAATGGCCGTTCAACGCCTTCTGCTATCAGGTGTGATTTGTCCCATGCCTCGCCAGGAACGGGGTCGAGGGTTCTACTCCAATCTGTTCACGGTGCCCGAGAAGGACGGAACGCTGAGACCTATCCTGGATCTGAATGGTCTCAACAAGTTTGTCAGAGTCAGACATTTCGGTCCGCGGTGAGCTTGCATCGGTCCGGCGACTTCATGTGTGACAGTGGACATCAAGGATGCTTATCTGCACATCCCAATTTTTCAGGGACATCAGAAGTTCCTGAGGTTTGCGTTGAAGGATCAGCATCCCCGGGGTAGAGAACCAGGAGGCAGACTCCCTGAGCAGGGGGGCCTCTCGTCTGGGGGAATGGTCTCTCGGTAACAAGAGCTTTCACGTTCTGTGTCTCTGCTGGGGTTTACCGGATCTGGACCTGTTTGCGTCCAGACACAATCACAAGCTCCCAGGGCTTCTCACACAGGGGTCGCTGCGGCACCCCAATTTACAGACGCTGGCTTTGACAGCCTGGCTATTGAAACCTCAATCCTACGGAGAAGGGGTTGTCTGTTAAGGTTGTTCAGATCATGATTCAGGCTCGGAAGAAGTTTTCTTCCATGATTTACTACAGAGTTTGGCATGCCTACATTGCTTGGTGTAAACTCAAGAGTTTCCCTTGTCGCACATTCTCTTTTTTAGGATTTTTACAACATGGCTTAGCCCTGGGTCTACAGCTGGGCACCCTCAAGGGCCAGGTCTCGGCCTTGGCCGTCTTTTTCCAAAGATCCTCTGCCAATCATAGACTGCTTTGTTCTTTTTTCCAAGGAGTTACCCATTTACGTCCACCGTGTAAGCCTGTATTACCGGTGTGGGATTTGAATTTGGTGCTTTCTGCTCTCCAGGATCCCCCCTTCCTTTTGTGCGATGCTGCCTTGTCTATCCTGACTCTAAAGGTGGTCTTTTGGTAGCCATCACCTCGGTACGCCGGGTGTCAGAACCGGCTGCACTTTGTATGAAGCCCCCTTACTTAGAGTGGCATAAGGATAAGGTGTTTTTTTGCTTTAAACCTGATTTTTTACCTAAGGTTTTTACCTTCTCTGTGTCCGGATCCGTCTAACTCTAAGGAAATGGCTCTTCGTTCCTTGGATGTGGTCAGAGCCATTAAGTACTACCTGGTTGCGACTGAATCCTTCAGGAAGTCGGATTCTCTTTTTGTCCTCTCTGAAGGTGTTAGGAAGGGTTTGTCTCCGGCTAAGTCCACTCTTAGTAGGTGGATTAGACAGGCGGTGGTGCAAGCCTACTCTGCCAAGGGGAAGGATCCCCCTTTTCGTGTTACCGCTCACTCTACTAGAGCTATTGGTGCTTTCTGGGCTTTTCAGCACCAGGCCTCTGTTGAACAAGTTTGTAAGGCCGCTACCTGGTCTTCGGTCATACCTTTACTAAGTTTTACGAGGTTGATGTTTTGGCATCAGCTGATGCTGCTTTTGGCTGAAAGGTGCTTCAGGCGGTAGTGAGATGAACTACAAGCTTTCCGCTCTGGGGATCCCGACCCTGTTTTGGACACTGCTGTTGGATGTCCCACATATAAAGAACAGAAATGAAGCAAGCCATGCTGTACACCTGGAAAAATATAATTCTGTGATTACTCACCTGTTGTATTGTTTTTACGGTGTACAGCACGGCTTGCTTCATCCCACCCTTGTTATTGTTCTCTTTTGCCTTGTTATGGTGACTGTCTTGCTACAAACTGTGAACAGAGGCAATATCAGACAACTAATAGCCATTGCAATCCTTATTAGACCTGTACCTTTTTTCTGTATAGTTATGTATATGTAAAGCACTATTAAGAATGTATGCACAACATGAGAATTAAATTCTAGCACTTACTATATACTGCTTGAAGTATTATTATTACCAAGGACCCCACTAAAATACTCCCACCCAGGTACAGCTAAAGTGTACCTCCCCCCCCTCAACAACTGTAAAGTGGACCAAAACCCAGGATTTTGAGTATCATGGGCTTTGGCCCTTCCCCAGGGCACCCCGATCAGGAGGTGCCCTGCTGTGTTGAACCCCCCAGATCGCTGAGCGCAACTCACCTCTTCCCGGTCCTACGGCGCATGCGCGGCTGCTCGTCTAATTGGCGCACATGGAGCTGCTCACGTCATCTAAGCATTCATCTAAGGCCAGCGGCTCTGAGCGCACTGTTGGCCGCATCCCCCGCTTCCCTCTAACAGTGACCATTCACAAATGCCTGACACAGACATGCGCCCTGTTAGAGGGATAGTGGGGATACGGCCACGGCTCACACATGCGGTTGGACCGGGAAGCAAGGTAAGTTTACGGGGCGACCTGGGGAATTTCACACAGCGGGCATCCTGACTTTGGATGCCCGGGGGGGAGGGAATCGGATCTTATAAATTCCCGGGCCGATCGTGCTGGGTTTTGATCCACTTTAAACAATAACATAACATGTTTCTTGTTAGTATCCCCATACTGAACAAATACCAAATTAACGTAATACATTTAAAAAATAATAGCTGTGGTAAAATACAGGTATTTTTAAGGAGCTGTATTACGAAATTTTGTAATATTAAATATCCATATAAACATGGCAGAAAATGAGAGGAGCTTGCGGTTTTTCTTCTGCTGGCAACAATACTATACAGGAGTGACAGGATTTTAAGCATATCATTCCAATGTCTCCTGAACCTGTCGGTGGGGAGCAACAGCATTAACTACTCTTGTGTATTTGCCCAAAACAGTTCATGATGGGTCTACACACATAAGGAGACTTGCAATAGCAATATGCCAGACAGGACATTAGGCTTTAGCAGATCTCTCCCAAGCAGAATGGAATTTTCAAAATCTTTCACTGCAGATACTTTTTCCTACAGATATAAGAAAGTAACAAGTCTGGCTGCATTTCCATGCAGGTGCGTATGCGGCGCCTTGTTATTTAGCATATTTATATGTATTTTTACTAGTGGACCTTTTTGCTATAGCTCCTTCAAAGAGGAACAACACATCTAATTTTGAAGTTTTGGGGGGTGTTCCTCAATGTGGCAGCATCCTGAATTGGGTTGCCCTGCTGTGTGAATCCCCCCCCCCTTCCTCCGCAAGTCGCCTCATACACTTATCTTCCTGGTGCAGACTCGGGTGAGAACGAGTGTGCTGATGGGCTGAGCGGTCTCACTTTCACTTGGCTTCGTTGATGGCTAGGCTGCCTAGAGGGCTGAGCAGCCGACACCGATTGAAGCCAAGCGCGGCATCAGCCGCATCTACGCTCTTCTTTTAGCTGTGACGTGCCCGCACCGCCCATTCAGAAAGTCTGGTAGCAGGGGCATGCGCAGCTAAAGATTTGTGGGGATGCGGTCACAACGCAGAGATGCAACAAGTTCTCTGGGAGAAGTTGAGTGTATTGGGGCTTCTGGGGGGGGGGGGGTTACACATTGGGGCCAATTTGGGATGCCCCAAGAAGTAGAACTCGAATGGCCCTGCCTAAGTTACTCTTTCAAGCGGAACAAAACCCAGGATGCCCCCCCAGGTTGCCTAGTACACTTCACCTCTTCCCGGTCCAACGGCTCTTGTCCAATCAGAGCAGTTTTCCATGACAATGTAATGCGACAAACGGCTCTGATAGGCTTTAATGGGGAGCAATAGTGACCACATACCCTGCTGCACATGCGCTACCGTTCCGAATCTGAATGAGGATGCGGCTGCTCTGGCTCCCCATTGCAAACAATACGAGCCTGCTCTTAAAGCAGACCAAAATCCACCGAACTTGTAAAAATACATTTCACCAAAGCCCCTGCTGATATTCCCTTCTTAGGGTGTAGAACTAGAAATGGATATATTCTAAGTATGTCACACACCCCGCTTCAGATAGTCATTACACTTGGGTTATACCGACCTGTAGAGGGCGATCTTGCAGAGATGTCATGGAAAAAAAAAGTGAGCCCCTCCCGGTCCATAAATACCTGGTACCTCCCACTCATTCCCCAGTCTTTCATCTCTGCAGACAGCGAGCAAGTCAGAAGATGATGTCTCCTCCTTGCAGGTAGCCGGGGTAACTCCCGGCCCGCGTGTTAGTCTATTTCTGCCTGGACCCCATGTCTTAGTTTTCGCCTTGCCTCCCAGCCTAGGCTGCTGGTCCGGGCAAGGGTAGACAGCACCTAATGGTGCTTAGGAGCTACGCTCCACCGTGAGGCCCCATAGTAAGGGGTAGGCGGTTTTGCCGGGCTGGTGATCTCGGTTTGAGATGCCCCGTCCCTTGCCCTTCCACCTTCCAGCGTGGATTCCCCCTCTCCCGGATGGCCCTTGCTCCTTAGAAGGGGGGGGGGCAGCGTAATGTCCCCTTTCCCTCTTAACGTGTCTTTGTTCAGCTGTGTGTGTGTGTGGGTGCGTGTGTTCACTGGGGTGCGTGTGTTCACTGGCCGCACTTTTCTTTTAATCTGTATTCAGCCAGCGCTGGCTGTGCCGCAGTGCCTGCCGTTGTGACATTCGGCGGGGGAGCTTCTTCCCCTCAGGTACGGTTGGTGAAGGGGGGGGCGGGGTCGGGCGCTCTGCGAACCGCGCCGGCCCGCCCTTCTCTATCCCTCTGCTTCTCAGGTCTCCGGCTGAACGCGTGAGTGGCCCCTGCGGCCTCATTACTTCAGGCACTGCCTGCGATCTCTGCATTATAATATGAACAGCCATGGCTTTGACCTGCATATGTATATATACAATTCATATGTTTTTTTGCATTGTCAGTATGTCTGCATTGTGTGTGCTTGGGCTTGTGTGTGCTTGGGCATGATTGAGGTGCTGATTGGCCCTGTATTCTGTCTTCAGGTGGACCCTTGTCAGAGCCTAAAGGGTCCTCCCGGTCCTAGGGTCCCTGGTTTAATTCCCCATAAAATCCTCCCACTCGGGACACAGAAGGGGCATCCCGGGTTGCTTATATCGTCTATCCCCTTGGGTATTGTGAGTACCTATAAAATCACCATATGGAGGCTTCCCAGGATACTGGGCTCGGGCTCCCCTCGGGGCAACCCCGGCAGTGTTTGGGGTGTGGGGCATCCCTTACAGGGGATGATGTTTTCCTTTGCGTACCATGTGCGCAGCAGACTATTACGCGGCATTCCGGATCCCTTGCTTCTGGTTCTGCGCCGCCGCTCCCTTCTCCTACCCCTCCCCGCCTGACCCGTACACCGTGTGATGTTGTCACGAGTGGGGAGTCGCAATCTGAGGTGTGTGCCAGATTGTCCAATCTTGAAAAATTATTTTCTAGGCTAAGAGAAAGCACGTGTCCCCAGCCACGCAGGCTTCTGATTTTGAGGAGTTTGACTCGCTGGACTGGTCTGATTACCCCCCGCTAGAGGAAGGGGAGCTTTTTGAGGAGTCTGATGGTTCTGACGATCAGCAGTTTGTTGGCACTGATGCCGAGCGGGGTCAGGGGGATTCTTGGGATACCCCTAAGGTCCTGGCTCATATGTTTGAGGTTCTGGCAATTTCTCCTCCCGAAGTGACTCTTCCGCAGAAGGGGGAGTTCTTTGAGGAGGCTAAGCCGCGCTTAGAATTCCAGAATCAAAGGCATTTCGACGGCATTATCCTCAAGGAATGGGAGAGGCCTACTAGGCTTCCGGGTGTCCCTCCGGGTTGGGATAAGAAATATACCTTTCCAGTGGACGCGGTGAAGTGCTGGTCTTCCCCTCCCGAGGTGGACGCCCCTGTTTTGGGGTTGTCTAGCTCCTCCGTCTTGCATTCTCCTGACTGTTCTACTCTCAAGGACGGTGAGGACAAACGCATTGACCAGATGGCTTGTCATTGTTTTGCCAGCGTCGGGTCGGCCTTACGGCCTGTTTGTGCTTCGGCGCTTCTTATAGTGGCCTCTAGGTTGGTTGTCAGGGACCTGTTGTCTACCTCCAGCCTTGACCCGGCTAGTGATGAGTTCACCGCCCTTAAGCGGTGTGAATTGTTTTTGTCTATTGTGCTAGCCGCCCTGGATGACACCATGGTGATGTGTAGTAGAACTTAGGCCTTGCTGGTGGCAATTCGGCGGTCGGTTTGGTTGCGCCAGTGGGCGGCTGATTTTGTGTCCAAAAAGTCTCTTACGGCTCTTCCCTTTCTGGGCCTGCGGCTCTTTGGAGAAAAATTGGATTCGGTCGCCAAGGAAGGTAGGTTACCTCAGCGAAAGAAGCAATGTCGTCCCTTTCGGGGGGCGGCTTCATTTACCCCTTCCTTTCGTGGGGCCAGAGCTGGACGGGGATCGGCTGTCTTCCCCTCCAGAGGTGATTCCTGGCACAGGGGAAGAGGACGTGCCCGTCCAGGTGACAGCTGGGGCTCCAAGCCCAAAGCCGCTGCTAAGCCGGCTCAGCAATGAGGGGGCGCCCTCACCCTCGCGGGTGGGGGGACGGCTGCAACACTTCTCCCAGGTCTGGGACCAAGAGGTCTCGGACAGATGGATTCGCAAAGTGGTGTCTTGTGGTTACAAGCTGGAGTTCGAGATCCGGCCTCCTCCCAGATTCTTCAGGTCTCGGGTGCCCTTAGATACTCTGGCCGCGCAGGGGCTGCGGGCGGACGTAAAAGATCTCCTGGACATGGCTGTCATCTGCCCGGTGCCTCCCTCGGACAGGGGCCTGGGATGCTATTCCAATCTGTTCACGGTGCCCAAGAAGGATGGCTCAGTTCGTCCCATCCTGGATCTGAAATTTTCTCAACAGATTTATCCGTCCCAGGAAGTTCCTCATGGAAACTCTGCGCTCTGCCATAAATTCACTTCGGCAGGAGGACTTCATGACGTCCATAGACATCAAGGATGCCTATCTGCACGTTCCAATCTTCCCGGCACACCAGAGATTTCTCAGGTTCGTGGTGGAAGATCGGCATTTTCAGTTTGCGGCTCTTCCGTTTGGCCTTACCTCGGCTCCAAGGTGCTGGCGGGGGTGATGGCCCTCCTCAGAGCCCAGGGTATCCGCATCGTGCCTTATCTGGACGATCTTCTTATTGTGGCTTCCTCTCTCAGCCAGGCGGAGCTAGATACCAGGACTGTGGTAGCCACCCTGGAGAGATTCGGCTGGGTGATCAACTATCCCAAGTCCTGCCTCTCTCCCTCCAGGGTGGTGGCGTTCCTGGGAATGTCTCTGGATACTTCTCAGGCCAGGGTGTTCCTCCCCCGGCCCAAGGTTCTTCTGATTCAGGAATTGACTCGTCTCCTATCCATCCCTCGCCCGTCCATCCGGCTGGGGATGCGACTGGTGGGATTGATGGTGGCATCGTTCGAGGCGGTTCCCTTTGCCCAGTTTCACACAAGGACGCTCCAGCTCCATCTCTTGGCGGCCTGGGACGGGTCCCCGCCGTCATTGGATCAGTCTTTTCTGATGTCCCCCCGGGTGCGGCCTTCCCTTCGGTGGTGGCTGGAACCGAGCAATCTGACGAGGGGCAGATCCTTTCTAACCCCTCGTTGGGAGACGGTCACCACGGATGCCAGCCTGTGAGGTTCGGGGAGATTTTGGAAGGATCTTCAGTTTTAGGGACTGTGGAGGCTCACAATCCCATCAAGGTTCTGGAGCTGAGAGCCATAAGGTTGGTTCTGGCTCACTTGACTCATCAGTTGCGAGGCCTTCCCGGTTCAAGTTCGGTCGGACAATCAGACGGCGGTCGCCTACATCAATCACCAGGGAGGGACTCGCTGCAGGCGTGCCCTCAGGGAAGTGTCTTTGATCCTGGCTTGGGCAGAGGGCAATGTCCCATGCATCTCGGCAGTGTACATTCCGGGAGTGGAGAACACGGAGGCGGACTCCCTGAGCAGGGGCTCATCTCGCCGGGGGGAATGGTCGCTCAGCCCCAAGGTGTTTCATTTGCTTTGCCACCGGTGGGGGACTCCGGAGGGGGACCTCTTTGCCTCTCGTCACAATCACAAGCTTCCGGCATTTGTGTCTCTCTCGCGGGATCCGCTGGCTCTGGCAGCGGATGCCATGTCTCTGAACTGGAGGGATCTGGGGTTTCTGTACCTGTTCCCTCCGTTTCCCATGGTGGGCAAAGTGGTGCGCAAACTGGCCCTAGAGGGCGCAATCCTGGTGGCTCCAAGATGGCCAAGACCGGTTTGGTTCGCAGACGTGGTAAGGTTGGCAGCGATCAGTTAGATCTGCCCCTTCTGCCGGATCTGCTCACTCAGGGTCCACTGCTCTACCCCAATTTACCAACGCTGGCTTTGACGGCGTGGCTGCTGAAACCTCCATCTTGAAGGTGGAAGGTCTTTCTGATGCTGTCATTCAGACTCTACTATAGGATTTGCAGGTCTTATATTGATTGGTGTGAGGTCCGGGCTTTGCCTTGCAGGGCGTTTTCTATCCCTAGGCTTTTGGAATTTCTGCAACATGGTCTGGACCTAGGTTTGCAGCTTAGTACGCTGAAAGGGCATGTTTCTGCCCGGGCGGTTTTCTTTCAAAAGTCTTTTGCTCTTCATCCTCTGGTTAAGACCTTTTTCTAGGGGGTTACGCATGTGCGGCCTCCTAGGAAGCCTTTGCTCCCAGTTTGGGATTTGAATTTGGTTCTCTCTGCTTTTCAGGGTCCTCCTTTTGAACCTTTGCAGGATATTGCTCTTTCTACGCTTACTCAGAAGGTCGCGTTTTTGGTTGCCATCACTTCCGTTCGGCGTGTATCGGAGTTGTCGGCTTTGTCCATTAAGGCTCCTTACTTTGAGAGGCATAAGGACAAGGTTGTTTTCCGTTTCAAGCCAGGTTTCCTTCCTAAGGTGGTCTCTGCCTTTCATCTTAATCAGGACATTGTTCTACCCTCCTTGTGTCCTAAGCCCAGAAATGACAAGGAGAGGGTTTTGCATTCTCTGGATGTGGTTCGCTGTGTGAAGTACTATTTGGTGGCTACTTCTCCTTTTCGTAGGACTGACGCCCTTTTTGTGGTGCCCTCTGGGCCTAGGAAAGGTTTGGCTCCCGCCAAGTCTTCTATTAGTAAATGGATTCGCCAGGCCATTGTTGGGGCCTATTCTGCCAAGGGAAGGTTCCCCCTTTTCGTGTTACTGCTCATTCCACTCGTGCTGTTGGGGCCTCCTGGGCTTTCCAGCATCAGGCCTCTGTTGAGCAAGTTTGTAAGGCGGCTACTTGGTCTTCAGTTCACACGTTTTCCAAGTTTTACAAGGCTGATGTGCGGGCCTCAGCGGATGCTGTTTTTGGCCGCAAAGTTCTGCAAGCTGCAGTGGTTTAAGTTGTGCATTGTTGCCTTGTTTTGGATCCCCGGACACTGCTATTGGATGTCCCAAGTGTAATGACTTTCTGAAGCGGGGTGTGTGACATACTTAGAATAATACCATTTTGTGAATACTCACCTGTAAAATGGGTATTATAAGTATGTCACACACCCCGCTTCACCCCGCCCTTTGGTATTCTGGATCCTTTCTATGGTGAACCTTTTTTACTGTTACTGGTTATTTTGGCTCTTCCTGGTCCCTTTACTGCTGTCTTAATACTGGGGAATGAGTGGGAGGTACCAGGTATTTATGGCCCGGGAGGGGCTCACTTTTTTTTTTTCATGACATCTCTGCAAGATCGCCCTCTACAGGTCGGTATAACCCAAGTATAATGACTATCTGAAGCGGGGTGTGTGACATACTTATAATACCCATTTACAGGTGAGTATTCACAAAATGGTATTTTTTTCCCTTTCGAATCGTCCTGGAACACTGATTGCTTTGCTGTACCTCTCTCTAAGGTGGCAGGTGATCAGCCATTGCATAGGTGTGGCTATGACATCATGGCCACACACAACAATGACAATGAACGGAGGAGGCGGAGCTTTACAGCTAGAACCAGGACAATTATTTGGGATTAGAGTGAAGCAGTAGCACTAAAAATTGGCATAAGGTACTCTTCATGTGCGAAGCAATTCAGGGGATGTTTTGGTCTGCTTTAAAGCAATGGAGGCTCTATTCACACCTCTCCACTTGTGCATTGGCCAACGCAGTCATAACACAAGTGAAAATGCTGCCCATTGTTTTCAGTGGGCCAGTTCACATATGTTCAATGCATATAGATGTGAACTGGCCCATAAAAAATTATGGGCATCATTTTCACTTGCATTGTGACTGCGTTGGCCAAAGCAGCAGAAACGGAGAGTTGTGAATATAGAGACATTTTGCTATTGAATGCATACTGTTAAAGTGATTGTCCAGTGAGGGAAAGAAGTGGGGTTACTTAGAAGAAAAAGCCTTACCTTGCCTGTGATCCAGTGCCATTTTCCCACCACTCTGGGTCCTGGCCCCGCCATCTTGTAGAAGAAGCACAGAGCAGCTGTTCTGCCTGCTTATTCACTTGCCGCTTTGTGCACTGTTTGTGCGGCAGCCACACATACCGGGGAGAATGGTGCAGGATCCTGATAAGTTAAGGACTTTTATTCACCCGCCCCATCCTGCCTCAGCTCCAGTGTAGGGTGGTAAGACGGGGGGTTACTGGAGACTGTTTAAATAAAAAATTGTGAGAAAATTGGTGTAAAACGGGTTTCTTTTTTTTTTTTTGTTGTTTATAAAATGTTTAGTTATGAACCACTTATGCTGAGAAAACCGGACCGGCGACGCAGTACCACCCAGACCTGGTGTTTCCGAGATGGGAAGCTAAGCTGCAGTTTACCTGGCTTGGTTGTTCAGGTCAGTTCACATCACTTGCCTCTTGTGTGATTGTATCAGCCACTAAAGCAGACTTCAGATGCCTACTAAATGTTACAATTAGATGGGTGAAATGGGAAAGAAGAGAGGTGAGTTTGTTTTTTCCCCCATCTCAATATCTTTAAACCGGACCAGAAGCCTGGCACAGATGGAAAAGAAATGTAGCGGCCATTTTGGAGCTTCCTCTCCCAGCATCTCAGCCATGCTGTTGCCTGACATAACTGACAATGCACAGTAACAGGAAGCCCAGCAGCACTTCCTGTTTGCAGGTGGTCTGCACATCCATGAACCGCCTTTTTGTTTCTAAAATGTACTACAGCAGGAGTTAGAAAAAGGTAAATTAATTTTTATGTGCAGCAAATTGCCCTGGTGAGGGATGCATATGAGCACTGTTTGTTGTGTTTGTCTGGTTTAAGTCATTTTTGACTGTTGGTCTGCTTTAAAACTGAGGGCCCAACACCACCCTATGTCTGCACTCTTTTCTTTATCAGTTATTTATTTTTCCCTTTTTAACCTTGCTAATATTATGTATTGATTGTAGGCACGTAATGGGGTGTCAGGATTGTATGATGGAGCTGTGGTGGTACTTGGACCAGATGCCTCAATAGAGCTGTTGGGCTCAGTCCCGGAAGAACAGCAATTTATTAATCAGAAGATGAGGCCAGGCTCTGGTATTCTTTCTGTCAGAGTTATTCCAGATGGGCCCACCAGAGTCTTACAGGTAAGCCTTAAAAGATAAGTGTGCTTAGAATTTTACTAACAAATGTTTTAAAGTGGAATGGCAGTCATTTGGTAACACCTCTGTCGCTGAGGCCGGATGGGGGGGGGGGGGGTTACAAAGATAAAAACCCTTACCTCTCCCAAGATCCAGTGGCATTCTCCCCGCGCTCCTTGTCTTGGGCGCCGCTATCAAGGGAGAAAGCATAAAGCGGCTTCTCCCCTGGCTCCATGCACATTGCGGAGGATGTCGCTTTGTGTCTTTCTGTGCAGTAGCCGCACGGACCCGGGAAAACGATGCTGGACCGTGGGTGTTGGGGGTTTTCCCATAACTGAAGTTGCACTTTAGACAAGAGTCAACCTTAAACGATATATTTTGGTAAATTTGGTATAAACTGTTTCAAATGTTTGCTCATACTGTCTCTGGCCAACGCAGCACATTTACATTTTGTGTCTTTGACACTAGTAAAAAATTCAATTCATCAGTAAAAAGCCTGAGAATGTCACTGTTACTGAATCACTAGATAAAACGACAATGAAAGTCAATGGCAGCTTTTACTACAGTATAGAAAGTATTAAACATTTCTCTACTTTGACTTTCGTTGTTTTCTTAGCTGGTGATTCAACAACAGTGAAATTCTCAGGCTTTTTTCTCATGAATTGAATATTTTACTACCATGAGAATTTTTTTCTACCTTTATTGAATCGAGGCCCAAGGCCTTGATTCATCAAGAGTTTAAAAAAAATTCTCATGGTAGTAAAAAATTCTTTGCATGAGAAAAAAAGCCTGAGAATGTCAGTGTTGACGAATCACCAGATATGAAGATAATGGAAGTCAATGGCACCTTTTACTATAGTGTAAAAAGGAGTAAAAGGTTCACTAATTTTCTCAGGAGTAAAAAGGTGCCATTGACTTTCATCGTCTTCCTAGCTGACGATTCATCAACAGTGACATTCTCAGGCTTTTTTTTATCATGAAATGAACTTTCGTTCGCGCTCTCCATTGTAAACAGAGCCGTTTGAGAGCCCATGCATGCGTCGTTGGAGCGGGGAAAGGTGGTTTTTTATGGGCACCCTGTGAGGAATCATACAGCGGGGCATCCCGATTAATGATGCCCCTGGTAAAAGCCAGTGGTCAGCCCTGGAATCTTTTAGATTCCAGGCTGGCTGCTGATGGGTTTTGTTCCATCTTAAAGCTGAACACTACCCGACCAAGTTGCTGGCCTTCCCCATGGGGCATCCCGAATCAGAATCGAAATAGACTTTGTTTGCAGTTGCCCCTCTTTCACGCTTTTCTATTGGCTGGAGAGGTGTTCCTGGTCATCATGCAGTTACAAGTTCTGGAGCTTCTTCTAGGTTACCAAACTGACAGCGTTACTTTAGCCACTATTTGCTATATTAGTTACTTGAACTACATTTTTTTTCGTGTTGCCTAGCATTTACTGACGCTACATAACTGGGCTATAGCCACCCATTAACAGAAGAAATCCTTTTGCATTTAAATATTTATTTAGCCTTAAAGCGGCACAAAACTCTCACGGCACGGCCCTGGAATCTAAAAGACTACAGGGCCGGCCATTAAGCTGCCCCTAAGGCATCCTGTGTTGGGGTGGCCCGCTGTGTGAAACCCCCAGGGTCTCCCACAACGCTGTGTTCACTGGCAGCGGCATTCCTGTAGCTGTGCATGCTCCTGAACCCAGCCATTTTGTTGAACTGGGGGAGGGAGCACTTTAAATCAGACAGGCAGCCAGGGCTGGAGCATGTCACCCAGCACTCTTGTTATTAAGAAAAGTGTCATGTAGCCATGCCTTCAGTGGTGGAACCCCCCATTTTTTTTAAAACCAGGCCACTGTTGAGCCAGCAGCATTGCCTGAGGTATTTGGGTGTGGGGGGCACAAGGAAGGAAGAAAAGGGTTTAGTTCTGCTTTAATCTTCCTAAACAAGTACTCAGCTTGTGCTAATGAGAAGCCAGATTTAATGAGGAATTGTTGCATTTGCTTTCTAGATAACCGACTTCAGTCAGCGCAGAAACAATCGCCTGTCTGGTGAAATGGATGAGCTGGCACAGCTGGAGCTGAGGAAATTCAGGAGTCCAGATGTAGAACAAGAATTTGAGGTCTGTCCTAGTTTTAGTATAGTCGGATATATATATCCTTCAGGTATATGCTGACTATAGGTTTATCTTTTTGTAGGTGACTGTGAAGTTGCAGGAGGGCATAGGTGTCTCCCTTATTAATAAAATTCCAGAGGAGCTGGTGTTTGCAAGCTTAAGTGGTATAGATGTGCATTTTACACATGTGGCTGCCAACCAGGTGCTGGAGCTCAATATACAAAATGTTCAGGTATGTTTAGATTGTTGACATTTTTCATAGATAAACATACATGCATCCCAGATGTTCTGTTGCTGGTGATTAAATTCAGCATTGTGAGGCTCAGCTAACTTTTAAAAAGACTCATTTTCCCAAAAAGTGTCGGGACTGGCCTGGTTCTTGTCTAACGGCTTGTAAGCCTGAGCCCTCTTAAAGTGGAGCAACACCAGTTTTCCTGCTTACGGGTATGGGTATTGGTGCCCCCCCAGAGTGCCCGATATTCTTGCCTTTAACCTCGTGCCTCCCAGAAAATGTATCTGCGCAATTGTCCACCCGCGCTCATGTGGGCAGAGCTTTCCTGCAGCCAAAACAGAGTATCACGCGGCTGCATTCTTAATTTAACCTAGAGTCTCGCGGAGAATGCATCTGTGCGATTATCCGCCTGCGTTCACGTAGTTGGGGCTTTCCGGCAGCCGAAATTGAGAATCGGGCCACATTTTAGCCTCGCCGAGAATAGATCTGTGCAATTGGCCACCCGCGAGCACGTTGGCGGGGCATTCCGGCTGCCGAAACCGAGAATCACATGGCTGCATTCTTACCTTTCACCTAGAGCCTCACTGAGAATACATCAGTGCGATTATCCGTCTAGGCTCACGTGGGTGGGGCTTTCCGGCAGCTGAAACCGAGAACCACGTGGCTGCATTCTTACCTTCAACCTCGAGCCTCACCAAAAATGCATCTACGTGATTGGCCACCTGCACTCATGTGGGTGGGGCTTGTCGCTGCCCCCCACTAACCGCGTGAGCATGGGCGGCTGCACTGTGGCTAGGCTCGAGGTTAAAGGTAAGAATATCAGGCGTTCTGGCGGGTAAACTGAAGGGGATCTCCAGAATTCTTGACCCGCCCCCCCAACCCACTCTTAATGCAGTGGTAACAACACCCATACCCATTAGCGGGAAAACAGGTGGTGTTCCACTTTAAAGCAGACCTACACCGTGGCTCAGGCCTCCCTTCGGCACTCTAAATTTCTCCTGGCCCCACAGTAATCCATACACCCTTATCTCTTGCTAAGTCTCAGGATATGATGCTGGCTGACGAACATATGCTGTGGCTTCTGGTTCCTTTCTACAAAGAGACAACAAGGTGGAATAAGTCAGTATGTCTCTGCAAGGCTACAGGAGGACAGTGTTTGGATTGATGAAGGGACATTTGTCCCCCAAGGACAGACATTTCTACTAACTCCCCTACACTGGGAGCTCCATGCTGCAGTCCAGGCATCTGGTCTTCTGGCCGCTGCAGATAATGGCCAATCATGCGTCTGCTGCTGGGAATGGATGACGAGACTAAATGTTCAGCACTGTTAGGTGCTCATGGAATTCCCACTTCTGCTGTGATGCCGAACACACTGTTAGGACCATGTGAATTTCTGTTTTCTTTCTTTTTTAAATTGGGCTGGGCTCAGGAGATGGGATGGGTGGGGATCCCATGCAATCTGTGACTTTATGATCACTTTAAAGCTGTTCCAAACTCAAAACATAGGTAGCATTCATGGACTTCCCTTGATGTAGGAGATGCTATGCAGGTGAGAAACCTCACTAGGGGGTCACAGCAGAGCAGCCACAGTCCTCTAGCCACTAATACTGCAGTAGCTCCTAGTGAGCAATTAAAAATGATGGAAGTTTTTCTGACTCTCTACTTTTTTGAGTATAGGACTGCTTTGGGTGCTGTAAAGGCTTATGGATGTTGTAAAGCCATATGGTTGGTATTGGCCTACTTGTTTACTCTGTGAGCACTTGAGTGTCTTCAGTAGTTGGATGAGGAGAACGCACTGGAAGAATACATACATACTTTTCATTAAAGCGTAGACTGTGAGCTTTCCTTTGATCAATGTTTTTTTTTATTGTTTGCTTTTGTATGTATGTTACCAGGTGGATAACCAGCTGATTGGCACCACTCAGCCAGCCTTGCTTTATGTAACACCAAGGACTGTGGAAAGTTCAGAGCTGGAGTCTGGCCCAGCCATACAAGTCAATGCAGTAAAGGTTCCCAGCAAGAATGCACTTACTGACCTCTTTAAGGTAAGGCTTCATACATAGTTTTGCTACTTTTCAGTAACAGGATGCAGAAGGGTAAGTAATATTATCTCATGCTTACTAAGGGGGGTTGTTACAATTGTCCTGTAGCTCCACTGTAAAAACTAGCCTTTCTGGATTTCCCGTGGCACAAAAGCTGACTGGCGTCCAGTCAATGCCATACAGTTCTGTTTACATCCCGGTCTGTGGAGCAATCCCGCCCCCAGCTTATCTGAATGGCTGGGGGCCAGAGCGTGCCTCAGCTGCGAGAGACCAGGGATGTGGCTTGTGCACACATGGGGCCCCCAGAGATGTACAGTAAGTTTAGCAGCGTTCCAGCTCCAGGGTTGCTCTATGGGGATCCCACAGCACATGAGTGGGTGGCCAGCCAGTCAGCGCTCCACTCATACCTTCCTTAGCTGTTCTGACGTTAGGTAGCAAATTAATGAAACATGCACCACCCTTAGCACCCCCCTTCTCTGTGTACCCCTGATAGCCATTCAGAGATGCTTGGTGCCGGTACACGTTTCAGCTAAGTGTAAAAGCATCCAAGGAGGTTGGTGTTCCTTTTTAAAGAGGACCAAAGCCATTTTGTCATTCATTTCCTCTTCCCCAATTTGGGTATTATTTGTTATTGGATTCTTTGGGTCATTGATTTGGTCTACTGTGACTGAGGTTGATTCTTATTGTTCACATTAGCTCATATGCTCAGACTGATTGCACAGGGATATCCCTGTTATGTTCATCCTGCATGCGTGTGGTGCAGGCAGGCGCACATAGCAGAGGATGCTCAACGAGCCTGCACATGTGTGGTGGGATCACGTTTGAGGTACGATTACAGGATAACTGCAGGGTTTCACACAGCAGGGCATTCTCATTTGACTCAAAAAAACATTTGACACTTTAATGCATAAGGCTCATTATGACGCTTACTAAGGGAAATACTATTATTTGGTCTTTTTTGTCTGCAGCACCTCATGATTACAGCTCAGAAGTTCACGGTGCAGATTGAGGAGAAGCTGCTTCTAAAACTACTCAGCTATTTTGGTTTTGGGAAGTCGGAAACAGGTACAGTATGAACTATGACTGCTGCTACTTCTGACTGAAGATAATAAGGTAGTTTGCCATAAATGACCTGTATCATGGACATAGGATACACAGCCATTAAATGCAAAAAATTAAAGGATCACTATCGCCAAAAATGGCCTAATGATAATCCATATAAATATCCTGCATGGTGGGAGGAGGGGTCACTTATACACCCGGCATCAAGAAATATCCAGCCAGCCTGTTTTTGTTTTTTTTATTATTATTATTTTTTTTTTAATGGAAGGCAGAGGACATCAGGGGGAACAGGTTCTGTCCTCCCTAATACACTAAACCCTTGGATTTTATTCCTACCAGAAGAAACTGTAAGCTTGCCAGAAGTTTTATTCAGTTTGGGTGTATAAGTGACCCCTCCTCTCATTAGCTGATGTGTTTATACAGATTTTTAATATTATACAATTTTGTGATAGTGATATTTTTAAGTGTTACTGCATCCAGTAGCTTCAGTGTCATATACTTTGTACTTTGTCATGTCCTTGCTCTTTTGGGTCAGACTCATACCACAAATTTGGTTTTAAGATATGATTTAGAGCAGGGGTAACAATATACAGACCCAATAAGCCTATCTAAAGACAAAGGGACACAGACCTTGGTGCACGGAAGGACTGCTGCTGATCCACTGTAGTGTTCAAAAGAGTCAAGCACAGGTCGTCCTGGTCCAGCAATGAGTTAAAATTGAACTTTTACTCCAATGATCAAAATGAATTGCTCACACAGGACCGACCGTCCCATCCCCGACCCGAAAGCCAGAAAAGTGTTTCAGGACGTTCTATGCCACTTGACAAAGGGGTGACCCCCCCGAAACAGCACAGTATGTGTGCTATAAATCTCTGCCCGCGCATTCGCGCGGAAAGGTGAGTGGAGTGGGTGATCTGGGGCTTTTGCCCCCTGGCGCAAGGACCAATCATCAGGATAGTCAAAAATCCGGGTGATTAGCCCTTTTTAAACCAATTCCGCAGAACAGGCATTGCTCCAATTGCATGCACAGCAAGCATCCACTAGAGGGCATACTAATACTGTATTTGAGTTAACCGGGGCGGACAGGTTTTTGGATACATATTGCCTAGGTCTGCTATGATTCCTGTGTCAGTAGAAAAAATATGTTGAGGAAGAGGCCTAAAGAGATTGTCTATTGAGTTAGCCAATGACTTGTGTTATTTAAAGTGGAACTTTATAATGACCTACCATCCTACCCAGGCGCAGGGGGGTTACAAAGGAAAAAAAACCCCTTACTTTACCCTCGCCCAGTGGCACGTCTCTCTCTGAATGGGCGCCGCTGAAAATGACACATGCCCCTTGAATGGCGGGTGAGCGCACACGGAGCCGGGGATTCAGCTCTGTGTCATTCCGGAAAGCTGGAGGAGCAGCTGCGGCCCGAGGGTCGGCTAAGGGTTTTTTTCCTTTGTAACCCCCCATCCTGTCTCGGGGTAGGGTGGCAGGGTGTGGGGGTCATTAGAGATTGAAGTTCCACTTTAACTTATTATTATTATTATTGTTATTTATATAGTGCCATCATCTTCCGTAGTGCTGTACAAAGTAGTAATTACAGACAGGGTAGAAGCATACAGTACAGAGAGTATTTCAGATGCAGTGTTACAGAGTTAACAATGAATATTCTGAATACAAGATACAATAACGAGGGGGAAGGATCACACAGTTAATATTGAGCTTTGTGGCATGTGCCCTTTAGAAAATTGGTTAAGCCAGATTGTATGCTTGTTTGACTAGGTGACTAGGGTGTGCAAGTAAGCCCTCCTCTTGCTTTCTAGCATCTTTATGCAGTGCTCCTTTAATGGTTTGGTTTGCAGAAGAGGAAGGATTTATGACACAATGGCAGCTATGAAATTTACTAGCAGTTCACCTGCCTGAAACCTACCGGGGGAATCCAGGAAATCTGCAACCCAATCTGAATGACCAGATACCAGCCTGCATCCACATACATATACTTTCAGTATCTATCCTGCAAACCCTGCTCCACCTATTTAGTTTCACCCTAATGGATTAGTAAATTAGACTTTAGGCCGGCATTCATGTAAAAAAACACAATGGTGATAGGACGGCTCCATACCCCCTTCCTTTTATTTTGCCTGGAGTCGAGCTTTAGAACTTTTAATGACATTTGTATTCTTCGTGGAATTTTCCGTCGATGGGAATACTGTTCTTGTGTGGGGACTAAGCATATAATAGCATTCATTTGAAATCTCAGATGTCAGTCCCCGGTGTTCCCCACTAATTGACCAATCTCCATTGAAGTCAATAAATGCTGCAAAATAGCCAGAGCAGCTCTGGCTTTCATGGTTTTGTTCAGAAATGCCAAGAAAATAGTTTATTCTGATAATGACTGTAGATAAGCTTCTCTCCAAATGGTAATTAGCTTTGCCTTGATAACTGAGAAGGGGACATCCGTCTAATGAGACAATTGCCTCACTGTTACTAATGGTCACAAGCCATAAAAGAGACACTATTGTGATGTAGAGTAGGAGGGCCTGGAACCAATGTTCAGTCCGTATGAAGACAAGAGGGTAGAACAAGTATCTGAATGAAATTGCCAATGCCTCCCTTTCTTTAAAACGAAAGAAATCCAACAGGGCTGGCACTGGAATCTTAAAGATTCCGGGGATGGCTGCTGGCCTGCTCCTGGGGTATCCCCAATTGGAATGTGGCGCAAAACTTCCTGGCTCCCTTGCCAATGAAAACCCTGCTGGTTGCATCCCCAGCATCTTTGAGCTGTGAGTACACTTCTTCCCACAGCCATGCTGATCGGATGGTGGGGGGGAAGCCTGTCCGCTGCTTGGGATGGGCCTGTTTGCGCTCCAACAGAGCTGTTTGCTGAACATTACACAAATTACATGACAAACCGTTCCGAATTGGATGAGCGTGTGCATGCGCCTCCAGTGAAAAAAATCATCTTATTTTATAGCATGCAATAGTAACCCCATTTGTTTCAATTTATTGTTTTAAAGCAGACCATAACCCATTGATTTGGACTCATCTAAAAGACAATAGAGCTGTGTTAAAGCTTGGCCTCACTGTAAAACGCTTCCGAATCCCACACCACAGGTGAAGACCAGAATGTTCAGAATGGCTTCCAGCAGGTGTGCACAGGAGCTGACTGAGTAGGAATGGCAGGAATCTGGGGGGAGCAAAATCCTGAGTTTTGGTCTTCTTTAGGTCCTTCTATACATTCCTAACCAATTAGAGTTGCTTACAAACATGGTTGCTGTAACTTGTTAGTGCTGACACGATAGACCCATCAACTAATGCGAATCACATTGATTTGCTTTTGAATTGTGATTCAACAGAATTTTTTTTAATAAACAAACTAATGAAATTAGTCCAAACAAATATTATGCTACCATTAACATAATATATTGTAGGGGTGTCAGAAAAAAATGATTCTATGAAGTATTGTATCGTTAGGCGATACCAGAATCGATTCTTTCCCCTGTAGTATCGATTCTGACTACACACACACACACACACACTCAACTGACCCCTCGTTCGATACAGCCGGCTCTCCTCTTCATCCGGGGGGCCTCTGATCCCCTGCTCCCACCCGGGGCTCTTCAGTCTTCGGGAGAGGAGAGCAAGGGACACAGGAGCTGGCAATCGAAGGTGAGTAAAGAAAACTTTTTTTTTTTTTATAATAAAGACATTTTTCTATGTGTGGTGTTTTTATTTACTGTTAACCCTTTGTGAACTGGTAACGGATCTATGAGACCCCTATACCAGTTCACAAGGCTCTGGGTCTGGCAAGTAACCTGCGGCTAGTGGATGACATGCCATTAACCCCGAACCCCCCCCCCGCCCATTACCTGCCTCCCCAAAGCCCGGGGGCAGCAGAAGAGCCAGTGGCCATAGGCCAGGGCGGCTTGTAGCCTGCAGGGCCAGGGGCCACCAAAGCTGGCCCCTGCACCTTGTTCTACAAGCCCCCATAGCTAGTGCTCGGGCTGGTTATGCTGGGTAAGGAGACCTCACGCTATTTTTTGGGGGGATTTTTAAGGGGAAAGGGGGCCCTATGTATTTTTTTTTATTAAAAATAAAATTTAATTTAAAAAAAATTGCAATATATCCTCTTTGAAACAGAATCGGGATATATTGTATCGTCATACGTGTATCGCGATACATATCGCCTGATTCTTGCCAATTCACACTCCTAATATATTGATGCAAAACCTTTTAAGGCAATCACTGCAAACAAACGATTTCTCCATGAGACCTCTGCAGCTGTCTGCAGGTATTTTGGCCCATCCTCATGAGCAAACTGTTCCAGCTGTCGGGTTTGACGGGTTCCTTCTCCAGACTGCATGCTTCAGCTCCTTCCACAGATTTTCTATAGGAGTCCAATTCTTTGCTCTTAGGCAGTCTGGATGTTTTTAGCTGTGTGGAGTACCCATGACCAGCGACTGAGACCAAGCTTTCTGACTTTGGGCAGCACATATTGCTCCAGAATGCCTTGGTAGTCTTGAGATTACATTGTACCCTCAACAGACACCCTATGCCAGATGCAGCAAAGTAGCTTCAACACATAACCAAGCCTCTTCCATGTTTTACAATAGGCAAAATGTTCCTTTCTTCTCTTTTCTTTGTATGCTTTATGTTGATGTCTGTGAACACAGAGCTGCTGTTACTTGGCAAAAAGCTCCAGTTTATCTCCTCTGTCCAAAGCACTTTCTCTGTGGCTTCCAGTCTTGCCTTTTTTGATTTGCATTTATCAGTGGTCCTCCTTGGTCATCGTCCATTAGGTCCACTTTGGCAAAGAGAGCAACAGATGCTGTGATCTGACGCTGATGTAGTTTGACCTTGGAGTTCACCTCTAATCTGTTCTGAAGGGTTATCGTTCTTAATATCCATCTCTTCAATTTGTCAGCAAACAGCCAGGCTGCCAGTTAGTTTTCCCCTGGCTGCCACGTCTGGGGAGGTTAACTACAGTCCCTTAAACATCTGCATAATATGCACAACTTTAGTAACAGAAACATCTAGCTTTTTGGAGATGGTACTTTGACCTTGGAGTTCACCTCTAACCTCTTTGGAAGAGTTAGCGTTTGCATTATCCATCTCTTCAATTTGTCAGCAGTTTTCTAGTGGCAGGCACGTCCAGGGAGGTCAGCTACAGTCCCATAGTCCTTAAACTTCTGTATAATTTGTGCAACTGTAATAACAGGAACATCTAGCTGTTTGGAGAGCCTTTGCCTTTAACATGCTTGTCAATGGTTTTCTTTCTAATCTCCTGATACCACTGTCTGCTTAGATTTCTTTGGTTCAGTGTGGTACATACCAGGATACCTAACAGCACGGTGATTACTTGTTGCCATTTAAATAGGTAGACTGACTAAACTAATACAAGTTTGAAGACACAGTGGTGCTAATTACAGGAAACATGTCCCTATAGTCAAAATATATTAAATTTTTTCTTTGAGCATTATCATATAGGCCAGTTTCATTGGTTTGCTGATTACAATGAATTACAATTCAAAAGCAATGTCTGATTTTCATTTGTTGATTTTCAGTAATTACAATTTTTAATTGCTTTTGTCAGTTTTAGGTAATTTTAGTGGCTCACCGTGGGGTTTTCTTCATTTAAAGTGATAGAACAGGCAAAGACAATTGTTAGATTTTTTTTTGTGTGTCAGGCTACGTTTGACAGTGTCCTAAACTGTTTATCCTTTTTAAATTGAAGCAGAAATTTGCCAAGATATCAAGGTTTATAGTATTACATTATGATTACTTTTCTGAAGCATGTGGGAGTGGCCCTTGGAGCTGGCTTTGGTCCAGGATGGGCAGCGGTTGGTGCTGGGATTGGGAGGGAGGAGGGAGTGGTTAGCTGGGCTTGAATGGGAGCTCTACGAGTGCCATTCAACCTATCAATAGAGAGGGGTCGGGGTCTGGACTAGCTCCTTGAGCTAATATTGGTGGTCCACATCGGCAGGGTGGAGCTGGAGGGGCAGATGAGGAAGTACATTTCCTAATTTACAGTTCCGAGCTGAGAGGAGGCACAGCACTGGAGGAATGCTTGGCAACGTAAGATGTAGTAAGTTTATTTATTTTTTTTACTTTTTGCATGAAAAATCCTTCTGCCAGCTAAACCTTTATTTTGTAAGCTTCTCCGTTGACTTCTAGCTCTACAGTAATTTGGTGGCATCACAAATGTTTTATTATTGTCACGGCGCGCTTACCTGACGTTCTTTCCCGCGGCGTCCTCGAGCGACACAAGCGGCTGGCCGACTCTTCCTGCCCGGCAGCCTCATCCTCGTCAGAGGCCGGCTCGGGCGGTGTCGACCGCATCCTCCTCCTCCCTTCCCTGTCGCATCACTTGTCTCTCTGCTCTTGCTCGTGCGCACACGCGAGCACAGCTACTTTATGCCCTCTGGCAGCTATGCGCCCAGCATGGTCTCCAGAGACTGAATTAAAGGGCCACTGAGCCCTCAGAGTTTACTGGGCAAAACACCCTTAAGGTTTAACGCAGACCTTCAACCTGAATAAGAGCCTATCTTATATGTTTCCCCCACCCTGTACATACAGATTGCTCACATGAAGAATCATCCTACCTGCATCTACTGCATGTTATGAGCCTTTAAACATCCAAGATAGCGTCTCATGGAGCATCAGGCAGCCTGCAAACAGGAAGTGTCTTCTGACTGTGTCGCTCTGCACTCTGGTATTGCTGTCCATTCCCTGACCCGAGCTCTGCTCTGTCTGTGCAAAGCACAGCTATAACCCCACCCTGGGTGCTTTATCCCACTCTCCTCAGTATGTGTGATACTTCTGAGCCAAGATGGCGGTGCCTGTATCCTAAAGTCCTGAACAGATTTGCAGTCCGATGGGAGAAAGAATAATAAGTAAGTGACTAAAAACTTAAAATCTAATAATTTTAGATGCTGGGGAATAGTTTTTTAAGGGTTTGGGCTTGTCATTAAATCATGCTAAAGGTCCGGTTTAAACTGGACAATCAGCCCAAAGATTGTGTCACTACTATTCCCTTTGTTCAGTCCCGCTTGGTTCAGCCCTATAAAGGTAAAGGGCTGTAGACTGTCTTCTATTTAATATATCTTTAGTTCTCATTCAAGTAATAACTCCAAGTTGTTTTTTTTATCACTTTATTTTCTTCTAAACATAGCACAATAGCCTGGTTAGAGGTGAAAAGTGCAGCTGAACATTGAAGGGCCTGAGGATCACGAGATAGAAGCATTACTGAAGCCCTTACAAGTTGTTATTTAGCCCAGACATTCAGCTAAGCTGCATCACTGGCAGCATTTGAATAGCAAGAGTGCAGAACAGATTGCATAGTGTTGTCATTGAATGCCCAGGGCAGGCAGAGAGAAAAGCCGCTTGGGTACACAGGATGAAAAATACATTTCTTAGCTGTTTAATTAGCCAGCACATCACAAAACCTCACCCAGAGCTCTGCCAATAGAATGGCTTAGAAAGAAAAGCCATTTGAAGTGTTTGCTGATCCAACTGAACGTGGAATGTGATTGTTGGGTCAGCCATGAAATCTGGTGACTGGGGACAGCCATGACCTTTGGCGGTATTTATTCCTGTATTGTTGTATTGTGCTGATGACATGTTGTATATTGAATGATATTAATATACTATTGAATGTGTTTCACATAAAACAGCACATGGCTCATTTTGCATTGATTGTCAACCATGCAGAAGGCTTGGTGGATGCAAAAGCTTGGTTTTAGTATTCTGTACATTATACTTAGCCAGTGTACATATAAATGTTAAAGCAAAACTAAACCCAATGCACCTTCCCCAATTTCTGATGCTCCATCTTGAGAAATGCCCCCTCCCCCCCCCCTCCCCTCCGGGTTGCCACAAAACTCACCTTTTCGGGCGGCTTCCTCGCCAATGTAAACTATTGATGTGGCATCCCCAGTGTTTCCTAACTGAGGCAAGCTCTCGCACTTTTACCCATTTATTCAGACAGGCTTGGGTCAGGAGCAGGCCCCAATCCAAAGGGAACTGGGGATGTGGTCTGCGCATACATCGTAGGACCATGGAAAAGTGAGTTTTTATGGGCGCACTGGGGGTTTCACACAGTGGGGGCACGAAACAAACCCCAGGATAGTCAAAATCACACCTTCAATCTCCCAGGCATAATTTTACTGTGTAAAGGCGTAAATTGTTGCAAGCACCTGCTATGTGACGGCGTACTATTTGGCAGTTGTCATCATACAATCCTTTGTAACAATCTAGCAACAGAGCTGCAGAAAATCCTTGCTCCCTAACACACCCTACAATGCACAATGACCATTAGAGCAGACAGGGCAAATCATTGGAGCTGGGGTGAGGTTCTAGTAAGTAAACTGGACCCATGACGAGCACAGAATACATTGGTTAGCTCAGTCTAGAGCGTACTCTGCTTAAAGCACTGTAGATGTTTCACTGTTGACATTGCCAAACTGAAATGGCACTCCCAAGTCTCCGAACAGTGATGGCAAAAGACCAAAACCAATGCTGATTTCCTGCTATATAAACAGGTGTCCACTTACCAACATCTGCACCTGTCTCTTTATTGCTACCCAGAACATCACATTTTTTGTTCAATATATTTTTATTAGGAGGTAGCACAATACAAGGCTCAAAAATAAAACAGATGACAATCTCAGAATACAGCATATGAATAAAAAATACATATGAAGAATGTCCAGCACATAGCACCCATACCGCCTCCCCCCAACCCCAGTAGCCACAGTAGCATAAAACGAAATTAGATCAAATCTCCCCATCAGGCCCCAAGCGGATACCTCCAACATAGATCCTCGTGAATTCAGCACCCGGATAGCCCAGCTGGGGGAGACTCTCGGGAAAGTTATCCTCCCGGAGAGCCTGAGACACTGTATGGGAGGGGGGGCGGCCTCAGGGCCAACCTGTATATGTTCGCAACACTACCAGAGCCCAGTGCTCTACCCTCCTTTATTAACTTTTTTAAGGTGTAACAAGGAGTTACATAGAAAAGAGAAGAAGAAAAAAGAGAAAAGACATAGAAAAGGAATACACAGTAGAAGGAAAGGGAACAAAGAACCAAACCTGTTGAGAGGATTCCCCTCCACCCTCCAGCGGTGGATGAGAGGCGGATCAGCCTTGCTCTGAAGAGGGGGTCATGAGCGGCGAACGAAATATGGGTCAGGGAGGGCCCGGTGGCTCCAGGCACAAAAATCCTCTACGCTGCTATAAGGTGGAGAGCAGGGCCACGAACTCTGGCGTATCCCGGGCCATGATCCAAATCATCCATGTCTTATGAAACTTCTCTCTCCCACCTTCCACCCCCTCAAGCACCATCTCCTCCATCCTCCTGATTCCCTCCACCTCCCTCAGCCACTCCCATATGTCCGGCGTGTGCTGGGACCGCCAGTGCCGGGGTATCACTGATCTGGCCGCTGTCAAGAGGTGCCGGAGTATCCCCCTCTTTGCTGTAGATATCGAGCCAGGCACCATAGATAATAAAGCTATATGCGGCTCCCCTGGTATACCCTCCGAAGTCAGGAATTTATACACCGCAAAGACCTAGTCCCAAAATTTATGTATCAAAGGGCAACTCCACCAAATGTGGAGCATTGTGCCTTCAGCATTACCACACCGCCAACACATACCCGAGTCAACTCCTCCAAATCTGGTCAGGTCTGCCGGGCATCTATACCACCGGGACAAAATCACATTTTTAATGGGTGCTGTTAAGCGAAAATCACTGTGCATTTTGGCTGCCAGATCTCCTGCTACTCCTTCTACTTGTTCCTAGATTGTCTCTTGAATTGTGCTCACAACCAAAACTTTAAGTTGTGTAAATACATATGAGGATGTTTGGTAGCTCAGCCAATGAGTAAACTCCCTCTAATTGTTTTCTCTCACAGCCCCCCCTAGCACTATAACTGGAAAATGCTAGTAGATTAAGTAGTCCCACCATAAGTGCAGCATGCCTCCATCATTGCAATGAATGGAGTGGGCGTACAGGGTAGTGTAATTCCCTCCTAGTGTATGCAGAGAATGGGGACCAGTGCTGCATGGCTGAGGTCTCGATCTCACCAATCGGTAAGTTCAGCTCGGAGGGACTGGGGAACATTAAATGAGGCTTGTATGGTAGAATGCAATCTGTTTAAGGGGAGGAAGTAATGTGACACTTGAACACTGTACAAATGACCCACTACATAATATACCAACTAGGGGTGTACATAGCATAGAGGCAGGGGAGGCATCTGATACCAGGGCTATGACAGAAGGGGGCCCTGTACAAGCTGCCTTCTCCCACTGTGCTGTACCTGGGGGCCACTTGTTGTGGTCCATTGTATATCAAGTGTGCAATCCCAATATACTAACAGCTAGGGGAGCAAGTAGATGGCATCTTTGTTCCATCCCGTAAAATCTCTGGCATACCATGCAGACAGCACACCAACACTGCATAAATTTTTTTTTACAGTGATAAGCTGTGATGATTCAACATTGCTGCGATGTAGAGATGACTCACACATCACTAAAAGCTGTAAGCTGTTCATATTGTAATGGCATGCTCATATCTGCTATACAATGTCACTCAGCAGGGTGTGCCTCTTCTTACAATTGTAATATCTGCCACACACTTTGCTACTACAATGTAATACAGCAGGGAGCTGGGCAGCTTGCTACAGTGCAGCAGAAGTGCAAGTTTTAAAACTCCCAGCATAAGTTTAATTACTGCTAGCTCTGCTGCCTCTGTAATGCGACAGCAGCCTGGACAATAAATGGACCACACCGGCCTCCACTGGCTGGCCCCACAGCAGTCTGCAATATAAGTACAGTATATCTTTTTTTTTGGAGGGCTCACAATGAATTTTGCTTTGGGGCTCTGTGAAACATATTTAAGCCCCAGTGCCAACCTCTTGTTTATTCCTTATATTGCTTTATTATAGAGGCTTAGGGCTCTTCTCTCTCTCTTAATGTATTGCGTAAAGTATTAAAATTTTGGGTCACTTAGGCGATTTAGAAACTTGTTGCGGGCCAATTTATAAGCTGATAAATCTTTTCTACACAACCAAGATAGCCACTATCCACAGACTCGGTTAAATAGCTTTTTACACTTGTAATCCCTTCCACCACACCACCCCATTACCGGATCCATATGCAGCTATCTCCACATGCTACTGATACACATGCCTTTTGCCTCACCTATTCAAATATATGGGCCCTGTATTTTTATTTAAAGCCCTCTCAAGTCCTAAATCAGGTTCCCAATACTCAACCCATGTAAACTTCCACCAATGCTAAGCATATAATTAATATAGATAAATATATATAAATAAAATATAGATAAAAATATAAATATAGATAAAAAGTGTTATCTTGTCATCGTGCCTGAGATTTCACTCAAGGGTGGTGTTGTACAATTAATGCAGTTGTGTTCCTCCAAGCCTCCACTGCCATTTCTATTTTCCAATGAACCCCTCCAGTTTCACACACTCTGCAACCTCCCATCCTTACTGTTCTCTTATTTAACTTCCTTTACACACTAGTTCTACCGTATTTTTCGCTCTATAGAAAAGAAAAAAAAAATATTCTAAACCAAATCCAAATCACCCCATAACAGGCAGCGTATAAAATCCCCTCTCAAGCACCCCATTACAGACAGTGTGTAAAATCCCCAACAATCACCCCATTACAGACAGTGTGCAGAATCAACCCCAATCACCCCATTACAGACAGTGTGCAGAATCCCTACCAATCACCCCATTACAGAAAGTGTGCAGAATCACCCCAATTACAGACAGTGGGTAGGGAAGCATCTTCATCATTTGTCCATCAGGCTTCATAATAGGAAAATAATTAGGTGGGCACATAGTCCCCCTAAGTGTAGCCAAAAACAGATTGGTCATTGGTCTCAATTACCGTAAAACAAAAAAATATATATATTTTAATGAATACTCATCAGCTTGAACATGCACAAGGTTAAAATCAATCGGGATTGCCCTCAAGCATATTTATCTCCAGCAAAATGTATCAATGCTGCAGAATGTATCCACTATAGGAGTATATAAATATACACATGTAACAAATAGTCTGTGCAGATAATAAACAAGGAGGCTGCGTGAAAGGTGTCTCTAAAGTGCTAACAGTATACACAACAAATATACTTTGGGGATCATGTGACCCCTTGGAACATTTACTCCTGACTAGATGAGTATCCATTTTAATGCCACCTTTGATTTTATTTTTCTTTTGCACATTCACTTTGTGATCCTCAAAGTATATTTTGTATAATGTTAGCACTTTAGAGACACATTGTAGGCAATCGCCTTGTTTATTATCTGCACCAATTATGTGTATATTTATATACTGTGTTCACACTAACAGTGGATACATTCTGCAACATTGGTACATTTTGTTGGAGATAAATGTGTTTGAGGGCAATTCCCTGATTGAGTTTAAACTTGTTTTTTGTGCGTTAATATGTTAAAGATGATAATATATTGTATTCATTATAAAAATATGTATTCATTATTTATTTTTTTTGTATTATTCGGGAGCACTCTGTTTTTGGCTACACATAGGAAAATAATTAATTGGGTATATAATCCCCCTGTAGGAGAACAGGTAAAAAAATAAAAGCATTTGCATCATAAGACGCAGTAACACCCCCCCTCCCCACTTCTGGGGGAGAAGTGCCTCTTATAGAGCAAAAATACAGTAAACACACATCAAAGGGCCATAGGTTCAGCATATGTCCAGGGGTATGTTCTTTCTGTACAATTACATTAGTATTCTGTACATTTCAAATTCAATTTCATCATTAAGCATCTCTTTCTCTTAAATATCTCTCTTTTTCAGAGGTTGAAAAATGGGATCAGAGTATTCATGAGAAAACTGGAGAGGAGGCCACTACCCCAATAAGATACTACTTTGAAAATCTTAAGATATCTGTTCCGCAGATCAAACTAAGTGTGTTTACCTCCAATAAACTTCCCTCGGACCTAAAGGTAAGGACTGTGGACATTTTTTACAGGTTAGGTTTTAGGGTCCCTCTTTGCCAAAAGTTGATTGTGTTTATGATGTTTGTACCTTTTTATAAGGTTATAATGACAGCGGCCCTGCTGATGCTGAAGAAACGTGGGCTTTGTTTCCTCATACTTACAACAGATGCAGTCAACGGTCAGGTTAAAGAGTCAGTCCGGCCTAGACCCTCTCCGTTTTATGACCGTTTTGAGCAATAAAAATTAAAAAAACACACTCATCTGCTCACACCCAGCCACCGTTCCTCTACCGCAATCAGCCGTGTGCAGCACCGTTTCCGAATGTCTGACCTTTTAGTTAGCCAGTCAGTGCAGCAGCGATTGGCGGACTAGGCAGTCAATCATGGTAGGGAGGGCTGCAACCGAGATCCTCAATGGAAACTGCCGACCATGGCAAACGAGTGAGTGAGTTTGTTTTTATTTTCCTATTGCATGGCACGGCCTGTTTCAAGAAGTCCTTGAAACAAGTGGTTTTTAACGCTGTTTTTCGCCACCGTCGCCACTTTGTACTCCGCTCCGCGGCGGGCGGCACTATGGCGGTAAGGTGTTTTTGGATTGTGATGGCGCCGACGCGGTCACATGAGCACCGTTTTCACGCTCTTTGGGGGGGGGGGCGGAGGGTTGGCCAAGGAGGGTGTGGTTCGCAGACATCGTGCAGTTGGCAGTAGATTGGTACATTTTGCCCAAGGATCCAGATCTTCTCACTCAGGGACAGCTGCGCCATCCCAATTTACAAACGCTGGCTTTGACGGCTTGGCTGCTGAAACCTCCATCTTGATGGATAAGGGGTTGCCGGCCTCTGTTGATACTGTGATTCGGGCTAGGAAGAAGTCCTCGTCCTTTATCTACTACAGGGTCTGGCATGCTTACATTGCCTGGTGTGAGTCCAAGTCTCTTCCTTGTCGGGTGTTTTCTATCCCCAGGATTCTGGAATTTTTACAACATGATTTGGATTTGGGCCTTCAACTTAGTACCCTCAAGGGACAGGTGTCAGCTCTGGCAATTTTTTTTTCCAAAGATCCTTTGCCAATCACCGGCTAGTTAAGTCTTTTTTCCAGAGAGTTACTCATGTGCGTCCACCAAGCAAACCTATGCTACCGGTTTGGGACTTAAATCTAGTGTTGTCTGCTCTGCAGGGCCCTCCCTTTGAGCCTATCCGTGGGGTTGCCGTGCCCATTCTGACTCTTAAGGTGGCCTTTTTGGTGGCTATTACTTCGGTCAGGCGAATCTCTGAGCTGGCGGCGCTTTCCATTAAACCTCCTTATTTTGAGCGGCATCAGGATAAGGTGGTGTTTCGGCTTAAGCCGGATTTCTTGCCTAAGGTTGTGTCTGCCTTTCATCTCAATCAGGACATTGTCTTACCTTCCTTGTGTCCTAACCCTGCTAATTCTAAGGAACGGGTGCTTCATTATTTGGATGTTGTCAGGGCATTGAAGTTTTACTTGGTGGCTACTGAGTCTTTTAGGAAATCTGATGCTCTTTTTGTTCTTCCTCCTGGTCCTAGGAAGGGTTTGCCTCCGGCCAAGTCTACTATTAGTAAGTGGATTCGTCAGGCGGTGGTGCAGGCCTATTTGGCTAAGGGGAAGGTACCTACCTTTAGGGTTACTGCCCATTCCACTCGTGCTATTGGTGCCTCTTGGGCTTTTCAGCACCAGGCTTCTGTTGAACAAGTTTGTAAGGCCGCTACTTGGTCTTCTGTTCATACTTTCGTTTTACAAGGTTGATGTTAGGGCCTCAGCTGATGCTGCTTTTGGCCGCAAGGTACTTCAGGCAGTAGGGGTCTTAACTGCCTATTGCTACTCTTTGGGGATCCCACCCTACCTTACGGACACTGCTATTGGATGTCCCATACGTAAGGACTTCTTGAAACAGGCCGTGCCATGCAATAGGAAAAATGCAATTCTGTGAGTACTCACCTGTAGAATTGTTTTTTACTATGCATGGCACGGCCTGTTTCACCCTACCCTTGTTATCGTTATTCTTGGATGCCTCTTTGTGGTGATTGTTCTAAGTTAGTTTTGGGTTTTTTTTACTTTTTTTTTTTACCTTTATTACCTCCCGGCTTCTTGTATAACTGCTTGTCAGCACTGGAGAGGTCTATTGGTGATCCTGTTTTTATATGGTACCGGGAGGAGCCACAACTCTTCTGCAGTGCGCTGCGCCACCTTGTGGCGGAATATCCCATACGTAAGGACTTCTTGAAACAGGCCGTGCCATGCATAGTAAAAACAATTCTACAGGTGAGTAGTCACAGAAATGTATTTTTAGTTGCCCATGTCCGACTTTTACTTAGCTTTCTAATATAAACTTCACTATCACTTTCCATAAACCTGCTGTTGTCTTTAACCAAAATATTATTCAGAAAGGACAAGCCACTAAGTAAGAGACTGATGTTGGGCTTAATATAATGGATTAAAAGAAACCATATCCCTCCCAATCAAGGGTAAAAGGTTAGGAGCACCTTCACAAAAACAAAAAATATTTACATGGCCAGGCATTTTATACTTGAGTACCGGTATATCTTCTAATATTTACCTCGTATCCTTGATTAGGGGGCTTTTTGGTCTCTTCTTTCTCACTATATTAAAGTGGACCAAAACCCAGGATTTTGACTATCCTGGGTTTTGGTCCACTCCCCGATCGGGGGTGCCCCACTGTGTGAAACCCCCCCGATCGCCACAGCCAACTCGCCTCACCGCGGCCGCTCTTCCAATCAACGTGCTCGGAGCCGCTGAGCTATGGGCGTCTAAGCCACATTTAAGCTCAGCGGCTCCGAGCGCGCTGGTAGCCACATCTCGCTTCCCTCTGACAGGGAGCTGGCCCCCACGCCGGCCATTCACAAATGCGCGCCCTGCTAGAGAGAAGCGCGAGATGTGGTCCGTGCATACGCCATTGGCCCGGGATTCAGGTAGGTGCAGCGGGCGTCCTGGGGGGGTTTCACACAGCGGAGCATCCCGATTTTGGATGCCCCGTGGGGAGGGAATGGATCGGCCCGGAAATCTTATAGATTCCCGGGCCAATCCAGCTGGGTTTGGTCCACTTTAAGCCTACCATGGGTCTCTCCCATGGTGCTCTTAAGGCTCCCACCCCACATACAGCAATTGCTTGAAGCCTTGTGCTGGTGAGTACCACTTGCCTGTAGCATGCTACTATGAGAAGTAAGTAATGGCTGTGTAATTATTGGAAGATGTACCCAAGCATTGCACGTCTGGCCTGATCTTTCTGGGCACTAGCGATAACACAAAGGGTGAAAAGAGATGATTTGCATGGCTCCACCTACTGGTAAAAATAATGGGAAAAAAAGTCCACCAAAGTGGCCATATATGTATATTAAAACACGATACGGTTTAGATTAAAACATGATACTGTTTAGACCATAGCTCGGGCATAGGAAGTGGTAGTCCGCTTCCCCGGCCTCGCTGGAGGTAAGTGATTTCATGAGCAAGTGAGGGTTTCACACAGCGGGACATCACGATTCAAAGTTCCCCAGGGGGGCTTGGCGACCAGCCCTAGAGTCTATCTATAAAGTGGTTGATCTACTTTAAGACAATCATTCACCATATAATGATGATCTTTATGGCGTGCCTGTACTCCGCTTTACACTTTTCTATTATCCTATTGAACCAATGTTACCCATCCTTCTGTGGAAACTCTGGTGTTGGAGTTTCGTTATAAGTTGTTCTGCATCACTGCTCCAAAAGTGAATCTGCACTGACCCAGAACTGGGGCTTTCACACACATCAATAGCTTCCATTGCGCTATGCTTCATTAAGCACCAGTTCCCTCTAGGTGGCAACACCAAGCTTGCCCTGATGCATATGTGCTAGAGATCTTTGCGGTATGTGTAAGAAGATATTTTGAGAATATACATTTCTGTAGTTTTTCCTTTTATATTTTTTTTTTCTGACAGATTAAATGGGCCAACTAGCAGTGTATAGCTCATGTCGTGCAGCCACAGTTTTATAAAATACAATCTTTACATGAGGATCTTTGTCCTTTGTCTTCGTTTCCTTGTGTGCTCTTGTTTCTACTACAAAAATATTACAAATACAAACTGCTTCTTTCAGTGTCCATTGTTTTCAGTGTCACACCTGGTCATCGGTCTGTTGGCATCTCAGTGGGATAGTTTTGATTAGTTTTGATTAATTGAATTGGACATGTTAATAGCAATGGGCCCACCCATCAGTCTCATCCAAGTATTAAGCACCAAGCATGTCTAGCTATGTGGAAAGACAGAGGTTGGATTGCATATATCTGCAGATACATGTTGAAGCCACACCGCCCCCACAAGGCACTCTGTGTTTAGTGTGGTCCCTACTCTATATATATATGAGCCATATATATATATATATATATATATATATATATATATATATATATGGACATGTATTGCAGCTAGTAAAATACAGAGCTACTTACGGGGACTGCGACCAAACCTCTGTCTTTCGACATAGCTAGACATGTTTGGTGCTTAATACTTAGATGAGACTGATGGGTGGGCCCACTTTGGGGTCTCCCACACTACCTATTTCATTCTCAGAACAGCTTGCCATTTTTCTTTCATAGGCTACAAAAGGGTCTGTGAGTCTAAGTGGGCATAATGTCTGAGGAGGGTCTCAAAAGCTGATATAGCTTTGCAGTGGTAGGGGACCTAGGTCCTGCCCCTACCCCTACCCTATGCCCCATTGATACTGCATACTTGTAAATGTGTGGGTGATGGGAGTTTTTTAAACTTAAAGCAATTTGGAATGCCTTTGTGTCCTAGTTTGGACCAGTTGGCTGTGGCTGGAATTTTTTCTACATGGATTTGGGGTTGTGCATCCCTGGGGAAGGGATAGAGTGCCCTGCTATGACATTGCTTTTCCTCTTGACCTTTCTATGTTCTCTCTTTCTGTTTCTTTTTATAACCTTTCCCTGTTTTCTTGTCTTCTGAGTAGTTTCCCTGTTGATTAAATAACCCACTGGGGAATTGTCCATGTGTTCTAATTTGGTCAAATAAGGCACCACCATTCTTTCCTTTCCTATTGGCATGGATGTACATTAAGGTTTTTAAATATGTTTTTGCATGTCAGTTGAATGCTGTCACTACACCCTCTGTTTGCCTTCTTGATGTAGTCTGAGAATGTTTGACAGTTGTCTATTTGGATTGTATGTTATCCTACATTTTTTCAATAAAAGTTTAACAAGAGAGTTCAAGGCACATTGGCAGAGAAACACGTTAGCGGACCAACAGTCAAAAATACATTAAATCAGACCAACACAACAAACAGTGCTCACATGCATCCCTCTCCAGGACAATTTAGATCGCTGAACATAAAAAATAATTTACCTATTCTAAGTATGTCACACACCCCGCTTCAAGATATCCATAACACGTGGGTAATACCGACCTGAAGAGGGCGTTCTGCAGAGATGATAGTAAAAAGAAAGCCCCTCCCTGATCCATAAATACCTGGGACCTCCCACTCATTACCCAGTTTTCCATCTCTGCAGACGGCGAGCAAGTCAGAAGATGATGTCTCCTCCTTGCACAGGGGGATTTCAGGTAGCCGGGATCACTCCCGGCCCTTTATTTAATTATTTCCGCTCGGACCCCATTTTTCCCTTTAGATTACATGCCTCCCAGTCTCGGCTGCTGGTCCGGGTGAGGGTATTTTTAGCACCTCTGGTGCTTAGGAGCAGAGCTCCACCGTGAGACCCTACATAAGAGGGTAGGCGGTTACACCGGGTAGGTGACCCCGGTTTGGGATGCCCTGTCCCCTGACACTTATCCCTGGGTGGCCCTTTCCATTTCCCCCTTTTACCAGTCCCATTACTCCGCTAGAGGACAGATCTCCTCAGGTTGGGGGTTGGGGGTCACTTTATTAGAGCTAGGTGTCCGTTCTTTAATGTGTGTGTGTGTGTTTTTACTTTGTGTCTGTGTTTCTCTGGCGCCGCGGCCGCCATTGCCGCCGGGGCGCCAGTTTTGTCCCTCTCATGATTGTGAGGAGAGCTGTCTCCTCACGTACTGTTAGCGGGGGGCGGGGCTGGGCCGTTGGCGCGATGCCGCGGCTCACCCCTCAACCCGGCGCTGCCCTGTCAGACCGTTGCGGGGAGCGGGGCGGGTGCTCCGCAGCATCCCGCCTGGGTGCTCCGCAGCATCCCGCCTGGATGCTGCGGCCCGCAGACGCTCCTCATTTCTATCTTGAACCGGCGCCGTGGATGTCCCTGTGCTCGGCACTGCGGGGAGCTTCTCCCCTCATGCTCACTACGTAGGGGGGCGGGGCCGGGCTTTAGGCGCGTCGCCGCGGCCCGCCCCCCTCTGCTGCCGGCGCCGCTGCGGAGCTTGTCGCTCCGTGACTAGATGCAGACTGGGGGCGGTTCCTCGTTATCGCGCTGACCACGCCCCTTTCTTGGCCTGTCTTCTCAGGACGGTGTGACTACGTAGCACTCGGCGACCAACGGAACTGTGAGTGGCCCTGTGGGCCCCTGTTTTTCTTCTTCTCTTTATTTCTTAGTCCTTCTATGGCACATACTTATTGGGTTTATTTGTGTTTTTCAGGTTGGATCATCAGTGGTATTTAGGGGGTTTCTCCCGGTCCTAGATCCCTGGGTTCAATCTTACTGGTCTTAAATCCTCCCACTCGGGGCATTAAAGGGGCATCCCGGGTTGCTTACTGGCGTAATTCCCTGGGTCATAGTGATCACTAAAAGTTCACCTTATGGAGGCATCCCCGGATACTGGGCTCGGGACCCCTTCGGGGCAACCCCGGAAGTGTATGTTGTGTGGGGTATCCATTAATGGGGACGATGTACTTCTGTGTATACCTTGTGCACAGCAAACTATTACGCGGCAGTCCGAACCCCAGGCGTCTGGGTCAGCACCGCCGGTCGCTTCATCTCCCTCTCCCATCTTGACACGCGCCCCGTGTGACGTCGTCCTGGGAAGGGAGCTGCAATCTGAGATGTGCGCCAGATTGGCCAACCTTGAGAAAATTATCTCCAGCTCGGTCGCCCGTAAGGCTCCGGCTAAGAGAAAGCATTTGTCGCCGGCCCCGCCGGTGGATGACCTTGATGACGTTAATAATCTGGATTGGTCTGATTATTCCCCGCTAGAGGAAGGGGAGGTTTATGAGGATTCAGATATTTCGGACGATGAGCAGTCTTTTGGCGCTGATGCCGAGCTTGGTGACTTGGGGAGATCCTCGGATACTCCTCACGCTCTGGCTCTGATGTTGGAGGTTCTGAATATTTCCCCTCCTGAGGAGGCGCCACAGCAGAAGGGTGAGTTGTTTGAGGAATCCAGGCCGCGCATGGAGTTTCCTACGCAAAGGCATTTTGACAAAATTATTGCTAAGGAATGGGACAGGCCGGCTCGGCTCCCTGGCATTCCTCAGGGGTGGGATAAGAAATATCCCTTCCCTTCGGAGGCGGTTAAGCGCTGGGCATCCCCCCCCCCCCCGAGGTGGATGCACCGGTTTTGGGGTTGTCCAACTCCTCTGTTTTAAATAGACCTGATTGTTCTACCCTCAAGGATGGAGAGGATAAACGCATTGACCAGATGGCTTGTCATGGTTTTACTAGCGTTGGGTCAGCCATGCGGCCCGTTTGCGCTTCGGCGCTAATGGTGTTGGCTGCCAGGTCTGTGGTCAGGGATCTGTTGACTTCTTCCGGGCTTCGTCCTGGTAGTGACGAGTTCCTTAGCCTTAAACGGTGTGAGTTGTTTTTATCTTTTGTGTTAACAGCCTTGGATGACACCTTGATGATGTGTGGTAGGACGTCGGCTCTGCTGGTGACTATTGGGCGGTCGGTGTGGTTGCGCCAGTGGGTGGCCGATTTTATGTCCAAGAAGTCACTGACGGCTCTACCTTTTGTTGGATTACGGCTCTTTGGAGAGACATTGGACTCTGTCACCAAGGGTGGTAGGTTACCTCAACGCAAGAAACAACGCCGTCCCTTTCGGGGGGCGCCTTCCTTTACCCCCTCCTTTTGTGGGGCCAGATCCGGCAGGGGATTTGCCTTCCCCGCTTCCAGACGAGATTCTGGGAGCAGGGGCAGAGGACGTGCCCGTCCAGGATACAGTTGGGGCTCTAGGCCCAAACCGGCTACTAAGCCAGCTCAGCAATGAGGGGGCGCCCTCACCCATGCGGGTGGGGGGACGGCTGCGAAACTTCTCCCAGATCTGGGATCAAGAGGTCTCGGACAGATGGATCCGGGAAGTGGTGTCTTCCGGTTACAAGCTGGAGTTCGAGCTCCGCCCCCCTTCCAGATTTTTCAGGTCTCGGATGCCTTCGGAGCCTCTGGCGGCGCAGGGGCTCCTGGTGGCAGTAGAGAATCTTCTGGACATGGCTGTCATTTGCCCAGTGCCCCCCTCAGATCAGGGCAGGGGTTTTTATTCCAATCTGTTCACGGTACCCAAGAAGGACGGATCAGTCCGACCCATCTTGGATCTGAAGTTTCTCAACAGGTTCATCCGGCCGCGGAAATTCCGCATTGGAAACGCTGCGCTCGGCTATTCACTCTCTTCGTCAGGGAGACTTTCTGACGTCCATAGACATCAAGGATGCTTATCTACACATTCCGATTTTTCCAGCACACCAGAGGTTTCTCAGGTTCGTGGTGGAGGATCGGCACTTTCAGTTTGTGGCACTCCCTTTCGGTCTCACCTCGGCTCCTCGGGTGTTCACCAAGGTGCTGGCGGGGGTGATGGCTCTGCTCAGGGTTCAGGGTATCCGCATTGTGCCCTATTTGGACGATCTTCTGATCATGGCCTCTTCAGCCAAGCGGAGTTGGACACCAGGGTGGTGGTGTCCACTCTGGAGAGGTTCGGATGGGTGATCAACCACCCCAAGTCTTCTCTTTCTCCATCCAGAGTAGTGACCTTTCTGGGAATGTCTCTGGACACTTTGCAGGCCAGGGTATTTCTGCCCCAGGCCAAGATTCTTTTGATTCAGGAGTTAGTTCGGCTTCTCTTGTCGCCCCCTCGTCCGGCCATCCGGCTAGGGATGAGGCTGGTGGGGTTAATGGTGGCCTCATTCGAGGCAGTTCCCTTTGCGCAGTTTCATACAAGTGTATTAGTTTGGGGTGACCTCTACACCCCCTGCCAAAAAGCCCAACAGAGACTCACTATTGCACTCAAACAATCAATTTATAAATCCATTTTATTGTAGCATATTGTTTAAAACCAATTTAAAAACAATTTTACTGAACCATATGCATGGTAAGCCACCAGGGGGCGCACTCCCTCATTAACAATACAATCTCATATACATATAAGTAATTCTGTGCTAATCTATCAATAAATTCATATATATACACAACTATTCTAAAACTTAATATACAATTCACAATTAATATCCTCACCCTAATAAAGTGCCAGTGCTTCCATCACAAATAATCCCTTGTGCAAAATATTTAAACCCATTCACAGAGAGCAAGGGCACACAGACAACACACAACAAACAAGTGCTTACTGTTAGTATGGTGACAGGCAGGCCCCCCTCAGGCGCAGACCAACGCGTTTCGAGCCCCCTATGGGCTCTTGCTCACGGTCAGTATGTGTGTGGGGACAGAGGGCCACAGCCCTCCTTAAATACATACCCTCCCGACCACTCCCACGCCTGGCCCCAGCTGAATGTGGTGATTGCATACTCCGGCCGGAAGTACACAAATCACCACAACAGCACACACTGGTACTGGCCCCATCCCCCACACTGATAGGTGAGAGGTGGATGGTAATGGGCCAGATACAGCCAGGCGGGGGAGCCATCGTTCAGGAACACTTTTAACCCCTTCCTCACTTATCTTTATACATTTCCTGCTACTTGCTTAATCCAAAGTCTTGTTTGCACATAATCTATATTTATACTTAACAGCATCTAATATATACATCACATTTTATAGGTAAATACACTTTACAACTACCAGTCACAGTACAGCTGAATTTCCTCTGCATCTATTTATACAATTTCAATAACAGGAGCAGAGAGGGACAAAGATCCAGAGAAAGTTTTTTGAATCCACAGAATTTTTATCAGTTGGCTTCTTTCTTAATAAGGTTCTAATATTAAACATCTGTATATATGTTTGTACATCTCCAAGCACAGGGGGGAGAGAGGGATAAAGTTCCCAGGTGAACCACCCCGGTCAGTCAGAGATATGCAGGCACAATTGCCATCTAATGGCAACTATCCCTCACATTATTGATGTCTATTTATAGATTGTATAAGCCCCCTGACCGCGACAGGGGGAGAGCGGGATAAAAAAACGAAGTGCAAATGCTCAAAAACAACAGAGGCAGATGCTGGCTATTAATGTCTATATTGCACCATATTTGGCCTCTATATACAAGAGTACAACTCTCAAAGAAAAGGGGAAGGGGGAAGGGACAAGGGGGGACAGGGGGAAAAGGGAGCCAAGTCTAAAGTAAATACATTCAGATATGCATCCCAGGAGTTAGGCAGCCAATCAGTGTGGCAGCGGGGCTCTGGAGGATGTTATTGACTATTTGTCATTCAAATTCCTTATGCTCCACATAGATTTACTCAGGAGAGGAGGAGGGGTTTGACTACAGGATATAAGGTTCAATCATCAACATTGATGTAAGTCCTTTGTTTTACTACGGGTGAAGCTTTAAGGAAGACCGGGGGTCCGGTCCTCTATATAAGGTGGCAATGTATCAATAACATCAGCATATATTTACAGTAATTACTCCATGTGATTAATTACATCCAGTCAAAAATAGAGGTCCACAGTGCACTTTGTTCTCCGTGTGTGTAGGTTCTTTTCTGCTTCAATCTCCAATTTGCTCCTTGCCACCAACACATCTTAATGGAGGCCCGGCTTCTTCCTCTTGCCAGTATCATATAATACCCTTGATAATAAACTTCCCCATCATCTCCCGGGCATCCCAACAAGAAGAGTCGCCAGTTGCTACTACACCAATAAAAAAGGAAAGGTGACACATTATATATCTACACACCTAATAAGTGTACATAAGCCGTGAAACACCCCCCCATCCCCACTGCACACTCCCTACCCACCCCCCCCCAAACCCCCCCACCCACACTCCAATACAATGCTATTACGTGATTCTTAAACAGGGACAATCTATGTCCTAATTTGGACCAATTGAGATCCCCAAAACTATACATAAAACTAAAAATAGTGATCAAAACAATGTAAAATATATTACTTTCATCCCACTTAGTGACTAACTAGACAATATGTGATATCATACTAATATGTGTCACCCTAAATATGGTGTGAAGGCTACATCTTCGTTTAGGCCCCATGGGGCTTGGGTATCTAAATCATAGATCCATCGTAGTTCTTTTTGCTGAAGCCGCTTCTTCAGATCACCTCCTCTCAACCCCAGAGTCACCCTCTCCAATCCCACCACCTGTAGTTGGTCAACATTACTCTCATGTTTCTCAAGGAAATGTCTTGCCACTGGAGATAGAATTCTGCCCAAGTCCCTATTTCTTTCGGCCAATCGAATAGAGGATAGATGTGCCTGTAGGCGCGCCTTCAATGCATTCTTTGTCTCGCCAACATAGCTCAGAGGGCAACCACAGGTTAAGAGATATATCACTCCCACCGAGCGGCAGTTCAAAAATTGCCTGATCACAAATCTCTTGCCAGTGCGCCTATTCCTGACCTCCCTTGTAGCACTCATGTGTCGGCACACAGAGCAACCCCCACATGGATGGCTGCCTGTGCCCATAGTTCTGGACCCCAACCAAGTATTAGGCCTGGTGTAGTGGCTCCTACAGACCTTGTCACGCAATGTCGGTGCACGCTGTGCCACCATCAAAGGACCCCGTCTGGTCCATCTGGCCAGGGATGGGTCACTCCTTAATATACCCCAATGTTTATTGAGTAAAGATCTAAGTTGGTTCCAATTAGTATTATACTTGGAGATAAATCTTACCTTTTCCATGGTTCTTTTTTTCTCCCTTGGGACTAGTAAGGCTTCCCGTGGCGTGTCACCTGCTCTTACCACGGCCTTCTTAATCGTTCTCTCGGGGTAACCCCTGTGTTGGAATCTCTTCTTGAGCCCCCTGGATTGGACTTCAAATTCCTGCGTAGTAGAGCAATTCCGCTTGAGCCGCAAGAATTGCCCAACCGGGATGGCTTCCCTGGTCTTTTTCTGGTGAAAACTTGTATAATGTAATAGGCTGTTAGTCGCCGTCTCCTTCCTAAACAATGTAGTCTGGAGGGAGCCATCATTGGTAAGGTTGATCGTAAGGTCCAAGAAATCCACCTGTGCAGCCGAAATATGGGAGGTGAGGAAAATGTTAAACGTGTTCTCATTCAAAACATTGAGGAACTCCACGCATAGTTCTTCTGGTCCCTGCCAGATGAGCAGCACATCATCAATGAATCTGTACCAGCCCAGAATGTGGGGCTGGTACAGATTCATGTCGGCCCCAAAAACAACCTCCCTCTCCCACCAGCCAAGGAAGAGGTTGGCTATAGACGGGGCACAGCGTGCCCCCATTGCCACGCCACAGACCTGTCGATAGAAAACTCCATCGAACAGGAAGTAATTATGTGTCAAAATGAAGGTCAGCATCTGTAGTACAAAATCCTGTTTCTCTTGTTCACTATCTGTTCCCATTCTCAGAAAATATTTGCATGTCATATGGGCCATTTTGTGGGATATATTTGTATATAACGCTTCCACATCAAGTGTGACAAGTAAAGCGCCCCTAGGTAATGTTAGTAAATTCAACCGATTAAGGAGGTCCATAGAATCCCTTATATAGGAGCTAAGTGTAAGCACATGGGGCTGAAGATTCTTATCCACAAATGTACAGGCTCTCTCCGTTAGGCCCCCAATTCCTGCTACTATGGGTCTTCCGGGGGGACATTTAGCATTCTTATGTACTTTAGGTAGTATATAAAATGTGGGCGCTACTGGGTGTTGCACTTTCAAATACTCATACAGATCCTGACCTATAATGCTATTTTCCCATGCATCCTTCAAAAGGGAGTCGAGTTCTAATTTGTATTCACTTAGTGGATTGTGGGCCAGTTTTTCATAGCTTGCAGTGCATTGCAGTTGACGTAGGACCTCGGCTTTATAGTACTCTGATGACATAATTACTACGTTTCCGCCTTTATCGGCCTCTTTGATGACTATATCACTGCGCTGTTGCAAGCTATGAAGCGCCTCCCGTTCCTCCCTAGTTAGGTTGTCATGTTTACGTGGGACCCCCATTTTCTGAATGTCTTGACTCACCACTTTGAAGAATGTATGGACCGCTGGGCAGATGGACCAAGATGGAGTATATTTGGAGGGCTTACGTAGTGCCCTGTCCGGGTCTAAGGTAACTTCTTGCTCATATAGCAAAGCCGTCAAGTCATCAAGGGCCAGCCCCTCACGCCAAGATAGATTGGAGTCCAGCTCCATGGGTGCTTCAAATTGCTTTTTGAGTAATAACTTCCTACAAAAGAGGAATAGGTCCTTAATAGTCCCAAATTTATCTATGGTATTATATGGGGAGAAGCTGAGACCCCTCCCCAATACCGACCTTTCGGCTACCGAGAGCGGTTTGCCTGAAATATTGAGTACAGTTAATTCATCATTCTGTTCCCCCATCCGTGATTCAGTCAGGGTTGGCGATTGTTCTAGGGGCTCTGTTCTGGTCTGGACCTTTTGTAAGGTCCCTGATTTAGCCTGCGGTGGCTCCTCCACACGGGGTCTCTTGTTTGTTCTGTGTCGCCCCTTGCCCCCTCTCCTCCTCCTGGGCCCCTTGCACCAGCCTGCCCCAAAAAAACGGCGCATGTTGCCACTGTCTGAGGTTCTACTTGAGACGGAGGCACTGCGGCTAGATCCTCTACTGATATAACCCTGTCTACCCCTCTCATTACCAGTGTGTTTCCATTTATACATTCTCTGGTTCTGTTTATCAGCTCTATCTCTCTGGAGTTTGTCCTGTTTTTGGGCCATTACTAACCTTTCTACCCTCTCCAATTCCTCATTTATTTGATTCTTTTTTATCCCGCTCTCCCCCTGTCGCGGTCAGGGGGCTTATACAATCTATAAATAGACATCAATAATGTGAGGGATAGTTGCCATTAGATGGCAATTGTGCCTGCATATCTCTGACTGACCGGGGTGGTTCACCTGGGAACTTTATCCCTCTCTCCCCCCTGTGCTTGGAGATGTACAAACATATATACAGATGTTTAATATTAGAACCTTATTAAGAAAGAAGCCAACTGATAAAAATTCTGTGGATTCAAAAAACTTTCTCTGGATCTTTGTCCCTCTCTGCTCCTGTTATTGAAATTGTATAAATAGATGCAGAGGAAATCCAGCTGTACTGTGACTGGTAGTTGTAAAGTGTATTTACCTATAAAATGTGATGTATATATTAGATGCTGTTAAGTATAAATATAGATTATGTGCAAACAAGACTTTGGATTAAGCAAGTAGCAGGAAATGTATAAAGATAAGTGAGGAAGGGGTTAAAAGTGTTCCTGAACGATGGCTCCCCCGCCTGGCTGTATCTGGCCCATTACCATCCACCTCTCACCTATCAGTGTGGGGGATGGGGCCAGTACCAGTGTGTGCTGTTGTGGTGATTTGTGTACTTCCGGCCGGAGTATGCAATCACCACATTCAGCTGGGGCCAGGCGTGGGAGTGGTCGGGAGGGTATGTATTTAAGGAGGGCTGTGGCCCTCTGTCCCCACACACATACTGACCGTGAGCAAGAGCCCATAGGGGGCTCGAAACGCGTTGGTCTGCGCCTGAGGGGGGCCTGCCTGTCACCATACTAACAGTAAGCACTTGTTTGTTGTGTGTTGTCTGTGTGCCCTTGCTCTCTGTGAATGGGTTTAAATATTTTGCACAAGGGATTATTTGTGATGGAAGCACTGGCACTTTATTAGGGTGAGGATATTAATTGTGAATTGTATATTAAGTTTTAGAATAGTTGTGTATATATATGAATTTATTGATAGATTAGCACAGAATTACTTATATGTATATGAGATTGTATTGTTAATGAGGGAGTGCGCCCCCTGGTGGCTTACCATGCATATGGTTCAGTAAAATTGGTTTTAAATTGGTTTTAAACAATATGCTACAATAAAATGGATTTATAAATTGATTGTTTGAGTGCAATAGTGAGTCTCTGTTGGGCTTTTTGGCAGGGGGTGTAGAGGTCACCCCAAACTAATACATTTGGTTTTTGGGTATTAACCCACAGAGCAGTGCACCTATAGAAATATTTACTGGTGCTGCCCACATTTCTTATCCGTAGCCCAAACGGATGTTTATTACCAGTTTCATACAAGGACGCTTCTGCTTCATCTGTTGAAGGTTTGGGACAAGTCTCCACTATCGTTGGATCAGTCCTTCCTGATGACTCCCCGAGTTCGTCGATCCCTACAATGGTGGCTGGGATCTGTCAATCTGTTGAAGGGCAGATCTTTTCTGGCACTGTGTTGGGAAACAGTCACCACGGATGCCAGTCTGTCAGGTTGGGGGGGTGTTTGGAAGGACCTCCAGTTTCAGGGTCTGTGGGGACCGCAGGAGGCTCACGAGCCCATCAATGTTCTGGAGTTGAGAGCCATCAGGTTGGTTCTGTTTCGCTTGACTCATCAGTTGCAGGGCCTGCCAGTTCAGGTCCGGTCGGACAACCGGACGGCGGTTGCTTACATCAATCACCAGGGGGGGACTCGCAGCAGGAGTGCCCTCAGGGAAGTGTCTTTGATTCTGGACTGGGCGGAGAGCCACGTCCCGTGTATCTCAGCAGTCTACATTCCGGGAGTGGAGAACACGGAGGCGGACTCTCTGAGCAGGGCCTCCTCTCGTCAGGGGGAGTGGTCTCTCAGTCCTCAGGTGTTTTGCTTGATTTGCCTCAGGTGGGGGTTCCCGGCGGTGGGCCTCTTTGCCTCTCGTCACAATCACAAGCTTCCAGTATTTGTGTCTCTCTCGCAGGATCCACTGGCCCTGGCGGTGGATGCCATGTCCCTGAACTGGAGGGATCTGGGGTTTCTTTACCTGTTCCCTCCGTTTCCAATGTTAGCCAGAGTGGTGCGCAAACTGGCCATGGAGGGCGCGTCGGCGATTCTGGTGGCACCAAGGTGGCCAAGGCAGGTTTGGTTCGCAGATCTGGTAAGGCTGGCAGAGGATCAGTTCGTTCTGCCTCTACTGCCGGATCTGCTCACCCAGGGTCGGCTGCGCTATCCCAATTTACCTTCGCTGGCTTTGACGGCGTGGCTGCTGAAACCGCCATCTTGAAGGAGGAAGGTCTTTCTGACGCTGTGGTTCAGACTCTTATTAGCGCCAGGAAGCGCTCTTCCTCTACTATTTACTATAGGACCTGGAGGTCCTATATTGACTGGTGTGAAAGTAGGTCTTTCTCTTGTCGGGAGTTCTCCATTTCCAGAATCCTGGAGTTTCTTCAACATGGTCTGGATCTGGGGCTTTAACTTAGTACCTTGAAGGGGCAGGTTTCTGCCCTGGCGGTGTTCTTCCAAAGGTCCTTTGCACTTCATCCCTTAGTCAAGACCTTTTTCCAAGGAGTTACGCATGTACGGCCTCCTAGGAAGCCCTTTGTTCCAGTCTGGAACCTGGTTCTTTCTGCTCTTCAGGGTCCTCCGTTTGAGCCCTTGAATGAGGTCGCTTTGTCTTCACTTACTCAAAAGGTGGCCTTTTTGGTGGCTATCACTTCGGTTAGGCGTGTTTCTGAGTTGGCAGCCTTGTCCATTAAAGCTCCGTATTTCGAAAGGCATCAGGACAAGGTGGTCTTTCGTTTCAAGCCGGATTTTCTTCCTAAGGTGGTCTCTGCTTTTCATCTGAATCAGGACATTGTTCTACCTTCTCTATGTCCTAATCCCAGCAACGACAAGGAAAGGGCGCTGCATTCCTTGGATGTAGTTCGTGTTGTGAAATATTATCTGGTGGTTACGTCTTCCTTTCGTAAGACTGATGCGTTTTTTGTGGTGCCTTTTGGGCCTAGGAAAGGTTTGGCTCCTGCCAAATCTTCCATTAGTAAATGGATTCGTCAGGCCATCATTGGGGCCTATTCTGCTAAGGGGAGGAATCCCCCTTTTCGTGTCACTGCTCATTCTACTCGTGCGGTTGGGAGCGTCCTGGGCCTTTCAGCACCAGGCCTCTGTTGAGCAAGTTTGTAAGGCCGCTACTTGGTCCTCTGTTCACACTTTTTCCAAGTTTTACAAGGTTGACGTTCGGGCCTCAGCGGATGCTGTTTTTGGCCGCAAAGTTCTGCAAGCTGTTGTGGTTTAAGTTGTGCCTTGTTGCCTTGTTTTGGATCCCCGCCCTTTTATGGACACTGCTATTGGATGTCCCACGTGTTATGGATATCTTGAAGCGGGGTGTGTGACATACTTAGAATAATACCATTTTGTGAAATACTCACCTGTAAAATGGGTATTATTCACCCGCCCTTCTTGTATTCTGGATCCTTTATATTGTGAACTTTGCGTTGTTTTGTCTTATATTTGCCTCTTCCTGGTCCTTTACCTTACTGCTTCTTTATACTGGGTAATGAGTGGGAGGTCCCAGGTATTTATGGATCAGGGAGGGGCTTTCTTTTTACTATCATCTCTGCAGAACGCCCTCTTCAGGTCGGTATTACCCACGTGTTATGGATATCTTGAAGCGGGGTGTGTGACATACTTATAATACCCATTTTACAGGTGAGTATTTCACAAAATGGTATTTTTGCAAACACCTACTGGGATACATTTTAGAAACAAGATGGCCGCTAATGGGCTTGCAGGAAGTTGTGCTAGGCTTCCTGTTACTGTGCACTTCAGTTATGTCAGTTGGGAGAGGAAGCTACCTTTCGTTTCCAAGTGTGCCAGGCTGTTGGTCCGGTTTAATATAGTTGGCTAAAAGAGACCAAAAAGCCGCCTGTTCCACGATGTAAGGTGAAAGCTCTTTCTAAAAGTGGACCAAACCTGGTATTTTCCAGGTTTCCCCCCCCCCCCCCCCGGGCAACCTGGTTTGGGATGCCCCACTGTGTGAAACCTCGCTGTTTTCCAAGCTAATTCACCTCTCCTTGAGCCCACAGCGTGGCTAGAGCAGCGGCATGGAATCCTAGCCACACTTGCGAGTGGCTTGTGGCATCACACACTCCTGGACTCGGGGGGAGGGGGAGAGGAAAAATTAACCGGCGACTCTGGGGGATTCCCTGACTGGAGGAAGAAAACCTGTCTTCGAGCCTCATAGACTCCAGGGTGGATTTTGGTCCACTTTAGAACAGGTTTAGACTTGGCACATACAGACAGACATAACTCTTAGCAGTAGGCAGGGTCATGCAGATTATCTTTTTTGCCTATTTGGTATCTCATGAGCACAAGGCTGGAAATGATGGTGGTGGGGAAGGCTTGAAAGCTTCCTAACACAGTGAACAAGACACTTTAGGGAGAGACCCATGATAGGCCTAATATAGAGGGCAAAAAGGAACCAAAAAGTATCTGTATCTGTATTGTGTATTATAGAGAGTATCTGTATTGTGTATTATATGTTGACTTTTTGCCACACTTTATCATGCTATTTTGAATGCATTGCTTTGCACATGTTGTAATTGGGATTGATGCACTTTCATGGATGCACATGCACTTTATAATTGATGTTATATATGAATTTAGATGTATCATTAGGAACCACTGTAATTATGTATTAGGCAGAACAGCTCCCCCTTGTGGTTGATTACGCTATGGCACTGGTTATGATTTTTTAATGGTTTTTAATTGGTAATGCTAATGAATAAATATGATTTGAAAAAATATTGATTGGGTGAGTGCAGTTGTCAGTCCCGTGGACCCTATTATAGGGGGCTATTGGAGGCTACCCCCATTTTGGAGCTTTTCTTAGTATACAGTACGTCCTGCTCCATATAGAATACTTACACTTGGGTATTACTCCGCCAGATGGCGCTGGATGAAAACAGGCTCCTCCCGGCCCCTCAAATACCCAGGGACTTCCCACAATCCCCAGAATTTCTCTGCAGTCTGGACTGCGAAGGACAAGAATATTTGGCGGCGGCGTTACCTCAGGCGCTGGCGCGCCGTCATTGGCTGCTTGTCAGGTGTTGGCTTCGCGCTCTTCGGGGGGGCGGGGCCTGTCTCTGGCGCGTTCCGCGTCATTGCTAATGCGGGCCCGCCCCTCGAGGTATACCGACGCCATTTTGTTTGCTTGTTGGCTTCTGCTTGATGGTTTTCTACCTACCGCGGTCCGTAAGTGCCCTCGCGGGCGGCTTTATTATAGTTTTTTATTGAATGTTTGCTTATGGCCCCCTTTTTATTATGTCTTTCAGACGGGCGAATCCATTGGCTTCTCCTGGCCCTCTATTAGTTGGTTAACTTGTGAGGCCTAGTGTAATTACTCCCACTTCCCTAGCGGGTTATTGGGGCATCCAGGGTTGCTATATAGCGTTAATCCCTTTCGGCCTATTGTGCCGCTATAATCACCATATGGAGACATCTCAGGATAATGTGACCGAGGTTCCTTCGGGACAAGCCCGGCTGTGTGTAGCTTGTGGGGTGTCCCCTATTAACGCTGACAATGCGCGGGTCTGTGTACCTTGTGCCCAGCAGGTGCTTGCGCTGCAATCCGGCCTTCCTGTGGCTGGGCCTCCGCCTCGTTTCACTTCACCTACTCCCCCAAGCTTAAATCTCACTCCCACTGACTTGCATACAAGTGGGGATTCTCAGCCTGATGTGTCTTCTAGAATGGCGAGTGTTGAGAAGTTGATTGCTAATACCTTGGCGCGTAAGGCCACTGCAAAAAAGCGGTACTTAACGCCTGATGTCACTCTTTTCCCTATGGAAACTGATGAGTTTTGGCATTTATATGGCTATACCCCTTCGGGCGAAGGGGAGCTGTTCTCCGACTCAGAGTCATCTGATGAGTGGCCCAGGGGTCATGACGATTCTGGCTCTGACCCCTGGGCCCTGGATGATACTGACAGATTGCTGGCCCAGATTTTTGAGGTTCTGTCCATTTCTCCCCCTGTTGCGGTTCCTAGGCAAAGGGGTGAGCTTTTTCACACTGCTAAGTCACGTTTGGAATTTCCGGAGCAAGCTCATTTCAATAATCTTGTGCTCAAGGAATGGGAACGTCCCAGTAGACTTCTCTGTGTACCTAAGAGTTGGGACAGAAAATATCCCTTTCCTGCTGATGTGGTAAAGTGTTGGTCATCCCCTCCCGAGGTGGATGCCCTGGTCCTAGGTTTATCTAACACCTCTGTCATGCACTCCCCTGGCTCTACTACCCTGCGGGATGCTGAGGACCGGAGCATTGACCAGCTGGCATCCCATGCCTTTGCATGTGTGGGGACGGCGCTGCGCCCGGTCTGTGCCTCGGCCGACTGTGGCTATTGGGACCCTGATCAGAAATGTCCTTGATAGTGCCCCTGATGATTTGCCTGCTGACGTGTTTAATGCACTTTCTAGTTGTGATGTTTTAGTAAATTTTGTCCTCTCTGCCTTTGATGACACCATTAGAATGTGTGCCAGAACATCGGCCCTTGTGGTGGCTATACGCCGCTCGGTTTGGCTGCGCCAGTGGGCGGCGGACAACGCTGCCAAGAAGGCCCTCACTGGTTTTCCATTCAAAGGACTACGCCTATTTGGGGACCGCCTGGACCTGTTTGCTAAGGGAGGCAGGTTACCCCAGCGCAGGCGGCAGTCTCGGCCCTTTCGGGGTGAGGGCTCCTTTTCCTCCCCCTACCGTGGTGCTAGACAGGGGAGGGAGGTTTCCTTTACTGGGGCCCGGGGAGACTTCTGGGGTAGGGGCAGAGGACGGGGACGTCCTGGCTCCTCCTGGGGCCCTAAGCTTAAGTCCTCTCCCAAGCCCCCTCAGGCATGATGGGGCGCCCTCGCCCATCTGGGTGGGGGGACGGCTTCAGCACTTTGCTCACGTCTGGAGACTTCATGTCTCAGACCGGTGGATTCAGGAGGTAGTGTCCTCCGGTTACAAGATAGAGACCCCCCTGGTCAGGCGGTCCCTCTCATGGTGGCTGGACTCCAGGAACCTGCTCAGGAGGCCCACACACCTATCAACGCCTTGGAGCTGAGGGCGATCAGGTTGTTTCTGGCTCAGTTGACTCATCACCTTCGGGGCCTGCCTGTTCAGGTGCGCTCGGACAACCAGACGGCAGTTGCCTACATCAATCATCAGGGAGGGACCTGGAGCAAGAGGGCCCTCCAGGAAGTGTCTCTGATCCTGACCTGGGCGGAGGCCAATGTTCCTTGCATATCAGCTGTGTACATTCCAGGGGCAGAAAACCTCCTGGCAGATTCTCTGAGCAGGGGGACCTCTCGCCAGGGAGAATGGTCCCTCTGCAACAGAGTTTTCCAATCCCTGTTTCACCGTTGGAGTCAACCAGATGTGAATCTGTTTGCGTCCCATCACAATCACAAGCTCCCGGCCTTTGTCTCCCTGTCCCAGGATCCTCTGGCCTTGACCACGGATGCCCTAGCAATGTCATGGCAGGATTTTCAGTTCCTGTATGTCTTTCCTCCAGGGTTCGGCGCAAGATTGCTCTGGAAGGGGTGCCAGCAATTCTGGTGGCCCCCAGGTGGCCAAGAAGAGTGTGGTTCGCAGACGTGGTGCAGCTGGCAGTAGATCAGTACGTTCTGCCCATGGTGCCCGATCTGCTCACTCAGGGCCCCTTACGACATCCTAATTTACAAACTCTGGCTTTGACGGCCTGGCTGCTGAAACCTCGATCTTGATAGAGAAGGGGCTGTCTACCTCGGTTGTTGATACCATGATAAAGGCTAGGAAGAAGTCTTCTTCCATTTATTACAGGGTTTGGCGTGCCTACATTGACTGGTGTGAGTCTAAGTCGCTTCCCTGTCGTGTGTTCTCTATTCCCAGGATTCTGTAGTTCCTGCAGCATGGGTTGGAGATGGAGCTTCAACTCAGTGCTCTGAAGGGTCAGGTTTCGGCCCTGTCTGTTTTCTTCCAGAAGTCCTTTGCTCAGCATTCTCTGATCAGGACCTTTTTCCAGGGGGGTTACCCATGTGCATCCCCTACGTAAGCCCATGGTGCCTGTTTGGGATCTGAACTTGGTTTTGTCAGCCTTGCAGGGTGCTCCCTTTGAACCTGTGCAGGATGCTGCCCTGGCCATTCTTACTCTCAAAGTTGTCTTTTTGGTGGCTATCACTTCTGTTAGGCGTGTGTCTGAATTGGCGGCGCTTTCCATTCAGCCCCCCTACTATGAGAGACACCAGGACAAGATGGTGTTCCGTTTTAAGCCAGATTTTCTGCCTAAGGTAGTTTCTGCTTTTCATTTGAATCAGGACATTGTTCTTCCTTCATTGTGCCCTAATCCTAGTAATGCTAAGGAGAGGGTTTTGCATTCTTTGGATGTGGTTAGGTGTCTGAAGTACTATCTGGTGGCTACTGCACCTTACAGAAAAACTGATGCCCTTTTTGTGGTCCCTTCTGGTCCTAGGAAGGGTTTGGCTCCTGCCAAGTCTACTATTAGCAAATGGATCCGTCAGGCTGTGATTTAGGCCTACTCTGCTAAGGGGAAGAGTCCTCCCTTCCCCCTTGCTGCTCATTCTACTCGTGCTATTGGTGCCTCTTGGGCTTTTCAGCACCAGGCTTCTGTTGAACAAGTTTGCAAGGCTGCTACTTGGTCTTCTGTTCATACCTTTTCCAAGTTTTACAAGGTTGATGTTAGGGCCTCAGCTGATGCTGTTTTTGGCCGCAAGGTTCTGCAGGCGGCAGTGATTTAAACTGTCTGCTGTTACCTTTTTTGGGGATCCCACCCTACTTTCTGAACACTGCTATTGAATGTCCCAAGTGTAAGTATTCTATATAGAGCGGGACGTACTGTATACTAAGAATAATACAATTCTGTGATTACTCACCTGTAGAATTGGTATTGTAAGTATACAGTACGTCCTGCTCCACCCCACCCTTGGTTGTATTATCTTGGATCCCCTGTATGGTGATTGTTATCATTGTTATAGTTACCTTTTTGGGCTTCTCGTTAACAGCTTTTCAATGCTGGGGATTGTGGGAGGTCCCTGGGTATTTGAGGGGCTGGGAGGAGCCTGTTTTCGATGTCTCTGCAGTCCAGCGCCATCTGGCGGAGTAATACCCAAGTGTAAGTATTCTATATGGAGCAGGACGTACTGTATACTTACAATACCAATTCTACAGGTGAGTAATCACAGAATTGTATTTTTCAAATCCTGCCACCCTACTCTATTGCTGAAGCAAGGCTGGGGGGGTTACATAAATAAACATCCCTCAATCCAGTGTCGATCTTCGGGTGATTGTGGCGCTGGTTGCCGTCATCTTCCTCTCTCCCTGACTGGCCGCTCAGTGGCTCCGGAAGCGAGCGCACGTGGGATGGCTGGACTGGCCCTTTAATAACTATGTATTTTCACTATCTTGGGTTTTGGTCTGTCCGCCTCTCTTACCTTTCTAACGAGCCCATGGGCCAAATGCAGCTCTCCCCCAGCTTCTTGGCTGCGCATATTAATGTCCTAGCCACACTTGTGGTCGGCTTGTGGCACCACCTGCATCTTTCAGCTGTGTACAGCCGTGCCTGCGATTCAGTTACAGCGGACGTGCAGCCCGAGAAAGATATGAGTGATGTCGCCACCGGCCGAGCATGCGCCATGGGCTCGTTGGTCAGGTAAGAAAAGCGGTTGACTAGAGGGGTTTCACACAGGATGCATAGGGGTGGTTGTTTAACCACTTTGATTTAGGTCCACTTTAGGAGATTTCATTATGTACATCCTTGCTCGCAATGTGAACCCTCTGGTATCCTCATGAACTCATCTTGAGCCTCCATCACAAGGCTGTGCACCCCTTAGCATCCCCACTCCAGAGCAGAGATGCCTCTAGATGACCAACGAATGTGCTGTGAAGGTGAGTAGACCAAACAGGATTTACTCATGATCCTTTATTAAAAGTAAAATTCTTAGTTTTCTCAAAAAGGGACCCTGTGGGTGTCTACTTCAGTTATTTCACCGTAATGTCCTTGGTGATAGTGGCGGCAAAGGGCAGAAATTGGGCAATGGAACTTACCCTCTCTGCATTTCACTGGTCCCAATAGGCCACCAGCAAACTAATGGGGGGTCTGTGCACCCGACGGCACACACTGAGAATTGTGGAAGGGCGAGCTTGCTGCTTATTTTACTGGCATTTCTTGGGATTTTATGCAAAGAGGCATTGCAAATCAGGGGTAATTGACACCGCGACCCAGGGTGTTGATCACCTTTATCAAATTCGGATGTCGTAGGATATGCAGGGGTCACATTTTTGAAAAATCCAGCAGTTTATTGTTTAACATTTGAAGCTTATCTATTATTTTATTCTATTTTCAGGTTTTGAAGAGCACCCTGGGGTTTCCTCTGATTAAATTTGAAGATGCTGTTATTGACCTGGATCCGTTCACAAGGGTGCATCCTTATGAAACCCGGGAATTTATTATAAATGATGTCCTCAAACATTTCCAAGAGGTTAGTTTATTTGTTGTTTAATCTGTGCTCTAAATTGAATTGTAAAGATAAACTGTTTATTTTAGTTTGTGGGAAAGGTCCATCAAATAGTCTCCCATGAGGACATCCTGATTTGGGATGGTCAGCTGCTTAATGAGCCCTAAGAAGCTAAGGAAATAGGCTTTCGGTTCTCTTTTTTTCCAGATCCTCAAAGTGACAACCATGGTATAAAATATTTAATCATCCTAATCCTGCAGGCTGAATTGCCCCATTCTAGTTCCTGTCCTGAAAGTGCACTCCCCAGCCAGCTTTGATGCACACTTCAACTTTCCTGTCAAATAGGCAAGACTCCAGGGCCACATTTGTTTTGCTCTACTTTAAAGGGTTTTAAACCACGTTTAACTGTTTATTTTTTTTAAATGGCAGCAGCAAAACCCCCTTTCGAACGACCATCCAGGTCAGAGGTAATAATCAACACCTATTTTAGAAAAAAAAGTGGTGGATACAAGGGGGATTGGCAATGCCCCCATGCATACCCCCCTACAAGCCCATCTACTGGTTCCCTTACTGTACTGGCATTTAGACACCAGCACTGGTCAATTAAAAAAAAACACCACCACCACCACCACCCTGGTGTCCTGATTGCTGGTACAGACCCTCAGAGCCCCCCTAGAACTCCCTGCCCCACTGCCGCCACAGCCTCGAGGCCTGGTAAATACAAGAAATCTTAGCTGTCAACCCCCCCCCCCACCCACGACAGTGAGCCCCGCAATTGGCCACCCCAGTTCTGTGGTTGCCAGCCGCCAGATACATAGTGGATACGTAGATACACCTGGGCATTGCTTTAATCAGCAGATTACCAACTTTCCCTTCAGTGAGTAGGTGTTTATTCTAAGTATGTCACACACCCCGCTTCAGATAGTCATTACACTTGGGTTATACCGACCTGCAAAGGGCGATCTTGCAGAGATGTCATGAAAAAAAGGGAGTCCCTCCCAGTCCTTAAATACCTGGTACCTCCCACTCATTCCCCAGTGTTTCATCTTTGCAGACGGCGAGCAAGTCAGAAGATGGATGTCTCCTCCTTGCAGGTAGCCGGGGTAACTCCCGGCCCACTTGTTAGTCTATTTCTGCCTGGACCCCCTTTCTTAGTATTTCTCCTTGCCTCCCAGCCTAGACTGCTGGTCCAGGCAAGAGTAGATGGCACCTAATGGTGCTTAGGACCTACGCTCCACCGTGAGACCCCATACTAAGGGGTAGGCGGTTTTGCCGCGTTGGTGATCCCGGTTTGGGATGCCCTGTCCCTTGACCTGCCACCTTCCAGCGTGGTTTCCCCCTCTCCCGGATTGCTCTTGCTCCTTAGAGGGGGGGGGCCTTCTCCCTTAGTGTAATCGTCTTTATTATGTACTTTGTGTTGTGTGCGTGTTGTGTGTGATTCACTCGGGTGCATTGTACTGGTAACTCAGCCGGCGGTGCCGCGGCGTCGGTCGTTGTGGCAGCTTTGGCGGGGGAGCTTCTTCCCCCAGGTGCGGTTGGTAGGGGGTCGGGCGCTCGGCGCGATCGCCTACGGCCCGCCCCCCGTGCTTCTGGCACTGCTGCGGAGCCCGGCCACTGGCCTGGAGCAGAGTCGTTGTCAGGGGGAAGGGGCGGGGCCGGGCAAGTCAGGCGAACCGCGCTGGCCTGCCCTTCTCCCTCTGCTTCTCTGGTCTCCAGCCTCTGGCAGGACCGACACCATCTTCCTCCGTGAGTGGTCCGTGGGGCCTCATTACCTTCATGACATGTATATTTATATATATATTTCTTATGTTATTGCATATCAGTATGTCTGCATTTTGTGTGCTTGGGCATGATTGAGGTGCTGAATAGCCCTGTATTCTGTCTTCCAGGTGGACCCGTGTTGGATCCTAAAGGGGTCCTCCTGGTCCTAGGGTCCCTGGTCTAATTTAGGAACTCCCCATAAATCCTCCCACTCGGGACACAGAAGGGGCATCCCAGGTCGCTTATATCGCGTAATTCCCTTGGGTATTGCGGCTACCAATTAAAATCACCATATGGAGGCTTCCCAGGATACTGGGCTCGGGCTCCCCTCGGGGCAACCCCGGCAGTGTTTGGGGTGTGGGGCATCCCTTACAGGGGATGATGTTTTCCTTTGCATACCCTGCGCGCAGCAGACTATTACGCGGCAGTCCGGATCCCATGCGTCTGGTTCTGCGCCGCCGGTCCCATCTCCTACCCCTCCCCGCCTGGCCCGTACCCCGTGTGATGTTGTCACGAGTGGGGAGTCGCAATCTGAGGTGTGTGCCAGATTGTCCAATCTTGAAAAATTATTTTCTAGCGCTGTAGCCAGAAAGGCCCCGGCTAAGAGAAAGCACTTGTCCCCAGCCACGTTGGCTTCTGATCTTGAGGAGTGTGATTCACTGGACTGGTCTGATTACCCCCCCGCTAGAGGAAGGGGAGCTTTTTAAGGAGTCGGATGGTTCTGACGATCAGCAGTTTGTGGGCGCTGATGCCGAGCGGGGTCAGGGGGATTCTTTGGATACCCCTAAGGTCCTGGCTCATATGTTTGAGGGTTTGGCAATCTCTCCTCCTGAAGTGACCCTTCCGCAGAAGGGGGAGATCTTTGAAGAGGCTAAGCCGCGCTTAGAATTCCCTAATCAAAGGCATTTCGACGGCATTATTCTTAAGGAATGGGAGACGCCTACCCGGCTTCCGGGTGTCCCTCTGGGTTGGGATAAGAGATATCCCTTTCCGGTGGATGCGGTGAAGCTCTGGTCGTCCCCTCCCGAGGTGGACGCCCCTGTTTTGGGGTTGTCTAGCACCTCTGTCTTGCATTCTCCTGACTGTTCTACTCTCTAGGACGGTGAGGACAAACGCATTGACCAGGTGGCTTGTCACGGTTTTGCCAGTGTCGGGTCGGCCTTGCGGCTTGTTTGTGCTTCTGCGCTTTTAATAGTGGCTTCTAGGTCGGTTGTCAGGGACCTGTTGTCTACCTCCAGGCTTGACCCGGCTAGTGATGAGTTCACCACCCTAAAGCGGTGCAAATTATTTTTGTCATTTGTGCTAGCCGCCCTGGATGACACCATGGTAATGTGTAGTCGAACTTCGGCCTTGCTGGTGGCTATTCGGCGGTCGGTTTGGTTGCGCCAGTGGGCGGCTGATTTTGTGTCCAAAAAGTCTTACGGCTCTTCCCTTTCGGGGCTTGCGGCTCTTTGGAGAAAAATTGGATTCGGTCGCAAAAGGAGGTAGGTTACCTCAGCAAAAGAAGCAACGTCGCCCCTTTCGGGGGGCGGCTTCATTTACCCCTTCCTTTCATGGGGCCAGAGCTGGACGGGGATCGGCTGTCTTCCCCTCCAGAGGGGATTCCTGGAACAGGGGAAGAGGACGTGCCCGTCCAGGTCACAGCTGAGGCTCTAAGCCCAAAGCCGCTGCTAAGCTGGCTCAGCAATGAGGGGGCGCCCTCACCCTCGCGGGTGGGGGGACGGCTGCGACACTTCTCGCAGGTCTGGGACCAGGAGGTCTCGGACAGATGGATTAGAGAAGTGGTGTCTTCCGGTTACAAACTGGAATTCGAGCTCCGGCCTCCTCCCAGATTCTTTAGGTCTCGCGTGCCCTTGGATCCTCTGGCCGCGCAGGGGCTTTGGGCGGCAGTAAAAGATCTCCTGGACATGTCATCTGCTCGGTGCCTCCCTCGGACCGGGGCCTGGGATGCTATTCCAATCTGTTCACGGTGCCCAAGAAGGATGGCTCCGTTCGTCCCATCCTGGATCTGAAATTTCTCAACAGGTTTATCCATCCCAGAAAGTTCCGCATGGAAACTCTGCGCTCTGCCATAAATTCACTTCGGCAGGAGGACTTCATGACGTCCATAGACATCAAGGATGCTTATCTGCATGTTCCAATCCTCCTGGCGCATCAGAGATTTCTCAGGTTCGTGGTGGAAGATCGGCATTTTCAGTCTGTGGCCCTTCCGTTTGGCCTTACCTCGGCTCCAAGGGTTTTCACCAAGGTGCTAGCGGGGGGTGATGGCCCTCCTCAGAGCCCAGGGAATCCGCATCGTGCCTTATCTGGACGATCTTCTTATTATGGCATCCTCTCTCAACCAGGCGGAGCTAGATACCAGGACTGTGGTAGTCACCCTGGAGAGATTCGGCTGGGTGATCAACTATCCCAAGTCCTGCCTCTCTCCGTCCAGGGTGGTGGTATTCCTGGGAATGTCTCTGGATACTTCTCAGTCCAGGGTTTTCCTTCCCCGGCCCAAGGTTCTTTTGATTCAGGAATTGACTCAGCTTCTCCTATCCATCCCTCGCCCATCCATCCGGCTGGGGATGCAACTGGTGGGACTGATGGTGGCTTCGTTCGAGGCGGTTCCCTTTGCCCAGTTTCACACAAGGACGCTCCAGCTCCATCTCTTGGCGGCCTGGGACGGGTCCCCGCCGTCATTGGATCAGTCTTTTCTGATGTCCCCCCGGGTTCAGCATTCCCTTCAGTGGTGGCTGGAACCGAGCAATCTGATGAGGGGCAGATCCTTTCTGACCCCTCGTTGGGAGACGGTCACCACGGATGCCAGCCTGTCCGGCTGGGGTGGGGGCGGGGGTTGGAAGGATCTTCAGTTTCAGGGACTGTGGGGGCCTCAGGAGGCTCACGATCCCATCAATGTTCTGGAGCTGAGAGCCATCAGGTTGGTTCTGGCTCACTTGACTCATCAGTTGCAGGGCTTACCGGTTCAAGTTCGGTCGGACAATCAGACGGCAGTCGCCTACATCAATCACCAGGGAGGGACTCGCAGCAGGCGTGCCCTCAGGGAAGTGTCTTTGATCCTGGCTTGGGCAGAGAGCAATGTCCCATGCATCTCGGCAGTGTACATTCCGGAAGTGGAGAACACGGAGGCGGACTCCCTGAGCAGGTGCTCATCTCGCCGGGGGAAACGGTCGCTCAGCCCCAAGGTGTTCCGGTCGCTTTGCCACCGGTGGGGGACTCCGGAGGTGGACCTCTTTGCCTCTCGTCGCAATCACAAGCTTCCGGCATTTGTGTCTCTCGCGCGGGATCCGTTGGCTCTGGCAGCGGATGCCATGTCTCTGAACTGGAGGGATCTGGGGTTTCTGTACCTGTTCCCTCCGTTTCCCATGGTGGGCAAAGTGGTGCACAAGCTGGCCCTAGAGGGCGCGTCGGCAATCCTGGTGGCTCCAAGATGGCCAAGACAGGTTTGGTTCACAGACGTGGTAAGGTTGGCAGCGGATCAGTTAGATCTGCCCCTTCTGCCGAATCTGCTCACTCAGGGCCCACTGCTCTACCCCAATTTACCAACGCTGGCTTTGACGGCATGGCTGCTGAAACCTCCATCTTGAAGGAGGAAGGTCTTGCTGATGCTGTCATTCAGACTCTGGTTAGGGCTAGAAAGAAGTCTTCCTCTGCCATCTACTATAGGATCTGGATGTCTTATATTGATTGGTGAGAGGTCTGGGCCTTGCCTTGCAGGGTGTTTTCTATCCCTAGGGTTTTGGAATTTTTGTAACATGGTCTAGACCTGGGTTTGCAGCTTAGTACGCTGAAAGGGCACGTTTCTGCCCTGGCGGTTTTCTTTCAAAAGTCTTTTGCTCTTCATCCTCTGGTTAAGACCTTTTTCCAGGGGGTACGCATGTGCAGCCTCCTAGGAAGCTTTTGCTCCCAGTTTGGGATTTGAATTTGGTTCTTTCTGCTTTTCGGGGTCCTCCTTTTGAACCTTTGCAGGATATTGCTCTTTCTACACTTACTCAGAAGGTTGCGTTTCTGGTTGTCATCACTTCTGTTCGGCGTGTACCGGAGTTGGCGGCTTTGTCCATTAAGGCTCCTTACTTTGAGAGGCATCAGGACAAGGTTGTTTTCCGCTTCAAGCCAGATTTCCTTCCTAAGGTGGTCTCTGCCTTTCATCTTAATCAGGACATTGTTCTACCCTCCTTGTGTCCTAAGCCCTGCAATGACAAGGAGAGGGTTTTGCATTCTCTGGATGTGGTTCGCTGTGTGAAGTACTATTTGGTGGCTACTTCTTCCTTTCTTAGGGCTGACGCCCTTTTTGTGGTCGAGGAAAGGTTTGGTTCCCGCCAAGTCTTCCATTAGTAAATGGATTTGCCAGGCCATTGTTGGGACCTATTCTGCCAAGGGGAAGGTTCCCCCTTTTCGTGTTCCTGCTCATTCCACTCGTGCTGTTGGGGCGTCCTGGGCCTTCCAGCATCAGTCCTCTGTTGAGCAAGTTTGTAAGGCCGCTACTTGGTCTTCCGTTCACACTTTTTCCAAGTTTTACAAGGTTGAGGTGCGGGCCTCAGCGGATGCTGTTTTTGGCCGCAAAGTTCTGCAAGCTGCAGTGGTTTAAGTTTGTGTTTTGTTGCCTTGTTTTGGATCCCCGCCCTTTATGGACACTGCTATTGGATGTCCCAAGTGTAATGACTATCTAAAGCCGGGTGTGTGACATACTTAGAATAATACCATTTTGTTAATACTCACCTGTAAAATGGGTATTATAAGTATGTCACACACCCCGCTTCACCCCGCCCTTTGGTATTCTGGATCCTTTTTATGGTGAACCTTTTTTACTGTTACTGGTTATTTTGGCTCTTCCTGGTCCCTTTACTGCTGTCTTAAAGCGGACCTTCAGCGTCATTTAATGAAAAGCCCAAACCCTTAAAAACCTATTCCCCAGCATCTAAAATTAATATATTTAATGTTTTTAGTCACTTTTTATTCTTTACCTTACTGGCCTGCAACTCTGTTCAGCTCTCTAGGATACGGGCGCCGCCATCTTGGCTCAGTAGCATCACATACTGAGTAGTTGAGAGGGGTCAAAAGTGCAGGAGAGCAAGGATATAGCTGTGCTTTGCACAAACAGAGCAGAGCTGGGGTCAGGAAAATGTCAGCAATCCCAGAATGCAGAGCGGCACTTCCTGTTTGCAGGCAGCCTGCACGTCCATGAGCTGCCATCTTGGATGTCTCAGAAAATGCAGTAGATGCAGGTAGGATGATTTTTAATGTGAGCAATATGTATGTACAGGTTGAGGGAAACATATAAGATATGCTCTTATTTAGGGTGAAGGTCCGCTTTAATACTGGGGAATGAGTGGAAGGTACCAGGTATTTATGGACCGGGAGGGGCCCCCTTTTTTTCATGACATCTCTGCAAGATCGCCCTCTGCATGTCGGTATAACCCAAGTGTAATGACTATCTGAAGCGGGGTGTGTGACATACTTATAATACCCATTTTACAGGTGAGTATTCACAAAATGGTATTTTTATGCTACAGAAAAGTCCCATCCTGGATCTGAAATTTCTCAACAGGTTTATCCATCCCAGAAAGTTCCGCATGGAAACTCTGCGCTCTGCCATAAATTCACTTCGGCAGGAGGACTTCATGACGTCCATAGACATCAAGGATGCTTATCTGCATGTTCCAATCCTCCTGGCGCATCAGAGATTTCTCAGGTTCGTGGTGGAAGATCGGCATTTTCAGTCTGTGGCCCTTCCGTTTGGCCTTACCTCGGCTCCAAGGGTTTTCACCAAGGTGCTAGCGGGGGGTGATGGCCCTCCTCAGAGCCCAGGGAATCCGCATCGTGCCTTATCTGGACGATCTTCTTATTATGGCATCCTCTCTCAACCAGGCGGAGCTAGATACCAGGACTGTGGTAGTCACCCTGGAGAGATTCGGCTGGGTGATCAACTATCCCAAGTCCTGCCTCTCTCCGTCCAGGGTGGTGGTATTCCTGGGAATGTCTCTGGATACTTCTCAGTCCAGGGTTTTCCTTCCCCGGCCCAAGGTTCTTTTGATTCAGGAATTGACTCAGCTTCTCCTATCCATCCCTCGCCCATCCATCCGGCTGGGGATGCAACTGGTGGGACTGATGGTGGCTTCGTTCGAGGCGGTTCCCTTTGCCCAGTTTCACACAAGGACGCTCCAGCTCCATCTCTTGGCGGCCTGGGACGGGTCCCCGCCGTCATTGGATCAGTCTTTTCTGATGTCCCCCCGGGTTCAGCATTCCCTTCAGTGGTGGCTGGAACCGAGCAATCTGATGAGGGGTAGATCCTTTCTGACCCCTCGTTGGGAGACGGTCACCACGGATGCCAGCCTGTCCGGCTGGGGTGGGGGCGGGGGTTGGAAGGATCTTCAGTTTCAGGGACTGTGGGGGCCTCAGGAGGCTCACGATCCCATCAATGTTCTGGAGCTGAGAGCCATCAGGTTGGTTCTGGCTCACTTGACTCATCAGTTGCAGGGCTTACCGGTTCAAGTTCGGTCGGACAATCAGACGGCAGTCGCCTACATCAATCACCAGGGAGGGACTCGCAGCAGGCGTGCCCTCAGGGAAGTGTCTTTGATCCTGGCTTGGGCAGAGAGCAATGTCCCATGCATCTCGGCAGTGTACATTCCGGAAGTGGAGAACACGGAGGCGGACTCCCTGAGCAGGTGCTCATCTCGCCGGGGGAAACGGTCGCTCAGCCCCAAGGTGTTCCGGTCGCTTTGCCACCGGTGGGGGACTCCGGAGGTGGACCTCTTTGCCTCTCGTCGCAATCACAAGCTTCCGGCATTTGTGTCTCTCGCGCGGGATCCGTTGGCTCTGGCAGCGGATGCCATGTCTCTGAACTGGAGGGATCTGGGGTTTCTGTACCTGTTCCCTCCGTTTCCCATGGTGGGCAAAGTGGTGCACAAGCTGGCCCTAGAGGGCGCGTCGGCAATCCTGGTGGCTCCAAGATGGCCAAGACAGGTTTGGTTCACAGACGTGGTAAGGTTGGCAGCGGATCAGTTAGATCTGCCCCTTCTGCCGAATCTGCTCACTCAGGGCCCACTGCTCTACCCCAATTTACCAACGCTGGCTTTGACGGCATGGCTGCTGAAACCTCCATCTTGAAGGAGGAAGGTCTTGCTGATGCTGTCATTCAGACTCTGGTTAGGGCTAGAAAGAAGTCTTCCTCTGCCATCTACTATAGGATCTGGATGTCTTATATTGATTGGTGAGAGGTCTGGGCCTTGCCTTGCAGGGTGTTTTCTATCCCTAGGGTTTTGGAATTTTTGTAACATGGTCTAGACCTGGGTTTGCAGCTTAGTACGCTGAAAGGGCACGTTTCTGCCCTGGCGGTTTTCTTTCAAAAGTCTTTTGCTCTTCATCCTCTGGTTAAGACCTTTTTCCAGGGGGTACGCATGTGCAGCCTCCTAGGAAGCTTTTGCTCCCAGTTTGGGATTTGAATTTGGTTCTTTCTGCTTTTCGGGGTCCTCCTTTTGAACCTTTGCAGGATATTGCTCTTTCTACACTTACTCAGAAGGTTGCGTTTCTGGTTGTCATCACTTCTGTTCGGCGTGTACCGGAGTTGGCGGCTTTGTCCATTAAGGCTCCTTACTTTGAGAGGCATCAGGACAAGGTTGTTTTCCGCTTCAAGCCAGATTTCCTTCCTAAGGTGGTCTCTGCCTTTCATCTTAATCAGGACATTGTTCTACCCTCCTTGTGTCCTAAGCCCTGCAATGACAAGGAGAGGGTTTTGCATTCTCTGGATGTGGTTCGCTGTGTGAAGTACTATTTGGTGGCTACTTCTTCCTTTCTTAGGGCTGACGCCCTTTTTGTGGTCGAGGAAAGGTTTGGTTCCCGCCAAGTCTTCCATTAGTAAATGGATTTGCCAGGCCATTGTTGGGACCTATTCTGCCAAGGGGAAGGTTCCCCCTTTTCGTGTTCCTGCTCATTCCACTCGTGCTGTTGGGGCGTCCTGGGCCTTCCAGCATCAGTCCTCTGTTGAGCAAGTTTGTAAGGCCGCTACTTGGTCTTCCGTTCACACTTTTTCCAAGTTTTACAAGGTTGAGGTGCGGGCCTCAGCGGATGCTGTTTTTGGCCGCAAAGTTCTGCAAGCTGCAGTGGTTTAAGTTTGTGTTTTGTTGCCTTGTTTTGGATCCCCGCCCTTTATGGACACTGCTATTGGATGTCCCAAGTGTAATGACTATCTAAAGCCGGGTGTGTGACATACTTAGAATAATACCATTTTGTTAATACTCACCTGTAAAATGGGTATTATAAGTATGTCACACACCCCGCTTCACCCCGCCCTTTGGTATTCTGGATCCTTTTTATGGTGAACCTTTTTTACTGTTACTGGTTATTTTGGCTCTTCCTGGTCCCTTTACTGCTGTCTTAAAGCGGACCTTCAGCGTCATTTAATGAAAAGCCCAAACCCTTAAAAACCTATTCCCCAGCATCTAAAATTAATATATTTAATGTTTTTAGTCACTTTTTATTCTTTACCTTACTGGCCTGCAACTCTGTTCAGCTCTCTAGGATACGGGCGCCGCCATCTTGGCTCAGTAGCATCACATACTGAGTAGTTGAGAGGGGTCAAAAGTGCAGGAGAGCAAGGATATAGCTGTGCTTTGCACAAACAGAGCAGAGCTGGGGTCAGGAAAATGTCAGCAATCCCAGAATGCAGAGCGGCACTTCCTGTTTGCAGGCAGCCTGCACGTCCATGAGCTGCCATCTTGGATGTCTCAGAAAATGCAGTAGATGCAGGTAGGATGATTTTTAATGTGAGCAATATGTATGTACAGGTTGAGGGAAACATATAAGATATGCTCTTATTTAGGGTGAAGGTCCGCTTTAATACTGGGGAATGAGTGGAAGGTACCAGGTATTTATGGACCGGGAGGGGCCCCCTTTTTTTCATGACATCTCTGCAAGATCGCCCTCTGCATGTCGGTATAACCCAAGTGTAATGACTATCTGAAGCGGGGTGTGTGACATACTTATAATACCCATTTTACAGGTGAGTATTCACAAAATGGTATTTTTATGCTACAGAAAAGTGCCATGGTGTACTGCCACCATTACAGTAAATGAGTAAGTGGCAACCAAATAAACTCCTCTCCTTAAATTCAGTGATGCAAGCTTTCATGCCTTTTATTCAAGGGGGTAGGGAAAGCAATAACAGCACTAACTAAAGGGTAAACACCCATATCACTGTGCATTGCTGTATATGAGTATACATGCTGTGGATGGCAGAATGGCAAATAACTATGTATATAAAGAGACAGCACAGCAGAGGTGGATGAGAACTTACACTTAAAGCGGACCTTCAGCATCATTTAATGAAAAGCCCAAACCCTTAAACTATTCCCCAGCATCTAAAATTAATATATTTAACATTTTTAGTCAGTTACATTTTATTCTTTCCCTCACTGGCCTGAAACTCTGTTCAGCACTCTAGGATATGGGCGCCGCCATCTTGGTTCAGTAGTATCACATACTGAGGAGAGGGTTCAAAAGTGCAGGGGAGCAGGGATATAGCTGTGCTTTGCACAAACAGCAGAGGTGGGGTCAGAAAAAGGTCAGCAATCCCAGAATGCAGAGTGGCACAGTCAGAACACACTTCCTGTTTGCAGGCAGCCTGCACATCCATGGGCCGCCATCTTGGATGTTTAAAGTCTCAGAAAATGCAGTAGATGCTGATAGGATGATTTTTAATGTTGGCAATATGTATGTACAGGTTGGGGGTAACATATAATTTAGGCTCTTATTTAGGGTGAAGGTCCGCTTCAAACCGGACCTTCACCCTGAATAAGAGCCTATCTTATATATGTTTCCCCCACTCTGTACATACAGATTGCCCACATTAAAAATCATCCTTCCTGCACCTATTGGTATTTTTGAGCCTTTTAACATCCAAGATGGCGGCCTGTGGGGTTTCAGGCTGCCTGCAAACAGGAAGTGTCTTCTTACTGTGCCGCTCTGCATTCTGGGATTGTTGTCCTTTTCCTGACCCCAGCTCTGCGCTGTCTGAGCAAAGCACATCTATAACCTGCCCCCTGAACTTTTCACCCGTATCCTAGAGTCCTGAACAGAGTTGAAGCCCAGCGGGGGGAAAGAATAATAAATAAGTGACTAAAAACTTGAAATGTATTCATTTTAAATGCTGGGTATAGGTCAAGGTCTTGTTTAAGCAAGCTGATTTACCACAGCCAGATGGAAAACCTAGCATGGGCAATAACTGCTACACAGATCTACATGGAAACTATATAATATATGTATGTATGTTCTGGTGGTTGATGATCTACTGGGATAATGAAACGTAACAGCTATGCTGCTGAATACAGATAACTGTGCATTGCTTCCCGAGTGCTTTTCCTGCTGCCACTGGGAAGATGGCTTCTGAGAAAAAGAATGTAGAATGAGGCCAAACTTGGTGTAAAGGGCACATGCTAAATATTCTTAGGAACCTAACACTTAGTAAAGCATCTCTAGACCTACATCAAACTACTTATATAGCAATGCATGATAATACCTGGGCAATTCTGCTGAAAGCATAATGCATGGAATCAATCCAGACAAGTGTCTCCAGGACTGCATCAATATATAATGTTCCTATTGACTGCAGTTTAAATTGAAATGGAACATGCGGTAGGAGATATATGGAGGCCATAGCTAAGCTTCGGAAAAGCTAGTTGGCTGACTCTCTACCTTGTTTATACTGGTTACTAACACAGAACACACAGTATAATCGTTGTTTTTTTTATATAGCGCTATCATCTTCCGTAGCGCTTTTGCACTAAAGCAGCTCACAGAGTGTTGTAGCCGGTGTAGTGTAAACTTGTAGGCAGCCAGGCTACTAGAAGCCTTCCTATTGCCCTTTTTCAGGTTCACCTTTAAAATGGACCAAAACCCTTTTTTTTGCGTCGCTCCAGTTTTGATGTCCGCTCTGTAAAACCCCATGGATTCACTCAGTTCGGGCCTCAATCCTGCGGCGCACACAAGACTTGGCCTTGCGGTAGAGGTAGTAGATCCAGCGTGAGGCATCATGTGAAAAAAAATAGAAGAAATATTAACTTAATTAATTAATTAGGAGGTTTGTACGAATGCTGTTTGTTGACTTTGGTGAGTTGCTTTAAAGGGACTGTAAAACCAACAGCAGGTATAGCGAGGAGGAGTCTAGGGAATTCTAGAGATATCAGGAGGGAAAACCTTACTGGTCCTCTAGTTATTCCATATTAGGTGCGCTTCAGTGTTTGAGAAATAAGGGTTATGCACAACAATAGATATGGTGTGCACCACACTGTACTGTCCAATTTAGTTTGAGCTGTACTACAATCTTTCAAGGAGTAACAGCATATCAATATGAATCCAACATTGGTGTGACTAATCAAGATTGGCTCAAAAGTCAGAAAGAAATAAATACAAACTACATAAATAAAAATTAGAAATCAAGGATTATTATTATTATTAATGTTTATTTATATAGCGCCATCATCTTCCATAGCGCTTTACAAAGTAGTAATTACAGACAGGGTAGAAACATACGGTACATATAATAATTCAAATGCAGTTTTACAGAGTTGACAATGGATATTCTGAATACAAGATACAATAGGGGAGAGAGCCCTGCCCTTGCGAGCTTACAGTCTAAAGATTGAAAAAGTCTAAAGGATTGAAAAAGTCTGCAGACGAAATGCGCTCTGAACTAGAATATCGGTAATAACCATCCGTTTGGGCTACAGATAAGAAATGTGGGCAGCACCAGTGAATATTTCTATAGGTGCACTGCTCTGTGGGTTAATACCCAAAAAACCAAATGTATTAGTTTGGGGTAACCTCTACACCCCCTGCCAAAAAACCCAACAGAGACTCACTATTGCACTCAAACAATCAATTTATAAATCCATTTTATTGTAGCATATTATTTAAAACCAATTTAAAAACAATTTTACTGAACCATATGCATGGTCAGCCACCAGGGGGCGCACTCCCTCATCAACAATACAATCTAATATACATATAAGTAATTTCAAAGTGATTCTGTGCTAATCTATCAATAAATTCATATATATATATACAACTATACTAAAACTTAATATACAATTCACAATTAATATCCTCACCCTAATAAAGTGCCAGTGCTTCCATCACAAATAGAACCTTGTGCAAAATATTTAAGCAACTAGAATATCGGTTTAGGAACGGGATTTCATAATCCCTATTTATTCCCCACTAAGGGAAAACGGACTTCCATCGCGATTTCTAATTTTGTAGTTTGTTTTTATTTCTTTCTGACTTTTGAGCCAATCTAAATAAAAAAATAAATGAATTAAAGCAACGACGGCACAGTTCATCACTGTTCGCATGCCGCCCATACGGGCGCTAGCAGGAAGTGCTCTGACAATTTACCCTTAATCCTTGCTTACCATTACTTGGAGCCGGACGGCATCAATGGCCCAGGAGAGTTTTTTTTTTAACCCCCGGGGCCGTGGCAGTGAGTGCCATTTGAAGGTATTCAAGTTTGCGCATGAATTATTTAGTGATTTATTCTGTCACACCAATGTTGATTTATATTGATATGCTGTTACTCCTTGAAATATTGTATTACAGCTCAGTACAGCTCAAACTAAATCGGAGAGTGTGGTGCACACCATATGCATTGTTGTACATCTGAAGCGCGCCTAATATGGAATAACTAGAGCACCAGTAAGGTTTTCCTTCCTGATATCTCTATAATTCCCTATACTTCTCCTCGCTAACCCTAAGATTTTGACCACCTGTACTGGACGCAGCTTTTATCCATCCATTAAGCTACCTAAATACTCACCCAACAGCAGGTATAGGCCAGCAGACAGCTTACCCGATTCCTATCCCATGTGCTACTCCCCTCTTTTACAGTGCAGGGTAAAAGCTGTAGCAGGGCTCCAGAATTCCATTCCATCCAGAGTGCAATCTTTCAATTTCATTTTCCCGGACCATGCAACAAAATGGTCTAACAGATTTCATGGTGCTCCTAAAGCGTGAGCGTACGTGGCAAGCCACAGTTGTCTCACTGCTGTCTCTGACCACACCAGAGCATGCCCATGAACCATAAATCTTTCACTATTACATGTTCTTCCCAGCTTGGTCAAGACCTAGAAAGTGAAGCTAAGAAAGCGGCTTCACTACCCGAGCCTTCAATCCTTTAAAACGTGCAATCTCCCCACCCGAGCAGCCTTTGGCTCGGCGGAAGCCCAGTTTTAAAAGAAAAACTGACTTTTCCACTGCCAAAACCACGCCCCGTGGCACTTTTGAGAGGGGTGCCATTGTGAAGAGGTACAGCTGGCTGGGCTTGGGTGGGTGCGTGTAAGGCAAAAGGGAAGCCAGGGATGCAGCGCGGGGATTATGCAAGATTACTGTCACCTGGGAGGAGGGTTCACACAGCGGGACATCCGGATGCCTCAGGGTTAGGCTAGCGGCCGGGCCTGAAAAATTTTAGATTGCAGGGCCCGGCAGTGAGGGTTTTAATGACCTGCCATCTCTTGGTGCTTTCCTCTCTAAGGCACTGTGCCCTGTATCCTGGCACGTGGTGTGCAATGATGACGCAGCGGAACAGCAAAACAGTGTTCCAGGATATTTCGGTAGGCAAAAACATCCGGTTCCAGATCTATACCCTAAGAGGAGAGTATCATCCCGGGCTTTGGATGAATTGATTTCACAAGTTCAGTGGGTTTCGACCGGTTTTAGTATGTCTATGAACAGTATGATTCTCCTGTGTCAGTTTTTCCGTAAGTGTTTTGCATACATTTGTACATGTGATGGTGCTGCTGAGTTACAATCTATTGTTTTATTTTGTCTCAAAGGAGCTACTCAGTCAAGCAGCAAAAATTCTGGGCTCCGTTGACTTCCTTGGCAATCCAATGGGCCTGTTGAATGATGTGTCTGAAGGAGTATCCGGTCTTATAAAGTACGGAAATGTTGGTGGTTTAATCAGGAATGTGACACACGGAGTATCCAACTCTGCTGCAAAGGTAATGGTCTGGTCCCAGGAGTTTTTCACAGCAATGTTTTTTTTTTAAATAACTATTAAAGGGATTGCAAAGACAAACCACAAACGTTCCTCCAGCGCTGTAATTCTTCTCTATTTTAAGTATGTCACACACCCCGCTTCAGATAGTCATTACACTTGGGTTATACCGACCTGTAGAGGGCGATCTTGCAGAGATGTCATGAAAAAAAGGGAGCCCCTCCCGGTCCATAAATACTTGGTACCTCCCACTCATTCCCCAGTCTTTCATCTCTGCAGATGGCGAGCAAGTCAGAAGATGGATGTCTCCTCCTTGCAGGTAGCTGGGATAACTCCTGGCCCCTCTATTGAGTCTATTTCTGTCCGGATCCCTTTTAACTGATTTTACTTTGCCTCCCAGCACAGGCTGCTGGTTCGGACAATGGTAGACGGCACCCTATGGTGCTTAGGAGCTACGCTCCACCGTGAGACCTCATACCAAGGGGTAGGCGGTTGTCAGGTTGGTGATCCTGATTTGGGATGCCCTGTCCGTTTTAAAGCCCTCACTTTCTCCCTGTTCCCGGTTAGTGGGGGGGGCAAGGATTGTAAGTGTTTTCACTATGCGCTGGCGCCGTCCAGTGCTGCTCATTGTTTTTTTTCTTGAGCCCGCGTGCCTTCCATTGCGGCGGGCCGGTCACCTCACAGCCGGCTCCCGCATGGCAGGGAGCTTGGCTGGTTGTATGCTCTGAGGGAGGGGAGGGGGCGTGGCCTAGCGCTCGGCGCGCTGCCCGCTCCCTCCGCTCTCTCTTGTCTTTGTTCTCTGAGGCCGGCTCCCACTTGACAGGGGAGCGCGGCTGTCTCGTGGGGGGCCTGTTTGCGGTCCCTAGAGCTGCCATGTTTCTTCCCTCAGAGGTGTTCCTGTCTCTATTATTATTAGCTGTTATATATGAACAGCACTCAATTACCTGCCTGTCATGGCGATCCTGTTTACACAGGCACATTAAAGCGGACCTTCACTCTAAATAAGAGTCTATCTTATATGTTTCCCACACCCTGTACATACAGATTGCTCACATTAAAAATCATCCTACCTGCATCTACTGCATTTTATAAGCCTTTAAACATCCAAGATGGCGGCTTATGGAAGCTGCCATTTTTGCAGGCAGCCTGCAAACAGGAAGTGCCTGCAAACAGGAAGTGAATGTGCTGCTCTGCATTCTGGGACTGCTGACCTTTCCCTGACCCCAGCTCTGCTCTGTCTGAGCAAAGCACAGCTATAACCCGCCCCCCTGTACCTTATCCCACTCTCCTCTCCTCAGTAAGTGTGATGCTTCTGAGTCAAGATGGCGGCGCCCGTATCCTAAATTCCCGAACAGAGTTGCAGCCCAGTGGGGGAAAGTATAATAAATTAGTGACTAAACATGTAAAATATATTAATTTTAGATGCTGAGGAATTGTTTTTTAAGAGTTTGGGCTTTTCATTAAATCATGGTGAAGGTCCGGTTTAACTATGGGGTGAGAAGAAGTGTAATGGCGCCAGGGAGCAGCATCTATTAATCCTGGCGTTGAGAGGGGGCGTGGCCTAGCGTTCGGCGCGCTACTCTGGCAGCCCGCCCCTTTGGCTTAGTATTGTAGACAAGGCAGGCTCCCGCATTGGATGGGGAGCTCGGCCGCTTGTAAGTTTCCCCGCGCTTGGAGGGGGCAGGGCCTAGCGCTTTGCGTTGTGCAGACCGTCCGCGGTTATTGTGTCTTCCGGGGGATTTTCAATTTAGCGATTCCCCAGGTCCTGTGGCCTTTTCCCTCATTTTAAAGGGGCATATTGCCCTCTCATAAATTACCTATATATACCGTATTTGCCGGCGTATAAGACGACTTTTTCCCCCTGTAAAACATGCCTCCAAGTGGGGGGGGTCGTCTTATACGCCGGGTGCACTTGGGTCACATACATATAAATGTACTTACCTTCACCAAGCTGGGCAGCACGATCGTCCTCCTCCTCCTGCAGAGCGATGCTCTTGCTCAGGCAGCACTAGTTGATCAGAGCAGGGAGAAACTGAGCAGGCCAGCAGGGTGAGCGCCGAGCAGATCAGCTTTCCTGCTCTCAGGCACTGTGTGGGCAGGCAGGGGGTTGGCTCCTGGCATGCACTCCTGACATCGCCCTCGCTGCTCTCCACTTTCAAGGGGACTCTTCAGCATCTGATCTGAGGTGTGATTTATTTAAGATTTATTTAAAAAAAAAAAAAAATGTTTCTATGGGGCATCCCCAGTGTAAAACCCCCAACTGGCCCCTTTCCCAGACCCCACACATTACACACTATGCCATTAGACGAGACACAGTCTAAACAACCCAGGCATGTGCCCAGCTATAGGCGAGCAGGGATGTGGTCGCAGTGTAATGTGGTGTGGACTCTGGGAAACGGGGTCATTGGGGGAGTTTACACAGGGGGCATCCCAACTTGGGGGAGTTTACATAGGGGGCATCCCAACTTGGGGGAGTTTACACAGGGGGCACCCCAACTTGGGGGAGTTTACACAGGGGGCACCCCAACTTGGGATACCCTACTGGGTTTTGTTCCCTGCATCAGGGGCAGCAAAATGGAATGCCCCCGTCTGAATCCCCCGTTTGGCCTTTTTCCCAGACTCCACACCACATTACACTGCGGCCACATTCCTGCTCGCCTTTAGTTGGGGCCTGTGCTGGCTATTCAGAATGTGTCCCATCTAAAGGCATAGTAGGGATGTGGCTGCAGTGTAATGTGGTTTGGGCTCTGGGAAAAGGGCCAGTTGGGGGGTTTCACACAGTAGAGGAAACCCAATTTGGCATGCCCCTGGAGTAGGGAACAAACCCACTGGGGCATTCCAATTCGGGATGCCCCACTGTAAAACCCTCCCTATTGGCCCTATTCCCAGAGCCAACACCACATTACCCTGCAGCTGCATCCCTACTATGCCTTTAGCTGGGACGCATTCTGAATAGCCAGCACAGGCACGTCCCCAACTAAAGGCGAGCAGGGATGCAGCTACAGTGTAATCTGATGTGCGCTCTGGGAAAAAGGCCAGTCGGGGGTATTTTACACAGTGGGGCTTCCAAATTTGGGAGGCCCCACTGGGTTTTGTTCCCTACTCCAGGGGTATCCCAAATTGTGATCCTCCACTGTGTGAAACCCCCCATCTGGCCCTTTTCCCAGAGCCCAAACCACATTATACTGCAGCTGCATCCCTACTATGCCTTTAGCTGGGACGCATTCTGAATAGCCAGTGTGGGCACATCCCAAACTAAAGGCGAGCAGGGATGCGGCTGCAGTGTAATCTGATGTTCTTTTACGTTCTATTCGGTGTGCGGAAGAGGGAGTAGTCTTATATGGCGAGTATATAACAAACTCTATATTTTGAGTGGAAATGTTGGTGGGTCGTCTTATACGCCCAGTCGTCTTATACGCCAGCAAATACGGTATATATATATATATATATATATATATATATATATATATATATATATCCTCCCACTGACAGACATTCAAGGGGCATCCCGGGTAGCTCAACAGCGTAATTCCCATCGGTCATTGCGGCTACCAAAAATCACCTTATGGAGGCTTCCCAGGATGCTGTGCTCGTGGTCCCCTCGGGGCATCCCCGGCTGTGTGATATGCGGGGCATCCCTTGGGGCATTATTGTGCTAGATTGTGTATCTGGTGCGCAGCAGGTGCTGGCGCGGCAATCTGGGCCCGTGCCCCAGGATCAGTTTGGCTGGTCTCACCACCCACACCCCCGCACGTGGGTATGACCCCTAGTGTCCTTAACACTAGCGGGGAGTTGCGTTTGATGGTTGTGCTAGACTAGACAACACTGATTTTGATTGCTAGCCTTGCAGCCGGAAAGGCTCCAGCTGAATGTCGGCACATGGCGCTCTTTGCGCTGGCCTATGCATTAACATCATGATTAATATTATTCTATTACAGTACACCCCTTGTATAAAGGGGTATTATTCAGATTATGTACCTCTGATGATCAGCCTGCCATGGCACTGATGCCGCCTCAGAGCAGTGGGATGCTGATGTCTCCCTATACCCCTTACTTTAGTAGTACGGGCCCCTTTTTTCTCCTCGTGGTGACTCCTATGCAGCAGGGGAAAGAATTTTTTGGTACTGCAAATCCACTGTTGGCATTACCAGAACCGACGCTTGACCTAAGGGGTGGGATAGGAGGTATACCCTTCCCCGCGTATTGGTCAATTATCCCACTAGGTAGATGCCCCCATCCAGGGGCTGTGTATTGCGTCTGTGGTGCGTTCCCTCCTTCCATTGCTTGATGGATAGTGAGGACTGACGTATCGACTAACGGGCCTCCCATGCCCTTGTCTGCGTGGCCCGGCGCCCGGTGGTGGGGTCTCCGCTATTACGGCCGCTGCTTTTAGGACCTTATTTAGGGGTCGGCTTTAGGCTCCCCTTGGACCCTTCTGGTGCTGGTTTTAGAGCTTGTCGCTATGTGAGCTATTTATCTCCTAAGAGGTATTGTTGACCTCGGCTGGATAGTCTAATCCAGTCGCTCGGTCTTGTGGCGCCGGTCGGCGGCTGACAAGGCTGTCAGGAAGGCGGTCTAGGGGCTTCCCCATGTTGGGGTGAGCCTGTTGGTGATGGTGGAGCTTTGGCTAAAGGTGGTAAGTTACCACATCACATGGCAGCCACGACCCTTTCGGGGTCAGGGTCCTTCACTACCTCTTTCATGAGCCTGGGTCAGGCAGGGGGTTACCCTCGCGGGACAAGGGGAGATCCTGGGGCATAGGCTGTTGCCGGGCCCGACTTGGATCTTTCGGGGGTGCCAGGACTAAATCCTCTGCTAGCCCGCTCAGCATTGAGGGGGTGCCTTCTCCCCTCTGGTCCTCCTCCCAGACTCTCATCATGGACTTCTTCGGGTCCCTGGGCAGTTTAGGGCCTGTTGACGGCGGTGCTAGGCCGTCTGGCCATGGGGGCCGTTTGTCAGGTTCCCACCAGGGAGAGAGGTCAGTGTCTGCTATTCCAGTCCCTTTACGGTTCCCCAAAAGAGAGAGCTCCATCAAAGGCCCTTCTGGTTTGAAGTTCCTTATCCGGTTCATCGGCACTTAACGGTTTTGCATGGAGATGCTGCGCTCCGCTGTCAGTTTCCTACGCCCGGGGGACTCCATGACACCTATAGATATCGAAGACGCTTACCTCTTGTGCCGGTCATTCCAGGGCACCAGCGGTTCCTCAGGCTTGCGGTAGGGGAGCAGCACTACCAATTCGTGACTCTCCCGTTCGGACTCACCTGTGCACACAGGGTGTTCACCAAGGTGCTGGCGGGTGTGTTGACTCTTCTAAGAACCCAGGGCTTTCGCATTCTCCCTTATCTGGGGTGGGTGATCAGCGACCTGCTCGTTACGTCTCCCTCGCTCCATCAGGTGGAGCTGGATACTCGGACGGTGGTGGCAACACTGAAGGGTTCGGGGGGGGGTGATCAATTACCCCAAGTCCTCACCCTCCCTGTCACGGGGTGGCTTCCTTCCTGCGCATGACGCTGGATACCCTTCAGGCCAGGATTTTCTTGCCTCAGCAGATGGTGGATGTTCTCCTAGCGCTGATTCGTATGGTCCTGACGATCCCTTATTTGTCCATCCGGCAAGGGATGAGACTGGTGGGACTGATGTTGCCTGTTTCTAGGCAGTGCCTTTTGGCTCAATTTCACATGAGGCTTCTTCAGCTCCATCTCCTATCGGCCTGGGACCAGCGTTCCCTGTCTTTGGATCAGTCCTTTGTTCTGGGGGGGGCTACTGGAGAGCCCTCCAATCCCTGGGGCTGTGGGGCCCTCAGGACCCACCCACCCCCATCAACATTCTGGAGCTGAGGGCGGTTCGGTTGGTGCTGTCGCACCTGACACATCACCTTCAGGGCTTACCAGTTCAGGTTCGCTCCGACAATCGGACAGCTGTCGCTTACATCAATCACCAAGGAGGGACTCGCAGCAGGAGTGCCCTCCGGGAAGTGTCTCTGATTCTTGCTTGGGCCGAGAGCATTGTTCCGTGCATCTCGGCAGTCTACATTCCAGGGGTGGAGAACCTGGAAGCGGACTCCCTGAGCAGGGGGACCTCTCGCCGGGGGGAATGGTCCCTCAGCAACAAGGTATTTCTATCCCTCTGTCGCAGGTGGGGGAGGCCGGAGGTGGATCTGTTTGCCTCTCCTCACAATCACAAGCTCCCAGCCTTTGTGTCTCTGTCCCAGGACCCTCTGGCTATGGCAGTGGTTGCCATGCCTCTGTCCTGGCGGGAGCTCGGTCTCCTGTATCTGTTTCCAAGCAGAGCTGGCTCAAGAGGGTGTGCCGGCAATCCTGGTGGCCCCAAGGTGGCCAAGACAGGTGTGGTTTGTAGACGTCGTCTGGCTAGCGGTCGATCAATTCACGCTGCCTCTGGTTCCGGATCTGATCACACAAGGTCAACTTTGTTACCCCAATTTACAAACGTTGGCTTTGACGGCGTGGCTGCTGAAACCTTAATCTTAAAGGAAAAGGGGTTTGTCTGAGGCCGTTGTCCAGACTCTCGTCGGGGCTAGGAAAAATCCTTCCTCTAATGTCTATTACAGGACCTGGCGGACCTACATTGATTGGTGTGAGACTCCTTGTCGGGAGTTTTCCATTCCTCGGATTTTGGAGTTTCTTCAGCATGGTCTCTGCCCTTCAGGGTCCTCCTTTTGAACCAGTGCAGGATGCTGCACTATCCATTTTCACCTTATAAGTTGCCTTTTTGGTGGCTATCACCTCTGTTCGACGTGTTTCTGAGTTGGCGGCTCTGTCTATTCAGGCCCCCTACTTTGAGAGACATCAGGACAAGGTGGTTTTCCGCTGTAAACCAAACTTCCTGCCAAAGGTTGTCTCTGCTTTTCACCTCAATCAGGACATTGTGCTTCCTTCATTGTGTCCTAAACCTAGCAATGGCAAGGAGAGGGCTTTGCACTCTCTGGATGTCGTTAGATGTGTAAAGTACTATCTGGTGGCTACTTCACCATTCCGAAAGACGGACGCCTTTTTTGTGGTGCCCTCCGGGCCCAAGAAGGGTTTGGCGCCCGTCAAGTCTACCATTAGTAAATGGATTCGTCAGGCCGTTATTAGGGCCTACTCTGCCAAGGGGAGGGATCCCCCTTTCCAGATCACTGCTCATTCTACTCTTGCTGTTGGGGCTTCCTGGGCTTTTCAGCACCAGGCCTCTGTTGAACAAGTTTGTAAGGCTGCTACTTGGTGTTCTGTTCATACCTTTTCCAAGTTTTATAAGGTTGATGTGCGGGCCTCAGCGGATGCTGTGTTTGGCAGCAAAGTTCTGCATGCTGCAGTGGTTTAATTTGTGCACTATTGCCTTGTTTTGGATCCCCGCCCTTTATGGACACTGCTATTGGATGTCCCAAGTGTAATGACTATCTGAAGCTGGGTGTGTGACATACTTAGAATAATACCATTTTGTGAATACTCACCTGTAAAATGGGTATTATAAGTATGTCACACACCCCGCTTCACCCCGCCCTTTGGTATTCTGGATCCTTTCTATGGTGAACCTTTTTTACTGTCACTGGTTATTTTGGCTCTTCCTGGTCCCTTTACTGCTGTCTTAATACTGGGGAATGAGTGGGAGGTACCAGGTATTTATGGACCGGGAGGGGCTCCCTTTTTTTCATGACATCTCTGCAAGATCGCCCTCTACAGATCGGTATAACCCAAGTGTAATGACTATCTGAAGCGGGGTGTGTGACATACTTATAATACCCATTTTACAGGTGAGTATTCACAAAATTGTATTTTTCGGTGCTCTGAATGTTGAAATCCTTTTCCTCACTCAGCGCTCTGGCCAAACCCATCCATTGCAGGCCACCAATCCACTTTCAGGTTCCATAACACGGACCACACCCCCCTCTGGCTTGAATGGCTCTCTCAGAGCCACCCCCCCCCCCCCCCACCAGCGGGAAATGTTTCTGGGAGCGGGAGATGCGGGCAGCAGCCAACCACCACTACCACCCGTTGCTGGGGGGAGATGAGCCCCACTGCCCGAGATGTCTGCCACCCCGCATTAGCCCTGGAGGGTAGCCTCCACCGGAACTGATTTGCAGGTTTCTGGGGTCCTCCCCGAGCCACCACCACTTCCCTCCTGTCTGCCTGCCCACCTACCCTGTTTGGGAGTGCGGGGGGTTCATGTATGATGTCTGCCGTCCCCGCATTAGCCCTGGAGGAAAGCCGCAACTGGAGCTGGTTTGCAGGTCGGACACAGACCTCCCCGAGCCACCACCACTTCCATCCCTCCTGTCTGCCTGCCCAACTACCCTGTTTGGGAGTGCGGGGGGTGCATGCATGATGTCAGCCGTCCCCGCATTAGCCCTGGAGGGAAGCCACCACTGGAGCTGGTTTGCATACATGTCGTCTGCCGCCCCCGCATTTGCCCTGGAGGGAAGCCGCAACTGGAGCTGGTTTGCAGGTAGGCCACAGTCCTCCGCGAGCCACCACCACTTCCATTCCTCCTGTCTGCCTGCCCACCTACCCTGTTTGGGAGTGTGGGGGGTGCATGCATGTGTTTGGGAGTGCAGAGTTGGATGCATGTGCGCACACATGTACTTTGGGAGTAAACGCATATGCGTTTGGGATTGCAGCCTTGTGTGTCTGGTCTAGGCTCTAATGTCGCCTAGAAACAGGGGGAGAGGGGAGAAGCACAGCCAGGATGCCTGAAGCAAGTTCTGGGAATCTTACAGACCCTACCTAATATGCTGATTATTATGCAGCACCACAGAGCCAAGGGCCACGCCGACTTGCTTCAGAAGAGAAATCATAAGGTGAACCTGTAAATCTTCTATATCTTGGCCATTTCGTCTTCATTTTAAAAATGGAAAACAGTTTAAGACAGCGCCAAATGTAGCCCAACGCAATGGTGTAACAATTACCTTTGCCTTAAATATCACTTTAAGCCTAGTGAAACTCTGGACTATATTATTATTTCATGTATATAGTGGACCTCCACCACTTTGCCTGTATTCTGGAAGTACAGGGCTTTCTGTTTTTTTAATTCAGTAATGACTGTAGCGTAGTTGCTTATTGATCCTCCTCCTTGTCCTCAACTGTCTCCTCTACCCCACTGTTTCTTAGCAGCCTTAGCAGTCTCTTCTACCTTTTGTGGAGCTCCCTCACTGTGTCCCCTTAATGCCTCTTAAAGTCTGTGACTGTCAGCCTGTCCCATTAGGGCCATTTCAGGTTTCCCTAGCCCCTGTATTACTTTCATATCCTTTTTACCTATTCGTTATTGCATATTGCCCACCCCTGCACAGGTCTTCTCTGTCCTGCGGCCCGCCTCTCCTTTTGCACGGCGGATTATGGCAAAAACTCAGTCAAGAGTTTTACTGGCTCTGGCTGGCCCATGAGCCACTGACCTCTACCCCTATCGTGCTTCCCTGTAAGTCAGAGACACTTTGTGTCAGGGGCTATAGAATTGCACACCGATCATGGACATGGTGGAGTTGAACACGTTTAAAGCAATGGCACTGTAGTAGCAGATAATATGGCCCCCCACAGACATGCTGAGGTCAGAGCAGCACAGGAGCAGAATATGAGTTGGTAGGTAAAGTAGGGCCAGGTAATGGGGGGGGGGGTGGTGAGGATATACTTAGGCTGTAGGAAGTGAGGTTGGTTGCATGCTATGGCCTACACCCAGCTCCACCAACTCCGAAAACAGTGTGGCACACTGGGAAATCTCCCAGACCTACCTATAGCCAGTACACCCTGCCCCATGCCTTTTCTGTGTCCTGCTTTGAGTTGTCGAGTATCCCTCACTTAATAAATCTGGACTTTCACTCCCCTGATAGAACATTGAAGAATGAGTGTTCCCTGATGCCCAATCAGCAGCTGCAGACACTCGAGTAACTGACATCTCCCAGTCCGCAGCTGCTGCTCTCGCGCCGCCTCATCAATTAATGAATCTGTGCGGCCAGCACCACCTCAAGGCTGCACCAGGGAGAATTTGGGATGCATACACCTTCCTGGTGCAGGCCAGGTTAGGTGAGTCGGGCATTGATAAGCATGCATTCCATCATTATCAGTCATTTTTTGTTTTTGTTTTAGTTGTTTTCCTAGAAAGGAAGTTTATGTTGAAGTTTATGTTCTCACCTTCTTTCCCCAGCCTAAAGCCTCTGCCCAGTATTCATAAAAACACTTAACATGAAGAAGTATGATGTCCGAATGGCAACCATATGCTAATTAATTCAGTTACAACTAAACGGTCACATAGTGGCAGTTAGATTAAAGTGCTCCCCAATGCTGAGCTGTGTGTACTGTAACTGAATTTATCATCGCTGGGGGCGGGGCTGCTCAGCCAGGGAGCAATATGGCCAACCGCATGTAGTTCGTGTTGTTATGAATATTGGGCAAAGGCTTTAGTAAAATTTAAAAAAAAAGAGAAACAAAGGCTGTTTTGGGGCAATGGGCTGGGGATAGAAGGTGATGACATAAACTTCCTTTCTGGGTATGGGATCACTTTAAAGCGGACAAAATCCCAGCAGCAGCAAGATTCCAGGGCCGGCTGCTGGCTTTGGGAAGCCCTACAGATCGCCGGTAATCTCTTACCTTTCCCCAGCCCAATGTTGCATTCTCGAGCTCTCGTCAAATGAGGGTTGCCCGCCGTGACTATGTTATTCGTCAGGCGGCTCTCATTGTTCTGAATAGGAGGCATTCAGATAATGAGAGCCATTTGCCAAATAAGGTAAACGCAGCAAACGGCTCTCACTGGCTGAGCGCCCGCGCCGTTGGAACCCAGGAGAGAAAAGTTATTTGGTGCTTCGTAGTTGGTTTCACAGAACGGGGTATCCCAAATCAGCTTGCCTCCAAGGAATGAAACAAAACCCGGAAAAGTCGAATTCCGGGGTTTTGTTCTACTTTAAAAGTAAAACAAGTAAAAATTTAACTTTCGGTCCACTTTAATTAGTGTGCTCCCTCGTGTTCTTCAACTCCAAAAGTTGGGACATTAATGCAAATGTAATAGGGGTGGGACCTGATATGAAAAAAAGCAAAAATATTAGCTATGCAGTAGAATATATATACATCATATATATTATATATATTCTGTTATTTTACAGTTTTAGATTTAGTGATAAAGGCTTACCCATAGGCTGTGCTGTTGTTTTACATGGTACAAAAGAATTGAAAGCAGATTTCTGTAGCGTTGCCCTGGTTTCACTCACTTGCTTTTATTTTAAGAACCCTGGACCCCTTAAAAGGTTTCGTCAGTTGGGCACATACACTATTAATGAGCTCTGTGTAATGTACCTATTCTGCCCATAGTCTGGCTTTTTCTTGTTTATGCTTCTAATGGCTTTTCCGTGGATTTAAAATGCATGCAGTGGGTAAAATGCCTTCCTTTAAGTGCGGAGCCTCAATGTATTGAAATTGGCACAAAATGTCAGGTTAAGTAAAGTTCAGCCTGCTCAGATTTAGCTGCGCTGTCTCCCTGACTGCACATTGCAGCCGGTCATTATATCCTTTTCCATTCTTCTTGCTATTCTAACTTGGATGCTAATCTGTAATAAAATTTGAATATGAGCAGCCATGAGTCATTTCTCTGGGATACGATCCCTCTGTTTTTTTTTTCTTTCTGTTTTCCTTATGGGTCATGAGTTTCAGTTATGCAACTATCTGTATTTTACCATTTCTTAATGTGTCAAGTAAAGGGTTTGAATTATTTTAGCTATAAAGCAACTCTGCCATTACTGCATAAAAAATCCTAATGGGGGTGGCTTCACACGCAGCTTCTAGACTAGGTGTAGATGGTAGATGTTGTACGGCACCAGAGCATGAATCCAGTTCAGCTCAGAGGTTAGCAACAGGTAGATTTAGGATACAGGTTGCACATGTGTAACTCTATTCCTCTAATTCCTTGGATGGCTCCAAGATGTAAAGAGATGAGTTGCATAGCTCCAACCACTGCAAGGAGTGATGGGTAATTCTATATCTCTTCCATTACGGCGCACCACTAGTAGAAACGCGTGGGTTAATCTCAGTCGTAGGTGGGGGCTGCAAGATAGAAAGAAAAGTAGCTCCTCCCGGCCTATATAGGGCAGGCTGTGGCATGATCTCCTCGTTCTTTTCTTGCAGTTGCAAGGGACTGTGAAGATGTCTAGAATTTTTTTTTGTTTTGAGCACAGTGCTGACCGGGAGCGGGGCTTCGACTCTATCTGCCTGCCTGCCCCTCACCAGCTGCAGCGTTCCTGGGGACCCCCGTTAGATGCCTGAAGTCTGTTCCCAAGCTGATAGCGTTGGATTGTGCAGAAATAGGGGAGTGCGCATGGGTCCAGGTAAGTGTGCTGCTCGTCCGGCTGGGTCTGAGCCCCGAAGATCAGGACCGTGTACCTGATCTATGGGCCTTGCATGGTGGCCCTGCTGTGTGCCTCCCACTGAGCCCTGTTCCCTCTACCCCCTATCCCCGGGGTCATCCACCCCGTGGCTCCTCCACCCCGTGGCTCCTCCATGAATCTAAGGGCCACTCCTGTAGTAGGTTCTCAATATCCAAGATTTTGGAGTTCTTCCAGCAAGGCCTGGATGCTGGCTTACTGTTTACGACCCTTAAGGGCCAGGTCTCGGCCTTGTCCATCGGACGATCGCAGAGCATGTGTTAGTCCGCACTTTCTGCAGTGGTCGATAGTCCCGCCCTTGTCCTATCAGCGCTTTCTCAGGCCCCTCTTTGAACCCATGGTGGAGGATTCCCTGGCGGCGCTCACGGTGTAGGTGGCCTTTCTCGTGGCGATCACCTCCATCCAGTGGGTTTCAGAGCTGGCAGCGCTTTAGATCAGATCACCCTTTTTGGGCTGCATGAATGCAAAGCGTTGTTTCATGTGAAGTAGGAATTTTTGCCCAAGGTGGTCTTCTTAATCAGGAGATGGTGCAGCCCTCCTTGTGCCCACTCCCTATAAGGAGTGACTCCTGCATTCCCTCGATGTGGTCAGGGCATCGAAGTATTACTCGGCCGCTACTCGAGAGGTACGTAAGACAGATGTCTTGTTCGTGATCCCGGAAGGACCAAGGAGGATCCTGCTGGCTGCCAGGTCAGCTCTCAGCAGATGGATCAGACAGGGTCATACAAGCCTACGCCTGCAAGAGAAAGGAGGCGCCATTCGGAGTCACTGCTCACTCCACCAGAGCGATTGCTGGGTCTTGGGCTTTCCAACCAGGCGTCAGTGGAAAAGGTCTGCATGGCGCTGACCTGGTCATTTCTCCACACCTTCGTTTTTTGGCTATACTGGCACGTTCTCACCCATAATGAGGATACTGCTTTGGGACATCCCGTGTTTTGCTACTAGTGGTGACACGGAATGGAAAAGAGGAGAAAAGGGAAATTTGTGTACTCACCAGTAAATTTCTTTTCTCGTTATCTTTCCGGGGCGCCACAACCCGCCCTTCTGTTGTGTTACAACCGCGTCGGTGGCGGTTGTTGCGACTGTTTTGGTACTCACCAAGTCCCATCCCCCATACAGCCAAATACATCCGGCCTAGTGCTGAGAGCCAAAAGCTTGACACACATAAATGATAGTGACAATTGTGGGTATCTCCCAACCCACTAGTGAAAATGACCCTCTCAATAGGTGTGAGTGACACTGGACAAAAAATGCTAAAAAATAAGGGAAAGGGGGATGGAAATTACTGCTTGTGGAAATGTGCTCCCTAGGCAATGGGAGCACACTCCCGGCAGATTAGGGCTGATATGGGAGGTGGGCCCACATAACGTGACTAATACGGCAAAAGAAGATAGGGGTTGCTGGCCCTAGTTTGGTCCTGGCAAGGACCCGGGGCTCCACAACCCTATAACCTCGCCCAAATTATCAGCAATAGAGATTATAAAAACAAGTTAATTTTATTATTCAACTCCAATATTAAAAGCAGTTTTTGACCACATAGCATCATACGTACAAGTGATACCTATTTACAAAGCAGGTATCCAGCCAGACAATATATTATAAATTCAGACTGTTCAATTGCTGGTGCAGATATGTTGATAGTACATCTCTTGGAGTGGGGCACACATGCCCACTACTGGATGGTGTTTGGCTGTGTAAATGTGATGCTAATTCTTGGCATTGCACACTCAGCAGCTTCTTTGTGTCGTGTATGGCTCCGAGATTATTTGCAAGCTCCGCCCACTGCAAGGAATGATTAGTAATTCTATTATTTCCTATGTTGGGCACTGTGTAGATACTTTCCATTCTAGGTAAGCTCCTCTTTTCCTCTAATGTCAGTTAGAAATGTGCTTGTATCACACTGACTGATAGAGAAGCTCTAATGCTAGTAAGTCACGCAGGTTCAAGCTATGAGACAGCTGTGAATAAGGGAGAGTTTTAGCTTACATTTTGGAGTGCAGCTGGTTAAACTCTGGAAGTGGCTTTGGTTTCAGAAAATTATACTTGATACAAGGTGAAAGTTTCTCGTTCATTATTTAATATCTTAGTTGTTTTACAACCAGTAATTTTAGGGTGTGCTTATGTAATTCTAACACAAATATACATGCAAAAAACATCTTTCCCCCATCTTTCAGGCATGTCAAAAACAAAACAAAGGAAACAAAAGAATCCTGCTGTAAAATGGAATACGGTGGTGTTACACACATTTGCAAACATAATCATGACTTGCCACAACCCCTTTTAAATGCTGTGAGCACACAGTGGGGATGCCCTGGGTTGAATATCTGCCGAACCACAATGTAGGCCATCTCAAATTATGAGGGCATAAATTTGTGGAGACTTTAGGGCACATATGCTTAACCTGTGGCCCTCGAAACCATCTGGTGTGGCCCCTTACAAGCTGTGGGTAAAGTGCGGGTGTAAATAGAACTGTCTTGTAAAAGTAGTTATATAGAATCTCAGTATAGATGAGGGGGTGCATGAAGAGTAATAAAGCATGCATTGCCAAAAGAGGTAGCACTGGCTACAGTGGCTTGGGGGAATGTGGTGACAGTGATAGTGCAACAAAACCCCTGGGTGACAAAACTATAATGAAATTGTATTTTTAGTATTGGTAGGTGTTTATATAGGGGGTGTATTGGCAATACGGTTACAGCTTGGGACTGACCGGGGGGAATGGGCTATTAATATGGGACCCAATATGGAACCCAATCAGCATTTGTATTGGTAACATGTAAGGATTGTTAGATAAAAAAGTGTCAATAGAGTGGTGTAATGAAAGGATAGCGGAGTATTAAAAATCAATCTAATCGAGTTGGTGCAGTGGGTTTCCTGATTGTTGTAGAAAATCCTTGTTATGCTATGCAAAGTGAAATTCTGAACCTATTTTTTGTGGCCCGTGACCATCTTCCAAATCCAAGTGGCTCACGCTCAAAACATTGAGCACTTCTGGTTTAGCGCCTAATATCTGCCCACATTGTTGCATGATTGGTAAAAACATCTCCACACATCAGGAAAATTGCTTTTGCAATAAGCCCATTTTGCAGTGCAGGCATTTTTAGTAGAAACAATAAGCGGGACAAAAGCTTTTTGTTGGATGCTTTAAGACATTTTCCTTATCCACCTGCAAGGGGGACTTTGTCTGCTGACTGATTTATTCTTTGGCCAGCACCTATTATTATATTTTAGATATTCATTCCCCACGCAGGGCAGCATAGGATAGGATTTAGTGTCTGCTATATATGAAGATGAACATCCAATTGGGTTCTTTGTTCCTCCATTTGTCATTCCTGAATGCGATCCACTTCTTGTCTGAGAATCCACTGAGGAGCTAAATTTTAACTTTCGGGTGATTATATCCCCGCGGGTCCCTCTATGGTTTCAGCAGTGGGCCTAGCTCAACAGCCCATTACGCACAGGGATTCTTTCATGATCCCTAATTGAATTTCTTTTCAGTCCTCCTGAGACAACTCTTACCACAGGGACTAATTTTAAAAAAATTTAATTTATGAGAAAAAATTCTGAGAATTTCATTTTTAATGAATCACCAGATAGGAAGACAATAATAGTCAATGGCAATTTTTACTACAGAGTAAAAAGGCGTAAAAACATTCTTTTCCCAGGAGTAAAAAAGTGCCATCGACTTTGTCTTCTTATCTGGTGATTCACTAAAAGTGAAATTCTCAGGCTTTTTTCTCATGAATTGATTTTTTTACTACCATGAGAATTTTTTTCAACTCTTAGTGAATCAAGGCCTTAGTTTTTTTAGACACAAAATGTATGAAAGAAACAAGGTACTTTAATTCAGTTGCTGGATTTCTATACCTAAATGCACTGGTTTAGTATGTGTGTGAAGGTGCTATGCTTTGCTCCTGCTGTGTTTTCTTGGAGTCCCCTAAATGAAATACTTTTACTAAAGTTGGCACGCCAACAATTCCTGCCCCATCACACAGTGGCTCCGGGCTTTCAGCTTCTTCATTGTTACCTTCTTGACACGGTTTAAGGTTTTCCCACCGCAAAATTTTCGGATCGCATGGAGAACAGAAAGCGTAAAGTGTGACTAAATCGATTATAAGATAGTTGATCTGTTTCATGCAGAGCTAATCGACATCTGTTCAGATATCTGGGGATTAGAGCCATTGCAGACTGACTATCTTTCTATCATGTTCAAAGAGATGGATGAAAATTATTCTGCCACACTGAATAAAGTTTACATAACAACATTTTTTTTAATTGTACATCTAGGAATGTACTAGAAAAAACATGGGTGTCAGACCTGTAAGTGCTGGTCATCTAACATAGGTTTCGCACTAGAAGACGTTCCCGAGTATAAGATGCACCTATGGTTTAGAGGAGAAAAATGGGAAACAAATGGATGAATATGGATGCCCCCTCTCAGAATAAATGACACCCCACCCTAGTATGAAAATGAGCCACCTCCCCCCACTAGCATAATATCTTGCTTTAAGGGGGTCCCAGAAGCTGCTAGTGTGTAGCTCTCTGCATCTGAAGGCTCCTATACTGCACCCCAATCTCTGCCATTCTGCCATGCTGCAACCCATTTCTACCCTGCTTCCTTTTGCACCCCCTCTCTGCTCCCTTTTGCCCCACCATCTCTTCCCTGCTCCCCCTCTGCACCCTATCTCTGCCCTGTTCCCCCACTGTACCCCATCTCTGCCCTGCTCCCACACTGTACTCCATCCCCGCCCTGCTCCCACACTGTACCCCATCCCCGCCCTGCTCCCACACTGTACCCCATCTCTGCCCTGCTCCCACACTGTACCCCATCTCTGCCCTGCTCCCACACTGTACCCCATCTCTGCCCTGCTCCCATGCCCAACCCCATCTCTGCTCCCACGCTGTACCAGATCTTTGCCCTGCTCCTACACTGCACCCCATCTCTGCCCTGCTCCCACACTGTACCCCATCTCTGTCCTGCTCCCACACTGTACCCCATCTCTGCCCTGCTCCCACACTGTACCCCATCTCTGCCCTGCTCCCATGCCCAACCCCATCTCTGCTCCCACGCTGTACCATATCTTTGCCCTGCTCCTACACTGCACCCCATCTCTGCCCTGCTCCCACACTGTACCCCATCTCTGCCCTGCTCCCACACTGTACCCCATCTCAGCCCTGCTCCCACACTGTACCCCATCTCTGCCCTGCTCCCACGCTGTACCATATCTTTGCCCTGCTCCTACACTGCACCCCATCTCTGCCCTGCTCCCACACTGTACCCCATCTCTGCCCTGCTCCCACACTGTACCCCATCTCAGCCCTGCGCCCACACTGTACCCCATCTCTGCCCTGCTCCCACACTGTAGCCCATCTCTGCCCTGCTCCCAGGCTGCACCCCATCTCTGCCCTGCTTCCATGCTGCACCCCCATCTCTGCCCTGTTCCTGCGTTGAACCTCTTCTCTGTCCTGCTCCCATGTTCCACCCCATCTCTGCTCTGCTGCCATTCTGCATCCCAATCTCTGCCCTTCTGCACCCCCCGCCCTGCTCACTGTTGCACCCCCATCTATATCCTGCTGCCTCTCTGCACCCGATCTCGGGCTGCTGAACCCCCATCTCTGCCCTGCTGCCTGGTGTACCCCATCTCTGCCCTGCTGCTTCACTGTAAAGGCGTGCAATGCAGAGATAGGCCTGCAGTTACTGAGCCCCCATCTTTGTGTGGGCTGGGTGATATCTGGTAGCTGCACTGTTCTCAAACATGAGCCACAATCTGTTAAATCAGATTTCCAACTTGCAATCTAAATGTTGACCAACCTGTTGTTATCTGCGTGTATCCAAGCTCAGGTGCAGCAGTGAACTGACTTTAGTGTTGTTCATACTATAGATACAGTAATTTGAATGCTTTTAATACAGCCCCCTACAACTTGAAATTTGCCCCCCCCCCCCCCCCCCCAATAGTACTACATACCATGCTACATACATTGGTTGGATTATTTTTTAGTTGGTTCATAAGGTTGGGGCCCTTACCGCCCTTTCTACTCCCTGCCTGAAATACTGGGGTGCTCTGTTCTAGATGGGATTCTGGCTGAGTTGGGAGCACAACCCCAACGTAACAAGTATCAGTGTGGTCTGTTCTCCTTTAGAGGCCCCTAGTCAAAACTGTTCTCCAAGGGCTGCTCATGTCTCTATCTCATTTTCAGCCCTGCATGTTCCATGGGATGTAAATTTGAAGCTTGAGCCTTAACATTTCACTGTTGCGCCAGTAGTTCTCAGTCCAAACATCACACACTGGATCAGCGGGTGAGAAGCCAAGTGACCTCTTTGTGGCATCCCAAGGGGGTATTCGGTCTTCTGTTGTGCCTAGGGTGTTTTGATAAAAAGCAAATGATGTTGTTTTTTTTTATTCCCATTTCTCTATTTTCTGCTCATTGAACCTCCAACTTATTTTATCAATTCTCTTGAGCTGATTATTAATAGAATAATGGTTAGGTGAGGTTCTATTGCCTTAAGTATTTATTATTCTGTACACGGAATAGAAGTTCATCAAAGGATCTAATCATTTATGCTTTAATCATCAGTTTCAGGGAATAAATGCCCAGCCGAGCAACAGGATAATAATTTTTTCCCCTATGAATAAGATCTCTTAGCCTCTGAGGGCTCAAATTGTTACTAATAACAGAGCCCGCCATCTCTGCATGATGATCTAGCAAAAATATTCAAATGTATGTGCTCAGTGTGTGTCTGTTACCGGCTCTTATTACAGTCCGCTTCTATTTTGAAAAATATAAAACCCAGAAACAAGATAAGCAGCTTGTAAATCTCTCAGAGGACTTTTCATCGGTCAGAATGGCCTTGGCAAACCATGAGTTAATATATATTTCCTCTTCTGAAAGTTATCTGTTAAGGGTATTAGTTGTGTTTAATAAAGCTTGGTTGCCCTCTCTATGAACCCGCCGTGACTCTACAGTTGGGGTCATTCCAAGTTCAGGCTTTGGACTTTTGACTGTCTTCTGTGTATGTGAAAACAGTCCACAGCTCCTGCGGGGATCACTTATTCAGCTCTGTAACACAAAACTATTGCCAATGGGCACCTGCTGAGGAGGCTTCACAGGGGGTCCTTAGGGGGGAAGCTACCAAGCTCATCAGGCATCTGCACAGATAAAACCAGCAGGGGTTTGCCTATGGGGCAACTAGCTAATCTGGCAGCCACACTGACAGCCGTCAAGGGGGCTTTGCAGATTACTACACCGACATGACATTGTCTGGTTGCATGGCTAAATGCACCTAACAATAGGATGTTGGCTAATTAGTGGCCTTTTAAATATAATTGCTGCAGATAAAATCAGTCAGCCTGACCATACTCTCTCTGTGGAAGGGTGATGTGTCCATGGTTTGGGTATACATTGGCAAATTATTTGTATTTATTTTTCTAACATGAAGATTGATGTTTAATGTTACTGCGAAGGTTTGCAGCATCCATTTGGACAATATTCTTTACACCAAATCCTGGATCTGGGTTTATAGAACTAGGACGAGAGAACTGATGCTGTGATACAGACTTTTTTGCATGTTGCAAGGAAATGGTAGCATATATTTAGGTTAAAGTGACTCTCAGCCCTCAATAAAAAAAAAAAGTACTCACTTTTTCTCCATTTAGCTGACATACAGTGTTCCCTGTCTGCCCGAGGGAATCTTTCCTTCTCCCTGTCCACTAAAAAGTTTACTTTCTTTTATATCTAGACTCTGACTTTGGAGACAACCAATTCTTGATGCATTCAATCTTATGGCACGGAGCGATTTGTGAACCAATAATTACTGAATCCAAAACATTCAGGCAATAATTGATCCATGGAAATGCCCGCTGCGATCAAGTGATCAACGAGAATCTGTTCGTTGGTCGAGCTTCGTAGTGTTTTGCCTGAATCCTTGTATGTTGCATTTCTGTCGGCATGTGAGAACAGAACTATCTCGCTAACGAATATTTATCTGACAAATTGCCTGTGTTTGAATGCAAGTTGTCTAATCGCGTAACAGTCGTATGATCGTTCGCCAAACGGTCAGTTTATCTGTTTATGAAAATGGCCCTTTTCACAGTTCTTATTGCATGTTGTTAACTTCCTGAACATAGCTAAGCTTAAGGAACCATTTTCTTCGATCTTGAGGGCTAAGGACCAGGTTCTTCCACCACACACACACACACACACACACACACACACACACACACACACTATGACTAATGGTCTGTGTGAAGCTATCTCACCTACCCTGTTCACATCAGGCAGGTCAGTGGGGCAGCTTTCCTAGTGGTAACGCTCTGCTGAATGGGTGGGTGTCAATAGCTGTTCTTAGGCCTATCCACAGGGGTTTTACAGTACCAAGCTGTTTTAATTAATCTGCTTTCTCTTCTGCTGTACGTCCTGCTCCAGATAGTATTCATAACATCTGGGTTATACCTCCACAAGAGGGCGCTTTACTGCAGAGATGGCAAAAAGAGGTCCCTCCCGGTCCATATATACCCGGGACCACCCACTAATTCCCCAAATTCTTCTCTGCAATGGGCTGCGAAGGACAAGATGATGGATTTTCTTCTCGCAGGTGAGCTGGGCTTGCAGCCCATGACCCTGTAGGACTATTCCCACCCGTTCCTCTTTAATACTATGCCTCCCAGCCTTGGCTGCGTGGTCAGGTGATGGTAGGCAGCATCTATTAGAGATGCTTTATTAGGAGCTTGCTCCACCACAAATCACCCACCAAAGGGTAGGCGGCCCAGGTTTTGGTGAGCCTGTATTGGGATGCCCCGTCTGCTCATAGCCCTACCTTACATATCCTAATGTAATTATGGGCTTCCTACTTCCCCCTTCTCCCATTATCCTGGTTCATCGGGGGGGGGGGGGGGGGGTCTGTGTGTTTGAGTGCTTTGCTTTATTTTACTGTGCATTGTGATTGCTGTGATACTCTGCAGACTCGTGCTGGCATTCGGTCAGCGGTTCTCCTCCTCCCTTGTCTCCTTTATATGAATTACCCCCGCGCGCCCTGCGGCGTCCGCGGTCTGCGGTGACGTCACGCCGGGCCTGCTGCGCTCTCATTGGCTGCGGGAGGGCTTGCCTTCGGCCTGTCCCCGCATTCCTGGAGGGGGCGTGGCCTAGCGCTTGGCGCGTTCCGCAGGCGGCCCGCCCCTTTAGCGCCATCTTGCCCCTGCTGTCTGATAGATCGCAAGCTCTTCGGCGGTCCGTGAGTCTCCCAACGCCAGCCAGTTGTGCCACAAAAAATCACCATATGGAGGCTTCACAGGATATTGTGCTCGGGGTCCCATCGGGGCAAGCCCGGGTGTGTGTGGGGCATCCCCTCTGAGCGATGATGTGCAGGTTTGTGTACCCCGTGCCCAACAGGCGCTTGCGCGGCATTCTGGGCTATCTGCTTCTGGGTCTGCGCCCACCATGTCTTTTCCCTCGCTCCCTCGGTTGATCTTGACCCCCAGTGGGATAAACACTAGTGGGGAGTCTCAGCCTGATGTGTCTTCCAGGCTGGCCAACATTGAGAGATTGATTGCTAGCTCTGTGGCCCGTAAGGCCCCAGCTAAAAGACGGCTCTTGGCGCCTGCTGCGTCTGCCTTCCCTATGGAGACGGAAGATTTCCTTGGTTTGTCCGCTTGAGGAAGGGGAGTTATACTCAGATTCTGAATTTTCCGATGATCAGCATTTCCTTGACGCTGATACCGGCTCAGAGCATTGGAATGCTGATGACACCCATAGACTTTTGACTCAAATCTTTGAGGTGCTTTCCATTTCCCTTCCTGCTGCGGCACCCTGGCAACAGGGGGAATTGTTTGGTACTACAAAGCCATGTTTGGAATTTCCAGAACAGGCACATTTCAATAATCTGGTCCACAAAGAATGGGAGAGGCCTAGTCGGCTTCCTGGTATCCCTTAGGGATGGGATAAAAGGTACCCTTTTCCCTCGGATGTGGTTAAATGTTGGTCAACTCCACCAGAGGTGGATGCCCCTGTTTTGGGGTTGTCTAACACTTCTGTGGTGCATTCCCCTGATTCCACTACCTTGAAGGATAGTGAGGACCGGCGTATTGACCAGCTGGCTTCCCATGCCTTTGCATGTGCGGGATCGGCCCTGCGCCCGATCTGTGCTTCTGCTATTACTGCAGTGGCCGTTCAGACTCTGGTCAAGGGCCTTTTGGAAGGCTATCCTGATGATTCTTCTAGTGCCGAATTTAGAGCCTTATCATCACAATGTGAGATGTTTATCGCTTATATTCTTTCTGCCTTAGATGACACCATTAGGATGTGTAGCAGGACCTTGGCTCTGGTTGTTTCTATTCGCCGCTCTGGCTGCGCCAGTGGGCAGCTGACAATGCTGCTAAGAAGGCTCTCACAGCGCTACCCTTTAAGGGGCTACGCCTTTTTGGTGACCGTTTGGACCTTTTTGCAAAGGGAGGTAGGTTGCCCCAACGCAAAAGACAGCCGCGGCCCTTTCGGGGGTCGGGGTCCTTTACTCCCTCCTTTCGTGGACCCAGGTCGGGGAGGGGGGTATCATTTGCGGGGCACAGGGGAGATTCTGGGGCAAGGGCAGAGGCCGTGCCCGTCCCCGATCCTCCTGGGGATCCAAGCCCAAATCTGTCATTAAGCCCGCTCAGCCATGAAGGGGCGCCCTCACCCTTTCGGGTGGGGGGACGGCTGCGGCTCTTCGCTCATGTCTGAGGGCAACAGGTTTCAGACAGGTGGATTCTGGAGGTTGTGTCCTCCGGCTACAAGCTAGAGTTCGCTGCATGCCCCCCTCCAAGATTCCTCAGGTCTCGGATTCCTCTGGACCCTCTGGCAGCTCAGGGTCTCTTCCTAGCTGTACAGAACCTATTGGATATGGGGGTCATCTGTCCGGTCCCTCCGGGGGAGAGAGGTCAAGGTTATTATTCCAATCTCTTCACAGTACCCAAAAGGGATGGTTCCATCAGGCCCATCCTGGACTTAAAGCTTCTCAACAAGTTCATCAGAACCAGACGCTTTCGCATGGAGACCCTGCGCTCCGCAATCAGCTCTTAGTCATGACCTCCATAGACATCAAGGATGCTTACCTTCATGTGCCAGTCTTCCCAGGGCATCAGCGGTTCCTCAGGTTCGCCCTGGAGGACCAGCACTACCAATTTGTGGCACTTCCCTTCGGTCTCACCTCGGCCCCCAGAGTATTCACCAAGGTGTTGGCGGGTGTGATGGCCCTCCTCAGAGCCGGGGGCATTCGCATTCTCCCTTATCTGGACGACCTTCTCATTACATCTCATTCTATCCAGCAGGCAGAATACCCAGACGGTGGAAAGGATACCCAGACGGTGGTGACTGCCCTGAACACGTTCGGATGGGTGATCAATTATCCCAAGTCCTCCCTCTCCCCGTCCCGGGTGACCCCCTTCCTGGGCATGAATCTGGATACCATTCAGGCCAGGATTTTTCTGCCTCAGCAGAAGGTGGATTCTCTTCAAGCTCTGGTTCATTTCATGCTGTCCAGCCCTCGTCTTTCCATCAGGCAAGGGATGCAATTGGTGGGACAGATGGTGGCCTGCTTCGAGGCAGTCCCTTATGCTCAATTTCACATGAGACCCCTTCAGCTCCATCTCCTTTCAGTCTGGGACAAGAGTCCCCGTGTTTTTGGATCAGGTCTTCTTTCTCCTCTGGTCCGGCGGTCCCTCCTGTGGTGGCTGGATTCGAGGAATCTTCTGGGAGGCAGATCCTTTCTGACATCTTGTTGGGAGAGGGTCACTACGGATGCCAGTCTGTCAGGTTGGGGGGGGCTACTGGAGAGCCCTTCAATTCCAGGGGCTGTGGGGCCCTCAGGAGGCTCACGCTCCTATCAATGTCCTGGAGCTGAGGGCGGTTCGGTTGGTGCTGGCACAGTTGACTCCTCACCTTCAGGGTCTGCTGGTACAGGTTCGCTCCGACAACCAGACGCCGGTCGCTTATATCAATAATCAGGGAGGGACTAGGAGAAAAAGTGCCCTCAAGGAGGTGTCGTTGATTCTGTCCTGGGCCGAGGACAATGTCCCGTGCATCTCAGCAGTTTATATTCCGGGAGCGGAGAATCTGGAGGGAATTCCCTGAGCAGGGGGACTTCTCGCTGGGGGGAATGGTCCCTCAACAGCAAGGTCTTCCTATCCCTTTGTCACCGGTGGGGGATGCCAGACGTGAATCTGTTTGCTTCTCGCCACAATCACAAGCTGCCAGCATTTGTCTCCCTGTCCCAGGATCCTCTGGCTCTGGCGGTGGATGCTCTGTATCTGTCCTGGCAGGGACTCGGTCTCCTGTACATCTTTCCTCCGTTTCCTCTTCTGAGCAAGGTTCTGCGCAAGTTGGTTCAGGAGAGGGTGCTAGCCATTCTGGTGGCCAAGACAGGTGTGTTTCGCAGACATCGTGCAGCTGGCAGTGGATCAGTACGCTCTACCCTTGGTTCCGGATCTTCTCACTCAAGGACGGCTCTGTTATCCCAATTTACAAACGCTGGCTTTGACGGCCTGGCTGCTGAAACCTCCATCCTGAAGGAGAGAGGATTGTCTGATTCGGTTGTTCATACTCTTGTACAGGCTAGGAAGAAATCCTCTTCTACTATCTATATCTACTATAGGGCCTTTCCCTGTCGGGTGTTCTCCATTCCTAGGATCCTGGAGTTCCTTCAACATGGTTTGGATATGGGTTTTCAGCTCAGCACTTTGAAGGGTCACGTGTCCGCCTTGGCTGTTTTCTTCCAGAGGTCCTTTGCTCTACATCCTCTGGTCAAGACCTTCTTTCAGGGGGTCGCTCATGTGCGCCCTCCCCGCAAACCCATGTTACCGGTCTGGGATTTGAATTTGGTATTGTCTGTTCTTCAGGGTCCTCCGTTTGAACCGGTGCATGAGGCTGCCTTGTCTATCCTTACCCTGAAGGTTGTCTTTTTGGTGGCTATCACCTCTGTCCGGCGTGTTTCTGAGTTGGCGGCTCTGTCTATTCAGGCCCCCTACTTTGAGAGACACCAGGACAAGGTGGTTTTCCGCTTTAAACCAGACTTCTTGCCTAAGGTTGTCTCTGCCTTCCATCTCAATCAGGATATTGTGCTTCCTTCTTTGTGCCCTAATCCTGGTAATCCCAAGCAGAGGGCCTTGCATTCTCTGGATGTTGTCAGGAATGTGAAATACTACCTGGTGGCTACTGCGCCTTTCAGAAAAACGGACACCTTGTTTGTGGTTCCCTCGGGTCCCAAGAAGGGGTTGGCTCCTGCTAAGTCTACTATTAGCAAATGGATTTTCCATTGTTGGGGCCTATTCTACTAGGGGGAAGGATCCTCCTTTCCGTGTTACTGCTCATTCTGCTTGTGCTGTTGGGGCTTCCTGGGCCTTCCAGCACCAGGCTTCTGTTGAACAAGTTTGTAAGGCTGCTACGTGGTCTTCTGTTCATACCTTTTCCAAGTTTTACAAGGTTGATGTTCGGGCCTCAGCGAATGCTGTTTTTGGCCGTAAGGTTCTGCAGGCGGCAGTGGTTTGAACTGCGCGTTGTTGCCTTTTTGGGATCCCCACCCATTTATGGATGTCCCAGATGTTATGAATACTATCTGGAGCAGGACATGCTGCATACTTAGAATAATACAATTCTGTGATTACTCACCTTGTAGAATGGGTATTATAAGTATGCAGCACGTCCTGCTCCATGCCACCCTGATTGCTTTGGATCCTCTATATGGTGATTGCTGTTCCTTGTTATCGTTGTTAAATTTGTTATTGGCTTCTCCTGGTTACCTTACTGCTTTTCTATACTGGGGAATTAGTGGGAGGTCCCGGGTATATATGGACCGGGAGGGGCCTCTTTTTGCCATCTCTAGATGACTTGCGTTCAGCAAATTAAGTTAGCATTTAGGGTATTGTATAGTCCTATTTATAGCCGATTTCTTTTTCCACATTGCAGCAGGCATTTCTATGGATCAATTATCATCTTAATGTGTTTGCTTTAGCGATTATTCGTTCGCTAATCGTTCCATGGAAATGGACCATACGTTTTCCATAGAACATAGAGTTCACTAAAATTATGGTATTAAGCAGTAATACCTACAGTATATGTCTGTCAACATATAAAGCTGGGCAAACCATCCTGTGGCTCGGGGGACTGACCTTGAGGCCCTTCACCCTTCTTTAGTGTCAATACTGCTTGACTGGATGTGACTGCTGTTCCCCATACAATCTGCAATAGAAGTTGACAGCTGAGTGAAAGTTGTTGGTAATTGCCCTGTTTGTCTGGTGGTATCACCGAATATAGTGACTGTGTTGTTTTTGAAATAAAAAGCGTGAAAGTGGTCCAGTGCTAGATTGCATCCAAGATGAGGATGGAACTGCAAGCAGCTTCTTTTTTTGAGTACTGTATAGATTAAGGGGTTCTAGATTTTTGCCAGCAGGAGGCAATAGTCAAGGGGGGGCAAAGTGTAAAGAGTGTACTACTGGTTGATAAGTGAGAAACAGGAAGGGTAGTCATATGCAACTCCCACCATACTCTCAAGTATTGACAAGTCTTTGGAGTGGAGGAGACTTAGACAGGGGCCTGATCATACAGGAACACCAAAACAGACCTACATCCTTCCTAGCAACTCTGCGCCAGGGTAGTTGGTAGATATTTCTCTTTTTCCCATTAAAGCGGACCAACACCTCTTTCGCTGCTAACGGGTGTGTGTCTTGGTGTGGCCGCATTCAGACAGCCTCGGGGGGTCGGGGGCATCCAGAATGCTGGCGCCCCCCTCGCACATCGCCCCACAAACCGCCCGTAATTCCTACCTTATTCTCGATCATGCTCGGGAATGCAGCCCCATGAGAATGCCGCCGGCTTCCATGTGGGTCGGGGTCGCATTCTCGGTGACCCAGAACCAGCTCTCGTGGCAGTACAACATGCCTTCTGCTAGAGAGAAGTTGCGGCTGCTGCACATTCCCTGATGGCGTGAGATGTTGTTTAGGGTAATTTGAAGTCCTCATTTACCTGGTCCCACCCTGGTATTGAGTTGCAAAGGAGGGTTTAGGGGTACTTTACTTTAACCCTTAGTGGATCGCTACTTTTGACATCCCTTTTCCCACAATGGTTTAACAATGTATAGGGTTAATAACCACACAAGTTGCCATGGCTTATTTGTTTTTTTGCACCCCTCAAAAACATCTAACACTGGGAGGCCCTGGAGTCTAAAAGACTTGTCACTCAGCCAATCAGCACACTCGTCCGAGTCTGTGCTGTGGGAATGAAAGGAAGGTGAGTGAATGGGGGCGACCTGGGGAAATGCACACGCCCGAGATGTCGCCGCACAGAGGAACAACACATGGGAAAGTGAAATTGCTTTGTGGTGTTCCTTTTTAAATTCAGTTTTAGCAGATTCCCTTTCAAGGATATCCAAAAAGCCTCTGAAGAACGCTTGTCTCACATACTAAAGTTCATGTGTGAAAACATGTAGCTACTTAGGATTCTTGTCATTAAACCTGTTATGTTTTTACCATCCGCTCTTACACTACAGACGATGTAAGTGACACCGTAGGCCCCAGACTTAGTTCTGGTAGCTACCCAAGAACAGTTTCTCTCTCATCCATTTTTCTCCTTTAATCCAGCGGTTAAATTTCTTTGGGAAGGTGAACTTTTCACCCAGACAATATGGATTTTTCAAACTCGGAGTTTACAAAGAAAACGCAAACCTTATCTGGCCATTAAATAGGATTTGGTGTAAGCTAGCAGATGTCGGGCTTTCCTTTTGCTAGAAGAGTGGAGAAGAAGTGCTGAAAGATCCTGGGTGGAATTCTGCAGTAGCCCGCAGGGTGCCTGCCTCCACCAGCCGTCCTAATCACACCTGTGTACACACTTTATTAGAGTAAAGGATCTTTTTGCCTCCCTGCTTCCTCCCTTAATCCTTTTACTGCCAATTATTACTTTGATTAAAAAAAAGATCATATTATACGCTAATTGTTTGCACCTTGGCTGAAATATCAGGGGTCAAGTAAAGTTCTCCTTGGATATTTGAAAGTCTCCGCATTTCAGAGTAGATTTTCAAATATTTTCCTGTTTGCGGAAGTTAGAATTACATGGTTTAAAAGCCGGCTCAGTTACAGTTACAGGGCAGAATAGAAGAGCTTTCCAAACAGAAGGAAAGCATGTCTGACACATATTTCAACAGTATGCACCTCATATTTTTGTCCCTACCTGTGTAGAAGCAATAGCAGGTCTCCAAAATGTGCCCTTACTTTCAATTCCGCTACTACAGAACCATCTGAAAAAAAGTAGTACAGCAAGCAACAGCGGTCCCACTGCCGGCTCTGACCCCAGCAGAGCACTCATGACTCATAAAGTCTCCATGGCATACACTTTCCAGTAAAGCCAAGCCCATGAATAAAAAAGGAAGCCAACAGAGAATACATATTCTATTTACATATAATCAAAGATTTTGAGATGCTTTGAAATGGCTCATTTTCCTGGTATCCTGCACGGGTTGCTTCATCTTCATTCTTCACTATTGGGTTATCCGCCACCAGGTGGCACAGTCGACTGCAAGAAGACTTGTTGCTCCTCCCGGCCCATAAAAGGGCAGCAAATTTCCCATAACACCCAGTGTTCTCTTGCAGTCTAGGCTGCGAAGACGGAAGATTTTCTCTTCTGGATTATCGCAGGCGAGCGGGGCATCCCAAGCCCGTCGGCCCTGCAGGCCTATTCCCACCTATTCCGGGACCCATCCTGCCTCCCAGCCCTGGCTGCGGTTCAGGTGAAGGTAGGGGAACACCTGGGGTCGGGTGTTCATAGAGCCTTGCTCTGGGCCGCGGACCCTGTACCCGAAGAGTAGCCAGCCATAGGCTATGGGAGCCTATATGGTGGGGGGGGGGAGAAACCACTGGGATCCCCTTATGCCTGTCTCTTGTTTTTCCCAGAAGCTTTATTAGGTATGTCTGTGTTTTGTGCTTACTTTACTTACTGCCATCGCGGCCTTGCGATTTACTCACCTCTCCTCGCTCCTCTCCCCTCCGGCGCTCCTCTCACGGAGGGCGCCGGTCCTCCGGCACGCTCCCTGCCTGCTGCGGAGCGCGACCAGCGCCCGCAGCAGGCAGGGAGCGTGCCGGAGGTAAGGGGGACAGGGGTAAGGGGGAGGGGAAGGTCCCTCCCTGGCTTCTTCTCCGGGCGCCATTTTCCCTGCACTGGCGCCCAGAGGCCTTTCGCACGGGGGGGGGGGGGGGGGGGGGCCGCGCAATGATGCGGTTTGCGTCATCGTGCCGCGGACCTTGCCCTATTACACTGTTTGCTTATAGCCTTATTGGTTACCGGGGGTCAGAGCCGCACTTCAAGCATTATGTCAATGTCGGCCGCAGCGCCTTTAATGTACCTTGGTTTGGCGCGTACGGCGGCTCCGTTTAGCGACGCTATGGCGTTTATTACTGTCTCTTCTTTCTGTAACTTGTTCCGCGCTTAGAGCTTCGCGCTCTCCGGGGGGGGGCGTGGTCTGGTTTGGCGCGTTCCACGTCGTCTGAGCTCTGGCCCGCCCTTCAAGGTTTGCTTGGCGCCATTTTGTCGGTCTTCCCGCGAGCGTGTGGTCACGATCCTCCTCTTCCTTGGTTACTGTAAGTGCCCTCACGGGCGTTTTCGGTTATTAGTCTTCCTATAGCGCATGGCTCTGACACCCCCTTTTCTCCTTATGTCTTTCAGACGCCAAGATTCCAGTGGCTTCTCCCGGCCTGATATATATATATCTTAGTGGGCTTATTCCTAAATTCTCCCACATCCCTAGCGGGTCTTGGGGCATCCAGGGTTGCTTATAGCATAAATCCCTACTGACATATTACTTAGATTAATCACCATATGGAGGCATCTCAGAACTATGTGTCCGGGGTCCCGAGGGGACAAGACCGGCTGTGTACCATGTGTGGACAACCCCACGCTGATGCTGACAGAGCACGGGTCTGCGGACCGTGTGCTGAGCAAGTGCTGGCCCTGCAATCAGGTTTACCGGTAGCTGCACCGCGCTTCAATACTCCTGTCTCCCAGTGCTTAGATCTCACTCCAGATGAGTCACACTCAAGCGGGGATAACCAGCAGGTGGTGCCGCGCAGGTCACCCACGGCGGAGCAGGTGATGTCTGGTTTGGCAGAGCGCTTGGGCGCTGGAAAGAAACGGTCCCTAACGCCCCCTGGTTCTAGGTGTCCCACCGAAACTGAGGAGTCTGCTGCTATGCAGGACCTTGATCCTTCTGATGAGGGTGAACTGTTCTCAGGTTCCAGTTCCTCAGATGAGATGTCTTGGAGCCGTGACAGTTCTGGCCCAGGTTCTTGGGGCCTGTGTGACACTGATGAGTTGCTTTTAAAGATCTTTGAAGCACTGTCCATCTCTCCTCTGGGAGAATCTCCCAAGCCCAAGAGGGAGAGTTTCCACACGGCGACGCCGCGCCTGGAATTTCTGGAACAGGATCATTTCCAGACTCTTATATCTAAGGAATGGGAATCACCTTGTAAACTTACAGGGGTTCCGGGGGTCTGGGACTGGAAGTACCCTTTTCCCCCTGAATTGGTTGATCAATGGTCAGTACCTCCCGAGGTGGATGCACCTATTATTGGGGTTGCTAACCCTCCCTTCATGGCAGCTTCCACTCATCGTACCCTTCGGGATGCTGAGGACCGGCGCATTGACAGATTGGCTTCTCACGCCTTTTCGTGTGCAGGGACGGCTCTGCACCCAGTCTGTGCTGCGGCCGTCACCGCAGTGGCCGCCAGGACCCTTCTTAGGAAGATACTTGACCAACAGCCGGAGGATCTCCCTTGGGAGGTCTTTAATGCACTGTCTGATTGTGATGTTTTTGTGAGGTTTATTCTCTCAGCGATGGATGACACCATTAACATGTGTGCTAGAACCTCGGTTCTTGTGGTGGCTATTCGCCGCCTGCTTTGGCTGCGACAGTGGGGGGCTGACAGTGATACAAAAAAGGCTCTTACTGGTCTTCCTTTTAGAGGACGACGCTTATTCGGGGCCCGGTTGGACCTTTTTGGAAGAAAGGGTAAGGCACCCTCGCGCAGAAAGCCGTCCCGGCCGCCTAGGGGCAGGGATACCCCTCCCCCTCCCTACGTTAGTGTCAAGCGAGAACCAGAAGTGTGCTTCCAACTTTTTGGAGTGGAGGCTCGCCCCAGGGGGGGCAGGCAACGCCCTGGGACCTCCGGCAGGGCGAAGTCCAAATCTGCCAAAACTACGCAAGCATGAAGGGACGCCCTCGCCCTGTTGGGCGAGGGGGCTGCCGCAGCACTTGGCTCCTATCGCAGGGCGCCATGCTCCGTTAAGGCTGTTACGGGAGATAGTCCCCCTGGATGCAGAATGGAGTTTGCTGGCCGGTCCCTTTCTGAGGTTGTCAGGGTTCTTCTAGTCCCTGCTTTCCCTTCGGGAGTTGAGGCAGGCCTAGCCAGGCGTGCAGGATCCGGGCTCTCTTACAGGTTGGCCCTTGACTTGTGATTGTATCCACATACCTTTTCCCTCTGGGATGAAGCAGTCTGACCCGGGCGGGCATTCTGGACCTAGCATTTACCTTTCACAGGCAGCTCCTACATGGTATTTACCTGTTGGGCCACAGGAGCTCTTGTCCAAGTGGACTTCTTGATGCCTGTGAGGATCTATATTCCTTCTTAGTCCCCTGTTCCCTCAGGATACCTAGGCTATTTCCGGTATTGCAGGACCAACTCAGCGGATTGGGTCTTGTTTTGGGCCCCTCTCCTGTTCCCAGACGGCTCACCAAGGCGAGTATGGGAGTGTGGTCTTGGACGTGCCCATGTGACGTCCGCACTAGGTCCCACTTGATTGTCTTTCTTTTCCAATTTTGCGTCAGGCCGTGTGGGCTATTGACTTGGGGCTCCTTGGGAGTCCTTTGGATTGGTGCTCAGGCACACCTCTTACTTAGTGTACCCCGGTTCGGTATCTCCCTACGGGGCGGCTTTTAGATGGGTTCACGTTAAACCTTCCCTTCGGCTATGTGTGGCCTTAGTATGGTAGGGGCCTTGCCCTCCGGTTGGTCACGCTACCTTCACCTTGCAGCTGGTGGGCCTGTTGGTGGCGGTCCAGATGCTGTCCTTTATTCTCAGAGGCCTTTGGGGCCTGGGACACCTTAGGTTACTTATCCTGGTTGGGGTTCCAACACGCCTGGAACTAGGTCAGTACGCTCCCCCTTGTTACGGGGGTTCCTTTTTGGAGTTGGTAAATTCAAGGGAGGTGTCAGAGACCATCCCTTCCTTTTTTGCCTTTCCCTGTAAATGTCTGGCAGGTTTTCTAGGGGGTTTTCTATTTCTTCTGAACCCCCCCCCCCCCGTGGCTCCTAAGGGGGTCCCCTTTTTGGGGTTCCGTTTTTATACTGTTTTTCAGTTATCACATTGAGCCTTGGTGGGCTCTCAATTGCTGGACTACTCCTCTTCAGGACTTGTCTCTTGGGGACACTCGGTCAGTCTGACGACAGTGGCCTGTCCTTTTTTATCTGTGAAGATCTCGGAACAGGTTGACCCTTCAGGAAGGGTCTGTTTCTGATGTAAGCGGGGGTTTACATTCCTTACACTTCATTGGTATTGGCTTGTTGGCTGTCCTACTGTGCTAGGAGGGTCTATTCGAGAGTCTCACTGAGCCCCTACTGGTGTGGCCCTGTGGGGCCCCGTTCCTATTACAGGAACTCTGTCCGGGATTATTGTCCTGGGTTATTGTCCCAAACCTTCGCTAGCCTGGTCATGGAGGCCTAGTATTGCTTGCTGTCAAGACATTATGCTCTATAGGTCTTAAACCCTTTTTTTCACCCTGCTAGGTGGGGCTTTGCACAAAGTTTGCTGTAGCAGGAGTGAACCATTATGCTGGGGGCCCTGGGTGGCCCAGTGGGGCATGGTTCTCTGATTCTGCTGAAGACAGTCGTACTGTATGCCTTCTCTCGAGGGCTTTTCTGCCTATTCAGGCTCCTTACTACGTTGCCCCTATCTACAGGCCTTTTTAGGCGATTGGATGGTTTGCTCTTCATCCCATTGGAGATGCTTGACTCGGGGTGTCTTTTTTCTATTGGAGGACTAGGCCTAGCTCCCTCCTCTTCTTCTTCTTCTCCTTTCTCTGCCTGCTAGATTGGGAGATGTCGTTCTAGTTTGCCTTGCTGGGACTGTCTCTCTCTCCTGCGGGATGTTGCCTGATCCCTGGGTCCTAGAGTTATTACAGCACGGTTTGAGTTGGCTCCCCAACTCAGTTCTCTCAGGGTTGTCAGGGCTTGCCCTGTTCGCCTACTGTAGAAGTCTAGTTCAATCTTCTGTATGGAGCATTCCTCATGGGTTGCTCAGGTGCATTCCCCAGGGACATTCTAAGCTCCCTTTTGGGGGGTTACTTATCCTGAGGCCCTGCTAAGGGTTCCTTGGGTCTTATTCAGGTTCTTGTCTGAACTGTTCCTTCCCTCACATCCTCCTTCTGGGGCGGTTGCTTCAGTCAGAAGCGTGCCATAGGGGATGGCTCTGTTAGTGGTCCTAGTCATTATCTATCTATATATATATGTTTATATATCTGTACACCATTAGGCGAGGGTGTTTCGCCGAGTTTGGATCCAGGCGAAGTTTTTTATTCTCCTCTATTCTAGACCCTCCGGCCTCTGGACTAGTGTCTTGCTTACTCTGAGCTTAAGGGATCTGTATCCCTCTATAGGCGTTGGAGTTTCCTGGACTGTTCCCTGTCCCTGGTTGGGATTATGCCCCTTGGGGCTTATAGGCGTCTTCATCTTTATGTAACAGGATTTGATTGCTTCCATGGGTGAAGGAGCCCTTTGGATTGCTCTTGCTCAGTTGGTTCTCCTTCTGAGGCTAAAATAAACGTTTCGGCTCTTGCTGAGCCTTGTTAGCGTTGTTTTTCAGTATTCCCACTGGTCTCACCTGAGACCAGGTTTCATATTCCCAGACGGGGAGGGTTCTAAGGTTGCCATGGCTACCCTTTCTTTGCAGTAGCATGGTTAGGCTTTAATCCGGCCTACTCGTTTAGGGGAGATTCTTTCTTCTCTCTTGGTTTTGTTCTCTTTCTACTTGTGCTTGGCTCGGGCCTTTCAGCACTCGGTTCGGTTGAGCAGGCTGACTAGTTCGCTGCTTGTGTTTCACTCAGCCTTGTAAGGTTTCATAAGTTTGAGTTAGAGCATTGCTCACGTTGCTCCTGGTACCAAGGTTGCGGGTGACAGTGCTATTACTGTTGGCGGTGCCTTTTCTCATGGGGATCCCACCCTACTTTATGGACACTGCTATTGGATGTCCCACATGTTATTACTACATCTGGAGCAGGACGTGCTGTGTGCTTAGAATAATACAATTCTGTGAAGTACTCACCTGTAGAATTGGTAATATACACATACAGCATGTCCTGCTCCACCCCACCCTGGTTTCGCGTTGTTCTGGATCCCCTGTATGGTGGTTATTATCTTGATATTATTGCCAGTCTCTGGGTGGTTGGTTTCCTCCTGGCTTCTCCTTCTCACTGCTTTTCAATGCTGGGGATTTGTGGGAGGTCCCTCAGTATATGTAGGGCCGGGAGGAGCTTGTTTTCTACATGTCTGCAGTGCAAGGTGCCGGAGGCGGAGGATTACCCACATGTTATTACTACATCTGGAGCAGGACGTGCTGTATGCGTATAATACCAATTCTACAGGTGAGTACTTCACAGAATTGTATTTTTCTTTTTATGTCTTGCAGGCTGGTCCCATATTGCTTTTTGTGGTTTCTCCCGGTCCATCCCCCCCTCCCCCCCCCTCCTTTTCTGGGCTTGGGGGATATTTTTGGGGGATTGTCTGGGGTGGGCTCTTAGTGCCCCTAACCACTTATTATTGCCTATTAATCACCATAATGGAGGCTTCTGGGGATAGCAAGCTTGGGGGCCCTTCGGGGCGGGCTTCGCTGTGTCTTATGTGTGGTACATCCCCTTTGAGCAGTCGCAGCGACCAGAGTGTTATTGCGGAACGGGATGAGACGGGCCTTACTCTCCCCAGCCCTATTCTAACTACGGCTTCACCGACACCCCTGCACCTGCATTTAGCCCCAAGCGAGGGGGATGCCAGCAGAGAGTCTCATTCAGACCTGGCGTTACGCGTGGCCAGCCCTGAACGGCAATTGTCCTGTCCGGACGCCGGCAAGGCCTCTAGTAAGAAGCAGTATTTGGACCTTTTGGTGGCTTTTGGTGGCCGTAACTCAGTGGAGGAGGGTGAGTTATTCCAGGATTCTGACTCCTCCGTGGACCGTTCCGGGTGATTTCGACAGTGACCCCGGGTCCTCCTCAGACGAGTAAATGTGGCTCCCCAATAACATGGATAGGCTTTTGTCTGCGGTGTTCGATACCTTGCACATTGTTCCCCTGAAGGCCGGCAAAAGGAAGCAGGAGGAGCTCTTTCGCCCTGATAGACAGTGCCTGGTGTTCCCGGAGCAAGGACATTTTTCCAAGTTGGTTTTTAAGGAATGGGAGAAGCCTAATAAACTGCCCTCGGTTCCTAAGGGACTGGACAGACGGTATCCCTTTTCGGAGGAGTTGGTTCGTCTTTGGTCTTGTCCCCCGGAGGTGGACGCTCCTGTTCTGGGACTCTCCAATACGTCTGTTATGCCGTCTCCGGACACTACTACCTTGCATGATAATGCTGATCGGTGCATGGATCAACTCGCTTGCCATGCCTTCACCTTTGTGGGGGCTGGTCTGCGTCCTGTATGCGCCGCAGTCATTGTCTCCATTGCCATTAAAAAGAAGGTAAAGCGCCTTGTTGAGGCCGCCTGTTCCCGCAAGCGAGCGGTATAATGAACTTTTGGTTTGCACTGACTTTATTGCCTTTGTGCTCTCAGCTATGGACGATGCCGTCAGGCTTGGTGGTAGGGCTTCGGCCCTGCTGGGTGCCCTCCGTCGGCCTATTTGGCTGCGGCAGTGGGCTGCCGACGCTGCCACCAAGAAATCCCTCACTGGGATCCCCTTCCTGGGACTTCGCCTCTTTGGGGAGCGGCTTGATCCCTTGGCCAAGGATAGCCGGCTCCCTCAGCGTCGGAGGCAAGCTCGCCCTTTCAGGGCTCTTCTTCCTTTTGTCCCTTCCGAGGGGGACGAGGTTCTTCCTTCCCTAGTGGTCGCAGGGACTCCTGGGGTCGAGGTAGATCCTGCGGCCGTCCCGGTCCCTCCTGGGGGTCCAAGCCCACCACCAAGGCCCCTCCGGCATGAGGAGGCGCCCTCACCCTGCCAGGTGGGGGGGACGGCTTCTGCTTTTTGCTCACGTCTGGAGACAGCACGTCTCAGACCGGTGGATTCAGGAGGTGGTGTCCTCCAGCTACAAGATAGAGCTGGCAGCTTGGCCGCCCCCAAGATTTCTTCGGTCCCGGATTTCCCAGAACCCTTTGGTGGCGCAGGGTCTGAGGTTGGCTGTCCAACGGCTCCTGTCGTCCGGAGTGATTTGTCCTGTGCCTCTTCAGGAACGGGGTCGGGGGTTCTATTCCAATCTCTTCTCTGCGGTGAGCTCCCTTCGGTGCGGCGATTTCATGACCACGGTGGACATCACGGATGCCTAAGTGCACGTTCCTATTTTCTCTTCGGCCCCTTGGGTGTTCACCAAGGTGCTGGCGGGGGTCATGGCCCTGCTGAGGAGCCAGGGCATTCATATTCTTCCTTACCTGGAAGACTTGTTGATTGCTGCTCAGTCCCTTCAGCAGGCCGAGAGTGACACTCAGAAGGTATTGTCCACTCTCGAGGCATTCGGTTGGGTGATCAATTATCCCAAGTCTTCGACCACTCCGTCATTGGTAAGGTCCTTCCTGGGCATGACGTTGGACACGTCTCAGGTCAAGGTGTTCCTCCCTCAGCAGAAGGTGGAGGGTCTTCAGGCGCGGGCCTTGCTGTCGTCCCCACATCCTTCCATCCGTCGGGGGATGCAGTTGGTGGGTCTCATGGTGTCTTGCTTCGAGGCTGTACCCTTCGCCCAGTTCCACATGAGACCTCTTCAGTTGAATCTCTTGACCGTTTGGGATCGGACACAGGAGTCCCTGGAGCAGGAATTCGCTCTATCCCCTCTGGCCGGACAGTCCCACTCGTGGTGGTTGGACTTGAGGAATCTTCTAGTAGGCAGGTCCTTTCTGCCTCCGCGCTGGGAGATTGTCACCACGGACGCCAGTCTGACCGGTTGGGGAGGGTTTTGGCAATCGCTGAAGTTCCTGGGCCAGTGCGGCCCTCGGGAGGCCTATCAATCTCCTGGTGCTGAGAGCGATCAGGTTGGTTCTCTACCAGTTGACTCCCCACCTACAGGGTCGTGCGGTCCAGGTCCACTCGGACAATCAGACGGCGGTCGCCTACATCAATCATCAGGGCGGGACTCGAAGCAATCGAGCCCTCAAGGAAGTGTCCCTGATCTTGTCTTGGGCAGAGGAGAATGTTCCCTGCATCTCGGCGGTATCCCAGGGGTGAAGAACCAGGAGGCAGACTCCCTGAGCAGGGGGACGTCTCGTCTGGGGGAATGGTCTCTCAGCAACAAGATCTTTCACGCCCTGTGTCGCCGCTGGGGTCAGCCGGACGTGGACCTGTTTGCGTCCGGTCACAATCACAAGCTTCCAAGATTCGTCTCTCTGTCAAGAGATCCTCTGGCCTTCGCCACGGACCCTCTAGCAATTCCTCGGACGGAATTTCGACTCCTTTATGCATTTCCTCCCTTTCCTCTGCTGGGTCGTGTGCTGCGCAAGATAGCCCAGGAAGGGGTACCGACCATCCTAGTGGCCCCTTGCTGGCCGAGACTGTGTTGGTTCGCGGACATACCGGTAGTTCAGATGTCAGTGGATCACTTCGTCATGCCGACGATCCAGGGCTTCTCACTCAGGGACTGCTACGCCATCCCAATTTCCAATGCTGGCTTTGACGGCTTGGCTGCTGAAACCTCCATCCTGATGGATAAGGGGCTGCCAGCCTCGGTCGTCAGAACCATGATTTATTACGGGGTCTGGCACGCTTACATTGCCTAGTGTGAGTCTAAGTGTTTTCCTTGTCGCACTTTTTCCCTTTCCAGGATTTTGGAATTTCTACAACATGGTCTGGAGTCGGGTCTACAACTGAGTACCCTCAAAGGACAGGTTTCGGCCTTGGCCATTTTGTTCCAAAGATCCTTCGCCAATCATAGGCTTATCAAGACTTTTTTCCAAGGAGTTACCCATGTACGTCCGCCGCGTAAGCCTTTGTTACCAGTGTGGGATTTGAACTTGGTGCTTTCTGCTCTCCGCCCTTCTGCGATGCTGCTCTATCCATTCTGACTCTAAAGGTGGTCTTTTTGTTAGCTATCACCTCGGTACATCGCGTCTCTGAGCTGGCGGCGCTTTCTATGAAGCCTCCTTATTTTGAGCGGCATCAGGATAAGGTGGTGTTCCGTCTTAAACCGGAATTCTTGCCCAAAATTGTCTCTGCCTTTCATCTCAATTAGGACATTGTCTTGCCTTCCTTGTGTCCTGCCCCTTCTAATTCTAAGGACGGACTCTTCATTCTCTGGATGTGGTCAGGGCGCTTAAGTACTATTTGGTTGCCATGGAGTCATTTCGGAAGTCGGAAGTTTGTTCTCCCTGACGGACCTAGGAAGGGCTTGCCTCCAGCCAAATCCACTATGAGCAAGTGGATCAGACAGGCGGTGGTGCAAGCATACTCTGTCAAGGGGAAGGAACCCCCTTTCCGTGTTACAGCTCACTCCACTAGAGCTATTGGTGCCTCTTGGGCTTTTCAGCACCAGGCTTCAGTTGAACAGGTTTGTAAGGCCGCTACTTGGTTCATACTTTGTCTAAGTTTTACAAGGTTGACGTTAGGGCCTCAGCTGATGCTGTTTTTGGTCGCAAAGTGCTTCAGGCGGTAGTGTCATGAACTACGCGCTGTTGTTCACTGGGGATCCCACCCTTCTTCTTGGACACGTTTGGATGTCCCAATAGTGAAGAATGAAGATGAGGCGACCCGTGCAGGATACCAGAAAAAATACAATTCTGTGATTACTCACCTGTAGAATTGTTCTTATTGGTATCCTGCACTGGCTGTAACACGGCTTCTTTGTTTTACTGCTTTTCAACACTGGGTGTTATGGGAAATGTGGCTCCTCCCGGCCCATAAAAGCTCAGCAAATTTCCCATAACACCCAGTGTTGAAAAGCAGTAAAACAAAGAAGCCGGGAGGCAGAGACCATGTTACTTCACACAGCCCCACTATAAACTCTCTCAACGGTAATCACCATAACAAGGCAAAAGAGGATAACAGAACAGGGGTGGGATCAAGCAACCCGTGCAGGATACCAATAAAAACAATTCTACAGGTGAGTAATCGCAGAATTGTATTTTTCTGGTATCCTGCACGGGTCGCTTCATCTTCATTCTTCACTATTGGGTTATCCACCACCAGGTGGCGCAGTCGACTGCAAGAAGGCTTGTGGCTCCTCCCGACCCATAAAAGGGCAGCAAAAGTCTTCTTGCAGTCGACTGCGCCACCTGGTGGCGGATAACCCAATAGTGAAGAATGAAGATAAAGCGACCCCTGCAGGATACCAATAAAAACACTTCTATCTGGGGGTTATATCCGTGGGGGCTCCAGCAATCTGGATGTCCCCCACCCGCACCCACCGTCATTTAGCATGGGGGTGTTGGTCCGCTTTGAAATCATACTGCAGCCATGAAAATAAAAAAAGGTATACTTCCCTTTTTTTAGTATAGTATATTTTTGGTTTTCATGGCTGCAGAATGACTTTAAAGATGCACTATAGTCAAGTCACCACTCCCACATTCACTTGTATGGAAGCAAATGTCAGCCATCATGTTTAGCAAGCCCACTCAGCAATCCCTATTGGTCACGTTATTGCCATCCATACATGAATTAGTGGTAAACATATAGTGATTTGGTATATGGGTATAGGACCCCTTTATTGAAACCATAAAATCTCTAATAAACAAGACCCCCAACCCTGCTACCTTGCCCTGGCATATAGTCAACCCATTTCCCTGGTCCTCCCAGCAGCAGCTGCACAGACTCCGCATTTCCACCTGTATGTGCTCACCCGGAGCCTAGCTGTGGTAGCCTCCAGGATTAAAAAAAAACCTTGCTCTGAAGTCAGAGGAAGACACACTAGAGTCCGTTTAAAGCCCTGTTCAGCCAGCATGAAAAAGTACACTTACCTATTTAGCCACGCCGTCCTGCGCCTGTAGCATGCCTGGTATTAGCAGCGACACGCCAGTAGCGACAGCATGCTTCCCATCTAGCCTTGGGTGCATCATGTGACCTATTATGAACAGGTGGACCCTTACATCTGCACCAAGGGCTTGATCTGAGCTTCGTAATTGAGAGTACTACAACCAGACCAGCTCAGCCCACCGATGGATCAGGCCTGCTGTCTGGCAGGTAAGTGGTGTATTCTATGTTGCCAGGACTGTCCCTCTACAGTTAGACGTAACTCTTGCATGGTTACAGGACGCACTTATAAATATTAGGCACATGAAGCTGTGTTTTCTACACTTGGCTCTTAAGTCTTCTTTTGCTTTTCCACACATATATTTCTTGTGACAAGAACATTTGTCTTATGTCATCCAGAATACACATGTAATATAACCGTGTTTCTACATTAAATTCCTACGAGCTTCCATTGAGGTTAAATAGTTTCGTCATGGGTAAGTGATGCCTGCTGCTGACAATTGTGCAACTGAACCCATAGATCATCTCCTCCCATAACCTCACTGATTACTGTATTATACAGTCGGCATGGCCTGATTGTAGAAGGGAACTTACTGAAAGTTCATTTATGTGCCATGTTTGAGGATAGTGTCCGAGGGATGTGGATAATGTAGATACAAACCAGATCCAATATTTCTTTCTTTTTGGCTTAATGGAAATTTAATTTTAGTTGATTAATGAGGAAGCGTTATTTACATGTGTTAACTGTAGCAACCAAAGTTTAAGCTGGCCACATATATTCTATAAGTAATCTAAACAGACAATCTTCCAGCAATGACCTTGCAATAGAAGGCACGATGACAGATCCTCACTTTTACCACCTATGGAGCTGTATACGGTAGCGAGCAACAACACTGTTGCACTATACACTGCTATTATCGGAGGAAAATAATAGAGATGATTGCAGAAAAGTGAAACCCATGAACATAGAAGATGTGTTTCTTTTGACTATCCTGTTTAAGGATATGTTTCAACATTCTTCAGTTCAGCTTAATAGTAAAAAATCCACATTTGTTGACTTAATTCACAGTCTTTATATGTTTAAAGGATTTAATTTTTTTGCCTCTCATCAGCTGGTTCTTTTGGGCAGATGTCTTTTAAATGTGTTACAAAATTACTTAGGATTAGAGATAAGTGAACTTTTTAACTTTTTTGGGTGTTTCAGCGAATTTCTCCAAGAAATTCAGGATTGTCCAAACCAAAGTACACTCAAAAAATAAAGAAAACAGGCTTACCTTGGTAACCATTCTAGCGCCGGGCAATGGCTATATCCCCTGGCACTGTTCTGCGCCAGTTCTGGGAGTGAGCTGTGACATCAAAGCTTACTCCCTGTATAAATAGCCCCTTCCTGCAGCAGGTAGCCGAGCTGTCACCGACAGACGAAAAGCCCGGCAGAAGCCGAGCATGCGCCCAGAATTTGCCAATCTCTCTGGCTGTCAGTGAAAGCAGTTGTGGATGGTGTGGGACACATCGCTTGAGTCTGCAGAGACCAGCAATGGATTAGATGTAAGTATGGGGGGAAAAAATAAAAAAATGTTTTATTCTTGTATGTTTTATTTACATTTAACTCATTGTGAACTGATAAGGTGTCCTTAACACCATCAAGCAGGTGACTTGCCACAACCCCCCGCTCCCTTACCTGCCTCCCCAAAGTCTGTGGGGCGGGACAGAAGAGAAGTAGCCTTGGTCTACCAGCCAAGCATGTCTGGTGCCCAGGCTGGTAAGGGAGACCCCATGCCGTTTTTTATGAAAAAATAGGTCTAACCCTTAATTATTAAAAAAAAAGGTGTGGGGTTGTCCCCTCCAGCATATGTCATTTTTTGAAAAAAAATGTAAAGGTTAAACACTTGATTAGTTAGATTCAGCGGATAAATGCACACCACACTTAATAGTAATTCGCAATTAACCCTTTCAGTGCCAAGCACGTAGATTCTACGTGCTTGCTTCCACTCCACTTAAGTGCCAAGCACGTAGAATCTACGTGCCTGACTTTCCCCCCTGCTAGTTAAAAAAATAAAAAATACTCACCTGACCCCTCGTTGGATCCGGCCGGGTCTCCTCTTTAATTTGGTGCCATCCGATTCCCCGTGGGGGGTCGGATGGCTCCAGGAGAGCCCCCGGAATAGCCCCCCACCGCGCTTCGGCACCAGCAGCTGCTAACTGTAAAAAAAAAAAAATTAAAATGACATTTACTTACCTGAGGCCGCGCTGTCTCCCGATGGGTGTCCCCTTCACTGGGGGGGGGGGGGGGGGGGGGCTCCGATCGCCCCCCCCCCCCCCCCCCAGCCTCTTCCGTGGCGAGGAGAGGGCAGAAATTGCCCCCCCCCCCCACTTCCTGGAACGGGGCCAGGCGACATCGTTGTGATGTCACCAGCAGCCCTCTTAATGCCGGCACCCGACACAGAGAATCAGTCTGCTCGGGTGCCTGGAGGAGAGCAGATGGGGAGGAGGAGAGGGCTGAGATCGCCCTCCCCAGGCTCTCTCTTCCAAACACCTGAGCAGACTGTCATCGCAGATCGCCGGGGGACACAGGATCGGAGGTGAGTAAAGTAAAAAAAAAATAAAGATCATTTTTTTTCTTATGTGTCTTTTTATTTAACCCCTTGTGAACTGGTAAGGGGTCCATGAGACCCCTTATACCAGTTCACAAGGCTGGGGGATGGCAAGTCACCCGCTTGCTGCAGCGGGTGACTTGCCATTAACCCCCGACACCCCCATTACCTGCCTCCCCAAAGCCCGGGGGGGGGCAGAAGAGCCCGGGCCCACACAGGATGGCGTGTTCCAAGTCACTGTCACCGCGGCCCGCCCCTCGAGGTATACTCTGCGCCATTTTTCTTTGGATTCTGTCTGCTGCGTGGCTGGCATCTACCTACCGCAGTCCGTGAGTGCCCTCGCGGGAGGTTTATTTACCCTATGTTGTTATACATGTCGCTTATGTCTTTCAGGCGGGTTGAACTCCATTGGTTTCTCCCAGCCCTACCCCTCTTTTTAGTATTAAACTTGTGAGGCCTAGTGTGCTAATTCCTCCCACTTCCCTAGCGGGCTATTGGGGCATCCCGGGTTGCTTTTATAGCGTGAATCCCTATCGGCCTATTGTGCCGCTATAATCACCATATGGAGGCGTCTCAGGATAATGTGCTTGGGGTTCCTTCGGGACAAGCCTGGCTGTGTGTAGCTTGTGGGGTGTCCCCTACTAGTGCTGACAATGTGCGGGTCTGTATAACTTTTGCCCAGCAGGTGCTTGCGCTGCAGCCTGGCTTACCAGCGGCTGGGCCTGCGCCACATATGGCTTCACCAACTCCCCCAAGCTTGAATTTGACTCCCATTGAGTTGCGTACCAGTGGGGATTCTCAGCCTGATGTGTCTGCTAGACTGGCTAGTGTTGAGAAGTTGCTTGCTAATACCATGGCGCGTAAGGCCTCTGCTAAGAAGCGGCGCTTGACGCCTGATGTCACTCTGTTCCCTATGGAGGCTGAAGAGTTCTTTGAACTGTCTGGTTATACCCCCTTGGAAGAGTCGGAGTCATCTGATAAGGCCCAGGGGTCATGATAATTCTGGCTCTGATCCCTGGGCCTTAGATGACACGGATAGGCTGTTGGCTCAGATTTTTGAGGTACTGTCTATCTCTCCCCCGGTTGCGGCCCCTAGGCAGCAGGGGGAATTGTTTCATACTGCTAAGCCACGTTTAGAGTTTCCTGAGCAAGCCCATTTTAATAATCTCGTGCTCAAGGAATGGGAGCGTCCTAGCAGGCTCCCCGGAGTCCCTAAGAGTTGGGATAAGAGGTATCCCTTTCTTGCTGATGTGTTGAAGCGTTGGTCATCCCCTCCAGAGGTGGATGCCCCGGTCCTAGGGTTATCTAACACCTCTGTCATGCATTCCCCTGACTCTACTACGCTGCGGGATAGTGAGGACCGTCGTATTGATCAGCTGGCGTCCCATGCCTTTGCCTGTGTGGGGACAGCGCTGCGCCCGGTTTGTGCCTCTGCCATTACAGCGGTGGCTATTAGGACCCTGCTTAGAAGTGTCCTAGATGGTGCTCCTGATGATGTGTCTAGTGAAGAGTTTAATGCAATCTCTCGTTGTGAGGTTTTTGTGACTTATGTCCTCTCTGCCTTGGATGATACCATTAGGATGTGTGGCAGAGCCTCTGCCCTTGTGGTGGCTATACGCCGCTCGGTTTGGCTGCGCCAGTGGGCAGCTGACACTGCTGCCAAGAAGGCTCTGACTGGTTTTCCCTTCAAAGGACTACGCCTGTTTGGGGACCGCCTGGACCTGTTTGCTAAGGGAGGCAGGTTACCCCAGCGCAGGAGGCAGTCTCGGCCCTTTCGGGGCCAGGGCTCCTTTTCTTCCCCCTACCGGGGATCCAGACAGGGAAGGGGGGTCTCCTTTACTGGGGCCCGAGGAGATTTCTGGGGAAGGGGCAGAGGACGGGGACGCCCTGGCTCATCCTGGGGCTCCAAGCCTAAGTCTTCTCCCAAGCCCCCTCAGGCATGAAGGGGCGCCCTCACCCATCCGGGTGGGGGGACGGCTTCAGCATTTTGCTCACGTCTAGAGGCTTAATGTCTCAGACCGGTGGATTCAGGAGGTAGTGTCCTCCGGTTACAAGATAGTTTGCTGCCTGGCCGCCCCCAAGATTCATCAGATTCCGGATGTCTCAGGACCCCATGTCAGTTCAGGCTCTAATTCTGGCGGTGCAAAGCCTTCTGGAGCTGGGGGTCATCTGTCAGGTCCCCTTACGAGAAAGGGGCAAGGGGTTCTATTCAAACTTTTTCACCGCGCCCAAAAGAGATGGGTCAGTCAGGCCCATCCTGGACTTGAAGATCCTCAACAAAGATATCGCTAACTGTGGAGGTATTGCGCCGGCTTCTCTACTTTGGATACCTAGGTCCTCTAGGCCTAACCCCCTCCCCACTCTTCTAAAATTCTCACTGACTATATGGGACTCGACCAGACATATTTTCTCTTCTCCTCACCTCCCGGCCTCCCCTCTACTGGGTAACCCAACGTTCCCTCCAGGTTTCTCCCACCAACGTAACTTTATATGGTGGAAACGGAACAAATTCACATTGGCTGACCATCTCTGTTCCCTGGACGGTATGAAAAGTCTACAGAGCTTATCACCTAATGCTGACTTTCCCCCGTCTGAAATATTCAGATATCTTCAGTTACAACACTTCATTGGTAACCTACTGAAGAATTCCTCCCTCTCCCTCAGAATGACAGAATTCGAACGCCGTTGTATTCGGGACCACTTTCTGGGGGGTATGATTTCTTCTCTGTACACCTCATTGGTGGCTTCAACCCCCACTAAAAAACATAACTATATGCTGAGGTGGGAGGAGGAACTGGGAGGTGAGAGATCGAAAAGTCTGGCAAATGATCCTGAAGAACACGAGCAAGGTATCTTGTAACGCCTTGACCCAGGAAAATGCCTATAAAATTCTGTTTAGGTGGTATTTTACTCCTGAGCGCATCCACAGGTTCTCCCCCTCCTCCTCTCCCCTCTGTTTTAGATGATGTCAAGTCAGGGGTACAATGCTCCATGTATGGTGGGAGTGTCCAATAGCCCAGACGATATGGCACAAAATCTATAAACTTATTGCTGACATGCTACAAATTGTAGTATGTGGGAACCCCTGGGAGGCCCTCTTTTCGTTTAAAACCAGCCCTTATACTAAGCCACAGTGGCGTTTGACGCCCCATGTAATCTCGGCTGTCAGAGCTACGATTGCAAGGAACTGGAAACTTCCTACCATACCCTGGGCGGAGATTCAGGGCAGAATATCAGACATCATGTGTAATGAGAAATTAACAGCAATCTCTGGGGACCAATATGACAAATTATTTAACGTTTGGCAACCCTGGATAGATTACTCAGGCCTTGTCAGGGGATGTGCAGATCCAATATTTCCGATTTAACGGTGCCTCCCCACAAACTATTAGCCAAGAGGTCCTTCTCCCCATGCAGGGTACCCATTCCCCACTCTAAACATGGAACCATGCTCCCCTTCCCCGCTCCCTACCCAACCTAGCCCCTTCCCACCCCTTGTGTTCCTCTTGTATCTGTTGTATACCTTATTTTTTGGTTTTCCCTTCCCTCTCCTTTTATTTTTTTAATTATCATTTCAAATCCCTATGCCACGGTTTGAGTATGTAATGAGATGTAGTAGAGCCCACCCACAATGCAGTCAATGTATGCATAATAGTGAGTCATAAGCTAACATAAGCCTATGGAAAACAAAGTCTACGGTACTGTGCGCTAGGCATTTCCCCAGTCCACTCTGTTTACAGTATCTACCGTACCACAGTTTATCTCTGTTACAGGATGTTATCCTTATTGCTTATCTACCTTACGTCAATGTTCTATTTGTAATTTGCCAAGTTACATTATGATGTTTATTTTATGCTGTATTGCAAATGTATGTACCCATACTGTTCCATACTATGCTAATCTGCATAGGTCATCAAAGATTCCTCAGGTTCGCTCTGGAGGATCAGCACTACAAGTTTGTGGCATTGCCCTTCGGTCTCACTTCAGCTCCCAGAGTGTTCACCAAGGTGCTGGCAGGGGTGATGGCTCTGCTCAGGGCATTCGTGTGCTGCCATATTTGGACGACATTCTTATCACTTCTCAGTCCCTCCATCAGGCAGAGCTGGATACTCAGCGAGTAGTGTCCACTCTGGAGTCATTTGGCTGGGTGATCAACCATCCCAAGTCTTCCCTGTCTCCCTCCTTGGTGACGCCCTTTGTGGGAATGAATCTGGATACAGTTCAGGCAAGGATTTTTCTTCCTCAGCAGAAGGTGGACAGTCTGCTGATGCAGGTTCAGTCCCTGCTCTCTTGCCCTCATCCCTCTATCAGGCAGGGGATGCAGCTGGTGGACCTGATGGTGTCGTGCTTCGAAGCGGTTCCTTATGCCCAGTTCCACCTGAGGCCTCTGCAACTCCACCTCTTGTCAGTATGGGACAAGGATCCTGCGTCCCTGGACCAGGTCCTTGTTCTCTCCCCCCTAGCCAGGCGGTTGTCTTTTTGGTGGCTATCACTTCTGTTAGGCGTGTTTCTGAGTTGGCGGCGCTTTCCATCCAGCCTCCCTACTTTGAGAGACACCAGGACAAGGTGGTGTTTCGCTTCAAGCCAGATTTTCTGCCTAAGGTCGTGTCTGCCTTTCTTCTGAAAGAGGACTTTGTTCTTCCTTCCTTGTGCCCTAATCCTAGTAACGCTAAGGAGAGGGTTTTGCATTCCTTGGATGTGGTTAGGTGTCTGAAGTACTATCTGGTGGCTACTGCACCTTTCACCCTTCTGGTCCTAGGAAGGGTTTGGCTCCTGCTAAATCTACTATCAGCAAATGGATCCGTCAGGCTGTGATTCAGGCTTACTCTGCTAAGGGGAAGAATCCTCCCTTCGCCTTACTGCTCATTCCACTCGTGCTATTGGTGCCTCTTGGGCTTTTCAGCACCAGGCTTCTGTTGAACAAATTTGCAAGGCCGCTACTTGGTCTTCTGTTCATACCTTTTCAAAGTTTTACAAGGTTGATGTTAGGGCCTCAGCTGATGCTGCTTTTGGCCGCAAGGTTCTGCAGGCGGCAGTGGTCTGACCTGTCTGTTGTTACCTTTGGGGGATCCCACCCTACTTTATGGACACTGCTATTGGATGTCCCAAGAGTAAAGAATCTTATCTGGAGCAGGACGTACTGTATACTAAAAATAATATTATTCTGTGATTACTCACCTGTAGAATTGTTATTATGAGTATACAGTACGTCCTGCTCCACCCCACCCTTGGTTTGCATTATCCTTGGATCTCCTGTATGGTGATTGTTTTCATTGTTTTATAGTTACTAGTTGGTTCTGTTATCATTCTCCCAGCTTCTCGTTAACTGATTTTCAATGCTGGGGATTGTGGGAGGTCCCCGGGTATTTGAGGGGCCGGGAGGAGCCAATTTCGCGGTCTCTGCAGTCCAGCGCCATCTGGCGGAGTAATACCCAAGAGTAAAGAATCTTATCTGGAGCAGGACGTACTGTATACTCATAATAACAATTCTACAGGTGAGTAATTACAGAATTGTATTTTCTGCACTGGTTCTGAGGAGTGAAGTGAAAGGGCAGCTGACCAGGGTATATTAAGGAAAATAGTAAACAATGAATATACAGTAGATATAGAAATAGTCAATTCCTGGTCAGTTTGCCTGTCAGAGATAAATCATCATTCCAAGAAAGGCGAGACTAGTAGGCACAAACATTTATACATAATCAGTGAATAACACTAATCATGACGCGCATCATATTTAATAGACATGCGATGATTGCAGCCTTGAGAAAGGAGCCAGAGGTTCCGAAACGTGGGCTCTTTGTTTTGCAATCACTGTCTCTATGCTCTTTGGTAAATTACATGTCTATTCAATATGATGCGCGTCATGATTGTTTTGTTAAAACAATCCTTTTTAAGGTGTGCCTTTGCCTACATGTACTATATTAAGGTTAAACAATTGGAAATTAAAAAAAAGACATAGGGCCCCCCCTCTCCAAATGCCTAAAGTTTTTTTTTTAAATGGTGTGGTGTCCCCCCCCGTCCAGTAAACCATCCCGGGCACCAGATATGCAGGGATGGTAGACCAACGCTACTGCTCTTCTGCCCCGTATAGCCCTCAGGCCGCACGTTCTTCTCCCCCCCACCCGGGGAGCTTTAGGGAGGGTGGAAATGAGACGGGGGTTATGGCAAGACACTTGCTTGCTCGCAGGTGACTTACCAGCCCCTCCTGCCCTGTCTCAAGGAACCCTTACCAGTTCACAGATAAATTGGAACAAAACACACACACATGCAAATTGAAAAAAAAAATTACTATAAATGCCCCTCCCTGTGGCAGAGAGAAGCCAAGAGCACAGCCGTACCGCTGGAATCTATGGAGACCCGTGCGAGACAGGCAGGGGGGTCAGCGAGTGAGTCCGGATTTCAGGCAAAGTTCGGTCAGCACGAACCCCAATAAATTTCGTAGCAAACTCCATATGCTTAGGATAGTGAAATGCATCACTGCTACCCCTATATTTTAGACAATATGAAGACACCTTTGTAATTCACTAAAATGTGTAAAACCTGAATTCTTATATGTGTTAACTATTGTTTTTTTTTATGTAAAAATATGAGCTAATGGATATTTTCTTTCCATTTTTTGAAATTGTGTTACAGTTGTGTAATCTCTTTTTATACTGTAGTGGAAATAATATCCATCACTAGAATTAAAGTGATATGTCGGGCATAGCCAATTGTATGCTACATTTGGCACTGTCCTAAAACTGGTTTCTGTTTTTAAATTTAGGAAGAAATGGGCAAGATATTGAGGTTCACAGTTTTACCCAATGATTTCTGGATGTGGTCTGGACTAGTTCCTTGAACTAATATTGGTGGCACACATTGGCAGGGTGGTGCTGGAGGGGCAGATAAAGTATATTAACTCATTCAGGGTGCAGAGCTAAGAGGAGGCACAGTGCTGGAGGACCTTTTGGCAAGAAAAGATGGTGTTTATTTTCTTTAACCTTTTGCCTGAAACATCCCTTTAAACCGGACCTTCAGCATCATTAATGAAAAGCCCAAACCTTTAAAACATTTTCCCCAGCATCTAAAATCTATATATTTTACCCTTTTAGTCACCTACTTTTTACTCTTTCCCCCGCTGGAATGCAACACTGTTCAGCACTTATATGGACGCTGCCATCTTGCCTCAGAAGCATCACATACTAAAGAGTGGAGTAGGGGGCAAAAGTGCAGGGGGAGGGGTTATAGCTGTGCTTTGCTCAGACAGAGCAGAGTTGGGGTCAGGAATCCCAGAATGCAGAGCGGCAGAAGGCACTTCCTGTCTGCAGGCAGCCTGCAACTCCACGGACCGCTATCTTGAATGTTAAAAAGTTAAATAACCCAATAGTTGCAGATAGGATGATTTGTAATGCGGGCAATCTGTATGTAGGGGGTGGGAAAAACGTACAAGATAGACTCTTATTCAGGGTAAAGGTCCGCTTTAAGGTGCCAGCCAGAGACAATTATTCATCCACCACCAAAATACTGACACTATGCACGGAGGCAGGTAGTGTCTTTCAAGTCTAAAAACACCCCACTCCTCTAAAAACACCCCACTCCAACAGTGAAAGCGCATCCTACCCTTCACCTGTCTGCTCAAGGCTGCTGACTGACCTATTGGGTGTCACATGGAGAAAGGGTAAAATGGCCATTTTTGGGTGCCTAAATGTGGGACAGCCTAAATCTGTTTTTGAGTATAAAATATTCACAACATTCTATGCTAATCAAGTGTGTGGGTAGGTGTAGCACCGTTCCTGGTCACATGCTCCAAGGTTCTTCAGTCCATCCAATCCATGCATTCCACTACCGCCATTCAGCCAAAGAATCAAAGCAGTTGTAAACCAATCTGACATCCTGCATATTTGGTGAGACAGTCTTCCCAATAATGTCACCAAAAGGGGACATTTAGGCATCCCCGGAGTTTCCAGGGGGACAGTGGGACAATGTGGATTGTCCCACCAGAGACATCTGGTCAATTTAAGAAAGGGGGGCATAGGATGTGCCTTCACTGGCGTGTGTGGGCTGCTTTAGCCAGCTCTAAAAGAACACTGTGTCTTAAATGGTTGTACATATTAGCCCCTTTATTTAGAGATTGGAGGCTGTGCTGACTAGATCTGGAATATTTCTTAAAATTATATATTTATAAGCCAAAAAACAATACGGGACTGGGTTGAATTTTTAGCCTAGTTCACCAAAACATTGTAAAGCTGAAAATAATAATAAAAAGGAAGAAACATACGTTTAAAGGGAAAGTCCACTTTCAAGCTTATTTAGTATTTTTGAAATTGTACCTGCTATCTGCAATCTGTTGTTATTGGCAACCATAAAACCAAGTCTGTACATCAGGAAGAGAAAAGTGAGTCCTGTACACACAGAATACTGTTGCTGGGCATAGGTGATGTTGAGTGAGCTTCCTAATCTCAGCAATGGCCATCAGTGTTCTGTGTGTACAGGGCTCACTGCTCTCTACTTGTAGCTCTTGTTGTACAGACTTGGTGTATGTTTGCCAATAGCAATAGATTAAAAGGAGAGAAAACGCGAAAATGCACAAGGCCTGCGAAGGGCCATCCAACACCTTCTGCTGTCAGGTGTGATTTCTCCCGTGTCTCGGCAGGAACGGGGTCAGGGCTTTTACTCCAATCTGTTCACGGTGGCCAAGAAGGACAGACCGCTGAGACCCATCCTGGACCTGAAGGGTCTCAACAGGTTTGTCAGAGTCAGACATTTCCGCATGGAGACCTTACGGTCCGCAGCGAGCTCGCTTCGACCCGGCAACTTCTTGACCACGGTGGACTTTAAGGATGCTGCACATTCCGATATTCCAGGGGCATCAGAAGTTCCTGAGGCTTGCGCTGGAGGATCAGCACTACCAGTTTGTGGCGTTGCCATTCGGCATTTCCTCAGCCCCCCGTGTGTTCACCGAGGTGCTGGCGGGAGTCATGGCTATCCTGAGAATCCAGGGCATTCACGTGCTGCCTTATCTGGATGATTTTCTAATTGCGGCTCAGTCTCTTCAACAGGCCGAGAGCGACACCCGGGCAGTGTTGTCCACTCTCGAGGATTTCGGTTGGGTAGTCATTTACCCCAAGTCTTCAATCACTCCCTCGATGGTGAGGTTTTTTTCTGGGCATGACATTGGACACCTCTCAGGCCAAGGTATTTCTGCCATTGCAGAAGGTGGTGGGTCTTCAGATGCAGGTGCAGGCCTTGCTGTCTTGTCAGCAACCATCTGTCCGCCTGGGGATGAAACTGGTGGGCCTTATAGTGTCATGCTTCGAGGCAGTGCCCTTTGGTCAGTTCCACATGAGACCTCTTCAGTTGAATCTGTTGACCGGTTGGGATCGGACGCAGGAGTCACTGGAACAGGAGTTTTCACTGTCTCCCCCGGCCAGGCAGTCCCTCTTGTGGTGGCTGAACTCCAGAAATCTGCTGGTAGGCAAGTCATTTTTGACTCCACGGTGGGAGATAGTCACCACGGACGCCAGCCTGACCGGCTGGGGAGGCTTTTGGCTGACGCAGAAGATTCAGGGTCAGTGGGGGCCGCAGGAGGCCCACTTGCCCATAAATAACTTAGAATTGAGAGCGATCCGGTTGGTGCTTCTTCACTTGACTCCCCATTTAAGGGGTTGTGCGATCCAGGTTCGCTTGGACAATCAGACGGAGGTTGCCTACATAAATCACCAAGGCGGGACTCGGAGCAAGCGAGCCCTCAAGGAGGTGACCCAGATTCTGACTTGGGCAGAGGAGAATGTTCCCTGCATCTCGGCGGTTTACATTCCTGGGATAGAGAACCAGGAGGCAGACTCCCTGAGCAGGAGTGCCTTACGCCTGGGGGAATGGTCTCTCAGAAACAAGATCTTTCACGCTCTGTGTCTCCGCTTGAGGCAGCCGGATGTGGACCTATTTGCGTCCAGACACAATCACAAGCTTCCCGAGATTCGTCTCCCTGTCGAGAGATCCTCTGGCCTTTGCCACAGACGCTCTGGCGATTCCTTGGAAGGCGTTCAGGCTCCTTTATGCGTTCCCTCCTTTTCCACTCCTGGGCCGCGTGCTGCGCAAGATAGCCCAAGAGGGGGTACCAACCATCCTGGTGGCTCCTCGCTGGCCGAGAAGTTCGCGGCCATAATTCAGATGTCAGTCTATTGCTACGTCTTGCCCGATGACCCAGGGCTTCTCTCGCAGGGGTCGCTGCGGCACCCCAATTTACAGACGCTGGCTTTGACGGCCTGGCTAATGAAAGGGTCTGTCAGCCACGGTTGTTCAGACCACGATTCAGGCACGGAAGAAGTCCTCTTCCATGATATACTACCGAGTTTGGCATGCCTACATTGCTTGGTGTGAATCCAAGAGCTTTCCTTGTCGCTTTCTATCTCTAGGATTTTGGACTTTTTACAACATGGCTTAGACTTGGGTCTCCAACTGAGCACCCATAAAGGCCAGGTCTCGGCCTTAGCCATCTTTTTCCAAAGATCCTTTGCCAATCATAGACTGATCAAGACCTTTTTCCAAGGAGTAACCCATGTACGCCCACCGCGTAAGCCTGTCTTACCGGTGTGGGACTTGAATTTGGTGCTTTCTGCGCTCCAGGGTCCCCCCTTTGAGCCATTGTGTGATGCTACATCGTCTGTTTTGACCCTAAAGGTGGTCTTTTTGGTAGCTATCACCTCGGTGCGTTGCGTGTCGGAACTGGCCGCGCTTTGTATGAAGCCTCCTTACTTTGAATGGCATAAGCATAAGGTGGTGTTTCGCTTTAAACCCGATTTTTTTTGCCCAAGGTCGTTTCTCCCTTTTCACCTTAATGAGGAGGTTGTCTTGCCTTTCCTGTGTCCAGCACAGACTAACTCTAAGGAAAGGACCCTCCATTCCCTGGATGTGGTCAGAGCTATTAAGTACTACCTGGTTGCGACTGAGTCCTTCAGGAAGTCGGATTGTCTTTTTGTCCTCTCCAAGGGGTCTAGGAAGGGCTTGCCTCCGGCCAAGTCCACTCTCAGTAAGTGGATCAGACAGGCTGTGGTGCAAGCATATTCTGCCAAGGGGAAGGAACCCCCTTTTCGTGTTACAGCTCATTCTACTAGAGCTTTTGGTGCTTCCTGGGCTTTTCAGCACCAGGCCTCTGTTGAACAAGTTTGTAAGGCCGCCACTTGGTCTTCTGTTCATACCTTTACAAAGAATATATCCAGTCCAGGTCGTCCCACCCCTCCCTTATTCATTATCTATGGTTGCCTGTTATGGTGATTGCCTTTTTTGCATTGGACCGTTGTCCTTAGTTTTGTTGGAGAGAGTACATACTGAAGCTATGTGAAGTAACATAGTTGGTTGGCCTCCCGGCTGTCTTTTCCTTACTGCTGTTTAACCACTGGGGAATCATCTGAGACACCTGCTTTTATAGGGGGCTGGGAGGAGCTTCAGCTTTTGATCCTGCAGTCAAGCGCGGATTACCCAACTGTCATCACTTCTGGGATGACCTGGACTGGATATATTCAAAAACAATTCTACAGGCGAGTTTCACAGAATTGTATTTTTCTAATGTTAGAAAAAATATAAAAACACGCAGCAGCTTGACATCCCTTTGGCACCAAAAAATACAGTTCTGTGATTACTCACCTGTAGAATTGTTTTTGCGGTGTACAGCATGGCTTGCTTCATTTCAATTCTTTACATGTGGGTAATCCGCCACAGGTGGCGCAATCGACTGCAGGAAGACTCGTGGCCCCTCCTGACCCATAAAAGGGCCAGAATTACCCAGAAGATCCCAGTGTTTGAAAGCAGTAATGCAAGAAGCCGGGAGGCAATTACCATGTTGGTAAAACACAGCCCACTAAAAGGAAACTCTCTCAACAAAAATCACCATAACAAGGCAAAAGAGAACGACGATAACAAGGGTGGGATGAAGCAAGCCGCAAAAACAATTCTACAGGTGAGTAATCACAGAAGTGTATTTTTCCAGGTGTACAGCATGGCTTGCTTCATTTCAATTCTTTACATGTGGGACATCCAACAGCAGTGTCCAAAAAAGAAGGGTGGGATCCCCAGAGAGCAATGGCAGGCAGTTCCAGCCACTACCGCCTGAAGCACCTTGCGGCCAAAAACAGCGTCAGCTGAGGCCTTAACATCAGCTTTGTAAAACTTGGAAAAAGTATGAACCGAAGACCAAGTAGTGGCCTTACAAACCTGTTCAACTGAAGCGTGGTGTTGGAAGGCCCAAGAGGCACCAATAGCCCTAGTGGAGTGAGCTGTAACATGGAAAGGGGGGTTCCTTCCCCTTGGCAGAGTATGCTTGCACCACCGCCTGTCTAATCCACTTACTGATAGTGGATTTGGCTGGAGGCAAGCCCTTCCTAGGTCCGGAAGGAAGGACAAAAAGAGAATCAGACTTCCAAAATGACTCACTGGCGACCAAATAATACTTGAGTGCCCTGACCACATCCAGAGAATGAAGGTTCCGTTTCTTGGAATTAGCAGGGGCAGGACAATAGGAAGGTAAGACAATGTCCTCATTGAGATGAAAGGCAGAAACAACCTTGGGCAAGAATTTCGGCTTAAGACAGAACACCACCTTATCCTGATGCCGCTCAAAATAAGGAGGTTTCATGGAAAGCACCGCCAGCTCAGAGATGCGGCGCACCGAAGTGATAGCAACCAAAAAGGCCACCTTAATAGTCAGAATAGAAAGAGCAGCATCGCACAGGGGCTCGAAGGGGGGGCCCTGAAGAGCAGAAAGCACCAAGTTCAAATGCCACACCGGTAGCAGAGGCTTACGCGGTGGACGTAAATGAGCTATTTCCTGGAAAAAGATTTTGACAAGCCTATGATTAGCGAAAGCTAATTTGGAAGACCTTTGGGAAAAAATTGCCAAGGCAGAAACTTGTTCCTTGAGGGTACTCAGTTGTAGACCCGACTCTAGACCGTGTTGAAGAAACTCCAGAATCCTGGAAAGGGAGAAGGTGCGGCAAGGGAAGGCCTTAGACTCACACCAGGCAATGTAAGCGTGCCAGACCCTGTAATAAATCATAGAAGAGGATTTTTTCCGAGCCTAAATCATAGTACTGACGACCGAAGCCGGCAAACCCTTATTCATCAGGATGGAGGTTTCAGCAGCCCAGCCGTCAAAGCCGTTTGTAAATTGGGGTGGCACAGCTGTCCCTGAGTGAGGAGCTCTGGAACGTCGGGCAGGACGTACTGATCCACCGCCATCTGGACGACGTCTGCAAACCATACCCTCCTCGGCCAGCGGGGGGCCACTAGGATGGTCGGTGCTCCCTCCTGGGCTCCCTCTTGTGCAGAACACGACCCAACAGAGGGAAGGGAGGAAAGACATAAAGGAGTCAAAACTCCTTCCAAGGAAATGCCAGCGTGTCCATGGCAAAGGCCAGAGGATCTCTTGACAGGTATCCAAATCTCGGAAGCTTGTGATTGTGACGGGACGCAAACAGGTCCACGTCCGGCTGAACCCAGCAGCGACACAGGGCATGAAAGATCTTGTTGTCAAGAGACCATTCCCCTAGGCGAGACGTCCCTCTGCTCAGGGCATATGCCTCCTGGTTCTCCACCCCGGGGATGTAAACCGCCGAGATGGAGGGAACCGTCTCCTCCGCCCAAGACAATATCAGGTACACTTCCTTGAGGGCTCGTTTGCTCCGAGTCCCTCCCTGATGATTGATGTAGGCGACCGCCGTCTGATTGTCCGAGTGGACCTGTGCCGCACGACCCCGGAGGTGGGGAGTCAACTGGAAGAGAACCAACCTGATCGCTCTCAACTCCAAGGCGCGTGGCCCTGGAACTTCAGCGATTGTCAAACCCCTCCCCAACCGGTCAGACTGGCGTCTGTGGTGACAATCTCCCAGCACGGAGGCAAAAAGGGCCTGCCCACTAGAAGATTCCTCGAGTCCAGCCACCACAAGAGGGACTGTCTGGCCAGAGGGGAATAGAGCGAATTCCTGCTCCAAGGACTCCTGACTCCGATCCCAGACGGTCAAGAGATTCAACTGAAGAGGTGTCATGTGGAACTGAGCAAAAGGCACATCCTCGAAGCAAGACACCATGAGACCCACCAACTGCATCCCCAGACGGATGGAGGGATGAGGGCAAGCCAACGAGGCCCACGCCTGCATCTGAAGGCCCTCCACCTTCTGCTGAGGAAGAAACACCTTGACCTGAGAAGTATCCAGCGTCATTCCCAGAAAGAATCTTAACGATGAAGGAGAGAGAGAAGACTTGGGATAATTGATCACCCAACCAAAGGACTCAATGGTGGACACTACCATCCGAGTATCCCTCTCTGCCTGATGCAAAGATGGAGCTGCAATCAAAAGGTCGTCCAAGTAAGGAAGAACGCGAATGCCCTGGCTCCTCAGAAGGGCCATGACACCCGCCAGCACCTTGGTGAACACCCGGGGGTCTGAGGTGATGCCGAACGGCAAGGCCACAAACTGGTAGTGTTGATCCCCCAGAGCGAACCTCAGGAACCTCTGGTGTCCCAGGAAGACAGGAACGTGCAGATAGGCATCCTTGATGTCCACAGTGGTCATGAAATCGCCTGGCCGAAGAGAGCTCACCGCCAACCGCAAGGTCTCCATGCGGAAGTGTTTGAACCTGACAAATATGTTGAGACCCTTTAGATCCAGGATGGGTCTCAGGGAACCGTCCTTCGTGGGCACCGTGAACAGGTTGGAGTAGAACCCCCGCCTCTGTTCTTGAAGAGGCACATGGGAAACCACTCCTGATGACAGAAGATGTTGAACGGCCAGCCTCAGGCCCTGTGCCGTCACAGGATTTTGGATGATCCGGGACCGAATGAATCTTGGGGGCGGCCAAGCTGCCAGCTCTATCTTGTATCCGAAGGACACCACCTCCTGAATCCACCGGTCCGAGACGTGTTGCCTCCAGACGTGAGCAAAGAGCCGAAGCCGTTCCCCCACCCGGCTGGGTGAGGGCGTCCCCTCATGCCTGAGGGGCCTTGGAAGGGGGCTTAGGCTTGGATCCCCAGGCAAGGCGAGGGTGACCATGAGTCTCTATGGCCACAAGAGAAGGAAGATCCTCGTCCTCCCCTAGAGGGACGAAAGGAAGAAGAGCCCCGAAAAGGCTGTACCTGCTTCCGACGCTGAGGAAGTCTCCCGTCCTTAGCCAGGAGGTCCAACCGTTCCCCGAACAGCCGAAGTCCCAGGAATGGAATACCTGTGAGAGTTTTTTTGGCGGCAGCATCCGCTGCCCACTGTCGTAAACAGATAGAGTGACCCAGCGCGACCATCGCAGCTGAAGCCCTACCACCCAAAGGGACGGCGTCATCCATGGCCGATATAACAAAGGCAAGGAAGTCCATAGAAGCCAGAAGCTCCCCATACTCCTCCGCTCACTTGTGAGATTTGGCAATATCCACGAGACGCCTTACCTTCTTCTTAATGGCCATGGAAACAATGGCTGCAGCACAGACAGGGCGCAGACCAGTTCCCACAGAAGTGAAGGCGTGACAGGCTAGCTGATCCATGCGCCTGTCAACATGATCACGCAAGGAGGAAGTCTCAGGAGACAGCATAACGGAGGTATTGGAGAGCACCAGAACAGGAGCATCCACTTCCGGGGAATGGGACCATAGGCGAACCAAATCCTAAGGAAAACCGTCTGTCCAGACCCCTAGGCAGCGTCGGCAACCTATTAGTTTTCTCCTATTCCTTAAAAACCATATTAGAGAAGTGGCCTTGTTCAGGAAAGACAAGGCGCTGTCTCTCCGGCCGAAACAGGTCCCCCTGTTTCTTCTTGGCCACCTTAGGAGGAACAATGTGCAGAGTATCAATTACCGCCGACAACAGCTGCTCAGTGTCATCCTGGGGCCACTCGTCCTCGTCAGATGAAGACCCGTGGCAACTGTCATGGACCCCCCGACTATCTCCGGAGGAGTCGGACCCCTGGAGCAACTCACCCTGCTCAGTGGAATCTCGGCCACCGAAGGCCTCATAATCCTCATCGGCAAAAATGGCGCGTGCCGGCTCCAAAGGCCGCTTCTTAAACTTGGCCTTGCCAGCGGCCGAACACGCCAACTGACGCTCAATGCTAGCCAGTCTGAGCTCAAAATTACTATGCGAGTCCCTGCTGGCCTCCCCCTCACTAGGGGCCAGAAGCAGGCGCGGGGGAGTCGGTGAGGCCGGAGGAGCAATGGGACTGGGACCGCAACACTCGCCCCATCCTGATCCGCAATAGCACTCTGGGTGCAGGGCACACAAACCACATTGCGACCACGCAGCGGGCATGTACCACACACAAGCAAGTCCCGGGGGGTTCCCAAGCCCGCTACTCCTAGAAGCCTCCATTATGGTGATTATGATCAGAAAGGCTTGTCTCAAGGCACTAAGACGGCCCAGAACCGTACAGAAAAAAACCCAATTTGACTCTCAGCACCCTAACCCACAGGGCGGGAAAGGGTGGAGGGGAGGGGTGGTGTATGGAACGGGAGGAACCACAAGAATCTTAATATGGGACTCTAAAAGACACAAAAGGGAACAGATAAGCGTCCCACAGAGCATGCACAGCCAATTTAAAACACAATAATAAAGGTACCAACAAGAAAAGACCGGACTCATGGACCAAAAGGGAGCCAGTTGAAGAGCCTGTGCAGCCTGTCAGCAGACCAAGGAGCAATGGCGTGAGGTAAAAACAGGAACTTTACCTCAGGAAACTCTGTGAGGAGAGTGGCGCCGGCCGGCCCAAGCAGCACCTCAAGGGGCTGTGAGATAAAAAACGTGAGAAAAACACACACAGCATAAAATGCACAAGAATAAAGCATGTGGGACACATAATGAAAAGGGAAAAAGGGTGGTTCCTCCCCTCCCTCCGCCTATAGGCTCACCATAGCCTATGGCCGGCTTACTCTGAGGAAGAGTCTGCGGCCCAGAGAGTAGCTCTGCCGAACGCCTGACCCTCCACGTTCCCCTACCTGCACCTGATCCGCAGCCATGGCTGGGAGGCAAGAAGGGTCCCGGAAGCATGTGGGAATAGGGCCTGCAGCGGCCGACGGGCTAGTAATGCCCCGCTTATCTGCGAAGTCCATGGAGAGAGAGAAAGAGACCATCTTCGCAGTCAGACTGCAGGAGAAGACTGGGGTCTTCTGGGTAATTCTGGCCCTTTTATGGGCCGGGAGGGGCCACAAGTCTTCTTGCAGTCTATTGCGCCACCTGTGGCAGATTACCCACATGTAAAGAATTGAAATGAAGCAAGCCGTGCTGTACAACTGGAAAATATACACTTTCCATTTACAATTCCATTGAAAGTGGACTTTTCCTTTAGTCTGTAGTCTATACTTTAGTTAAGTCTGTACTTGGCATAAACACACAACAACAATTATGTTAGGAACACTTGCATGCCGTTTTAGGTCCTCACATGGTAGGTTGTTCCAGGTATCCCAAAGAACTTGCCAGATGTCTGCATTCCCAACTTGTTTCCGTGATGCCGAGATTAGGGCTCTGCAGGGGTGTGCCCATCACTTCCTTTCATTACATAGATAGTTTTCTTCATCATTTTGATACTTGACTGCTAAATACCTTCTTCAAACTTTTCATCCATCAGCGCGTTTCCCACTCAGCTTCTGTGACCCATATGACCACCAGCATCCAATGGGGTTTGCCAAATAGGCATGTACAGAGTCACAGGCATTGGCAGTCAGTCATGGAAGTTCCTTCTGCCAGGAAGGCCCACTGTGTTTACATCTCCAGCGGGGCATGTGCAGGTTTTCCTCCAATCAACATGTATGGAGAGTCGCAAAAATCTCTTCAACTGCTTCCCTCTGGCTGTACATACTCAAGCCAGCCATTCAGATAGGCCTGACACGGGCCATCAGAATGCCAGGGAAGCCATGACCCACAGATGTGCATATAGGTTATAGATTTTGGATGCCCCACAAAGAGTGAGACCACCGGGCCTTGAGTCTTATAGTTTGCTCCTTTTTTAACCAAAACCCATGATTTTGACTATCCTGGGTTTGGTCCTTTCCCCGGGGACACCCCAATTGGTGGTACCCCGCTATGTGAAACCCCCCAGATGGCTGCAACCATTCACCTCTTCTCGTGCCAGGCATTTTTGAATGGCCGGCACGGGCACGCTCGCTGCTCTTAGACGCGCAGTGTGACCGGGAAGAGGTGAGGGAGATCGGGCGATCTGGGGGGGTTTCACACAGCGGGGCACCCCCGATCGGGGTGACATGGGGGTAAGGACAAAAACCCAGGATAGTCAAAACGTTTGACTATCCTGGATTTTGGGTCCACTTTAAAGCAGGAATCCAGTCAAAATACAGTCCCCGGCCTGCTACCCTTTCCTGAGGCAGGAGGGGGGATTGCAAAGAAAAAAAAACCCTTACCTCAGCCACGGTCCAGCTTCAGCACACTGTGAAAGGTTGGCTGGTGGAGGGGTTGTTTTTTTACTGGAATTCCACTTTAAGAGGACAACCCATCTTAAAAGGTGAGGAGGAACAGCAGGTCTGTCAGTAATTATTGGTTTTAGATCCACTTTAACTGACACATTTGTGGAAATGCATCCCCTGACCAGGAGTAAATATCCACTGTAAGAATTGCTGCATACTTCCAACTGTCCCTTGTTTGAACCCATGTCCCTCATTATCTTCATTTGTCCCACTTTCAGGTTTGATTTATAGATCTGCATAATTTAGAAACTCTGTTACCTGTTCCAAGTTTTTGTGATACAGGCTAACCTCTAATTTGATATATTTATAAACTGTAAGTGCCACTATAGAGACAATACAGCTGAGATTGTTGGGCTGTGCACTGCAGGTGAACTTTATTCTGGGAAGACATTGTCACAATCGGTGGATCAGCCCCTTGAGAACTGAATGTTGAAATGCAGCCACTGATTAGGGTCATGGTGGGGTTTTCTTGTGGAAGTTGGATGTACATTTTAGTTCCTCTAAATGTGATCTAATTTGTTTCAGTTAATGCTGTCCTGAAGTCCTGCGTTCCCCTGTGTATCTGCACAAAGAACAAACACAACAAAAAAAAAAATAATATTGTTGTTACAGTTGGAACCTTGATCTGGTGCCTCTTTTTGGTCTCTTTTTCTGATGAAAAGCAATTACTTAATGCTACAATTGTTTAGCTTCATAGGAAAAAAACGACTGTAATACATTTTTTGTCTTAGAAAACCTACTATTCTAAGTATGTCAAACACCCCGCTTCAGATAGTCATTACACTTGGGTTATACCGACCTGTAGAGGGCGATCTTGCAGAGATGTCATGAAAAAAAGTGAGCCCCTCCAGGTCCATAAATACCTGGTACCTCCCACTCATTCCCCAGTCTTTCATCTCTGCAGACGGCAAGCAAGTCAGAAGATGGATGTCTCCTCCTTGCAGGTAGCCGGGGTAACTCCCGGCCCGTTTGTTAGTCTATTTCTGCCTGGACCCCACTTTCTTAGTATTCACCTTGCCTCCCAGCCTAGGCTGCTGGTCCGGGCAAGGGTATACAGCACCTAATGGTGCTTAGGAGCTACGCTCCACCGTGAGACCCCATACTAAGGGGTAGGCGGTTTTGCCGGGTTGGTGATCCAGGTTTGGGATGCCCTGTCCCTTGACCTTCCAGCGTGGTTTCCCCCTCTCCCAGATTGCCCTTGCTCCTTAGAGGGGGGGGGGCAGTGTACAGGTCCCCTTTCTCCCTTAGTGTAATCTTTATTGTGTGTGTGTTATTCACTGTGTGCATTTTTAATAGTACTCAGCCGGCGCTGGCTGTGCCGCAGCGCCGGGCGTTGTAGCAGCTTCGGCGGGGGAGCTTCTTCCCCTCAGGTGCGGTTGGTAGGGGGTTCCGGCGCGATCGCTTACGGTCCACCCCCCGTGCTCTTGGTGCCGCTGCGGAGCCTGGCCACTGGCTGGGAGCGGCGTTGTTGTCAGGGGAGGGGGGCGGGGCGCGTTGCGCGAACTGCGCCGGCCCGCCCTTCTTCTCCCTCTGCTTCTCGGGTTCACGCAGCCGGCTGAACAGACGCCATCTTTCTACGTGAGTGGCCTTTGGGGCCCCATTACTTTCAGGCACTGTGAACAGTGCAATATATAAAGCGCCTTGTAATTTTTTGAGCAGCCATATCTTTTGACCGGCATATATATATGTATATAATTCTTATGTTATTACAATATCAGTATGACTGCTTTGTGTGTGTTGGGCATGATTGAGGTGCTGATTAGCCCTGTATTCTGTCTTCCAGGTGGACCCTTGTTGGATCCTAAAGGGTCCTCCCGGTCCCAGGGTCCCTGGTTTAATTAGGAACTCCCCATAAATCCTCCCACTCGGGACACAGAAGGGGCATCCCAGGTCGCTTATATTGCGTAATTCCCTTGGGTATTGCGGCTACCAATAAAATCACCATATGGAGACTTCCCAGGATACCGGGCTCGGGCTCCCCTCGGGGCAACCCCGGCAGTGTTTGGGGTGTGGGGCATCCCTTACAGGGGACAATGTTTTCCTTTGCATACAATGTGCGCAGCAGACTATTATGCGGCAGTCCGGATCCCAGGCGTCTGGTTCTGCGCCGCCGGTCCCTTATCCTACCCCTCTCCGCCTGACCCGTACCCCGTGTGATGTTGTCACTAGTGGGGAGTCGCAATCTGAGGTGTGTGCCAGATTGTCCAACCTTGAAAAATTATTTTCTAGCGCTGTGGCCAGAAAGGTCCCGGCCAAGAGAAAGCACTTGTCCCCAGCCACGCTGGCTTGTGATTTTGAGGAGTTTGATTCACTGGACTGGTCTGATTACTCCCCGCTAGAGGAAGGGGAGCTTTTTGAGGAGTCGGATGGTTCTGACGATCAGCAGTTTGTTGGCGCTGATGCTGAGCGGGGTCAGGGGGATTCTTTGGATACCCCTAAGGTCCTGGCTCATATGTTTGAGGTTCTGGCAATCTCACTTGGGTTATACCGACCTGTAGAGGGCGATCTTGCAGAGATGTCATGAAAAAAAGTGAGCCCCTCCAGGTCCATAAATACCTGGTACCTCCCACTCATTCCCCAGTCTTTCATCTCTGCAGACGGCAAGCAAGTCAGAAGATGGATGTCTCCTCCTTGCAGGTAGCCGGGGTAACTCCCGGCCCGTTTGTTAGTCTATTTCTGCCTGGACCCCACTTTCTTAGTATTCACCTTGCCTCCCAGCCTAGGCTGCTGGTCCGGGCAAGGGTATACAGCACCTAATGGTGCTTAGGAGCTACGCTCCACCGTGAGACCCCATACTAAGGGGTAGGCGGTTTTGCCGGGTTGGTGATCCAGGTTTGAGATGCCCTGTCCCTTGACCTTCCAGCGTGGTTTCCCCCTCTCCCGGATTGCCCTTGCTCCTTAGAGGGGGGGGGGGCAGTGTACAGGTCCCCTTTCTCCCTTAGTGTAATCTTTATTGTGTGTGTGTTATTCACTGTGTGCATTTTTAATAGTACTCAGCCGGCGCTGGCTGTGCCGCAGCGCCGGGCGTTGTAGCAGCTTCGGCGGGGGAGCTTCTTCCCCTCAGGTGCGGTTGGTAGGGGGTTCCGGCGCGATCGCTTACGGTCCACCCCCCATGCTCTTGGTGCCGCTGCGGAGCCTGGCCACTGGCTGGGAGCGGCGTTGTTGTCAGGGGAGGGGGGCGGGGCGCGTTGCGCGAACTGCGCCGGCCCGCCCTTCTTCTCCCTCTGCTTCTCGGGTTCACGCAGCCGGCTGAACAGACGCCATCTTTCTACGTGAGTGGCCTTTGGGGCCCCATTACTTTCAGGCACTGTGAACAGTGCAATATATAAAGCGCCTTGTAATTTTTTGAGCAGCCATATCTTTTGACCGGCATATATATATGTATATAATTCTTATGTTATTACAATATCAGTATGACTGCTTTGTGTGTGTTGGGCATGATTGAGGTGCTGATTAGCCCTGTATTCTGTCTTCCAGGTGGACCCTTGTTGGATCCTAAAGGGTCCTCCCGGTCCCAGGGTCCCTGGTTTAATTAGGAACTCCCCATAAATCCTCCCACTCGGGACACAGAAGGGGCATCCCAGGTCGCTTATATTGCGTAATTCCCTTGGGTATTGCGGCTACCAATAAAATCACCATATGGAGACTTCCCAGGATACCGGGCTCGGGCTCCCCTCGGGGCAACCCCGGCAGTGTTTGGGGTGTGGGGCATCCCTTACAGGGGACAATGTTTTCCTTTGCATACAATGTGCGCAGCAGACTATTATGCGGCAGTCCGGATCCCAGGCGTCTGGTTCTGCGCCGCCGGTCCCTTATCCTACCCCTCTCCGCCTGACCCGTACCCCGTGTGATGTTGTCACTAGTGGGGAGTCGCAATCTGAGGTGTGTGCCAGATTGTCCAACCTTGAAAAATTATTTTCTAGCGCTGTGGCCAGAAAGGTCCCGGCCAAGAGAAAGCACTTGTCCCCAGCCACGCTGGCTTGTGATTTTGAGGAGTTTGATTCACTGGACTGGTCTGATTACTCCCCGCTAGAGGAAGGGGAGCTTTTTGAGGAGTCGGATGGTTCTGACGATCAGCAGTTTGTTGGCGCTGATGCTGAGCGGGGTCAGGGGGATTCTTTGGATACCCCTAAGGTCCTGGCTCATATGTTTGAGGTTCTGGCAATCTCTCCTCCTGAAGTGACTCTTCCGCAGAAGGGGGAGTTCTTTGAGGAGGCCAAGCCGCGCTTAGAATTCCCTTATCAGAGGCATTTCGACGGCATTATTCTTAAGGAATGGGAGAGGCCTACTCGGCTTCCGGGTGTCCCTCCGGGTTGGGATAAGAAATATCCCTTTCCGGTAGTAAAAGATCTGGACATGGCTGTCATCTGCCCAGTGCCTCCCTCGGACCGGGGCCTGGGATACTATTCCAATCTGTTTACGGTGCCCAAGAAGGATGGCTCCGTTCGTCCCATCCTGGATCTGAAGTTTCTCAACAGGTTTATCCGTCCCAGGAAGTTCCGCATGGAAACTCTGCGCTCTGCCATAAATTCACATCAGCAGGAGGACTTCATGACGTCCATAGACATCAAGGATGCTTATCTGCATGTTCCAATCTTCCCGGCGCATCAGAGATTTCTCAGATTCGTGGTGGAAGATTGGCATTTTCAGTTTGTGGCCCTTCCGTTTGGCCTTACCTCGGCTCCAAGGGTTTTCACCAAGGTGCTAGCGGGGGGTGATGGCCCTCCTCAGAGCCCAGGGAATCCGCATTGTGCCTTATCTGGATGATCTTCTTATTATGGCATCCTCTCTCGGCCAGGCGGAGCTAGATACCAGGCCTATGGTAGCCACCCTGGAGAGATTCGGCTGGGTGATCAACTATCCCAAGTCCTGCCTCTCTCCGTCCAGGGTGGTGGTGTTCCTGGGAATGTCTCTGGATACTTCTCAGTCCAGGGTGTTCCTCCCCAGGCCCAAGGTTCTTTTGATTCAGGAATTGACTCAGCTTCTCCTATCCATCCCTCGCCCGTCCATTCGGCTGGGGATGCGACTGGTGGGATTGATGGTGACTTCGTTCGAGGCAATTCCCTTTGCTCAGTTTCACACAAGGACGCTCCAGCTCCATCTCTTGGCGGCCTGGGATGGGTCCCCCCTGTCATTGGATCAGTCTTTTCTGATGTCCCCCCGGGTTCGGCATTCGGTGGTGGCTGGAACCGAGCTATCTGATGAGGGGCAGATCCTTTCTGACCCCTCGTTGGGGGACGTCACCACGGATGCCAGCCTGTCAGGTTGGGGGGGATTTTGGAAGGATCGTCCGTTTCAGGGACTGTGGGGGCCTCAGGAGGCTCACGATCCCATCAATGTTCTGGAGCTGAGAGCCATCAGGTTGGTTCTGGCTCACTTGACTCATCAGTTACAGGGCTTACCGGTCCAGGTTTGGTCGGACAATCGGACGGTGGTCGCCTACATCAATCACCAGGGAGGGACTCGCAGCAGGCGTGCCCTCAGGGAAGTGTCTTTGATCCTGGTTTGGGCAGAGAGCAATGTCCCATGCATCTAGGCGGTGTACATTCCGGGAGTGGAGAACACGGAGGCGGTCTCCCTGAGCAGGTGCTCATCTCGCCGGGGGGAATGGTCTCTCAGCTCCAAGGTGTTTCGGTCGCTTTGCCACCGGTGTGGGACCTGTTTGGCTCTCGTCACAATCACAAGCTTCCGGTGTTTGTGTCTCTCTCGCGGGATCCGCTGGCTCTGGCAGCGGATGCCATGTCTCTGAACTGGAGGGATCTGGGGTTTCTGTACCTGTTCCCTCCGTTTCCCATGGTGGGCAAAGTGGTGCGCAAGCTGGTGCTAGAGGGCGCGTCAGCAATCCTGGTGGCTCCAAGATGGCCAAGACAGGTTTGGTTCGCAGACGTGGTAAGGTTGGCAGCGGATCAGTTAGATCTGCCCCTTCTGCCGGATCTGCTCACTCAGGGTCCACTGTTCTACCCCAATTTACCAACGCTGGCTTTGACGGCATGACTGTTGAATCCTCCATCTTGAAGGAGGAAGGTCTTACTGATGCTGTAATTCAGACTCTGGTTAGGGCTAGACAGAAGTCTTCCTCTGCCATCTAATATAGGATTTGGAGGTCTTATATTGATTGGTGTGAGGTCCGGGCCTTGCTTTGCAGGGTGTTTTCTATCCCTAGGGTTTTGGAATTTCTGCAACATGGTCTGGACCTGGGGTTGCAGCTTAGTACGCTGAAGGGGCATGTTTCTGCCCTGGCGGTTTTCTTTCAAAAGTCTTTTGCTCTTCATCCTCTGGTTAAGACCTTTTTCCAGGGGGTTACGCATGTGCGGCCTCCTAGGAAGCCTTTGCTCCCAGTTTGGGATTTGAATTTGGTTCTCTCTGCTTTTCAGGTTCCTCCTTTTGAACCTTTGCAAGATATTGCTCTTTCTACGCTTACTCAGAAGGTTGCGTTTCTGGTTGTCATCACTTCCGTTCGGCGTGTATCGGAGTTGGCGGCTTTGTCCATTAAGGCTCCTTACTTTGAGAGGCATCAGGACAAGGTTGTTTTCCGCTTCAAGCCAGATTTCCTTCCTAAGGTGGTTTCTGTCTTTCATCTTAATCAGGACATTGTCCTACCCTCCTTGTGTCCTAAGCCCAGCAATGACAAGGAGAGGGTTTTGCATTCTCTGGATGTGGTTCGCTGTGTGAAGTACTATTTGGTGGCTACTACTTCCTTTCGTAGGACTGACGCCCTTTTTGTGGTGCCCTCCGGGCCTAGGAAAGGTTTGGCTCCCGCCAAGTCTTTCATTAGTAAATGAATTCGCCAGGCCATTGTTGGGGCCTATTCTGCCGAGGGGAAGGTTCCCCCCTTTCGTGTTACTGCTCATTCTACTCGTGCCGTTGGGGCGTCCTGGGCCTTCCAGCATCAGGCCTCTGTTGAGCAAGTTTGTAATGCTGCTAGTTGGTCTTCTGTTCACACTTTTTCCAAGTTTTACAAGGTTGATGTGCAGGCCTCAGCGGATGCTGTTTTTGGCCGCAAAGTTCTGCAAGCTGCAGTGGTTTAAGTTTGTGCATTGTTGCCTTGTTTTGGATCCTCGCCCTTTATGGACACTGCTATTGGATGTCCCAAGTGTAATGACTATCTGAAGCGGGTTGTGTGACATACTTAGAATAATACCATTTTGTGAATACTCACCTGTAAAATGGGTATTATAAGTATGTCACACACCCCGCTTCACCCCGCCCTTTGGTATTCTGGATCCTTTCTATGGTGAACCTTTTTTACTGTTACTGGTTATTTTGTCTCTTCCTGGTCCCTTTACTGCTGTGTTAATACTGGGGAATGAGTGGGAGGTACCAGGTATTTATGGACTGGGAGGGGCTCCCTTTTTTTCATGACATCTCTGCAAGATCGCCCTCTACATGTCGGTATAACCCAAGTGTAATGACTATCTGAAGCGGGGTGTGTGACATACTTATAATACCCATTTTACAGGTAAGTATTCACAAAAAGGTATTTTCTAAGAATTGCAGATACATTGAGTATGGAGAGGCTGACTAAATCAACTGCCAGAGCCTCCCGCTGGCCACTCCCTACCGCTGTGCATATCATCCGTCAGGCACTCAGATGTGCCGCGTGTGCGCAGGGGGTGGAGGGATGCTGCTGGAGGCCTGTGGAATTGATGAACAAGACACCTTCACAGGCAATTCTTGGGGGTTTCACACAGGAGAGCATGCCACATCTCCTGGTTTTTTTAGACTGGGTTTTGGTCCCCTTTACAAATTGCAAAGTACACGGTGCAGACTACAGTGAGACTGCCTGAAATTCTATAAAAACACACTGGTGCATATATGTATTAATTATAAATCTCCTATTCTAAGTATACAGTACGTCCTGCTCCAGGTATAATACTTACACTTGGGTAATCCTCCGCCAGAGGGCCCTGTGCACTGCAGACATGCAAAAACAGGCTCCTCCCGGCCCTTCATATACCCGGGGACCTCCCACAAATCCCCAGATTTCTCTGCAGTGCTGACTGCGAAGACATGATGTATCACTCTCTCGCAGTTGAGCGGGGCTATTACAGCCTGCGGCCCTGTTGGACCATTCCCACCCATTCTCCTTGTGATGTGCCTCCCAGCCTGGGCTGCGCTGGGCGGGTGAAGGTAGGCAGCACTTCGTGTGCTTAACGGAGCCATGGTCCACCGCAGTCCCCCACCAAAGGGTAGGCGGTTTAGGCTGATGGTGAGCCTCATAGTGGATGTCCCTCCCGCTTTATTGCCCCATGCCCCGTGTAGAGGTGGTCCCTGTGTAAAGGTTCGCCGTCCTCCCTCGTTTCCCCCCATTTTCGGGGGAAAAGAAGGGGGGGGGGGGGTGTATGTTGGCGGTCTCAGTGTACGGTATTGTCACGCTTATGGCCGTGCTTTTGCCCCTGACCGGCAACTAGGTGTCAGAGCCGCGCTGCTTGCTCCTTCTATTCGTGCCGCCGCCGTTGTTTTTGCCATTTCTCAATTACTATGCAATAGTGTACAGCACGTCCTGCTTTATTATCCTGCATCTTGGGCAGAAAACGAATTTTTGTGCACGCCTACGGGCGTCAGAATGGTGGCGGCGTATTTAGACTTTACAAGTATCCACTAGCAGATGCCTTTACTGGCATATTCTATGCTTGGCTTCTCAAGCCTTTAACGGTCACTTCAGAGCTTCGCGCTCTTTGGGGGAGGCGGGGACCTGGCGTGGCGCGCACCGCGTCACGCCCAGTTAGACCCGCCCTCCGAGGTTCGGTCGGCGCCATTTTGTTGATCATCGCGCGCGTGTTGGCGGTCCTTCTCCTCCCCTGGTCAGTAAGTGCCCTCGCGGGCGATTTAGTAATTTTGTTCTGCTGCGCATGGCTCTGACACCTCTTTTTCCCCTTCTGTCTTTCAGACGTCAAAGACTCCGGTGGCTTCTCCCGGCCTAACATAACTCATAGCGGGCTTGCAAAAGATTCTCCCACATTCCTAGTGGGCCTTTGGGACATCCAGGGTTGCTTATTGCATAAATCCCTACTGACTTATACTGCATTGATAATCACCATATGGAGGCATCTCAGAATTTTGTGTCCGGGGTCCCTCCGGCACAAGACCGGTGGTGTATAACGTGTGGCTATCCCCGCTTTGGTGCTGACAGGGCACCGATCTGTGTGCCGTGTGCCAAGCGAGTACTGGTCCTGCAACCAGAATCGCCAGGGGCTGCTCCTCGCCCTAACACTGCTATTTCCCCAGGCTTAAATCTCGCTTCTGCTGAGTCGCATACTAGTGGGGAGTTCTTCCAGACTGCCTACGGCTGACCAGATTATTACGGGGTCGACAAAGCGCTCGGGCCCTGGTAAGAAGCGGTCCTCGACGCTCCCCGTTTCTGCCCCTGCTAAAGGATCGGAGGAGTTCACTACTCCGCGTGCCTGCACCCCTTCTGATGAAGAAGGGCTGTTCTCTGACTCTAGCTCATCTGATGGGGAGCCGAGGAGTCATGACGATTCTGACCATAAAGATTGGAACCAGTTTGACACCATTGGGTTGTTGATTAGGATCTTTAAGGCCCTGTCTATCTCTCTCCCTAACGCGGCTTCCAAGCCGAGAGGGGAGCATTTCCGTACAGCGACACCGCGCTTGGAATTCCTAGAGCAGGCTCACTTCCATGCTCTTGTACTCGAGGAATGGGAACACCCCGGTAAACTTCCAGGGGCCCTAGGGGACTGGGATTGGAAATACCCTTTTCCCCCCAAGATGGTTGATTGTTGGACATTGCCCCCTGTGGTAGACGCACCGATCATTAGGGTTCCTAACCCCCCCTTTATTGCAGCTCCTGCTTACCGGAACCTTCGGGATGCCGAGGACCGGCGCATGGATAAGCTGGCTTCACACGCCTTTTCTTGTGCATGAATGGCGCTGGCCGCCAAAACCCTCATCGGACAGATGCTCGAGCATCACGTTAACAATCTCTCCTGGGAGGTGTTTAATGCACTCTCCAGTTGTGATGTATTTGTAAGATTTATCCTTTTAGCTATGGATGACACCATTAGATTGTGTGCGAGGACCTCCGCCCTCGTGGTGGCTATGCGTCGCTTGGTCTGGCTGCGAGAGTGGGGTGCTGACTATGCTGCTAAAAAGACTCTTACCAGGTTCCCCTTTAGAGGGCATCGCCTGTTTTGGGCCCGTCTGGACCTGTTTAGAAAAAAGGGCAAATCACCCCGGCGCAGGCGCCCATCTCGGCCCCCTCAGGACAGAGACTCCCCTCCCCCTCCATACCATAGCGTTAAACAAGAACCAGGGGTATCCTCCCGGAGTCTTCGTGCAGACCCCTGCCCCACGAGCAACAGACAACTCTCTGGGCCCTTCGGCGGGGCTAAACCTAAATCTTCAAACAAATCCCCTCAAGCATGATGGGGCGCCCTCGCCCACCTGGGTGAGGGGATGACCGCAGCACCTTGCTCCTGTCAGGAGGCATTGTGCCTCTTTCTGGTGGATACAGGAGGTAGTTTCCTCCGGGTACGGGATAAAGTTTGCTGTGCGGCCTCCCCCATGATTGTCAGGGTACTACTGGTCCCTGCCTACGTTCGGCTGCTGGTGCAGGCCTTGCACGGCCTGCGGGGTCTGGAGGTCACTTGCAGTTTGTCCTTATCAAGAAGAGGCAGGTGCCGCTACACCAACCCTTTCACATTCTTCCAAAAGGATGAGTCGGTCTGCCCTTCTGATTTCACAGGTTGTCGGTACTTCTACTATTTAAGGCAGTTTTTGCATGAAATATCTGGGATGGGCCACCGGCGCCTTGCGCCCAGTGGGCCCTTGCCTTCGGCGGAGCTCAAGGATGCTTATGCTCACTTCCCTGTGTCTTCTAGACGCCGAAGCTCTTCAGGTTTGTGTTGGATGTCCAACGCTGCTAACCCGTGGCCTTGTTATCTGGCCTCCCTTCTGCCTCCAGAGTGCTCACCAAGGTACTGATGGAGGCTATGTCTCTGATGAGACCAAGGGGCGCCCGCGTGAGACCTGCCAGGTGGTCCTTTTCACTTCCCAATCTCTTTGTCAGGTCGATTTAGCTACTCGGCTGGTGGCGTCTCCCTTGGGAGTCCTTTGGATGGGTGTTCATTCACCTCTAGTCCTCCTTGTCCTCCTGATTGGAATCCCCATTCCTAGGGATGAATCCAGGTTAGGCTTAGGAGAGGATCTTCCTTCCTCAACAATAAGGTGGACAATCTGGTTGCATGGGTTCAGTCCCTCCTTGCTGTTCCAGTCCCTTCACCAGGCAGGAATGCAGCTGGTAGGCCCGTTTGGTGACTTGCTTAGATGAAGTCCCCTCTACCTGGGGTTTTTCTGCAACTTCTAATTGTAATACTGGACTGGGACCCAGCATCCCTGGAGTGGGATCATCTGTGCCTTCCCCCTTGGTTAGGAGTCCCTCTTGGAGCGGATTTACTCTAGGAACCTGTCTGGGGACAGTTCCCTTCTTGCCCTCCCTAGAGACGATCACCGTGGATGCCAACCTGTCAGGTTGATGGGGAGGTTTTCTTCTGTAACCCCATGCGGGTGTGGGGAAGGTGGGGCCCTTTAGGAGGTCTTTGCACCTATTAGCGTCAGCCTGAAAACTCACTGTTTCAATACTATCTCGCTTGACTTCTCCTCTTACCGGCCTGCCTGCTGGGCGGCGCTCGGTCTGTCTGACGACGGTGGCCTACCTTAATCATCGGTGTGGGACTTGGAACAGGATGGTCCCCCAGGAAGGTATATGTTCCTGATCTGGGGGGAGGATAATGTTGCCTGCATATCATTGGTATTCGCTCCTGTGGAGGTCCCTCTGCGAAAGGATGTGCAAATTCTTGGGCCACTATGAAGTTCAACCAGTGTGGATCTGTTTGGTGCCCCGTCACTATTTCAAGATCTTGCCACTCGTTTCCCTGTCCTTGGCTCCTCTGGCGTTGGTCATGAGGTTTTAGTGTTTTTATGATGGGATGGGACATTCTGGCCTGTATGTCTTGTCTCCCTTCCCCCTGCTAGGCGGTGTTCCGTGCAGAATCGTTCTGGTAGAGGGACCATTGATATTGGTGGCCCCTGGGTGGCCTAGTGGAGTGTGGATTTGCAGACGTGTTACCTTAGGGTAGTAAACTGTACTTTCTGCTAGGGGTGTCACCCTGTTTCGCTCGGGCTCCCTTTGCGTCACTCCAACTCTACAGTCTCTGGCCTAGCCGGCCTGACTGCCGGTTCTTCCGTCCTTATGGAGACAGGCTTCTCTCCTCTGTGTTCGTGACTATTGGAAGTCTGAGAGCAGGGCTCTCCTTCTTCTTCTTCCATTCTTATGAGGTATGGCGCACCCATATGGATTGATGTTAGTCTAGGTCTCTTCCCTGTTGGGCATTCTCTGTTCCCAGGGCTCTAGAGTTATTACAGCACAGCTTGGAGTTGGCTCCCCAACTCGGTACTCTGAAGGGTCAGGTTCTACCCTGTCCGCCTTCCGGTAGAAGTCTTTTGCTTATTCCCTCGGCTAAGCTTTCTTTCGGGGGTCGCTCATTGCGTGCCCCACTTAATTCTATGGTCCCTGTTGGGATTTGAATTTTTTATTCCGTTTGCCTTGTGGGACGTTCCTTTTGGACCGATTCAGGATGCTGTCGGGCTGTCTTTTACCTTCAACGTTGTCCCTTGGGCCCGCTGGCTCAGTCAGACGTGTGTCTGAGCGGGGGGTTTCTGTTTCGCTATCCCTCGTTCTTTGATATGCACCAGGATAAGGTGGTGCTCCGCCTTATGCCGGACCTTCTGTCTATGGTGGTGGCTTAGGCTCATGTATTTAAGACATTGCCTTTCTTCTGTGCCTTATTCCTAGTAACTCTGAGACAAGGGGATTTATTTTCCCTCATCAGGTGTTGAATTTTTTTTCCTGGATTGTTCTGGTCCCTTAGGGGGACCGATGTCCCTTGGGGTTTTGTGGGCACCTACCTCTGTACGTGCCTGATCTCATCTGTTTCCAGGGGTTAAGCGGCCCTTGGCCTAGCCTTTACTTTCCTTCTGGTCCGAGGGAAGATTTTGCTTCTTCCTGGACTATTGCTAGCGTTTGGTCTTGTCAGGCTGTTACTCAGGCCTATTCCTTTGAAGTGATGAGTTCTCCCACTTCTTCTGATTCTTCTGGTGACTCGGTACCCTTTGCCTTTCACCACCAGGTTTTGTTGTACAAAGTTTGCTAACCGCTACTTGGTTTTGGTTCATACCCTCTCAAGGGTTTTTATGATGTGGGCGTTGGAGCCTTTGCTCATGTCGCCTTCGGTGGCAAGGTTGCAGGTGACAGTGTTTCGACTGTCTGCTGTGCCTTTTTTGTTGGGGATCCCACCCTACTTGATGGACACTGCTATTGGATGTCCCAAGTGTAAGTATTATATCTGGAGCAGGACGTACTGTATACTTAGAATAATACAATTCTGTGAAATTCTCACCTGTAGAATTGGTATTATACGTATACAGTACGTCCTGCTCCACCCCACCCTGGTTTTTGCATTTTTTTCTGGATCCTCTGTATGGTGATTGTTACTGTTGTGTTACCAGTTTTTGGTGGTTGGATTCTCCCGGCTTCTTGTTCACTGCTTTTCAATGCTGGGGATTTGTGGGAGGTCCCCGGGTATATGAAGGGCCGGGAGGAGCCTGTTTTGGCATGTCTGCAGTGCACAGCGCCCTCTGGCGGAGGATTACCCAAGTGTAAGTATTATATCTGGAGCAGGACGTACTGTATACGTATAATACCAAATCTACAGGTGAGTATTTCACAGAATTGTATTTTCACAACAAAATACTAAATCATGTTCCTGCTCCAAGGCATGCCCGCCGCTCTGATCTGAAGGGGAGCGTGGCGCGCCGCCTCCCTCGCTTCTCTGTAGCTATGCAGGCGCTCGCTCAAGCGCGCGCCCCGCGGTCCGGCATGTTTGCTGCCAGGAGGTGCTGCGCTGCAAGTGGCAGGCGTCGCAGCGTCCTCTTCACCTGTGTTTAATCAGGGGCTGGTCAGCCCTGATGCCAGGACTGACCAGCCCCTGGAAGTGTTGCACCAATTACATTCTAGTTTTGTATCAGCACATACACATCCTCCCCAGGTTGGCCATTGGTCAGTTCCCCAATAAATATGGAATCAGCGCAGTGCTCAGTGCCGTGATAGTCTCTTGTGATTTCATTAGTGATAATCTGTTTGCGACCCGACTTGAACCTGCCTGCCCCTTTGGATACCCCGCTATATCTGACCTCCTGGCTTGACCCTTTGGCTACCCCTGACTACGCACCTGTCTCATCCCTGTACTCTGACGCACCAACTGGACTGTCTACCCGTGTATGACCTCGACTTTGGGAGACCCTCGTGGTTTATCGACCTTCACCGTAAGCAGACATCCTTTGCGCCTATTAAGACCTGGGGGCAACCGTGTCGGGCAAGGCGTTTCTAGTGTCCTGGGAAACGGGGCTTGACTATAGGCAGAAGCGGCGGTGGAGATTGGGGGTTGTCTGCTTACAGAAGGCTGGTGTCCCGCTGGGCATCACAACATGCCTTTGATATTTATTCAGGGCAGAGAGAGCTATCTTAAAACAGAAAGTATTTACATGCTACTGTATTTCTTCCAAGATCCTTTGTAGTAGGCTGGGCTATGCAAATAAATATTTTCACCTTTAGGCTATGCAAAAGACTCCTAGTAAAACCGGCCAGGGTGTGCAATGCTTTGGTATAGCTACATCTTTTCCACTTGTAGATGCGTTGTTTCGAGGCATCGGGCCCTCATCAGCACAAAGCTGGAGGCAGGTAGCTGTATGGGGAAGTGAGGTTTGGAGGCTGCCAAAAAATCATCATAAGCCCGGTCAGGAAGAGAGCCGTGTTAGGCGATATAAAGGGATTAAAGATGCCAAAAAGACCTTTATTTTAGGCAGGGAGGGCTTTCTTAAAACAGAATGTATTCACATGCTGCATACCACAAAGGATAATAGAATTTCTCCCAAGATTCTTTGCAGTAGGTGGAGCCGTGCAAATAAATCTTTTTTCACCTCTAGGCTATGCCCAAAAGCTCCTGGTAAAGCCATCCAGGGTTTGCACTACTTTTGTATAGCTACATTTTTACATAGCTCTGCTGCTCCACTTGTGGACACTTGTTTATGGCCTTTGGGCCCTCATCAGCACAGTGCTGGATATGTAGATATGTGTATGGGGAGTGAGGTTTGGATACGGCCAAAATATCCACATAAGCGAGCATGTAGCACCCAAGATGTACAGTAACCAGATGTGGTAGTATGCATAATTCTGGTCCTTGGCCAGATCTCCCACACATACCAAGGGATAACTCTGAGGAAAGGGAGCAGATTGCCTTAGAGGGGAAACTGCTGTGAGATCTCTGCTTCAGCAATGATATCACCTACCACTCACAACAGAGGAAATGACTCAAGGAGTTGGGACTTCAGGCTAAAACAGGCGATATTAGCAGTGAGCGGAGTGAAGCAGGGGCATTGAAAATTGCCAAAAGGTGCTCCTCATGGGTGGACTAATTTAGGGGCTGCTAGTTAAAATGGTCAGTTTTAAGGGCCTTCTCTAAGAAGGCTTCGTACCTAATAATGTTTCGCAAATAATTACATTGTTAATGGCGCTTGCAAAATCACATCATCTACAGACAAGGAGTTCTGATCTTTACCCTCCCAAGCCCTCACCTGACAGAAGAAACCTGCTATCTGCCAGGACCATGCTAATATCATTTTTTGTTTTGTCCTCTTTAGTTCGCTGGGACTCTCTCTGATGGTTTGGGGAAGACTATGGACAACAGACACCAGACGGAGAGGGAGTACATTCGTTATCACGCAGCTACAAGTGGAGAACATCTAGTAGCCGGCATTCATGGACTGGCTCACGGTAAGAAAAGTATAACAATGTGTAAAATGTATCACAACAGGACATACAAAGGAAGGTCCCAAAGTTAGACCTTTTTTTAAAATATAGAAACAACAGTTCATTTACTTTCAGGAGACCTTTACTTATCTATATAGGTTTGGTCTAGACCTCTACGTTGACCAACACCTGCTGCTTTCTGCATACTTCAGTGTCACCTGTCAGAAATAGTACCTAGTAAATGTTGCATGCTGGGGTGCATGAGATTTCTGCCGACAGAAGCATTGGCACAGCATCCTAACCTTGAACTTAGTCATTTAGCCTTAGTTCTGCGGTGTAGACTAGGACTGATCACCTGTTTCCAGTTTATCTGAGGCCAAAATGCATCTCCAATAGAAATTGGTGTACAGCTGTAATTAAGCCTCATTTACTGCCCCAACCTTTAACTATGGAGGTATAGCTGGGACTCCAGGACACAAGTTGCACTCTAAAGATTGATGTATCTACTGCCTTGGTGAACTGCAACACCAAGTACATTGTGATTGTTAGTAGGTATTGAGTAGTCCCCTGACTTCTCCTTTTTAAGGGATTGTCCAAGGTAAGTGTAAAATCAAAGCAGTCATTTCTTATCTCCCAGGCAAGTGAATTATCTTTCTGTGTTATTGTTAAACCACAACACCCTAAAAGTAAATCTGTATCTGGATAGCGTGGGTGCTGCCAAAACAAAAGTCTCATCTTTTTACATTTTTGCAGAAAAGTCTATCTTTTACATGGTAATGGCGGCTTCTGGCCGCAAAAGCAGAAGCCGCTCCGGCCGGCAATGTGGAAGCGTTGATATGCTTCCGAGTGAGCAGTGCGCTCCTGCTGTCTCGCTGGCCCATTGAGAGGGCGCGTGCACTGGCCCTGCCCCCCCCCCCCCAACAGGGCATGTGCAGTCAAATCTTTTAGAGGCAGTGGGAGCATAGCAACACCTCCGCTTTGCCAGTGGGGCCGGCTTCCGCTTTTGTGGCCAGGAGCCACCCTTATCATGCAAAATATGGAATTTTCGGCAAAATTAACAAGGTGAGAATTTTTGGGGGCAGCTATCTAGATAGTGCTGGTATCCAGATACAGAAGATTCTGGTTTAAAGTGGACGAAAACCCACGCCGATCAGCCCGGTCCCACGGTGCGTCTAAGAGCAGCGGCCGCATCCTACTCTCCCTCTAGCAGGACGCGTGCCTGGGCCAGTCATTTGTGAATGCCCGGCGCGGGCACGCTCCCTGTTAGAGGGAAGCGGAGGATGCTGCCATCAGAGTTGGACCTGGAAGAAGTGAGCTGGTCTCGGCGTGCTTGGGGGTTTCACACAGCGGGACACCCCAGGGAAAGGACCAGAACCCAGGATAGTCAAAATCCTGGGTTTTGGTCCACTTTAAAGAACTAGGCTCGTTGCTTTAGCTAAACACCCAGCATTTTTGCATAAACATGTTTTTTTCCTATTTTGTTCCCTATTGAGAGGTAGTTAAAACCCAATGCCTCTTGCATTACACTGTGTGAGACAAATTCTGTGTGAGGGGGTATAGCTGCTTCTTGCTTTTCTTCTCTGCTTTTTAGCTAAGCTCAATTTCCACTGACAGAGTTTTCATATGAGATGAGATGAGATGAGCAGGGTCTGGGGCAGACCTGGGCATTGTAAGGCCCCAGGGCCACATATGGCCCTTTTGATTGGCTCTGACTAGCCCGCGACCAGCGTTCCCTGTAAGGAGCGCTGCCGACGTCCCCGCCGCTCAGTTCCGCCCACTGTCCGCACAGTCTTGCCAGAAAAGATAGTGTCGGGTTTGAACAGCACTTTTGCCCCTCTTTAGTGAGTCTAATGTAGCGGGGGGAAGTGTGGATTAGAACCTGCTGTCCTATTGGACAGCTCCCTCCTCACGTCGCAGGCTGCTGGCACTTGTAGTCCATACCAAATGTGTTACATGCCGTTAGCAGCGCCTGATGGTGCACTGGCTCTCGTAGTCCATTTCTGGCCAGACCAATGCCTTTGGGGGGGGCCATGCTGCAAGGTGGGAAGGGTTATCCAAGGCCCCCCGGCATCCCAAATCGGATGCTCCACTTTTTGAAACCCTTTTTACTCAGTAGCAACATGAAAAAAGGTGGACCCCTTCTCTAAAAGCAGAACAAAACCAAGAGTGGCCACTGATCTTCCCCCCGGGTATCCCAGATCAGGATGCCCCACTATGTGAAACCCTTGTTACTGAATAGCAACTTGACAAATGGTGGACTCCCCCTTAAAGTGAAAATGAACGGCCACTGGTCTTCCACCTGGGCATCCCAGATCGGGGCTTTGTTACGCTTTAAGGGAGTGAGTCTGCCATTTTTCATGTTGCTACTGAGTAAAAAGGGTTTCACACAGTGGATTTCCAGGGGGAAGACCAGTGGCCGCTCTGGGTTTTGTTCACATTGCTACTGAGTAAAAAGTATGAGCAGTGCTGTGTTACTTTAATGATAATGTAAAGGAGGGGGGTTATTCCATCCTAACCTGATTTGGTCATGATTTTTAACCCTTTCGCTGCCAGCCTACCTGCAGCTTTTGTCACCCTCTGTTGCCAGACCATGTTTCACTATTTTGCGCTACACATGTTCAACTGTGATTTTTGAAAGGATTTCCAGGGATTTCCCAGGAAATTATATATAGTTTTTTTCTGGGCTTCAAGATGAAATGTCTTGTTTGGCCTTTTTTTAGTGTATTCTCAATACTTTTTGGCGAAATATGTGCAAAAAAAATAAAAAAAATAAATTTATTCTTAGTATACAGTACGTCCTGCTCCAGATAGATTACTTACACTTGGGTTATCCTCCGCCAGATGGCGCTGCACTGCAGAGACATGCAAAACAGGCTCCTCCCGGCCCCTCAAATACCCGGGGACCTCCCACAAATCCCCAGATTTCTCTGCAGTGCTTACTGCGAAGACATGAAATTATCACTCTGTCGCAGGTGAGCGGGGCTATTAGCCTGCGGCCCTGTTGGACTATTCCCACCCGTCCTTGATGTGATGTGCCTCCCAGCCCGGGCTGCGCTGGTCGGGTGAAGGTAGGCGGCACCATGCGTGCTTATGGAGCGCTGCTCCACCGCAGTCCCCCACCAAAGGGTAGGCGGTATAGGCTGATGGTGAGCCTTTATGGGATGCCCCTCCCGCATTATTGTCCCATGCCCCGGTAGCGGTGGGCCCTGTACAAAGGGCCGCCATCCTCCCTCATTCTCCCTGTAGCCTTCGGGGGGGGAGAAGGGGGGGGTGTGGGTGAGCGTGTATCGTGATTTGTGCATACCGCCTGTGGTCATGTTTGTTTGGACTAGTATATGTGGTGTCAACCGCCGCGCTGACATGTCTTGTTACTATCGCAATGCCGCCGCTGCCGCCGCGCACGCCTTTTCCTTCATTTGGATGTTCCGCGCCGGACGGCGTCGTTGCCTCAGACGCTCCTGCGTCCTCATTGGCTGCTTGTCGGATGGACTTCGCGCTCTTCAGGGGGGCGGGGCCTGGCCTTGGCGCGCCCTGCATCACGGCTCGCTCTGGCCCGCCCTTCGAGGTTCGTTCGGCGCCATTTTCCTGTACAGTCGCACGCGCGCGCGCGTGTGTAACGGTCCCTCCCTTCCGCGGTCTGTAAGTGCCCTCGCGGGCGACTTTCATACTCTTTATTTACTGTGTATGGTTCTGATGCCCCTTCTTCTCATTGTGTCTTTCAGACGGGGGAATCCAGTGGCTTCTCCCGGCCCGGTGTGATTGTTAGTTGGGTCTAGTATAATTACTCCCACTTTCCTAGCGGGTCATTGGGGCATCCAGGGTATCTTACAGCGTCAATCCCTACTGGCCTGTTGTGCCTATTAATCACCATATGGAGGCATCCCAGGATAATGTGACCGGGGTTCCTTCGGGACAAGCCCGGCTGTGTGTAGCTTGTGGGGTCTCACCTATCAGCGGTGACAGCGCACGGGTCTGTGTTCCTTGCGCACAGCAGGCGCTAACGTTGCAACCCGCCCCTCCGGTGGCTGGGCCTGCACCTTTTTCTCACTTCACCTACTCCCCTAAGCTTGAGTCTCACCCCCATTGAATTACATACAAGCGGGGATTCTCAACCTGATGTGTCTGCTAGACTGACCAGTGTTGAAAAATTGATCGCTAATACCTTAGCGCGTAAGGCCACCGCTAAAAAGCGTCACTTAAATCCTGATGCCACTCCGTCCCCTGTGGAATCTGATGAGTTGTTGCATCTGTATGGCTACACCCCATCGGACGAAGGGGAGCTGTTCTATGACTCAGGGTCATCTGACGAGAGATTCAGGGGTCATGACGATTCTGGCTCTGACCCCTGGACCCCGGATGATACTGACAGACTGCTGGTCCAGATATTTGAGGTTTTGTCCATCTCCCCCCCTGTTGCGGCTCCCAGGCAAAGGGGTGAGCTTTTTCATACTGCTAAGGCTCGTTTGGAATTTCCGGAGCAAACCCATTTCAATAACCTCGTGCTTAAGGAGTGGGAACGTCCCAGTAGACTTCCTGGTATACCTAAGAGTTGGGACAGAAAGTATCCCTTTCCTGCTGATATGGTCAAGTGCTGGTCATCGCCCCCCGAGGTCAATGCTCCTATTCTAGGGCTGTCTAACACCTCTATTATGCACTCCCCTGACACGACTACGCTGCGGGATGCTGAGGACCGGCGCATTGACCAATTGGCGTGCCACGCCTTTGCATTTGTGGGGGCTGCGCTGCGCCCGGTTTGCGCCTCGGCCATTACGTCTGTGGCGCTCAGGGCCCTGATCAGAAGTGTACTTGAAGTTCCTGATGAATTGCCACCTGATACGTTTAATGCACTGTCTAACTGTGATGTGTTTGTGAACGTTATCCTACCTGCCTTGGATGATACCATTAGGATGTGTGCCAGAACCTCTGCCTTGGCGGTAGCTATACGCCGCGCGGTTTGGCTGCGCTAGTGGGCTGCTGACAATGCTGCTAAGAGGGCCCTTACTGGGCTTCCATTTAAGGGGCTATGGCTGTTTGGGGACCGCCTAGACCTTTTTGCTAAAGGAGGTAAGTTACCCCAGCGCATTCGGCAGTCTCGGCCCTTTCGGGGCCAGGGCCTCCTTTCACTCCCCTACCGCGGTGCTAAGCAGGGAAAAGGGGTGTCCTTCGCGGGGGCTCGTGCTGATTCCTGGCACAGGAGCAGAGGACAACGTCCTGGCTCCTCCTGGGGGTCTAAGCCAAAACCCTCTCCTAAGCCCCCTCAGGCATGATGGGGTGCCCTCGCCCATCAGGGTGGGGGGACGGCTACAGCACTTTGCGCACGTCTGGAGGCATCACGTATCAGACCGGTGGATTCAGGAGGTAGTATCCTTCGGTTACAAGATAGTTTGCTGTGCGGCCCCCCACAAGATTCATCAGGTCCCGTATCCCCCAGGACCCTGTCTAAGCTCAGGTCTTGATGCAGGCCGTGCAAGGCCTTCTGGATTTGGGGGTCATTTGCAGGGTCCCCTTAAAAAAAGAGGCAAGGGGTTCTATTCCAACCTTTTCACAGTTCCCAAAAAAGATGGGTCAGTCAGGCCCATTCTGGATTTAAAGATCCTCAACAAATTTGTCAAGAACAGGCGTTTTCGCATGGAAACTCTGCGCTCGGCCATTGGCTCCCTGCGCCCAGGGGATTTCATGACGTCTGTGGACATCAAAGATGCTTACCTTCACATCCCTGTGTTCCCGGGACACCAAAGGTTTCTCAGATTTGCATTGGAAGATCAACATTACCAATTTGTGGCCTTGCCATTTGGTCTCACCTCAGCTCCCAGAGTGTTCACCAAGGTGCTGGCGGGGGTGATGTCTCTGGTAAGGTCAAGGGGCATACGCGTGCTGCCCTACCTGGATGACATACTCATCACCTCTCGGTCCCTACAGCAGGCAGAGTTGGACACTCAGCTGGTGGTGGCCACCCTGGAGTCCTTCGGCTGGGTGATCAATCACCCCAAGTCCTCTCTGTCCCCTTCCTCGGTGACCCCATTCCTGGGAATGTTTCTGGATACGATTCAGTCAAGGATATTCCTTCCTCAACAGAAGGTGGAAGCTGTAACTGCGCAGGTGAGGTTCCTGCTATCGTGTCCCCAGCCCTCCCTCAGGCAGGGAATGCAGTTGGTGGGCCTTATGGTGGCATGCTTCGAGGAGGTGCCTTTTGCTCAGTTCCATTTGAGGCCTCTACAGCTTCACCTTCTGTCAGTATGGGACAAGGACCCAACGTCCTTGGATGGGGTCTGTGTGCTTCCCCCCTTGGTCAGATGGTCCCTTTCGTGGTGGCTGGACCACAGGAACTTGCTGGGGGGCAGGTCCTTTCTGGCCCCCTCCTGGGAGACGGTCACCACGGATGCCAGTCTGTCAGGATGGGGGGGGGGGATTCTGGAAGTCCCTGCGGTTCCAGGGGAGGTGGGGCCCTCAGGAGGCCCACTTACCCATCAACATTCTGGAATTGCGGGCAATCAGATTGGTACTGGAGCAGTTGACCAATCACCTGAGGGGTCTGTCTGTGCAGGTGCGCTCAGACAACAGGACGGCGGTTGCCTACATCAACCATCAGGGAGGGGACCCAGAGCAGGGGGGCCCTCCAGGAGGTGTCGCAGATTCTGACATGGGCAGAGGCCAATGTTCAATGCATTTCGGCTGTGTAAATCTTGGGGGCAGAGAATCTACTGGCAGACTCTCTGAGCAGGGGGACTTCTCGTCAGGGAGAGTGGTCCCTCTGCAACAGGGTATTCCAGTCCCTGTGTCACCGTTGGGGTCTACCGGATGTGGATCTGTTTGCAGCACCTCACAATCACAAGCTCCAGGCCTTTGTCTCCCTGTCTCAGGATCCTCTGGCCTTGGCCACAGATGCTCTGTCCATGTCATGGCAGGAATTTCGGCTCCTGTATGTCTTTCCTCCATTCCCCCTGCTGGGCAGGGTCCTGCGCAAGATTGCTCTGGAAGGGGTACCAGTGATTCTGGTGGCCCCCAGGTGGCCAAGAAGAGTGTGGTTTGCAGACGTGGTGCAGATGGCAGTAGATCAGTACGTCCTGCCAGGAGTGCCAGATCTGCTCACTCAGGGCCCCTTACGCCATCCCAATTTACAAACTCTGGCTTTGACGGCCTGGCTGCTGAAACCTCCATCTTGATGGAGAAAGGCTTGTCTGCCTCGGTGGTTGAGACCATGGTGAAGGCTAGGAAGAAAACTTCCTCTTCCATCTATTATAGGGTATGGCGTACCTACATTGACTGGTGTGAGTCTAGCTCTCTTCCCTGTCCTGGGTGTTCTCAGTTCCCAGGGTTCTGGAGTTTTTACAGCATGGGTTGGAGTCGGGTCTCCAACTCAGTACTTTGAAGGGTCAGGTTTCTGCCCTGTCTGTCTTCTTTCAGAAGTCTTTTGCTCAGCATTCCTTGGTTAAGACTTTCTTTCAGGGGGTTACTCATGTGCTTCCCCCACGAAAACCTATGGTCCCTGTTTGGGATTTGAACTTGGTCTTGTCTGCCTTGCAGGGTGCTCCCTTTGAACCTATTCAGGATGCTGCTCTGGCTGTACTTACCCTCAAGTTTGTCTTTCTGGTGGCTATTACTTCGGTCAGGCGTGTGTTTGAGCTGGCGGCTCTGTCTATCCAGCCCCCATACATTGAGAGACACCAGGATAAGGTGGTGTTCCGCTTTAAGCCGGATTTTCTGCCTAAGGTGGTGTCTGCTTTTCCTCTGAATCAAGATATTGTTCTTCCTTCATTGTGCCCTAATCCTAGCAATGCTAAGGAAAGGGTTTTGCATTCCTTGGATGTGGTCAGGTGTCTGAAGTATTACCTAGTAGTAACTGCTTCCTTCAGGAAAACTGATGCTCTTTTTGTGGTCCCTTCTGGTCCTAGGAAGGGTTTGGCTCCTGCCAAGTCTACTATCAGCAAATGGATCCGTCAGGCTGTGATTCAGGCCTATTCTGCTAAGGGGAAGAATCCTCCCTTTGCGCCTTACTGCTCATTCTACTCGTGCTATTGGTGCTTCTGTTGAACAAGTTTGCAAGGCCGCTACTTGGTCTTCTGTTCATACCTTTTCAAAGTTTTACAAGGTTGCTTTACCTGTTACCTTTTTTATTGGGGATCCCACCCTACTTTATGGACACTGCTATTGAATGTCCCAAGTGTAAGTGATTTATCTGGAGCAGGACGTAATGTATACTAAGAATAATACAATTCTGTGAAATTCTCACCTGTAGAATTGGTATTATAAGTATACAGTACGTCCTGCTCCACCCCACCCTTGGTTTTGCATTATTCTGGATCCCCTGTATGGTGATTGTTGTCATTGTTATAGTTACCAGTTTTTGGGTGGTTAAATTCTCCCGGCTTCTTGTTCACTGCTTTTCAATGCTGGGGATTTGTGGGAGGTCCCCGGGTATTTGAGGGGCCGGGAGGAGCCTGTTTTACATGTCTCTGCAGTGCAGCGCCATCTGGCGGAGGATAACCCAAGTGTAAGTAATCTATCTGGAGCAGGACGTACTGTACACTTATAATACCAATTCTACAGGTGAGTATTTCACAGAATTGTATTTTTGCAATTTGTAGTGTTTTTTTGTAATAAAAAATTTAAGTTTGTCAATAAAATTGTATTGCGTGCGAAACCCCAATTTCTCCCGGTCACAGCAGTACCACATATGTATTGGTAGACACCCTTTTCTGCCCAGGAGACTCCCCCAAACTGAATCAGAGCTTTAGGAGATTTTCAGATAAAATACAACTGCGCTATGCGCACCTTGCAGTTTTTCCAGAAAAACAACCCTTTACATTTGAAATACACCCCACAAACTATATATTCTCTGGAAGTACACGCCTCAAGCCTTCTAGGCGTACCAAGCTTGTTTATGTGGGCTTAGTTTTCTGGAAGTAATCCCTCAATGTATTCTTTGGTTGCACAAAGTTTCCCTAAAAAAGAATAAAACGGAAGAATCAAGCCACATTTTCCTAAAAAAAAAAAAAACTATATGCAAACAAGAAATAACAAGTAAAATCTCAAAAAGCAAGATGCCCTGAACAGAACAATACCCAACATGCATAGGTACTGTCAAGGGAAGAGTTGACAAACATCACAAAGTAAAGCATGCACGTAACAGTAATTTTGCTTGAAAATTTCAGCTCTGCAGACAAAGTGCGCATCATCTTCAACCAAAACAACCCTTTACATTTTGAATATCCCCGATAAACCATATAGCTTTCTAAGAGTACCCAGCTTGTTGTAGTAGGCTCACCTTTATGGAAGTAATCCCTCGAAGAATTCTTAGGTTGCACAGGGTTTCCCTAAAAAAATGTATAAAAAAACAGAATAAATAACATGTTTTCCTAAAATATAAATATGCAAACAAGAAAAAACAAGCTAAATCTGAAAGAGCAAGGTCCTCCGAGCAGAACAACACCCAACATGCATAGGTACTATTTACCCTTTTAATTGCCAGCCTACTTGAAGTTTGTCACCCTCTGTTGACAGGTAATTTTTCCCCATTCTGCGCCATGTTTTACCGTGATTTTTGCCGGAATTTCCAGGAAAATTATAGATATATATTTTGCAGCAGAGTTTATGCTTTAACATGGAATGTCTTGGTTGTAATGTTTCTTTTTTTTTTGTGTAAAAAAACAAAAAAATAAATATTTTTTAGACAATTGTCCCCTTTATTTTAAATAAAACATTTACTTCATTAGAGAAAACCATATTGCATGAGAAAGCCCAATTTCTCCCGATTACAACGGTACCACATATGTATTGGTAGCCCCCCCATTCTTGCCCAGGAGACCCCCCTAAATTAAAAATAGCACTTTATAACATTTACAAATAAAATACTACTACTATCCACACTATAAACATAAGGGGTTAATTTAAAAAAAAAATGACATAGGGACCCCCCTCTTGGGGGGGGGGGGGGACCCATTTATTCTAAGCAGACAGCACGTCCTGCTCCAGACATAGTCCTTACATGTGGGTATACCTCTGCCTTCAGCGCCGTGCACTGCAGAATCATGAAGAAAACAAGCTCCTCCCGGCCCTACATATACCGAGGGACCTCCCACAAATCCCCAGATTTCTCTGCAGTGCTGAACTGCGAAGACATGAAGTATCACGCTCTCGCAGGCGAGCAGGGCTTTACAGCCCGAGGCCCTGCGGTACTATTTCCACCCGTCCTCTCTTTGAAGAATATGCCTCCCAGCCTGGGCTGCGTTGGTCGGGTGAAGGTAGGCAGCACCTTGTGTGCTTAACGGAGCCATGCTCCACCGCAATCCCCCACCATAGGGTAGGCGGTTTAGGCTGATGGTGAGCCTCTAGTGGATGCCCCTCCCGCATTATTGCCCCGTACCCCGGGTAGTGCTGGACCCTGTGTAAGGGTCGTCATCCTCCCTCATTCCCCAACTAGTTAGTGGGAAAAGAAAGGGGGGGGTGTGTGTGGTGGTCCCTGTGTACCAGTATATCACGCTTATGGCCTTATTTCTGCCCTTCATTAACATTGAAATGTCAGAGCCGCGCTGCTTGCTCTTTATTTGGTTTTCGGCTACCGTTGTATGTCTTATGCACAGTTTGCTGCGTTGTCTAGATGCTGTTGCGCCTTTTCCTTACTAGACGTAACGGTTTTTCTACAAATCCTTAAGCGTGTGATTGTATCCTTGCTTTGCCATTACCTCAGAGCTTCGCGCTCTTCGGAGTGGGCGGGGACTTGAATTGGTGCGCTCCGCATCACGGCCGAGCATCGAGCCCGCCCTTCGAGGTTCGCTGGGCCGCCATTTTGCTGATCTTCGCGCGCGCGAGTGGTGGCGGTTTCCCTCCTCCCTTGGTCTGTAAGTGCCCTCGCGGGTGACTCCTTTTATATGTTTTCCAGCTGCGCATGGCTCTGACACCCATTCTTCTCCTTATGTCTTTCAGACGCTAAGATTCCTTTGGCATCCCCCGGCCTGATATATATGTTAAATGGGTTCATTTTTATATGCTCCCACATTCCTAGCGGGTCTTGGGGCATCCAGGGTCGCTTATAGCATAAATCCCTGCTGGCATATTGCTTTGATAATCACCATATAGAGGCATCTCAGAATTATGTGTCCGGGGTCCCGCGGGGACAAGACTGGCTGTGTACTGCGTGGGGACCACCCCACGCTGACGCTGACAGAGCACGGGTCTGCGGACCGTGTGCTGAACAAGCACTGGCCCTGCAATCAGGTTTACCAGTGGCTGCACCTTGCTTCAATACACCTGTCTCCCCTTGTTTAAATCTCACTCCTGATGAGTCGCACTTGAGCGGGGATGACCAGCAAGTGGTGCCGCGCAGGCTACCTACGGCTGAGCAGGTGATGCCTGGTTGGCGGAGCGCTTGGGCGCTGGAAAGAAGCGGTCCCTGACGCTTCCTGGTTCTATGTTTCCCAATGAAACTGAAGAGTCTGCTGCTATGCAGGTCCTTGATCCTTCTGATTAAGGTGGACTGTTCTCAGGTTCCGGTTCCTCAGACGAGATACCTTGGACACGTGATAATTCTGGCCCTGGTTCCTGGGGCCGGTGTGACACTGATAAATTACTTATAAAGATCTTTGGAGTACTGTCCATCTCTCCTCCGGGAGAGTCTCCCAAGCCCAAGAGGAAGAGTTTTCACACGCCGAAGCCGTGCTTGGAATTTCTGGAGCAGGATCATTCCAGGCTCTTATATCTAAGAAATGGGAACCACCTTGTGAACTTACAGGAGTTCCGGGGGTCTGGGATTGGAAGTACCCTTTTCCCCCTGATGTGGTTGGCTGCTAGTCAGTCCCTTCCGAGGTGGATGCACCTATTATTGGGGTTGCTAACCCTCCCTTCATGACAGCCTCTACTCATCGTACCCTTCGGGATGCTGAGGACCGGCGCATTGACAGTCTGGCTTCCCACACCTTTTCGTGTGCAGGGATGGCTCTGCACCCAGTCTGTGCCGCGGCCGTCACTGCGGTGACCGCCAGGACTCTTCTTAGGAAGATACTTGACCACCAACCGGAGGATCTCCCTTGGGAGGTCTTTAAGGCACTGTCTGATTGTGATGTTTATGTGAGTTTATTCTCTCAGTGATGGATGACACTGTTAAAATGTGCACTAGAACCTTGGTTCTTGTGGTGGCTATTCGCCGCCTGCTTGGCGGCGACAGTAGGGGGCTGACAATGATACTAAAAAGGCTCTTACTGGCCTTCCCTCTAGAGACGATGCTTATTGGGGCCCGGTTGGACCTTTTGGAAAAAAGGAGTAAGGCACCCTCGAGCAGAAGGCCGTCTCGGCCTCCCAGGGGCAGGGACACCCCTCCCCTTCCCTACGTTAGTGTCAAGCGCGAACCAGAAGTGTGCTTCCATCTTTTTGGAGTGGAGACCCGCCCCAGGGGGGGCAGGCAACGCCCTGGGTCCTCCGGCTGTGCGAAGTCCAAATCTGCCGAAACCGCACAAGCGTGAAGGGACGCCCACGCCTTGTTGGGCAAGTGGACTGCCGCAGCACTGGGCTCCTATCGCAGGGCGCCATGCTTTTTTCAGGTTGTTACAGGAGGTAGTCCCCCCGGATGCAGAATGGAGTCTGCTGGGCGGTCCTTTTTCTAAGGTTATCAGGGTTTTTCTAGTCCCTGTTTTCCCTTGAGGCAGGCTGAGTTTGGCGGGTAGGGTCTGGGCTCTCTTACAGGTTGGCCCTTGACCTGTGATTGCATCCACATTACCCTTCCCTTCCGGGATGAAGCAGTCTGACCCAGGTTGGCATTCTGGGGCCTAGCATTTATACCTTCACAGGCAGTTTCTACATGGTATCTACCTGTTGGGCCGCAGGCGCTCTTGTCCAGTAGACCTCTTGATGCATGTGAGGATTTATAATCCCTTTTTAGTCCCCTGTGCCTTCAGGACACCTAGGCCACTTCCAGCCAGTGTTGAAGGACCAACTCTGCGCATTGGGGTATTGTTTTTGGTTCCTCTCCTGCTCCCAGATGACTCACCAAGGCGAGTATGGGAGTGGTGTCTTGGACGTGCCCGTTTGGCGTCTGCGCTAGGTTCTACTTTATTGTCCTTCTTTGCTTTCTATTTTTGCATCAGGCCGTGTTGGCTATTGACGTGTTGCTCCTTTGGGAGTCCTGTGGATTGGTGCTCAGGCACATCACTTACTTAGTGTTCCCCGGTTCGGTATCCCCCTACGGGGCGGCATTTAGATTGGTTCACGTTAAAACCTTCCTTCTGCTAAATTTGGACTTGTTATGGAAAGGGCCTTGCCCTCTTTGATGTCACACTACCTTTACCTTGCAGCTGGTGGGCCTGTTGGTGGCGTCCCAGATGCTGTCCCTTATTCTCAGGAGCCCTTGGGCCCTGCGACACCTTAGGTTACTTATCATGGACAGGGTTCCAGCACCCCTGGAACTAGGTCAGTACGCTCCCCCCTGTTGCGGGGGTTCCTTTTGAGGTTGTAAATTCAAGGAAGATGTCTGGGACCATTCCTTCCTTCTCTCTTCTCCCTGTAGATGGTCATCATGGGTACCAAATCTTGCAGGTGGACTGGGGGGTCTTATTTCTTCTGAAATCCCCCGTGGTCCTAAAGGGGTCCCCTTAGGAGATCCATCTTCATACGTTTTTTTGGTTGACACATTGAGCCTTTGGTGGGCTCTAATTTGCTGGACTACTCCTCTTCAGGACTTGTCCTTTTTTGGGGACTCTCGGTCAGTCTGAGGACAGTGGCTTGTCCCTTTTTATCTGCGAAGGTCTCGGAACAGGTTGACCCTTCAAGAAGGTTCCGGTTCGGTTCTAAGTGGGGGTTTACATCCCTTGCACTTCATTGGTATTAGCTTGGCTGGCTGCCCTAACGTGGCAGGAGGTTCTATTCTAGTATCTCACTGAGTCCCTACTGGTGTGGCCCTGTGGGGCCCCTTTGCTATTACAGGGACTCTGTCCTGGGTTATTGTCCCAGGACTCTCTGGCCTTGGTCATGAGGGCCTAGTATTGCTTCTGTCAGGACATTATATTCTATATGTCTTAACTTCTTTCACCCTGCCAGGCGGGGTTCTGCATAAGATTGCAGTAGAAAGGGAGAACCGTTATGCTGGGGGCCCTGGGTGCCCAGCGGGGCGTGGTTCGCAGATTTTCTGCTGAAGACAGTTGTACTGTATACCCTCTCAAGAGGGCTGTTCTGCCTATTCAGGCTCCCTACTACGTCGCCCTTACCTACAGGCCTTTTAGGCGATTGGTCGGTTGGCTTTTCACCCTATTGGAGATGGGTATCTCTGGGTGTCTTTTCTCTATTGGAGCAAAATAATTTATATAGTGAGGGGAACCTGGATGTATCCCCCCAAAAATGACCACCACACAACAGGCCGCACTCAAATTAAAATAACCATCTATTTTATTAATAAATTAACTACATAATGATTTTAGAAAAATTATATATACAAATAATATTTTTTTCAACATATACAACAACACAAGACATGGTTAAAAAACATATATACAAACACAGGGGATCCTATCTATGGAGACTATATAAATGATACTGATGCTGGGTGGCAAGTAATAAACTGATAAAAGTATCTGATTGGATAATGTATATAAATATGCCAGCACAAAGGGAAGGGAGAAAGGGAAGAAAGGTTTTCTTGCAACAAGTGATGTAACCTATATCAGGTAAAGTGCAATGTGCCAATATATGTGCAATTCAATGATAATAAAAAAAAAAACAACAATCCAAAAAATATAAAAATACAAAGAGTGTATATAATATATATATGAAAAAGGCAGTTATGTGCCACAATCAAGTGCATCCAAAATAGAAACCTATTTACAAAGCCACAATGGGTGATGGATCAAAGTGCATAGTGCAATACAGCATATATATAATGATTAGACCAACCAAGAGGATATAGACCAAAAAGCTGGTTGAAGCACCACCGAGCAGGAATGATATAAGAAAATATCTGCAAGTAACAAAAGTTTACATCACCTGTCTCACGAGGATCCCCCGCCGCAGCCGCCACCACGGCCGCCACCATTATCCAATCAGATACTTTTATCAGTTTATTACTTGCCACCCAGCATCAGTATCATTTATATAGTCTCCATAGATAGGATCCCCTGTGTTTGTATATATGTTTTTTAACCATGTCTTGTGTTGTTGTATATGTTGAAAAAAATATTATTTGTATATATAATTTTTCTAAAATCATTATGTAGTTAATTTATTAATAAAATAGATGGCTATTTTAATTTGAGTGCGGCCTGTTGTGTGGTGGTCATTTTTGGGGGGATACATCCAGGTTCCCCTCACTATATAAATTATTTTGCTTTCCTTTTGACCACACTGGCTTTAGCACCTATGTAATAGTTTAGCGGGACGGTGCAATTCTATATTTTCTTTTCTCTATTGGAGGGCTGGGCCTAGCTCCCTCCTCTTCTTCTCCCTTTTCCGCCGGCTATGTTGGAGTATGCTGTTCTAGTCTGCCTTGCTTGGACTAGCTCTCTTTCCTGCGGGATGTTCCCTATCCCTGGGTCCTAGAATTACTATAGCACGGTTGAAGTTGGCTCCCCAACTCAGTGCTCTGAAGGTTTCATATCGCTCTTCTGGGGCGGTTGCTTCAGTCAGAAATGTGCCATAAAGGATGGCTCTGTTAGCGGTCCTAGTCATTATATATATATATATATGTTATATATCTGTACACCATGAGGTGAGGGTGTTCCGCCTTACGCCGAATTGGGTCCAGGCGGTGTTCTTATTCTCCTTTAGTCCAGACCCTATGGTCTCTGGGCTATTGTCTGACTTACTCTGAGCGAAAGGGATCTGTATCCCTCATCAGGTGTTGGAGATTCCTGGTCTTTCTCTTGTCCCTGGTAGGGATTATGCCCCTTGGGGCTTATAGGTTTCTCCATCCTTATGTACCGGATCTGATTGCTAACACGGGTGTAGGTGCCCTTGGCTTGGTCCTGCTCGGTCGCTTTTGTTCCTCTGAGCCTAAAGTAAACGTCTCGGCTCTTGCTGAGCCTTGTTAGCGTTGTTTTTCAGTATTCCTGCTGGTCTCGCCTGAGACCTGGGTTCATATTCTCAGATGGGGAGAGCTCTAAGGTTGCCATGGCTACCCTTTTTTTTACAGTAGCATGGTTAGGCTGTTACTCTGGCCTACTCGTTAGGGGAAGATTCTTCTTCTCTCTTGGTTTTTGCTCTCTTACTACTTGTGCTTGGCTTGGGCCTTTCAGCTCTAGGTTCTGTTGAGCAAGCTGGCTAGTCCGCTGCTTGTGTTCAGTTCTGCCTTTACAAAAACTCAAAGGCTGAGGTTACAGCATTGCTCTCGTTGCTCTTGGTAGCATGGTTAAGGTGACAGCACTTTTATGGTTGTCTGTGCCTTTTTTCACGGGGATCCCACCCTACTTATGGACACTGCTATTGGATGTCCCACATGTAAGGACTATGTCTGGAGCAGGACGTGCTGTCTGCTTAGAATAATACAACTCTGTGAAGTACTCACCTGTAGAGTCCTGCTCCACCCCACCCTGATTCACCTTGTTCTGGATCCCCTGTGTGGTGATTATTATCTTGGATATTATTGCCAGTCTCTGGGTGGTTGTTTTCCTCCTGGCTTCTTTTCTCACTGCTTGTCAATGCTGGGGATTTGTGGGAGGTCCCTCGGTATATGTAGGGCTGGGAGGAGCTTGTTTTCTTCATGATTCTGCAGTGCACGGCGCTGAAGGCGGAGGTATACCCACATGTAAGGACTATGTCTGGAGCAGGACGTGCTGTCTGCATATAATACCAACTCTACAGGTGAGTACTTCACAGAGTTGTATTTTTGGGGAATTTTAAGGGTTAAAAACCCCTAAAACTCCCCCCAAAAATATGGGGTCCCCCTTACCCATCATAACCAGCCCTAGCTTGTAGAACAGGGTGCAAGGGGGCCAGCTTTGGTAGCCCCCCCACCCTGCAGGCTACAAGCCCACATAGCCATGGCCCGGGCTCTTCTGCCCCCCCTGGGCTTTGGGGAGGCAGGTAATTGGGGTGCCGGAGGTTAACGGCAAGTCACCCGCTAGCCGCATGTGACTTGCCAGCCCCCCAGCCTTGTGAACTGGCATAGGGGTCTCATGGACCCCTTACCAGTTCACAAGGGGTTAAATGTAAAAAAAAAAACACAGAAACAAGCAGAAAACATTTTATTTATTTATTTAATACTTTTTAATACTTACCTCCCATCCATCCCTGTGTCCCACGCTGACCAATCTGGCTTCTGCTCTCCTGCTGCAGCTGGAAGCCTTTTTTAGCTGCTGGGCCACAGAACATAAGGGCTTAATTTGAAAAAACCCTTAAAAATCCCCCCCAAAAATGAAATGGGGTCCCCCTTACCCAGCATTACCAGCCCGGGACCAGCTATGGGGGCTTGTAGGAACAGAGTGGGGGGGCCAGCTTTTGTGGCCCCCCCACCCTGCAGCCTACAAGCCCATATAGCCTATATGGGCCCGGGCTCTTCTGCCCCCCCCCCCCTGGGCTTTAGGGAGGGAGGTAATAGGGGTGCTACCGCAGGTGACTTGCCAGCCCCCAGCCTTGTGAACTGGTATAAGGGGTCTCATGGACCCCTTACCAGTTCACAAGAGGTTGAATGTAAAAAAAAAAAACTCAGACATAAGAAAAAAAATGTCATTTATTTTTTTTACATTGCTCACCTCCGATCCTGTGTCCCCCGACAGCTGACAGTCTGCTCGGGTGTTTGGAGGAGAGAGCCTGGGGAGGGGGGGGGGGCGATCACAGCCCTCTCCCCACCTCTTTCCTCCAACCACCCGAGCAGACTGAGTCTTAGTCTCGGGGGCTGGACTTAAAAAGCCGGCTGCTGGTAACATCACAGTGATGTCACCCGGCCCCACCCCAAGGGGCGGGGCTAGCAGTCGCGATCCAGGAAGTGGGGGGAGAGGGCGATTTCTGCCTTCTCCTCGCTACGGAAGAGGCTGGGGGGGGGCGATCGGAGGCCCCCCCAGTGAAGAGGACACCCGTCGGGGGACAGCGCGGCCTCAGGTAAGCAAATGTCATTTTTATTATTTTTTTTTCTTTACAGTTAGCAGCTGCTGCTGCCAAGGCGGGGGGTGGCCCTATTCCGGGGGCTCTCCTGGAGCCATCCGACCCCCCACGGGGGATCAGATGGCACCAAATTAAAGAGGAGACCCGGCAGGATCCAACGAGGGGTCAGGTGAGTATTTTTATTTTTTAACTTGCAGGGGGGGAAAGTCAAGCACGTAATTCCTACGGGCTTGGCACTTAACGCCCAGCCAAGCCAGCACGTAGGTGTTACAGGCTTGGCAACAAAAGGGTTAAAGCAGACCAAGACCCATGTAACCCAGCCCTTTGGAGTGTGAAGGAATCCAGGGCTGGGTTACAGGCATCATGCCTCTGGGGCATCCCAATTTGTGTGAGACCTCACTAAATGGGGTTTATTTAATAAATTACATTTTTTGTAAGGCAACCTCACTTTTTCATTGCTTAACTATAACATATACTCGTAGCAGCTTGTCACAACAATGTTATTTACTGCTTTTTATAAAGAAATACAATTAATATTATGCAGAATTGAGTTCAGCCTTTTGGCCCGGCCCTCCACAATATTTTTAGTTTCTCATGTGGCCCCATGGAAAAAATAATTGCCCACCCCTGGTCTGGGGCAACCCTCTTTTTCCCTATATCCAGTCCAGGTCGTCCCAAAGTGATGACATGTGGGTTTTCTACCCCCAGGGGGCGCTCGACTGCAAGATCAAAAGCTGTCGCTCCCCCCGGCCCCCTCTAAAATCAGGTGTCTTTCTGTAGTTTCCCAGTGTTCATCTTGCAGTCTGGCTGCTGAAGATTGTTGGATACTCTCTCTTGGAATTTTGGCAGCTGAGCTGGGCCTCCTAGCCCGTGGGCCACTGCGGACCCTATTACCACTGATCCCGTGAGACCCACTCTTGCCTCTCAGCCGCGGCTGATTCGGGACTGTGACGGTAGGGAGAACGCTGGGGTCAGGCGTTTTTTGGCAGAGCTAGGCTCTGGGCCGCAGACCCTGATTAATGGGTAGCCGGCCATAGGCTGATGGTGAGCCTACTGGGGAAGGGGGGGGGGCCACATTATTGATTATAGGTCTCATATCCCTCCCAGCCCACAAGCTTTATTTTGCTGCTGTGTGCGTGTTGTGACTTTACTTTTTACTGCGTACGTGCACTTGTACTTACCCCCCTCGCTCCCTTGAGTCTGGCTGCCAGCTTCCCTCTCCCCTTCATCTTGACAGGCTCATACGCTGTGAAGGGGGGGGCGGAACGCCACTCGCACGTTTTTTGGCTGACAGGCAGCGGAGGTGCGGGTGCGTTGTGCGCGCCGCACGGTCTGTGTGTGGGGGCCCCGCTGCGGGCTGCCCTGAGGCTATGGCGGCCGTTCTTCCTGGTGAGCGGGCTCTCGTTTCCGCGCTGCCGGGGGATGGCGGGGCCGCACTATGGCGTTTTTCGTGTCATCGCCGTGCGACCCGCCCCTCGAGGATAGCGCCAAAGCTGCTGCATGGCCGGCTCCTCTGCGCCATCTTGTCCTGCTGCTGCTGCCTTCCTGCCTGGGACCCCTCTGTTGCTAAACTGCTACTGTCGGTGTCGTGAGTCCCTTTTATTATGGATTATTGTGATTTGCGCATGTGCTTGTGGGATACTGATGGCCCTCTTTTTTGTTTCTGTTTAGCTGGGCCCATTGATTGAGGGTTGTGGTTCCTTCCGGTCCCCCCACCCCCCCCTCTCCCTTATATTAAGAGGGATCATATAAGAGGATTATATAAGAGGGATCATTTAGGTTTGGGCCGTCAGTGCCTTGTAATTTGCATTGCTAAAATTATTTCTAATCACCATAATGGAGGCATCTGGGGATAGTGAGCTAAGGGCTCCATCTGGGCGGGTGAAGCTCTGCCCCTTGTGCAGTGCAAGCCCTCTGGGCGGATTCCGTACTGTTTGTACCACTTGCGCTAGGAGCGTCATTTTGGACCATGACCGGGCGGGCGTACCTGCCCCTAGCCCTTCATTGCCTGCTGCCTTTCCAGAACCCCTGCTGCTGCACTCAGCCCCCAGTGAGGGGGAAGCCAGCAGGGGGTCCCATGTTGATTTGGCATACAGGGTGGCCAGTCTCAAGAGACAGATCTCGCGAACGGCGCCTAAGAAGGCCTCATCGAGCCCGTTTACTAGGATAATGATGATGATCTTTTTGATGGTCTGGGCACTGTGGAGAAAGGTGAGTTGCCAGATGATTCACGGTCCACTGTGAATTACTCTGCTGGCGAGGAGAGTTTGTCTGGCTCCTCCTCGGATGAGGATGCGTGGCTCCCTGATGATACGGAGAAATTGCTTGCTTCAGTTTTTGAGACTTTACACATTGTCCCTCCAAGAGTGGCTAAGAGGGAGCGGGGCGATTTGTTTAGGCCTGAAAGACAGAGGCGAGTCTTTCCAGAGCAGGCCCATATTTCTAATATTATTTTCAAGGAATGGGAAAGGCCTAACAAGTTACCGTCGGAGCCTAAGGGCCTGGATAGGCGGTATCCCTTCTCTAAGGAGCTGGTCCGGCTATGGTCTCGTCCTCCCGAGGTGGATTCCCGTGTCGGGGTTGTCCAACACTACTGTTATGCCTTCACCTGATACTGCTTCCTTACGTGATCCAGCTGACAAGCGCATGGATCAGCTGGTCTGTCATGCCCTCACCTTTGCTGGTGCCTTGTTTGGTCCTGTGTGTGCCGCGGCGATTATCTCCCTGGCCACCAGAAAGAAGGTGAGACACCTTGTGGATAGCGTTAAGACTCGCAAGCGGGCGGAGGAGTATAAAGACCTCAAGGCTTGCGTGGATTTCATTGCCTTTTTTGTCTCTGCCATGGACGATGGTGTCCGGCTTGGTGCCAGGATTTCGGCCCTGCTTGTTGCCCTTCGCCGCTCGCTCTGGTTCCGGCAATGGTCGGCTGATGCCGTGGCCAAAAAGTCGCTTACTAGTATCCCCTTTGTGGGGCACCGGTTGTTTGGGGAGCGTCTGGACCTCCTGGTCAAGGATGGTAGACTCCCTCAGAGACGGAAGCCTGCGCGGCCCTTTCGGAGCTCGTCTGCCTATCGCTCCTTTCGAGGGGGAAGAGGCTCTTCTTTTTCGGGTGGCCGCAGAGATACCTGGGGTAGAGGTAGGTCCCGCGGCCAACCTAATCCCACTTGGGGAGCCAAGTCCAAGCCCCCTCAGGCATGAGGAGGCGCCCTCACCCATCCGGGGGGGGGACGGCTTCTGCTATTTGCTCATATCTGGAGACGGCGTGTATCAAATTGGTGGAATCAGGAGGTGGTGTCCTCCGGTTACAAAATAGAGCTGGCAGTCAGGCCGCCCACAAGATTTCTTCAGTCTCGGATATCCCAAAACTCATTGAAGGCACAGGGCCTGAGAATGGCCGTGCAACACCTCCTGCAGTTAGGTGTGATTTGTCCTGTACCTCGTCAGGAACAGGGTCAAGGTTTCTACTCCAATCTGTTCAAGGTTCCCAAGAAGGACGGAATGTTGAGGCCTATCCTGGACCTGAAGGGTCTCAACAGGTTTGTTAGAGTCAGACATTTCCGCATGGAAACCTTTCAGTCAGCGGTGAGCTCACTTCGACCCGGCGACTTCTTGACCACGGTGGACATCAGGGATGCTTATCTGCACATCCCGATCTTCCAGGGGCATCAGAAGTTCCTGAGGTTTGCTCTGGAGGATCAGCATTACCAGTTTTGTGGCATTGCCATTCGGGATATCCTCAGCCCCCCGTGTCTTCACCAAGGTGCTGGTGGGCATCATGGCTATGCTGAGGAACAAGGGCATTCGTGTGCTGCCCTATCTGGACGATTTACTGATTGCGGCTCAGTCTCTTCAGCAGGCCGAGAGCAATACCCGGACGATGTTGTCCACTCTTGAGGCTTTCGGCTGGGTAGTCAATTACCCAAAGTCTTCTATTACTCCCTCAACAGTGAGGTCCTTCCTGGGCATGACGTTAGACACCTCTCAGTTCAAGGTCTTTCTGCCACAGCAGAAGGTTTTGGGCCTCCAGACGCAGATGCAGGCCTTGCTGTCTTGTCAGCAGCCATCGATCCGTCTGGGGATGAGACTGGTGGGCCTAATCATGCTTCGAGGCAGTGCCCTTCGCCCATTTTCACCTGAGACCTCTTCATTTGAATCTGTTGACCGGCTGGGACCGGATGCAGGAGTCGCTGGAACAGGAATTTTCACTGTCCCCCCTGGCCAGGCAGTCCCTCTTGTGGTGGCTGGACTCCAGGAATCTATTGGTGGGCAAGTCTTTTCTGACTCCCCGGTGGGAGATAGTTACCACGGATGCCAGTCTGACCGGCTGGGGAGGCATTTGGCAGATGCGGAAGATCCAGGGTCAGTGGGGTCCTCAGGGGAATCGCCTACCCATAAATCTCCTGGAGCTGAGAGCGATCCGGTTGGTGCTTCTTCGCTTGACTCCCCATTTAAGGGGTCGTGCGATCCAGGTTCGCTCGGACAATCAGATGGCTGTCGCCTACATCAATCACCAGGGCGGGACTCGGAGCAAGCGAGCCCTCAAGGAGGTGACCCAGATTCTGACTTGGGCAGAGGAGAATGTTCCCTCCATCTCGGTTTACATCCCCGGGGTAGAAAACCAGGAGGCAGACTCCCTGAGCAGGAGAGCCTCGCGCCTGGTCTCTCAGCAACAAGACCTTTCACGCTCTGTGTCTCCGCTGGGGTCAGCCGGACGAGGACCTGTTTGCGTCCAGGCACAATCACAAGCTCCCAAGGCTCGTTTCCTTTCAAGAGATCCTCTAGCTTTTGCCACAGACTCTCTGGCAATTCCCTGGATGGAGTCCCTCCTTTCCACTCCTGGGCCGAGTGCTGCGCAAGATAGCCCAGGAAGGGGTAGCAACCATCCCGGTGGCTCCTTGCTGGCTGAGAAGGAGTTGGTTTGCGGTCATAGTTCAGATGTCAGTGGATCGCTACATCCTGCCCGACGACCCAGGGCTTCTCAGGGGTTGCTGCGGCACCCCAATTTACAGACGCTGGCTTTGACGGCCTGGCTATTGAGACCTCAATCCTGACGGAGAAGGGGCTGTCGGCAACGGTTGTGCATACCATGATACAGGCACGGAAGAAGTCTTCTTCCATGATATACTACAGAGTTTGGCACGCCTACATTGCTTGGAGTCCAAGAGTCTCCCTTGCCGCACATTTTTCTAGGATTCTGGAGTTTTTACAACACGGCTTAGACTTGGGTCTCCAGCTAAGCACCCTCAAGGGCCAGGTCTCGGCCTTAGCCATCTTTTTCCAGAGATCCATTGCCAATCATAGGTTGATCAAGACTTTTTTCCAGGGAGTCACCCATGTCCATCCACCGCATAAGTCAGTAATACCTGTGTGGGACTTGAATTTGGTACTTTCTGCTCTTCAGGGTCCCCCTTTCGAGCCATTGTGCGATGCTGCATTGTCTATTTTGACTCTCAAAGTCGTCTTTTTGGTAGCGATCACCTTGGTGCGTCGCGTGTCAGAGTTGGCCGCGCTTTGTATGAAGCCTTCCTACTTTGAGCGGCATAAGGATAAGGTCGTTTTTCGCTTTAAACCTGATTTTTTTTTGCCTAAGGTCGTTTCTGCCTTCCACCTTAATGAGGAAGTTGCCTTGCCTTCTTTGTGTCCTGCACCGACTAATTCTAAGGAACAGACCCTCCATGCCTTGGATGTGGTCAGAGCCATTAAGTATTACCTGGTTGCGACTGAATCCTTCAGGAAATCGGATTTGCTCTTTGTCCTAACATCAGACAGGCGGTGGTGCAAGCATATTCTGCCAAAGGGAAAGAACCCCCTTTTCGGATCACAGCTCATTCTACTAAAGCTATTGGTGCCTCCTGGGCTTTTCAGCACCAGGCATCTGTTGAACAGGTTTGTAAGGCTGCCACTTGGTCTTCAGTTCATACTTTTACAAAGTTCTACAAGGTTGATGTTAAGGCCTCAGCTGATGCTCTCTTTGTCCGAAAGGTGCTTCAGGCGGTAGTGAAATGAACTACATGTTGTTTCGCACTGGGGATCCCGCCCTAATGGACACTGCTTTTGGATGTCCCACATGTCATCTCTTTGGGACGACCTGGACTGGATATAGGGAAAAATACAATTCTGTGAAACTCACCTGTAGAATTGTTTTTAAGTTTATCCAGTCCAGGTCGTCCCACCCCGCCCTTGTTCATTATCTTCTGTTTGCCTGTTATGGTGATTACCATTTTTATCTTGGACTGTTGTCCTTAAGGTTTTTGTTGGAGAGAGTACATGCTGAAGCTATGTGAAGTAACGTGGTTTCTTGGCCTCCCGGCCTGTCTCCTCTTTACTGCTTTTTAACCACTAGGAAATGATAGAGAGACACCTGCTTTTATCGGGGGCCGGGAGGAGCGACAGCTTTTGATCTTGCAGTCGAGCACCCCCTGGGGGCAGAATACCCACATGTCATCACTTTGGGACGACCTGGACTGGATATACTCAAAAACAATTCTACAGGTGAGTTTCACAGAATTGTATTATTTCACAGCCCTTCATGGAGTAATAATGCAAGGCCTTTATGGCTAAAGCTGGCTATTCACAAAGCTTGGTTTATAAATTTGACAAAGACCATTACTACTGGGTGCTGAGTTCAGAACACTGTCAGCTGAACCAAGGCTCAGCAGTGGGACTAATCCTTTAGAGAATAGCCAGCAGAAAAGCATGTTAGAACAGTAGGTAAAGGGACTGTCCAGGCTAAAAGAAAGAACTTTATTTTGTAAAACATTCCGAAAACCATACTGTTATGTCCTTCATGTCAGCTTTGTAAAATGCTAGACATTCAACACACAGGTCGGAAGCCTTTTGCCCAGAGGTAGTGGAGTACAGTGGAGCACCTGTTACAGTTGCTCAAGGAAATTCTTTAGTTGATATAACCCAACAATATAAACAATGCTGAAGAGAGGTTTAAGATTTACTGACCCTTTCATTACTTGTACAGGAATCATCGGTGGACTGACAAGTGTGATCACCTCCACGGTGGAAGGTGTTAAAAATGAAGGAGGAGTCAGCGGCTTTATCTCAGGCTTAGGGAAGGGCCTGGTTGGAACTGTCACTAAACCTGTAGCGGGAGCTTTAGATTTTGCTTCAGAAACGGCTCAAGCAGTGAGAGACACAGCCACACTTAGTGGTCACAGGTCAGTACTTTCTTATATTGGTTCCTGTAGTTCTCATTTGCCCATTTTTGTTAGATGCTTACAAACCTGTTTTCAAATGAGAGCTAAGGTGATGTACCCTCCAGACTAACTTAGTTTTGTGTACTATTAAAAAATCATCACCACAGTAAACATGTTGCCTATACAGTGTAACCCTTTTCTTAAAGTTGTGATTTTAGAAATTGTATGGTTTCATTGGTTGGTTGATCTTTGGACAGCAGATTAGATTAAAGGAACACTATCACAAAAAATGGCCCAATGCAAAATATCCAAATAAAAATGCTGGACGGTTGGAGGAGGGGTCACTTATACACCCGGCATTATGAAATATCCAACTAGGCTAGACTATCCAGGCTAGTCTTTTTCTTTTAATGAAAAGAAGCGTAAATCAGGGGGGCAGGTTCTGTCAGCCCTGATACACTAAACCTAAAATTTGCTTTACCCTGATCACATTTACTAATATATACTAAAGATGAAAAGAGAAATGATTCATGCAATTTGTTTTTTTTTTTTTTGGTTCAGTATTATTTTATAAATGTATAAAACTTCTCATTCTATTGTTAGGAGGAGTGTGACCTCCACCACATCTATCCTAAGATAAAGAGTACATACAGTATACACAAGGGCAGACTAGATGGACCATATGGTCTCCTTCTGCCATCAACCTTCTATGTTTCTAAACCCGTCACCCATGGATTTTATTCCTATTCCTTATTCCATCCAGCCCCTAGACACATCCTGTCCCTGGGACACATGTGACTGCCCATCACTGAAAACATATCAGTGGTGAACACTCATATGATACACACCTTCTGTGACCAATCAATGATGGAGCCTACACCTTAAGAATGTGAGAGATGGCATACACGCAGCTAGAACTAAATAATTAATACTAATTATATTTAATTTTAACTGGTAATACACTTCAGGCTGTACTGTACTGCTGACAATGGAAGAATGCTAACCACAGGCAGGAGAGGAACAGAAAATATAAAAAAATTTGGCCGGCTGTTCTGCATTATCCACACATAGAATATTTACCACCCTGGCACATTCAGTGGGAGAGCTCCATGTCTGACAAACCTGCAAGGATATGGGGGAATACAGGACAACCAAGTATTTCAACTTCATTTGGCCGAGTCACTCCATAATCCCCCTGGGCGTTCATTTATTTCACAGCTATGTGTGGTTTGGATTCCAATTCTTAATCTGCTCCAAGTGACTGTTTTCTGGCTTCGTCCTATGTTTGTCAGACCAAAGTCCCTTTTTTTTCTCTCTTCTACAATAGGATGAAGCTGCCAGGCCTTTCTTGTTTTCTAACAGCTTGAATTTGAAAATACCCACGGGGCCTACGAAATGTCACTTGAGATTTTGAACATAAATAGCATTTCGAGTCGCAAACACGGCCCATGTGAATGTGAAGGCCCACTCTTCAAATTCCACAGCAGAGTCAAACAGAGTACAAAGTTTACAGTGGAAAATTGACGGGATCTAGGGAGCATGTGCTGCACAGAGACTGTTTATTTGACAAGGTCACGCTCCTCATAACAATAGAATGAGAAGTTTTATACATTTATAAAATAATACTGAACCAAAAAAATCAAATCGCATGAATCCTTTCTCTTTTCATCTTTAGTATATATTAGTAAATGTGATCAGGGTAAAGCAAATTGCTATTAGAAATGACAGCTTATATTAAAGCTTTTTATTGCCGGCAACACTAAACATCATATTAGCCATTTCCATTCATGGGTTCTAAACATCAAAGAGCCTGTTGCTCAGTCATTTTATTAGTAGATTTTTTTCTTTAATATTTCTTGGAAAGGGTGCAGTTTAGCCCCAACTAAGGTAAGAGAATTTTAAGGTATCGGTTTTAAATGTATATGTGGGCAACAGTTTCCTCCTTACCCCTAGAAGACTTGATCTAGCACAGTCCCTGCATGTAAGGGGAATATGGTTCAATTAAAAAAGTAAGTGAAGTCAGAAACGACTTAAACCGGACCTTCAGCATGATTTAGTGAAAAGCCCAAACCCTTAAAAAAACTATTCCCCAGCATCTAAAATTAATGTTTTTAGTCACTTATTACTCTTTCCCCCACTGGACTGCTACTCTGTTCAGGACTCTAGGATATGGCACCGCCGTCTCGAAGCATCACACATACTGAGGAGAGGAGAGCGGAATAAAGTTCAGGGGTGGGGTTATAGCTGTGCTTCGCACAGACAGAGCGGAGCTAGGGCCAGGGAAGGGATAGCAATCCCAGAATGCAGAGCAACACAGTCAGAAGTCACTTCCTGTTTGCAGGCTGCCTGATGCTCCATGAGCCATGATCTTGGATGTTTAAAGGCTCATAACATGCAGTAGATGCATAGTAAAGAAACCTTTTGCACAATGTGCAATGTCTAGCACCACTCCCAATTATCATCAACCTGAGGAAAAACAAATGTGCCAATCCTTGGACCCAAAGGTACACTGTATCAATATAAACAACAACGGTCCCAGTAAACCGCAAAATGGGATGCCCCGGGAGGCACCAAATGTTCCTCAATAATCAATCCTCCAAAGTCACATCAATACAACCATTTTTAATTCATTAGTGTGTTAAAAAAAGACTACAAACATATACATAAACTCACAGACATATACATAAACTCAGTACAATTACTATCTTAAAAAACATTTATGCACAAACCCGGCCACAGCAAGGAACCCTCATAACAATTTCCAAAGTTCATACCATATATACGTAATCAAATAATTTTATTGCTCCCAATAAATATCATGTGTCTAATCTAATCCTGTGTCTAAATATTACATATGCAAAACGTATCTACTTAATATCAAATGAACATGCCAAAACCATCTAGGACAAACACCCCTATAGTGCAAAATCACCCCTGCTGGACCAGGTACAAAATCTGAAATACAGAAGCAACTGATTCAGGACTGTCAGGGCAGGGGTCCGGAAATCTGGAGCAGAGGTCCGCATTCGGACCCCGGTCCGCCAGTTGAGTATCGCTCTCCCACAGCCTTGTTATGTGAAGCTGGGCACTGCACATCCGAGTACCGGACAGCCAAATTTGTACCACCATAGATCAATGTCAGCCAAGGGGCCCATAGAGAGTAATGGGCCTTCTGTACACTTGATATATTAACCTGCAGGTCTGATCACGGAAGTGTGCCACTCGGCTTCACATATGAGGGTTACAGCAGAGCGATCGCAGCTTGAGATGACGAATGTAACTTTCTCTTTAATATTAAACCAGACCTTCACCCTGGATAAGAGTCCATCTTGTATGTTTCCCACACCCTGTACATACAGATTGCCCACATTAAAAATCATCCTACCTGCACCTAGTGCATTTTATGAGCCTTTAAACATCCAAGATGGCGGCACATGGAGTCTCAGGCTCTGTGTTCTGGGATTGCTGTCCTTTTCCTGACCACAGTTGTGCTCTGTCTGAGCAAAGCACATCTATAACCCTGCCCCCCTCTCCTCAGTATGTGATGCTTCTGAGGCAAGATGGCAGTGCCCATATCCTAGAGTCCTGAACACAGTTGCAGCCTAGTGGGGGAAAGAATAAAAAGTAAGTGACTAAAAACATAAAATATATTAATTTTAGATGCTGGGGAATAGTTTTTTTAAGGGTTTGGGCTTTTCATGAAATAATGCTGAAGGTCCTGTTTATGGTATGGCAACTGGACTTGCTAGTAAAGATGTCGCCTTGATTAAAAGGGGCTATCCGCAATACCGCAATAATAAGGCAGCCAGGCGCCTGCCCCATGTACTTCTACTCCATTTCCTACATTACAGGGTAGAAGGTGTAGCAGGGCTCCAAATTTGCCCTCTTTTCAATTTCATTTGGTTTAACAGCCACTCTTTCCCTTGAGGCTTTCTGCGCAAGTGAGCCTGGAAAGCCACAGCTGTCTCAGACCACAGATGAGCATGCTTATGATTCATAAAACTGCGCCATAAAAAGCTCTTTGCAGATCCAACCGAGAAATTAAAGCAAAAGAGGCAAGTTTGATTAGAATATATATGGTATTTATATATAATCGGAAGCTTTGAAATGGCTAATTTTACAATACTCCCAATGAGGGTAACAGAGACTTTAATACTACATATACCACACCCAGAAAGTATCCCCCTGGATTCCTTTCATTGGATTGTTAATCTTAAAGCGTAACAAAACCCACTGAATTTGTGAAATACATTTGACCAAAGCCCCTGCTGATACTTTGTTCCTATATATATATTATTATAGATATTTATAGATATTTTCGCTTATCAAATCACCCTGAAACACAGTTTTTTTGCTGTCCCTCACTGTGAGATTGCAGGTGATTATTTGCATAAGTGTGACAATGACATCATTGCAGCAATAGAAATGAATAGAGTAGGCGGAGCTTTACATCTAAAACAGGCGCCATTTTCTGGGCTTAGAATGAAACAAAAGCAGTAAAAATAGGCGTAAGTTACTATTCGTGTGTGGATGCTAGTCAAAAATGTGGGTTTTGTTCTGCTTTAACTCAAAGTTTATGTTTTGTTTTTACTACTGGTTCTCTTTAAGCAGTCAGATTAGATGCAAATGGTGATTCACATTTTTCGCCCCAGCACAGCTAGATATTTTTTGCCTTGCTTAGTTTCCTTTTTATACATCTGTTTTTTTAATGAAAATATTTTTCCTTCTGTTTGGCTGAACTCTTAATATTTCCCAAGTCTCCGAGGCCCCAAACAATACAGTTTTCATTACAGCCAAGCTATGAAATGTCCCTAGTTCCTGTGAAAATAAAAAATGAACATCATTGTTCTGGAATATAATAACTGGCGAGGGAGGCTCTGACATGCCTGATTTTTATTGTTTATTTGTACTCTTGAGCACGGACAGTCCCTTTATTGTGATCCAGCATGGCTTATGCTGGCTGCAGAGGCCCACAGACACACGGGCTTGTTCTTGCCACCCCTGGGTGCCATACAGACATCAGTTGTCATCTCGTCCAGCTATGTGCAGCGATATTGCCGTAAAAATGTTGTTTCTATATTTCTCTTATTTCTGTCACTGGAAAAAATCTCAATATAATCTCCCTGGTCAATGTCATATAAGAAGTAAAAGACAGGGAACCTAATAAAGCAAATTGGACCATAATACGGACTCATCATATGCACTTGTAGGTTATTTTGTAGGCATTTGTAGGTTAAAACCTCCCCCCAAACCTCACCTATCCGCTACCCCCTCCCCCCAGTTTTACCTTTGGGTAGCTTTTACACACCTGCCCGGGGGATCCATCTTCTGGGTCCCCCTCAGATTCCGGCAACCCCGATCTCGCGCCTGTGCAGTGCCAATGGCTGGAATGCGATAGAACAGGGGTACTCAACCACTTCTTGTAAAGGTCCATTTAAAGGCATGCGGTGAGAGGTGAAGGTCTGGGCAGAGGGATGTCGCGGGGGGGGGGTGGATAGATAAATGAGCACACTGGGGGAGGGGCTATAGATTCTCCAGGCAAAACTAAGACTCTGCTTGCCCCCCTCCACCCCAGGCAGGGAGACTAACCACTACATCACCGATCAAGGGGCAGCTCTGAGCAAGGCAAAACAGAAGCAACTGAGTGCAGGGCTGTTAGGGCAGGGGTCCAGAAATCTGGCACCAAGGTCCGCATTCAGACCCCGGTCCGCCAATTGAGTATCGCTGCGATAGAACCACCCGATATCTCATGAGATTTCACTGAGTGACGTGGTACTTTGAAGAGGCTAGCTAAAGCCGTACTCTCCTTTTAAAATGGCTAAGCCGGCGGCGGGGGTCAGGCCCCGAAGCAGCCGGATGTCGCCGCTGCCTGCTACATCTAAAAAGTAAGTAGGGGCAGATGGGGGGGCATCAGCCCCTTTTTATTTTATGTCCACAGTTCCTCTTGAAAGGGTAATTCCACTTTCAATGGCATTTTTAAAAGTTTCCATTCTTGTGTGGCAAAATGATTTCTTCAATGTGCTAAACTTATCTGTTATTTCTTTACTTTTCAACTTTTTTTTAATTTAATTTGTTTTCAACTCTGTGTTATAAAAGAAAACAGTTTTCCATAGCAACAATAGGGTTGATTCAGAGCCCCTTTCTCATCATTTTTATGGAGGTTTTGCTACCAAACGAAAAATCATGCAAAAATGAAAACATTTCACACTAAAGTTCTCGCAGAAAAAAAGGCTCTGCTGAATCAGATGAGGGGAAAAAATGAACGAGAATGGAAATTTTCACACAAAAAAAAGGTGAGAAATGGATGATTGGTTTAACCCTATTCTGCTGATAATCAACTTCTTGGTTTGGAACAAACCTTGTGTTCCAGTAGCAAGAGTTAATGGCATGGTTCTTAGCTAGAGAGGTCATTAGGTTGCTTAGACTTAGCAAAGCTGCTAAAGAGTTCACCTGTTACATTGGAAGAATTGTGGGACTTATAATTTTTACTTAAGGCCATGAAACCACTCCCACTGTAGCAAAATTGAGCCCCAGGAATATGAGAATCATGGAACCGCATGCTGATTGGTAAATGACAGATATGAGGGCACAATGCTAACACAAATGTTTATTTTACATTCCAAAAGAGGAAAACAATAAGGCAGAACACCAAAAAACTGTGAAAAAGGGAGTTTTCCATTAAAGCAGCACAATACTCAAGTGACATGCGGCCGCCACCCGCCTGATTGGCTGGGGGCGAACTCGCTCACACCAGGTAAGAGGACGGGGTGGGGGCGAGAAGTTCCGTCCTGTCCCGACCAGGCTTGGCGGCAGTGAGAGCCCCATGCCAGGTTAGAGGCAGGGATGAAGCTGAAGCTAAACATGAAAATCAAAGTTACAGTGAAAATAAAGACAAAACAAAATGAGGGAGCAGACCTGGGCAGAAGGTGGACATGATAAGGAACCTGAGAGAACACGATACAAGATGGAATGTGGGGCGGGATAAAAAAAAGAGGAACAGATGGTGACGCGCGACCACATGGAATAGAAAGGAGGGGCAAGCATTGCAGCCCTGCTACAGCCTCGATTGCGCACTGCAGAAAATAGAGGAGAAGCGCATGGGACAGGCATCAGGTGGGCTATTTGCTGGCTTTTTGCTGCCATTGCCTGGACTGTAACATAGAAACATAGAAGGGTGACGGCAGAAGGAGACCATACGGTCCATCTAGTCTGCCCTCATGTGTATACTGTATGTTCTCTTTATCTAAGGATAGATGTGTGCTTATCCCAGGCATGTTTAAATTCAGTGACTGTTGATTTTTTAACTACCTCTGCTGGAAGTTTGTTCCAAACATCTACTACTCTTTCTGTAAAATAATATTTTCTAACATTGCCCCTGATCTTCCCCCCGACTAGCTTCAGGTTGTGCCCCCTTGTTCTATCATTATGTTTTTTCTTAAAAACACTTCCCTCCTGAACCTTATTCAATCCTTTCACATATTTAAAGTCAATCATGTCCCCCCTCTCCCTTCTTTCCTCCAGACTGTACAAATTTAGTTCTATAAGTCTCTCCTGATAAGTTTTAAGTTTAAGTACTTCCACCATTATTCTTACTATACAGTACGTCCTGCTCCAAATCTAATACTTACAGTTGGGATATACTCCGCCAGATGGCGCTGGACTGCAGAGACATCGAAAATAGGCTCCTCCCGGCCCCTCAAATACCCAGGGACCTCCCACAAATCCCCAGAATTTATCTGCAGTCTGGCTGCGAAGGACGAGAAATTGGCTCTCTACTCGCAGGTGAGTGGGGTTATTAACTTGCGGCCCTGTAGGACTATTCCCACCCGTTCCACTAGTAATATGCCTCCCAGCCTTGGCTGCGCTGGTCGGGTGAAGGTAGGCAGCACTGCCGTTGGTGCTTAGGAGCGCTGCTCCACCGCAATCCCCCACCAAAGGGTAGGCAGTTCAGGCTTATGGTGAACCTCTATGGGATGCCCCTCACGCACTATTGCCCCTTGCCCCTGCCTATCGGTGGGCCCTATTTAAGTGGCCGCCGTCCTCCCTCATCCTCCTTGTAGTCTTCGGGGGAAAAGAGGGGGGGGTGTATGTGTATAGATATGTATGTTATGCACGTCTGTGCTTTCCCTTTTCACGTGCCTTTATTCTTGTGTCAGCCGCCGCGCTCACTTGTCTTTATTGCCTTTTAAATTTACCACCGCGCGCTGACTCGCTGGTGCGCCATCATTGGCTGTTGGCCTTTCTGGCTTCGCACTCTTCGATGGGGGGCGGGGCCCATCTTTGGCACGCTCCGCATCATCGCTATTACTGGCCCTCCCCTCGAGGTATACCGACGCCATCTTTTCTGCTTGGTTGGCCTATGCGCGACGGACTCCTACCTACCGCGGTCCGTAAGTGCCCTCGCGGGCGGCTTTCTCTCCTTCACTTTTGTTACGATGTACTTAAGGTCTTGTCTGCTTATGTCCTTCAGGCGGGACGAACCCTTCTTGGCTTCTCCCGGCCCTTTTTTTAGTATATAACTTGTAGGCCTTGTGAAACTTATACTCCCACGTCCCTAGCGGGTTATTGGGGAATCCAGGGTTTCTATATAGTGTTATTCCCTATCGGCGTGTAGCGCCGCTATAATCACCATATGGAGGCATCCCAGGATAATGTCACCGGGGTTCCTTTGGGACAAGACCGGCTGTGTGTAGCGTGTGGGCAGCCTTATGCTGATGCTGACAAGGCACGGGTCTGTGTACCCTGTGCTGAGCAGGTGCTTGCATTGCAATCTGGCCTGCCAGAGTGGCTGCACCTCGTTTCACTTCACCTACTCCCCCAAGCTTAAATCTCACTCCTCCTGAGTTGCATACTAGTGGGGATTCTCAGCCTGATGTGTCTTCTAGACTGGATACTGTTGAACAGATTATTGCGAAGTCTTTAGTGCGTAAGGCCCCTGCTAAGAAGAGACACTTGACGCCTAATGTTACTGTTTTCCCTATGGGAACTGAGGAGTTTTGGAATCTGTGTGGCTATACCCCGTCTGATGAAGGGGAGCTCTTTTCTGATTCAGGCTCATCTGATGAGAGACCAAGGGGTCATGACGATTCTGGCTCTGACCCCTGGGCCCCGGATGACACTGACAGATTATCGACCCAGATTTTTGAGGTTCTGTCTCTCTCCCTGTTGAGGCTCCCAGGCAAAGAGGGGAGCTTTACAGCAAGATCACGTTTGGAATTTCCAGAGCAGGCACATTTCCATAACCTTGTGCTCAAGGAATGGGAGCGCCCCAGTAAACTTCCCGGGGTTCCAAAGAGTTGGGATAGGAAGTATCCCTTTCCTGCTGAGGTGGTCAAATGTTGGTCATCCCCCCCCCCCCCCCTGAGGTGGATGCCCCGATCCTAGGGCTATCTAACACCTCTGTCATGCATTCCCCTGATTCTACTACCCTGCGGGATGCCGAAGACCGGCGTATTGATCAGCTGGCATCCCACGCCTTTTCATGTGCGGAGACGGCGCTGTGCCCGGTCTGTGCCTCTGCCATTACTGCTGTGGTCACTAGAACCCTTATCAGAAATATGCTTGATAGTGCCCCTGATGATTTGTCTTGTGGGGTGTTGCACTCTCCAGTTGTGATGTTTTTGTAAATTTTGTCCTATCAGCATTGGATGACACCATCAGAATGTGTGCCAAAACTTCTGCCCTCGTGGTGGCTATACGCCGCTCGGTTTGGCTGCGCCAGTGGGCTGCTGACAACACTGCCAAGAAGGCCCTCACTGGGTTCCCCTTAAAGAACTGCGTCTGTTTGGAGACCGGCTGGACCTTTTTGCTAAGGGAGGCAGGTTACCCCAGCGCAGGCGGCAACCTCGGCCCTTTCGGGGTCAGGGTTCCTTCTCCTCCCCTTACCGTGGTGCAAGACAGGGAAGGGGGGTTTCTTTCCCTGGGACCTGGGGAGATTTCTGGGGTAGAGGCAGAGGACGTGGATGTCCTGGCTCCTCCTGGGGTCCCAAAGCTAAATCCTCTCCCAAGACCCCTCAGGCATGATGGGGCGCCCTTACCCATCCGGGTGGGGAGACGGCTGCAGCACTTCGCTCACGTCTGGAGGCTTCATGTCTCAGACCGGTGGATTCAGGAGGTAGTGTCCTCCGGTTACAAGCTGAAGTTTGCTGCCGATCCCCCCAAGATTCATCAGATCCCGGATTTCTCAGGACCCTGTGTCAGCACAGGAGCTAGTGCAAGCATTGCAAGGCCTCCTGGTGCTGGGGGTCATCTGCCAGGTCCCTTTAAGAGAAAAAGGCAAGGGCTTTTATTCCAACCTATTCACAGTACCCAAAAAGGATGGTTCTGTCAGACCCATCCTGGACTTAAAGTGGACCAACACCCAGGATTTTGACTATCCTGGGTTTTGGTCCACTTCGGTGGGGCACCCCGATCGGGGGTGCCCCGCTGTCTGAAACCCCCCAGAAAGCCCCAAAAAACTCACCTCTCCCCGCTCCCACGTGACCGCGCCAGCCAATCACAGCGCTCAGAGCCGCTCAGGCGGCCTTGGACGCGCATACCAGCTCAGCTGGCTCTGAGCGCTGGAGGCCGCGTCTCGTGCTTCCCTCTAACAGGGAGCGCGCCTGCATCGGCCATTCACAAACGGCCGGTGCGGGTGCGGCTCGCGCATGCGCCGATGGAACGGGGCTGAGGTAAGGTTTGTGGGCCTCCTGGGGGGTTCCTCCCCGCGGGACATCCCGATTTCGGATGCCCCGCGGGGAGGGATCTGATCGGTCCGGGAATCTTATAGATTTCCGGGCCGATCCCCCCTGGGTGTTGGTCCACTTTAAAGATTCTCAACAAATTTGTCAGGGGCAGGCGCTTTCGCATGGAGACTCTGCGCTCTGCCATCAATTCCCTGCGCCATGACTTCTGTGGACATCAAAGATGCTTACCTTCATATTCCTGTGTTCCCAGGTCATCAAAGGCTCCTCAGGTTCGCTCTGATGGATCAACACTACCAATTTGTGGCCTTGCCCTTCGGCCTCACTTCAGCTCCCAGGGTGTTCACCAAGGTGCTGGCTGGCGTGATGTCTCTGCTCAGATGTCAGGGCGTCCGCGTGCTTCCCTATCTGGATGACATCCTCATCACTTTCCAGTCTCTACATCAGGCAGAGTTGGATACTCAGCTGGTGGTGTCCACTCTGGAGTCATTTGGATGGGTGATCAACCACCCCAAGTGCTCACTGTCCCCTTCCTTGGTAACTCCATTCCTAGGTATGAATCTGGATACAGTTCAGGCAAGGATCTTCCTTCCTCAGCAGAAGGTGGACAGTCTGATTGCACAGGCTCAGTCCTCCCTAGCTTGTCCCCATCCCTCCATCAGGCAGGGAATGCAGCTGGTGGGCCTGATGGTGGCATGCTTCGAAGCAGTCCCTTATGCTCAGTTCCACTTGAGGCCTCTGCAACTTCACCTATTGTCTGTATGGGACAAGGACCCAGCGTCCCTGGACAGGGTCTGTGTGCTCTCCCCCCTGGTCAGGAGGTCCCTCTTGTGGTGGATGGACTCAAGGAACCTGTTGGGGGGCAGATCCTTTCTTGCCCCTTCCTGGGAGACGGTCACCACGGGTGCCAGTCTGTCAGGTTGGGGGGGTTTCTGGAAGTCCCTGCGGTTCCAGGGGAGGTGGGGCCCTCAGGAGTCCCACACACCTATAAATGTCTTGGAGCTGAGAGCGATCAGGTTAGTTCTGGCTCGCTTGACTACTCATCTTCAGGGCCTGCCTGTTCAGGTGCGCTCGGACAACCAGACGGCAGTTGCCTACATCATTCATCAGGGAGGCGTCTCTCTGATCCTGACTTGGGCGGAGGCCAATGTCCCCTGCATTTCAGCTGTGTACATCCCAGGGGTGGAAAATCACCTGGCGGAATCTCTGAGCAGGGGGACCTCTCGCCAGGGAGAATGGTCCCTATGCAGCAGGGTGTTTCAATCTCTGTGTCACCGTTGGGGCCAACCAGATGTGGATCTGTTTGCGTCCTGCCACAATCACAAGCTCCCTGCTTTTGTCTCTCTGTCCAGGGATCCTCTGGCCCTGACCTCGGATGCGCTAGCAATGTCATGGAATTACTTTCAGTACCTGTATGTCTTCCCTCCAATTCCCCTGCTGGGAAGGGTTCTGCGCAAGATTGCTCTGGAAGGGGTGCCAGCAATTCTGGTGGCCCCCAGGTGGCCAAGAAGAGTGTGGTTCGCAGATGTGGTACAGCTGGCAGTAGATCAGTACGCTCTGCCCTTGGTGCCAGATCTGCTCACTCAGGGCTCACTACGCCATCCCAATTTACAAACTCTGGCTTTGACGGCTTGGCTGCTGAAACCTCCATCTTAATGGAGAAGGGGCTGTCTTCCTCGGTTGTGGATACTTTGATTAAAGCTAGGAAGAAGTCTTCCTCTTCCATTTACTACAGGGTTTGGCATGCCTACATTGACTGGTGTGAGTCTAAGTCTCTTCCCTGTCGTGTGTTCTCTATTCCCAGGATTCTGGAGTTCCTGCAGCATGGGTTGGAGATAGGGCTCCAACTCAGTACTCTGAAGGGTCAGGTTTCGGCCCTGGCTATTTTCTTCCAGAAGTCCTTTGCTCAGCACCCTCTGATCAGGACTTTTTTTTCCAGGGGGTCACTCATGTGCGTCCCCCACGTAAGCCTATGGTGCCTGTTTGGGATCTGAACTTGGTTCTGTCAGCCTTGCAGGGTGCTCCCTTTGAACCTGTGCAGGATGCTGCCTTGGCCATTCTTACGCTCAAGGTTGTTTTTCTGGTGGCTATCACTTCTGTCAGGCGTGTGTCTGAGTTGGCGGCGCTGTCCATTCAGCCCCCCTACTATGAGAGACACCAGGACAAGGTGGTGTTTCGTTTCAAACCTGACTTTCTACCTAAGGTAGTGTCTGCTTTTCATTTGAATCAGGATATTGTTCTTCCTTCTTTGTGCCCTAATCCTAGCAATGCTAAGGAGAGAGTTTTGCACTCTTTGGATGTGGTTAGGCGTCTGAAGTACTATCTGGTGGCTACTGCACCTTTCAGGAAAACTGATGCTCTTTTTGTGGTCCCTTCTGGTCCTAGGAAGGGTTTGGCTCCTGCCAAGTCTACTGTCAGCAAGTGGATTCGTCAGGCTGTGATTCAGGCCTACTCTGCTAAGGGGAAGAATCCTCCCTTCCGCCTTACTGCTCATTCCACTCATGCTATTGGTGCCTCTTGGGCTTTTCAGCACCAGGCTTCTGTTGAACAAGTTTGCAAGGCCGCTACTTGGTCTTCTGTTCATACCTTTTCAGTTTTATAAGGTTGATGTTAGGGCCTCAGCTGATGTTTTTGGCCGAAAGGTTCTGCAGGCGGCAGTGGTTTAAACTGCCTGCTGCTGATTTTCTTTGGGATCCCACCCTACTTTATGGACACTGCTATTGGATGTCCCAACTGTAAGTATTAGATTTGGAGCAGGACGTACTGTATACTAAGAATAATACAATTCTGTGATTACTCACCTGTAGAATTGGTATTATGAGTATACAGTACGTCCTGCTCCAACCCACCCTTGGTTTGCATTTTCTTGGATCCCTTGTATGGTGATTGTTATCATTGTTATAGTTGATAGTTTGAATTGTTTAATTCTCCCGGCTTCTCTTTAACTGCTTTTCAATGCTGGGGATTTGTGGGAGGTCCCTGGGTATTTGAGGGGCCGGGAGGAGCCTTCAATGTCTCTGCAGTCCAGCGCCATCCGGCGGAGTATATCCCAACTGTAAGTATTAGATTTGGAGCAGGACGTACTGTATACTCATAATACCAATTCTACAGGTGAGTAATCACAGAATTGTATATTCCAAGTGTGACATACACTCCTCTTTAACTCTTCATGACACTTGGATTATTCTCCAGTAGAGGGCGAACTTCTGCAGAGATGAATGCAAAAAAAGGAGCTCCTCCCAGTCCATATATACCCGGACCTCCCACCAATTCCCCAGTTCCTTCTCTGCAGAAGGCGAGCAAGACAGAAGATGTAGACTTCTCTTACTTGCAGGTAAGCCCGCCCCCGGCCCTTTTTTGTCTCTGTTGCTGCCAAGACCCTTTCTAAATTGTCCCTATTTGAGCCTCCCAGCCTTGGCTGCGGGTCCTGGTGAGGGTAGGTAGCACCCTATGGGTGTGGAAGAGCATTGCTCCACCGTGAGACCCCATTACAATGGGTAGTCGGTTACCCGGGTTTGGTGATCCTGGTGTGGGATGCCCCGTCCCTTCATACCTATGGGCGGATTCTGGCTGGGGTTCCCCCCTTCCGGGTCCCATACTTCCCTCGGGGGGGGGGGGGGGGGGGGGGGCTGCCTGGTTGTTATACTCGTTTTTTTGGTTATCTATGGAACTGTGTGTTGCGTGTGAGTGTTTCACTGTGTGTGTGTGTGTGATATGCTGACAGGATGTTTGGCTTCATTGGGGCCATAGGCTTTACTGGTGCTTCATTTAGCTTGGGGAGCTTCTCCCCCTCAGTCGGTGTTCGGGGAGGGGGCGGGGCCGGGCCCAGTCCATGGCTGGGATCCGCGTTGCTGGGAGGGGGCGTGGCCTGGCGAGCGCGCGTTCTGCGCTGGCCCGCCCCCCTTTTTCTTCCTGCTTCTCTCCATGAGGCTCTTCACGGGGGCCATCTTGGTGCTGCTTGTGACTGCTCTGCGGGCTACTGGTGTTAAGGGCCTGGTGGTCATTTCCTTAGCTTATGCGGGGGCCTTCTCCTGTGGGGGGCCCCCTTGTTTTGCGAGGCATGTGTTAATATTTTTATATAGATTTAGGATCTATGATATGTGTATATATATATATATATATATATATATATATATATATATTCGCTATATATATATTTGGTGATGGTGGCTTATGATGCCTTGTTGTGTGTTACAGATTGCATCGCATATGTGCATGTTAAGGGGTTCCTCCTGGTCTTGGGGTCCCTAGTCTTTAAATTGTATCACCTCAAATCCTCCCACTGGGACTTTTAAGGGGCTTCCCGGGTTGCTTTTGCTTAATTCCCTACGGTCTTGCGACTGACCACAAAAATCACCATATGGAGGCTCCGCAGGATTCCGGGCTTGGGCTCCCTTTGGGACAATCCCGGCCATGTGTGGGTTGTGGGGCATCCCTTACGGGTGAGAATGTGCTTATTTGTATACCATGTGCACAAAAGGCCATATCGCGGCAGTCGGGTGCCCAGCCTTCTGGGTTGGCGCCCCCCGCTTCATCGCCTTCCCCTCCCCGCCTTATCAGTACCCTAAGTGACATTGGTGCCAGCGGGGAGTCGCATTCCAATGTTTGTGCTAGGTTGGCCAGCATCGCGGTGGGCAAGAAGGCCCAGGCTAAAAAGAGACATTTGACGTCGGTCCAGGCGACTTGGGATATTGATGATGATTCATTTGATATGTCGGATTATTCCCCATTAGAGGAGGGGGAATTGTATGAGGAGTCAGAGGCTGACGATGTACGGTTTGGCGATGCTGATGTTGGGCAGGCGCTGGGGGATGCTGTTGACACGGCCACGGTTTTGTCACATCTCTTGGAGGTTTTGGATATTGCGCCGCCTGAGGCGCCCCCTCTCAAGAAGGGGTAATTTTTTGGGGCCCACAAGCCTCTTTTGGAGTTCCCTACCCAGGGTCATTTTGATGCACTGATCCTTAGGGAATGGGAGAAACCTAGTCGGCTTCCGGGTGTTCCTCAGGGATGGGATAAGAAGTATCCTTTCCCGGTGGAAGCGGTTAAGCGCTGGGCTTCTCCTCCCGAGGTCGATGCGCCAGTTTTGGGGTTGACCAACTCCTCCGTGCTTCACACCCCAGACGCCACTTCCCTAAAGGATGGTGAGGATAGGCGCCTTGATCAGATTTTGTCTTGGCTGCTATGGAAGACACTATTGTTATGTGTAGTAGGACTTCAGCCTTATTGGTGGCCATGCGCCGATCGGTATGGCTCCGTCAGTGGACGGCGGATTTTGCGGCCAAGAAATCGCTCACAGCTCTTCCCTTCTTGGGGAGGTAAGTTACCTCTGCGGAAGAAACTGTGTCGTCCCTTTCGGGGGGCAGGCTCTTTCAATCCTTCCTTTCAAGGTGCCAGAGCTGGTAGAGGTTTGGCCTTCTCGGGTGTCAGAGTCTCTTCCTGGAACAGGGGCAGAGGTCGGGCCCGTCCCGCTTCTGCCTGGGGTTCCAAGACCAAGCTTGCGGGTAAACCAGCTCAGCAATAAAGGAGCGCCCTCACCCGCACGGGTGGGGGGACGGCTGCGGCTCTTCTTCCAGGACTGGGCCCGGGAGGTCACAGACAATTGGATCTTGGATGTGGTCTCCTCCGGGTACAAACTGGAGTTCGAGTACTGGCCTCCTCCAAGATTTTTAAGGTCTCGGGTGCCCTTGGACCCTCAGGCTGCACAGGGGCTCCTGTTAGCAGTAAAAAACCTTCTGGACATGGGAGTTGTATGCCCGGTGCCTCCGTCGGAGAGAGGCAGGGGTTTCTACTCCAATCTTTTCACGGTCCCCAAGAAAGAAGGTTCTGTAAGACCCATTCTGGACCTCAAGGTCCTCAACAGATTCATCAGAACCAAGAAGTTCCGCATGGAGACTCTGCGCTCGGCCATCAATTCCCTTCGTCAAGGGGATTTCATGACATCCATAGACATCAAGGATGCGTATTTGCATGTTCCAATTTTTCCAGCGCATCAGAGATTCCTCAGGTTCGCGGCCGATCAACATTTTCAGTTTGTAGCCCTTCCCTTCGGGTTGACCTCGGTGCCGAGGGTCTTCACCAAGGTTCTGGCGGGCATAATGGCCCTATTCAGAGTTGAGGGAATTCGCATTGTGCCGTATCTGGACGACCTATTGGTTTCAGCCTCTTCCCTCCGTCAGGCGGAGCTGGACACCCACCAGGTGGTGTCGACCCTGGAGAGGTTCGGGTGGGTGATCAACCGCCCCAAGTCCTCTCTCTCGCCATCACAGGTGATTTCATTCCTGGGCATGAATCTGGATACCATTCAGGCCAGAGTGTTTCTACCCCAGACCAAGGTGCAGGGGATTCAGGATCTGATCCGCCTTCTTCTGGCCAATCCTTGCCCTTCTATCCGACAGGGGATGAAACTGGTGGGAATGATGGTGGCCTCCTTCGAGGCGGTCCCGTTTGCGCAGTTTCACATGAGATCTCTTCAACTTCATCTATTGACGCATTGGGACAGGTGTCCGCTGTCATTGGATCAACCGTTCAGGATGTCTCCCAGGGTTCGGCAGTCCCTTCGGTGGTGGCTGGAGTCGAGCAACCTGTTGAGGGGCAGATCCTTTCTGGTTCCTCGCTGGGAGACGGTTACCATGGATGCCAGCCTGTCGGGCTGGGGAGGTTTCTGGAAAAGTCATCAGTTCAGCGGGGTGTGGGGTCCTCAGGAGGCTCACAACCCCATCAATGTCTTAGAGCTCAGAGCCATCCGGCTTGTCCTGTCATGGCTGACGTCGCACTTACAGGGTCTTCCGGTTCAGATTCGCTCAGACAATCGGACGGCAGTAGCCTACATCAATCACCAAGGAGGGACTCGCAGCAGGAGTGCCCTCAGGGAAGTCTCTCTGATCCTGCATTGGGCGGAGAGCAATGTTCCTTGCATTTCGGCAATCTACATTCCGGGAGTGGAGAACACGGAGGCGGACTCCCTGAGCAGGGGGTCCTCTCGCCAGGGAGAGTGGTCTCTCAACCCCGGGGTTTTTCAGTCTCTTTGTCGCAAGTGGGGGACTCCGAAGGTGTATCTCTTTGCCTCAAGGCACAATCACAAACTCCCGGCCTTTGTGTCTCTATCTCAGGATCCTCTAGCTCTGGCAGTGGATGCCTTGTCCCTTGATTGGAAGGATCTGGGTTTTCTGTACCTGTTTCCTCCCTTCTCCATGCTGGGCAAGGTAGTTTGCAAACTGGCTCTGGAAAGGGCGCCAGCAATTCTGGTGGCTCCAAGTTGGCCAAGAAGGGTTTGGTACGCAGACGTTGTAAGGCTGGCGGTAGATCAGTACCGGCTTTCCATTTTTCCGGATCTGTTATCTCAGGGTCAACTACTTTATCCCAATTTACCAACGCTGGCTTTGACGGCTTGGCTGCTGAAACCTTCATTCTGAAGGAGGAAGGTTTGTCTGAGGCTGTTGTTCAGACCTTGATTAGAGCTAGGAAGCGGTCCTCTTCTAGCATTTACTATAGGACTTGGCGGTCCTATATTGACTGGTGTGAGGCTAGGGCCTTGCCTTGCAGGGTGTTTTCGATCCCTAGGATTTTGGAGTTTCTTCAGCACGGTCTGGATCTGGGGTTCCAGCTTAGTACCTTGAAAGGGCAGGTCTCTGCTCTGTCTGTTTTCTTCCAAAGATCTTTTGCCTTACACCCGCTGGTTAAGACTTTTTTCCAGGGGGTCACTCATGTTCGACCCCCTCGGAAGGCTATGGTTCCTGTTTGGGATTTGAATTTGGTTCTTTCGGCTCTCCAGGGTTCTCCTTTTGAGCCGTTACAGGATATTGCTCTTTCTGTTTTCACTCAAAAGGTTGCCTTCTTGATGGCTATTACCTCTGTTCGGTGTGTCTCTGAGTTGGCGGCTCTGTCGATTCAGGCCCCTTACTTTGAAAGACACCAGGACAAGGTGGTCTTTCGCTTTAAGCCAGATTTCCTTCCTAAGGTGGTTTCTGCTTTCCATCTCAATCAGCTGGAGCCAAGGAGAGCTACTGAACACTGGCCGTGAGCATGAGTCGTTCTGACTCGAAACGCGTTGGTGGCAGACCCCGGGGGGGCCACCCTGTAAGATGTACACGTGAGCACTTTCCTTATTGGTTGTATTTCGTGATTTTTGCACCCTGTATCCCTGGGTTTATTATATTGCACTTTAATAGTAAAAGTCTTTTGTATACTTGAGATGTATGCACTTGAATAGGCACGGTTACTTTATTAGATTACTACTATATTACATGATATCTTATATATATTTTTTTTTACATAGATTGTTTAGAGATTTGGAATGTTTAGATTAGGTTAGAGGGAAGGCTCCCCCTGGTGGTGCATCCACTTATGGCACAGTATTTGTGTTTTTAATACTGTTTTTAATGATATTGCAATAAATTTGACTAAGATTATGACATTTTGAGTGCAAGTGTCAGTCTCTGTGGGGACAAATATTGGGGTGGGTGGAGGCCACTCCATTTGGGATTGTTGGTTGATTTAGGCCGTAACCCACAGGGCAGTGCACCTAGTTTTTATAATTGATTCGGTGCCGCCCCTTTTTGCAAATTGCCCTATTGGCTTCATGAGAGTATTCCATCTCAATCAGGATATTGTTCTCCCTTCCTTGTGTCCTAAGCCTAGCAATGACAAGGAGAGGGTTTTGCACAACTTGGATGTGGTTCGCTGTGTTAAGTTCTATTTGGTGACTACTACTTCTTTCCGCAAGACGGATGCCTTCTTCGTGGTGCCCTGCGGGCCCAGGTAAGGTTTGGCGCCCGCCAAGTCTACCATTAGCAAATGGATTCGTCAGGCCCTTGTTAGGGCCTATTCTGCTAAGGGGAGGGCTCCCCCTTTTAGGGTCACTGCGCATTCTACTCGTGCTGTTGGTGCGTCCTGGGCCTTTCAGCACCAGGCTTCTGTTGAACAAGTTTGTAAGGCTGCTACTTGGCCTTCCGTTCATACTTTTTCCAAGTTTTACAAGGTTGATGTGCAGGCTTCAGCGGATGCTGTTTTTGGCCACAAGGTTCTGCAAGCTGCAGTGGTTTAAGTTGGTGCATTCTTTACTGTTTATGGTTCCCACCCATGACGGACACTGCTATTGGATGTCCCAAATGTCATGAAGAGTTGAAGCGGAGTGTATGTCACACTTGGAATAATACCGTTTTGTGAGTACTCACCTTTAAAACGGATATTATAAGTGTGACATACACTCCCCTTCACCCACCCTTTTTGGTATTCCGGATCCTTTATATGGTGAACCATTGTTTTCTTGGTTGTTGGTACAGTATTGTTATATTTGGTTCTTCCTGGTCCCCTTACTGCTATCTTACACTGGGGAATTGGTGGGAGGTCCCGGGTATTTATGGACTGGGAGGAGCTCCTTTTTTTGCATTCATCTCTGCAGAAGTTCGCCCTCTACTGGAGAATAACCCAAATGTCATGAAGAGTTGAAGCGGAGTGTATGTCACAATTATAATATCCGTTTTAAAGGTGAGTACTCTCAAAACTGTATTTTTTGTTGCTCGTCTTTGGACCCGTTCTATTTGAATAATGTCTTTTTGCAGGTAAGGTTTCCAGAACTGCACACAGTATTCTAGCTGTGGCCTCACCAGGGCTCTATACAGCGGCATCACAACCTCCCTCTTCCTACTGGTGATGCCTTGAGCTATGCAGCCGAGCATCCTGCTTGCTTTTCCCACTGCCTGGCTACACTGTCCACTCATCTTGCAGCTATCAGTAATCAGTATCCCTAAATCTCTTTCCTCCGAGGTCCTGGCTAACACAGTACTGCCCATACGTTACTCAGAGCAGGATTTCCTTCTACCCAAGTGCATAATTTTACATTTAGAGACATTAAACTCTAGTTTCCACAGTTTTGACCATCTATTCAGTAAAGCTAAATCATTTTCCATGTTGCAGACACCTCCAGGAATATCCACCATATTACTAATCTTTGTATTATCAGCAAAAAGGCAAACATTTCCCACCAGGCCTTCTCCTATGTCACTTACAAATATATTTAAAAAAAATGGGGCCCAGGACTTACAAATATATTTTAAAAAAATGGGGCCCAGGACAGAGCCTTGCAGCACACCACTTGTAACTCGCCTTTGTTCAGATTGCACGCCATTAAAACCAACTCTGATACCCATCCTTCAACCAACTGGAAATCCACTGAACTATCCAGGGATTGAGTCCTACCTTCAATAACTTATCTATGAGCTCTTTATGTGGTACAGTGTCAAAGGCTTTGCTAAAATCCCGATAGGCAATATCCACAGCACCACTTTCATCTAACACTTTAGTGACATTGTCAAAGAAGTCAATAAGATTGGTCTGACATGATCGGCCCTCAGTAAAGCCGTGCTGTTTTGGGTCCAACAGGTTATTAATTTTTAGATGGGGAATTATCTGTTTTTTTTTAAAGAGTGTTTCCATTAATTTGACCACTATAGATGTTAAACTAACTGGCCTGTAATTACTGGCTTCTTCTCTAATCCCCCTTTTATGGATTGGTACGACATTGGCCATTCTCCAATCATCTGGAACCTCACCAGTTGAAAGGGAATGGTTAAGTAAATCAGTCAGAGGGGCTGCAATCACAAATCTAAGTTCCCTTAGAACTCTGGGTGGATTCCATCTGGACCCATCGCCTTACTTACCTTTAGATGTGCCAACTCAGCTAAGACATCAGCCTCCAGAAACTCCGGAGCTGTACCCTCCCAGTTGGATGCTGTGCTTATGGCCATACCTGCTACTATCTGAAAATACTGAACAAAGCTATTCAGATGGTCAGCCACAGCCTTATCTCCGTCAATATCATTATTTTCCCTATTTATAATTTTTGAGATTGCATTGTTTTTCTTCTTTCTGTCACCAATATATCGGAAAAAGGTTTTATCTCCCCTCTTCATAGATTTGGCCATTTCTTCCTCCTTTTGCCCTTTAGCAGTCCTTATAATCAGTTTTGCTTCCCTCTGTTTAATTTTATACGCCTCTCTTTCAGATACACTTCCACTTACTTTATACTTCTTATAGGCAGACTTCATTTCTTTTATGATAGTGCTAACTTCCCTAGTAAACCATAGTGGTTTCTTCTTCCTTTTATTCCTGCTAGTTTGTTTCACATATTGCTTAGTTGCCTTTAAGATGGCCATTTTTAATAGTGACCACTGGGCACTCACTTCTGTTGCTCTGTTCCACTCACCTAATTCTATTTCTACATAGTCCGCCATTTACTTGAAGTTTGTTTTCCTAAAGTCTAGCACTTTGGTTCTGGTGTGTGATTGCACAATGTCTGTTTTTTATTCTGAACCATAAGCACTGATGGTCACTGGAACCCAGATTTTCTTAAACCCTGACCTCGGACACCAGATCCTCATTGGTCAGAACTAAATCCAGAATGTTATCTCCTCTAGTTGGCAATGTCACAAGTTGTTTCAGAGACACTCCATTAAGGGCCTCTAATATATTCCTGCTCTTGCATGTCGATGCACTTGAGATATTTCACTCCACATCAGGCATGTTCAAGTCACCTGTAATAGCAATGTCCCCCTTCTCTGCCATTCCACTGATATCATCTATTAACAGGTTATCTCGATCATTAGATTGTCCAGGGGGCCTATATATCACACCAATTCTGACCACAGCTCCCTCCTTAGTCTGCATGGTAACCCAGAGTTTCTAGTTCATTATGCGTATGCTGAATTATTGTTGATTGAAGAGTAGTCTTGACATAAAAGGCTACTCCACCGCCCTTTCTATCTAATCTGTCTTTTTTGTACAATGTGGCTATCTCCCAGTCATTGTGATGCTTGAACCAAGTCTCTGTTATTGCAACAAGATCTAATTCTTCTCTGGATATGATAGCCATTAATTCACAGAGCTTGTTGCCCAAGCTGCGAGCATTGGTACACATCATGTGGATGTTGTTGGTATTGTATTCTAGTGTGTCCTTGGTCTTTTCCACCTCTACCCTACCACTGACCGGGTTTCCTAAAGTGCCAATGTCCTGCTTCATCCTAAATCGTAGGGGACAGAAATCACCCTTACAAGTTAAATCTCTTTCCCCTTCCTCTAGTTTAAATCAAAAAATGCTCTGAGTTCCACTCCAAGTTCTTCTGTGCCTTTCTGTGAAGGATGCAAGCCATCTCTCTTGAACAACTCCTTGTTTGGCCACCTTCTAATATCATGACTAATACACCCAAAGCCTTTGTCTTCACACCACTGACGTAACCACAAATTGAACTTGGCGATGTTGAGTGCCTTTTTTTCCTGATTACATACTGGCAAAACTTCAGAAAAGGTGATGGAACCTGTTATTTTGCAAAGTTCCTGACTAAAATTTTGGAAGTCCCTTTGTACAACAAACAAATCTTTTTGGGATAAGTAATTTGTGCCAAGATGTAGCACAATGTCCACTCGGTTATATTTGCTTGCAGACTTGACAATATTTAGAATATGTTTCTTATACCTATTAACCGTGGCACCTGGGAGACACCTCGCCTCCTTTAGCTCATCTTTATCCTGTTATAATCCTAAACTGGATATGCACCGCCCAATTACTAATGTAATAATCCTAGGTGCAAGCCTCAGGGACCGAACCACATCTATAAACTTATATCGGTTGGATTCCAGGGCTAACCCACCCCCAGGTCCTCATGAATGGCCGCACATTAAATCTCTCTTAATGCAATTTATTGTCAGAAGACACTTCCTGTTTGCAGGCTGCCTGAGGCTCCATGAGCCGCCATCTTGGATGTTTAAAGGCTCATAACATGCAGTAGATGCAGGTAGGATGATTTTTAATGTGAGCAATCTGTATGTACAGGGTTTGGGAAACATATAAGATAGGCTCTTATTTAGGGTGAACGTTCGCTTTCAGTGCAGTTTTCATTGCAAGACCCAAACAACCATGTTATTAGATTTTTTTTTTTTTGTAGAAATTGTTGAAGTTAACTTACCCCTTTGTTCTACATTTTACAAAATTAAAAGTAAAGTCTTCTAGTGGGAAGTTTATCCGGCCTCAAGTGTAGCATTGACTGGAACTGGCAAAGTCTAGACTAGAGCACATGTACAATGAGAAACATCTTTGAACTTATAACAAATGCTCCATTCTTTTGACATTTTAAAGTGCATCTTATATTTTTCAGATCTTTATTATAGACTTAATAGCTGCTTTGGGATCCAGGATGTGAGCACAGCAGCAGATTTCAATGTCTGAGCAAGCTCACAATGGAGTCAGTTAGTCTGTGGATATAATATAGAGAATTGTTCCAAAACTGTTACCTTTCTGTTGTGATATGTATAGCAAGATATGTACTGTCTTGCTACAAACTTTTTACCGGGTTCTTTTAGTCATAATGCAGGCAAAGCTAATCCTTACACCATTGTGTTGGGCTACATTCGGCTCTGTCCTAAAATGTTTGTTGTTGAAGCACGTTTTTGCTTAGCCTTGTATAGAATAGCCTGTTAAATACTGGAAGAATATTGTCTGGTCAGATAAGACCAAATACAAACTATTTGGATGCCATAATACACACCATGGGACATCACAAGGCAGCAAAGGTGGGAACATCATGGTATGGGGCTGTCTTTCAGCATACGGCACTGGCGCACTTCATAAAATTGAGGGAGGGATGAATGGACAAATGTACCAAGATATTCTTGATTAATGTCAACCCTGGGCTTTGCAGCCAATAATGCGGCCTTTAGCTTCAGCTCACTGCTACTATCAGGGCAGGAGCCTGGGCCTGCCCTTCATGATCCTCAGGCTCCATTCTCAAGTCTTGGCTGCCTTACCTCTCTGAGGGCCTTCCAAGTGATTTTTCATATTAATGAACCAACCACCACTTTAAAGAGGACCCACAGTCAAGAATGACTTAATCCAGACCAAAACAACAAACAGTGCTCATATGTATCCCTCCCCAGGGCAATTTAGATTGCTGCACGTAAAAACTAATTTACCTTTTTCTAACTCTGCTCGAGTAAATTTATGGAAGCAAAATGGCAGCTAATGCATTTGCAGGCTGCCTGCAAACAGGAAGTTCTGCTGGGCTTCCTGTTACTGTGCATTGTCAGTTGAATCCAGGCAGCAGCATGGCTGAGATGCTGGGAGAGGAAGCTCCAAAATGGCCGCTACCTTTCTTTTCCAACTGTGCCAGGCTGTTGGTCCGGTTTAAGTGATTTGAGACTTGTGTGAGGCAGTGTAAGATGAATGATGGCCACTCTGCATTCTGGTGTTGGGAGCCCAATACCCAGCCCCAGTACTGTACTGACCTACTTCAGCACCCCCACATTTCACCCACCAGATGGCAGCCTCACATGCCCCCCTCAGAAACAGGGGCAGTGCACAGGACTCTGACCACTGGTCTGAAGGGTCACTTTAAAAAAGGAAAAGGTGAGATAAACCACAGAGACATATATCTAAGGACACATGATAGAACAGTTATGAAGTTAATCTTATTTCATGTTCCCTGATGTGGTTGCTATTGTACCTCTGCAAGGAGGCCACAAAAAAAGGCCTATAATCTTCTTGCAGGAGTTACATGTATCAGTTGCTGGAATTAAAGAGACCATGCATACAACTTTTGCCCAGATGCTACACTAGTCACAGGATTTTAGGAGAAAATGAGAATGAAAGCCGCTGTTAACTGAAAGTCATACTTAGTAACTTTAGACACTTTAGTCAGACTAAACATGATAGACATAAACTCAACATTGCACATCATAAACACACGGTTACCAAACACGATGGTGCCAGCATCATGCTGGGGAGATGTTGCAACCGTAAAAGCTTCTAACAGTAAAAGAAGAAAAATAAAGTCTTGAGTCCAAGATCATACGACTCCATAGGACCTTTGCAGAGGCAGACAATTTTGAGGTGCCCCATGAAGGGGATCACATTCCAAGGAAAAGTAGCTAGAAAGATAATGTATGCACTAGAGAATAAATGATGAGGAAGGCCCCACATGGAGGGAGCCTGAACTAGGGAATGAATAGAAGAATACCAGAAGAACCACATACCAGCAATTAAAGGCAAAGTTTGACAAGGGTTTAACCCTGGACTTGAAGCCTTCTACTAAGATAACCATTCCATTCAAAGGCACCACTTAGTGGAGATACCTAGTTCAACAGTGGAGGAGTAGCACAAAAGAAGTTGAAAGGGGTGTACCCGGGCTGGAGATTTTGAATTAGGGACACTTTTAAGGATGGGGGAGGGATTACAAGCATTAGGTTAGTAGGTCAAGTCTGGAGCAAATGATCACTGAGACAACAAATATTTGGGCATTTCATTTATAAGGAGGAGAGTAAGAGCCACATGGGAGTTCGGTCAAGTGTACCCCTCAAGACTAATAACCATTTGTTTTTTAATGTTGCTTCTTTAAAAGGAAATATTCAGAAAATTCCAGGGTATAAATGTTTATCGGCACTGTGCTTGATATACTAAAAGCTCTTTAGGTCCACTAAAAATCCTGATTTGGGATGCCTCACAGTGTTAATAAGAGCATCCCGAGCCTCAGCACTGCAGAGAAGTGCCACCTGGCTATTCTAAGTATGTCACACACCTCGCTTCAGAATAGTCATTACACTTGGGTTATACCGACCTGTAGAGGGCGATCTTGCAGAGATGTCATGAAAAAAAGGAAGCCCCTCCCGGTCCATAAATACCTGGGACCTCCCACTCATTACCCAGTCTTTAACCTCTGCAGTCGGCGAGCAAGTCAGAAGATGGATGTCTTTTCCTTGCAGGTAGCCGGGGTAACCCCCGGCCCTCTTGTTGGTCTATTTCTGCCTGGACCCACTTTAATTAAAATTCCCCTTGCCTCCCAGCTTAGGCTGCTGGTCCGGGCAAGGGTAGACGACACCTTATGGTGCTTAGGAGCTATGCTCCACCATGAGACCCCATACTAAGGGGAAGGCAGTTGCCCGGGTTGGTGATCCCGGAGTGGGATGCCCCGTCCCTTGCCCTTCCACCTTTGGTGTGATTTCCCCCCTCCCGGTCACCCATTGCTCCCTAAACGAGGGGAGGGGCCTTTTCCCTTGTGGATTGATTGTTTGATCGTTTTTATTGAAACTGTGTTTTATTAGTGTGCGTGTGTCTTCCTGTTACACCTTGGCCGGCGCCGGCTGTTGCTGCGGCACTGACCATGGACAAGCGTTTTTTTCTTTCATTGGGGGAGCTTCTTCCCCTCAGGTGCGGTGATGTGGGGAGCGGGGCCGGGCGCTCGGCGCGATCCTACGGCACCCCCCCCCCCCCCCCGTGCTGCTGGTGCCGCTGCGGAGCCCGGCCACTGGCTGGGAGCCGCGTTCTGTCGAGGGAGGGGACGGGGCCGGGCGCGATGCGCGAACCGCGCCGGCCCGCCCTCCTTCTTCCTCATCTTGCTCTTATTATTATGCATATATATATATTTTTTTTTTATAATGTCACACTGCTCAGTTTATGTGTGGGGCATGTTGTGTGTGTGTGATTAGCCCTTTTCCTTATGTCTTCCAGGTGGACTCTTATTGGATTTTTAAGGGGTCCTCCCGGTCCTAGGGTCCCGGGTTTGATTAGGGCTCCCAATAAATCCTCCCATGTGGGACTTAAAGGGGCATCCCGGGTTGCTAATTAGCGTAATTCCCTTGGTCATTGCGACTACCATTAAAATCACCATATGGAGGCTCCCCAGGATACCGGGCTTGGGCTCCCCTCGTGGCAATCCCGGAAGTATGTGGGTTGTGGGGCATCCCTTTCGGGGGATAATGTATTACTTTGTTTACCATGTGCGCAGCAGGCTATGACGCGGCAGTCGGGGGCCCAGGCGTCTGGGTCAGCGCCGCTGGCCTCATCGCCTACTCCACCTAGTCTGATCCGAACCCCAAGTGATGTCGTCATGGGTGGGGAGTCGCAATCTGATGTGTGTGCCAGATTGGCCAATCTTGAGAAATTATTTTCTAGCGCTGTGACCAGAAAGGCCACGGCTAAGAGAAAGCACTTGTCTTCAGCCGCGCCGGCCTTTGATTTGGATGAGTTTGATTCACTTGACTGGTCTGAATATTCCCGCTAGAGGAAGGGGAATTATTTGAGGAATCTGATGGTTCTGACGATCAGCAATTTGTTGGCGCTGATACCGAGCAGGGACAGGGGGATGCCGTGGATACCCCTAAGGTCCTGGCTCATCTTTCCGCGCTTGGAATTCCCAAATCAAAAGCATTTTGATGGCATTATTCTTAAGGAATGGGAGAGGCCTACTCGGCTTCCGGGTGTTCCTCAGGGTTGGGATAAGAAATATCCTTTTCCGGTGGACGCGGTGAAGCGCTGGTCGTTCCCTCCCGAGGTTGATGCCCCCGTGTTGGGGTTGTCTAATTCTTCTATTTTGCATTCTCCTGACTCCACCACCCTAAAAGATGGTGAGAACAAGCGCATTGATCAGATGGCTTGTCACGGTTTTGCCAGTGTCGGTGCGGCCTGTTTGTGCTTCTGCGCTTTTGGCGGTAGCTACCAGGTCGGTTGTTAGGGACCTGTTGACTACTTCCAGGCTTGACCCGGCTAGTGATGAGTTCACCGCTCCCTTAAGCGGTGCGAATTGTTCATGTCCTTTGTGCTAGCCGCCCTGGATGACACCCATGGTGATGTGTAGTAGAACTTCGGCCTTGCTGGTGGCTATTCGATGGTCGGTTTGGTTGCGCCAGTGGGCAGCTGATTTTGTGGCTAAGAAGTCGCTTACGGGTCTTCCCCTGTGGGGTTGCGGCTTTTTGGAGAAAAATTGGATTCGGTCGCGAAAGGAGGCAAGTTACCTCAGCGAAAGAAGCAGCGTCGTCCCTTTCGGGGGGTGGCCTCCTTTAACCCTTCCTTTCGCGAGGCCAGAGCGGGCAGGTGATTGGCTTTCTCTTCCTCCAGAGGTGATTCCTGGAACAGGGGCAGAGGGCGTGCCCGTCCATGTCACACCTGGGGTTCTAAACCCAAGCCCGCTGCCAAGCCAGCTCAGCAATGAGGGGGCGCCCTCACCCTTGCGGGTGGGGGGATGGCTGCGAGTTCGAGATCCGGCCCCCTCCCAGATTCTACAGGTCTCGGGTGTCTTCGGATCCTCTGGCCGCGCAAGGGCTCCGAGCGGCAGTAAGGAATCTTCTGGACATGGCTGTCATTTGCCCTGTTCCTTCCTCGGAAAGGGGCCTGGGCTACTATTCCAATCTGTTCACTGTGCCCAGGAAGGACGGCTCCGTTCGTCCCATCCTGGATCTGAAGCTCCTCAACAGGTTTATCCGTCCCAGGAAGTTCCGCATGGAAACTCTGCGTTCAGACATAAATTCACTTCGTCAGGGGGACTTCATGACATCCATAGACATCAAGGATGCTTATCTGCATGTTTTTATCTTCCCGGAACACCAGAGATTTCTCAGGTTTGTGGTGGAAAATTGGCATTTTCAGTTTGTGGCCCTTCCGTTCGGCCTTACCTTGGCTACAAGGGTTTTTACCAAGGTGCTGGCAGGGGTTATGGCCCTTTTCAGAGCCCAGGGTATTCGCATCGTGGCATATCTGGACGACCTTCTCATTATGGCATCTTCTCTCAGCCAAGCGGAGCTAGACACCAGAGTTGTGGTATCCACTCTGGAGAGATTCGGCTGGATGATCAACTATCCCAAGTCTTCCCTCTCCCCGTCCAGGGTGGTGTCATTTCTGGGAATGTCTCTGGATACTTCTCAGGCCAGGGTGTTCCTTCCTCGTCCCAAGGTTCTGTTGCTTCAGGAATTGATTCAGCTTCTTCTGTCCCACCCTTGTCCGTCAATCCGGCTGCGGATGAGACTGGTGGGATTGATGGTGGCTTCCTTCGAGGCGGTTCCCTTTGCTCAGTTTCACACAAGGACGCTCCAGCTCCATCTTTTGGCGGTTTGGGACAGGTGTCCGCTGTCGTTGGATCAGTCTTTTCTGATGTCCCCCCGGTTTTGGCATTCCCTTCGGTGGTGGATGGAACCAAGCAATCTGATGAGGGGCAGATCCTTTCTGACCCCTCGTTGGGAGACAGTCACCACGGATGCCAGCCTTTCAGGATGGGGGGGTCTCTGGAAAGATCTTCAGTTTCAGGGACTGTGGGGGCCTCAGGAGGCTCACGACCCCATCAATGTTTTGGAGCTGAGAGCCATCAGGTTGGTTCTGTTTCACTTGACTCTTCAGTTACAGGGCTTACCGGTTCAAGTTCGGTCGGACAATCGGACGGCGGTCGCCTACATCAATCACCAGGGAGGGACTCGCAGCAGGAGTGCCCTCAGAGAAGTGTCCTTGATTCTTGCCTGGGCGGAGAGCAATGTTCCATGCATCTCGGCGGTGTACATTCCGGGAGTAGAGAACACGGAGGCGGACTCCCTGAGCAGGTGCTCATCTCGCCCAGGGGAATGGTCTCTCAATACCAAGGTTTTTCGGTCACTTTGCCACAAGTGGGGGACTCCGGAGGTGGATCTCTTTGCCTTTCGTCACATTCACAAGCTTCTGGCATTTGTGTCTCTCTCGCGGGATCCTCTGGCTTTGGCAGTGGATGCCATGTCTCTGAGCTGGAGGGATCTGTGGTTTCCTGTACCTGTTCCCTCCGTTCCCTATGGTGGGCATGGTGGTGTGGAAGCTGACTCTAGAAGGGGCGCCAGCAATCCTGGTGAGGCCGATGCAGGTTTGGTTCGCAGTCGTTCGGCTGGCAGTGGATCAGTTCGATCTGCCCCTTCTGCCGGATCTGCTCACTCAGGGTCAACTACTTTACCCCAATTTACCAATGCTGGCTTTGATGGTGTGGCTGCTGAAACCTCCATTTTAAAGGAGGAAGGTCTTTCTGATGCTGTGATTCAGACTCTTGTTAGCGCTAGGAAGAGGTCTTCCTCTACCATCTACTATAGGACTTGGAGATCTTATATTGATTGGTGTGAGGTCAGGGCCTTGCCTTGCAGGGTGTTTTCTATCCCTAGGATTTGGGATTTTCTGCAACATGGTCTGGACTTGGGGTTCCAGCTTAGTACGTTAAAAGGGCAGGTTTCTGCCCTGGCGGTTTTCTTTCAAAGGTCTTTTGCTCTTCATCCTCTGGTTAAGACTTTTTTCAGGGGGTTACGCATGTGCGGCCTCCTAGGAAGCCTCTGCTCCCTGTTTGGGATTTGAATTTGGTGCTTTCTGCTCTTCAGGGTCCTTCTTTTGAGCCATTGAAGGATATTGCTCTTTCTATGCTCACTCAAAAGGTTGCCTTTTTGGTTGCTATCACCTCAGTTCGGCGTGTCTCAGAGTTGGCGGCTTTGTCCATTCAGACCCCTTACTTTGAGAGGCATCAGGACAAGGTTGTTTTCCGCTTCAAGCCAGATTTTCTTCCTAAAGTCATTTCTGCCTTTCATCTTAATCAGGATGTTGTTCTTCCCTCCTTGTATCCTAAGCCCAGCAATGACAAGGAGAGGGTTTTGCATTCCTTGGATGTGGTTCACTGTGTGAAGTATTATTTGGTGACTACTTCTTCCTTTCGTAAGACTGACGCCTTTTTCGTGGTGCCCTCCGGGCCTAGAAAGGTTTGGTACCCACCAAGTCTTCCATTAGTAAATGGATTCGCCAGGCCATTGTTGGGGCCTATTCTGCCAAGGGGAAGATTCCCCCTTTTCATGTTACTGCTCATTCTACTCGTGCTGTTGGGGCGTCCTGGGCTTTCCAGCACCAGGCCTCTGTTGAGCAAGTTTGTAAGGCTGCTACTTGGTCTTCTGTTCACACTTTTTCCAAGTTTTATAAGGTTGATGTGCGGGCCTCAGCGGATGCTGTTTTTGGCCGCAAAGTTCTGCAAGCTGCAGTGGTTTAAGTTGTGCCTTGTTGCCTTGTTTTGGATCCCTGCCCTTTATGGACACTGCTATTGGATGTCCCAAGTGTAATGACTATTCTGAAGCGGGGTGTGTGACATACTTAGAATAATACCATTTTGTGATTACTCACCTGTAAAATGGGTATTATAAGTATGTCACACACCCCGCTTCACCCCGCCCTTTGGTATTCTGGATCCTTTGGTGAACCTTTTTAATGTTACTGTTTATAATTAGCTCTTCCTGGTCCTTTTACTGCTGTCTTAATACTGGGTAATGAGTAGGAGGTCCCAGGTATTTATGGACCGGGAGGGGCTTCCTTTTTTTCATGACATCTCTGCAAGATCGCCCTCTACAGGTCGGTATAACCCAAGTGTAATGACTATTCTGAAGCGGGGTGTGTGACATACTTACAATACCCATTTTACAGGTGAGTAATCACAAAATGGTATTTTACTTTCTCTGATTGTGACCTCCGACGGGTTACCAGCGGTGAAATGCAGAGAAGGGGAAATGAGGATCTCTGGAAAGTGGTAATGTTTTTAACCTGTTCTCAGTCTTTCCATTTAGCAATGGAAGCCTTAAAGAGGAACATCAGGGTAAAACACAAGTGTGGCCGATTCCCCCCTTCCTCACCCCGTCAGGCCCTGCTTACCTTTTGGATGCTCTGCCTCAGGGCCCGATTCTCTCCCCGCCAGTGGCTTAGAGTCTCTAAATGACAGCACAGCTTTCGCCATGCTCTTCAAAGTCGCGCACCGCTCAGCGAAGTCCCACGGCTTTTAGGCGGCTTCATGGGCACTGTGCAGATGCAAGATCGGGGGACGCGCAAATTCGCCCAGAATCCGGGGGACCTAGAAGATAAATGCCCTGGCGAGGTCAGTACAAACTGCCCAAAAATAAAACCGGAGGGGGCAGCAGTCCAGTGAGGTTTGGTGGGAGGTTTTAACCTCCCCCGATCTTCCTCTTTAAAATGTTTCTTCTTTTTTCTAAATGTGTGTATATAACGAGTCTTGGTGGGTGATGAGTTTGATGCTTTGTCTGCCTGTCTTGGCAGTTTATCTTTATCATGCAACGTGCCATCCCCTCCCGCAACGCCTGCTAAATCGTATATTAAGAGCTGATGAAATACGCACTGATATACATATTGTTTTTAGGCATTTTAACACATCGGTTCATATAACTCATCCCAACCTATTTCATCACTGTTTTCAGGTTGTTTTTTTAACACTGATATTTTTGAGAAAGAGACAATGTTTTAATAAGAAGCAAATGTTTTAAATGTCAGTTTTGCTCTCAAAACATGACCCTGAAAATAAAACAAGCTCGATTTCAACAGCATATAAATAATCAGAACATTCCTTAACAGATAACACTCACTAAAGGGTCTAGCAACCCTCTGCTTAGGCAAACAGAGACACCGCAACATTTGTACACCTGCCAGCGCATTTATTCTTAGTATACAGTACGTCCTGTCCTGCTCCAGATATAATACACTTGGGTTATCCTCTGCCAGATGGCGCTGTACTGCAGAAGCATGCGAAAAACAGCCTCCTCCCGGCCCTTCAAATTCCCAGGGACCTCCTACGAATCCCCAGATTTCTCTGCAGTGCTGACTGCGAAGACATGAAGTATCACTCTCTTGCAGGTGAGCGGGGCTATTAAAGCCTGCGGCCCTGTTGAACTATTCCCACCCGTCCTCCCTGTGATGTGCTTCCCAGCTTGGGCTGCGTCGGTCGGGTGAAGGTAGGCAGCACCTTGTGTGCTTATGGAGCCATGCTCCACCGCAGTCCCCCCCACCAAAGGGTAGGTGGTTTAGGCTGATGGTGAGCCTCTAGAGGATGCCCCTCCCACGCTATTTTCCCATGCCCCGTGTAGCGGTGGGCCGTATACAAAGGGTCGCCATCCTCCCTCGTTCCCCCCGTAGTCCGGGGGAAAGAAAGGGGGGGCGTATGTGTGTGTGTTGCAAGGTCTTGTGTATGTTTTACACGTTATGGCCTTAGTCTGCCCGGACTAGTATCCCAGGGGTCAGAACCGCGCTGTTAGTTCCTACTGTGTAATTGTCACCGCCGCGCGCACTTCTTCCTTTGCTGGATGTGCGGCGCTGGGCGGCGACATCGCCTCAGACGCTACAGCGTCTTCATTGGCAAATCATCTCCTATAGTGTCCTATTCACTCCACTCCTATAACAGTTTGTATCCACCTCAGAGCTTTGCGCTCTTCGGGGGGGGCAGGGACATAGGTTGGCGCGCTCCGCGTCACTGGACGCTCTGGCCCACCCTTCGAGGTTCGCTTTGGCGCCATTTTGATGCTGGTTCTTACTGCGCATGGTTCTGACATCCTTTATTCCCATTATGTCTTTCAGACTGGTGAACACCATTGGCTTCTCCCGGCCCGGTGTTAAATTATAGCGGGGCTTGTTAAATTCTCCCACTTCCATAGCGGGTCTTGGGGCATCCAGGGTTACTTAGAGTGTAAATCCCTACCGGCATAGTGTGCCTTTGATTAATCACCATATGGAGGCATCTCAGAATTATGTGACCGGGGTCCCTCCGGGACAAGACCGGCGGTGTATAGCGTGTGGACAACCCCATGCTGATGCTGGCAGGGCTCGGGTCTGCGTACCCTGTGCCGAGCAAGCACTGGCCCTGCAATGAGGTCGGCCAGTGGCTACACCCAGCTTCAATTCACCTATCTCCCCAGGCTTAAATCTCTCTCCTGCTGAGTCGCCTACAAGTGGGGAATTGCAGCCTGACGGCCCTTCCAGGCTGCCTACGGCTTAACAGATTATTGCTAGGTTGTCAGAGCGTATGGGTCCTGGTAGAAAGCGGCACCTGTCGCCCCATGTTTCTGTATGCTCTATGAGAACTGAGGGGTTTGCTACTCCGTGTGACTATACCCCTTCTGAAGAAGGGGAATTGTTCTCTGACTCCAGCTCTTCTGATGAGATGACGAGGACTCAAGATGATTCTGGCTCGGAATACTGGGGCCAGTGTGACACTGACGACCTGTTGCTTAAGGTCTTTAAGGCACTGTCTATCTCTCCCCCCGGTCAGGTCCCCAAGCCTAGAGGGGAGCGTTTCCATACTGCGACTGCACGTTTGGAATTTTTAGAGCAGGCTCATTTCCATGCTCTTGTCCTCAAAGAATGGGAATGCCTCAGTAAACTTCCAGGGGACTGGGATAGGAAATACCCATTTCCCCCTGAGGTGGTTAATTGCTGGTCGTCACCCCCCGTGGTGGATGCGCCGATCATAGGGGTCCCTAACCCCCCCTTTATTACAACCCCTGCCTATAGCGCCCTTCGGGATGCTGAGGACCGACGCATTGAGCTGCTGGCCTCCCATGCCTTTTCTTGTGCCGGGACGGCGCTGCGTCCGGCCTGTGCCGCAGCCATTACTGCGGTGGCCGCTAGAACCCTCATCAAAAAATTGCTCGATCATCACCCCGAGGATCTCCCTTGGGAGGTGTTCAATGCACTCTCCAATTGTGATGTATTTGTGAAGTTTATTCTATTGGCGCTAGATGACGTGATTAGAATGTGTGCAAGAACTTCCGCCCTTGCGGTGGCTATTCGTCGCTTGCTCTGGCTGCGACAGTGGGGTGCTGATGATGCTACTAAAAAGACTCTTACTGGGCTCTCCTTCAGAGGGCATCGCCTATTTGGGGCCCGCCTAGACCTGTTCGGTAAAAAGGGCAAATCACCCCTTCGCAGACGGCCGTCCCGGCCCCCTCGAGGCAGGAGCACCCCCCCTCCCCCCTACCTTAGTGTTAAACAGAAACCAGGGTGTCTTTCCAGATTTTTGGGGCAGACTCCTTCCCCACGAGCAGCAGGCAACGTTCTGGCCCCTCCGGCGGGGCTAAGCCCAAATCTTCCACCAAATCCCCTCAAGCATGATGGGGCGCCCTCGCCCGGCTGGGTGAGGGGATGGCTGCAGCACCTTGCTCTTATCAGGAGGCATTTCGCCTCACTCTGACGGATCAGGAGGTTGTGCCCTCCAGATACAGGATAGTGTATGCTGCTCTGCCTTCCCCAGTTTTTTATCAGACCCCAGGTACGCCTGGCCCCTGCCCCTGTTCAGTTGGCTCATGTTAGGCCTGCAAGGTCTGAAGGTCTCTTGCAGATTGCCCGTAATAGGCAGAGGCAAGGGATGCTATACCACCTCCCACAGCCCCCAAAGGATGGGTCAGGTGGCCCATTCTGAATTCACAGCAGTTCTCTAATTACAGGCAGTTTCCTGCATGGATACTCTTGAGTGTGGCTATCAGCACCTTGCGCCCAGTGGGCGTCTTGCCGCCCGGGGCACTCTTCAATGCTTATGTTTACATCCCTGTGCCCTCAGATCTCTGAGGCTCTCCAGGTTCGTGTTGGAATTCCAACACTGTTAATTGTGGCCCTGCCATCTGGCCTCTCTTCAATTCCTAGAGTGTCACTCAGGTGCTGTCGATGGTGATGTCTCTGATGAGACCAAGGGACGTCCGCCCGATGTTTACCCGGATGCCCTTCCTCACTTTCCTGTCTCTGAGTCAGGATAGTTGGATACCCGGCTGGTGGGCCATTGGGAGTCATTTGGATGGGTGTCAATCACCTCGAGTCCTCGCTGTTCCCTAACGTGGTGACTCCATTAATAGGAATGATTCTGGATCAGTTTCAAACCAGATCCCGCCCTTTTCAGCAATTAGGTGGGCATTCTGGTCTCATGGGCCCAGTCCCTCACTACTGTCCCGGTTTCTTAACACCAGGCAGAGATGCAACTGGTGGCCCATTGTTAACTTGCTTGGCAGGAGCCCGAGCAGCGAAAGTGGTCCCTTATGCTTAGTTTCCCTTGAGCCGTCTGCGACTTCTAGTGGTAAGCATAGGACAGGGATCCAGCGCCCCTGGAGCAGGGCAGGTGGGCCTTCCCTCCTGTATGACGGTTTTCTCTTGAAAGTGAATGAACTCGAGGGACCTGTCTGAGGGCAGTTCCCTCTTGCCTTCCTGGAAACGGCCACCATGGATGCCAACCTTTCAGGTTGAAGGGGATGGTTTCTTCCAAAACTCTCTGCGATGGTGGGGCCCTTAGAGGGTCCTTACGGCTATGGAAGTCTAAGCAGTAAGCGTTTTCCAGTTGGCCCTTCTCGCTTGACCGTTCCCCTTCCGGAATTGCCAGGCTGGGGGTGCTCGGTCCGTCTGATGACAGGCGTACTACATTAACCATCGGAAGGGGCCTGGAGCTGGCGGACCTTCCAGGGAGTGTCTATGTTCCCTTCTGGGCGGAGACAATGTCCCCTGCATGTTAGTGATATTAGCTCCGGCTAAGCCCCTCTGCGACAGGATGTGCTAATCCCCGTGTCGCTATGGAATCCATCCAGTCTTGGATCTGTTGGGTTCTGTTACCCTCACAGGCTATCGTCCTTGTTTCCCTGTCCCAGGATCCTATCTCAGTGGTCCGGATGCCTTAGTACCGTCTTGACAGGACTTTTGGTTCTGTATGCCCTTCTCCGTTCCCTCTGCTAGGCAGGGTTATGCGGAAGATTACTCTGGTAAGGGGACCAGTAATGCTGGTGGCCCCCTGTTGACCTAGTATGGTGGTTGCAGTTAGGGTACTGTGGTCAGTAGTTTCTGCACCTTGCCAGGAGTGCCAGTTGATCACTCAGGGCCCTTTACATCACTATAGTTCATGGTCCCTGGCCTAAGTGGATCTGACTGCTGAGGCATACATCTTGGTGGAGGCTAGTTTAGCTGCCTCTGTGTTGTGACTATGGGATGTCTAGGAGTGAGCCTCCTCTGCGTCTTCTTCTATTGTTGTAGGGTTTGGCATACCCACATTATTGGGACGAGTCTAGTCCTCTTACTTGTTGGAAGTTTTCGGGTTCCAGGACTCCAGTGTGGCCTTCAGCATAAATTAGAGTTGGTCCCCCAACTCTGCTCTCTGAGGGGTCAGGCTCTGCCCTGTCCACCTTGCCTTAACAGTTCTGGTTCAGTTTTCTTTGGTTAAGACTTCCTTCAGGGGATGCCCACGTGCGCCCTCCATGTACTCCTATGGCCCCTGTTGGCATTAAAATTGATTTCATTCCGTCTGCTTGCAGGTTGTCTCCTGGTCCTATTCAGGACACTGTCTGGATGTCCTTACCCTTAAGGGGGTCCTTCTGGTGACTGTTACCTTGGTCAGGCGTGTGTTAGCGGGCGGTTCGGTCTACCTAGCCCTCTTTCCTTGAGATACACCAGGATAAAGGGAGTTCCGTCTGAAGCCGGATTCTCTACATCTGTGGGTGTCGTATGTTCAATTATCCGAGATATTGTTTTCCACGGCTGTCCCCCTTCCTTGCAACGTTGAGGAAGTGGTTCTGCATTCCTTATACAGGTGTTGGCAGTTTTTTCTTAGAAGTCACTGTGTCCTTTAATGGAACTGAGGTTCCTTGGGGCTTGTGGTCATTACATCCTGAATGTGCTCGATCTCGCCTGCTCTCGGGAGTTGGGCGGGTTGGTCCTGGTTGTTACCTTAATGGACGTTACTCCTGGTACCTTGTTTCTTTGGCCTTGGCTTCTGCCAAATGCATTAGCTAATCGGATTGTCAGGCTATTACTCAGGACTATTCAGGCAAGGGGGAGATCCTCCCTTGTCGCCTTGATTCCTTCTATGCGTGCTAGCTTCAGCACCGGTTTTGCTGTTTAACTGATTGGTTAGGCCACTACCATTGGCCTTCTGTTCATACCTTTTGCAAGGTTTCTTTTACAACGTTGATGTTAGGGCCTCAGCTCATGCTGTCTTGGCCGTCTGGTTCTGCAGGTGACAGTGCTTTAAACTGTCTGCTGTGGTCGTATTGTTGTTGGGGATCCCACCCTACTTATGGACACTGCTTTTGGATGTCCCGAGTGTAAGTATTATATCTGGAGCAGGACGTACTGTATACTAAGAATAATACAATTCTGTGAAATACTCACCTGTAGAATTGGTATTATTGGTATACAGTACGTCCTGCTCCACCCCACCCTGTTGTTGCCTTTTTCTGTATCTCCTGTATGGTGATTTTATCATGGTTATCTTTACCAGTTTGTTTCTGGGTGGTTTAATTCTCCCGGCTTCTTGTTCACTGCTTGTCAATGCTGGGGATTCGTGGATGGTCCCTGGGTATTTGAAGGGCCGGGAGGAGCCTGTTTTTCGCATGCTTCTGCAGTACAGCGCCATCTGGCGGAGGATAACCCGAGTGTAAGTATTATATCTGGAGCAGGACGTACTGTATACCAATAATACCAATTCTACAGGTGAGTATTTCACAGAATAGTATTTTTTTCTGTACGGATTACATGTACATTCAGGTAATTGGGCCCAATCGGATGTCAGTCCTGGAGCTAGCCATTTGACATAAGCTAGGTGAGACTGGGGGGTTACTTAAAGCAGACCACCAGTCAAAAATGACTTAAACCAGACCAACACAACAAACATTGCTCATATTCACCCCTCCCCAGGGCAATTTAGATTGCTGCACATAAAAATTAATTTACCTTTTCTAACTCCTGTCTAGGTCAATTTTATAAACAAGATGACAGCTCATGCATTTGCAGGCCACCTGGAAACAGAGGGGCTGCTGGGCTTCCTGTAACTGTGCATTGTCAATTATGTCACTTGGAAGTGGAAGCTCCAAAATGGCCGCTACCTTTCTTTTCCAACTGTGCCAGGCTGTTGGTCTGGTTTAAGCTCACTTAAGGCCCCTTTCCCTTTAAAGGCTTTGAAGTAAGTAAAGTGGGGGGGGGGGGGGTCTCCTCAAACTCACCAAATAAGGTTCCAAGTCAAATGCAGTAATTATTAGTTAATAATGGCCACCACAAACTTTGCTCTTAAAGAGACAGTTTAGGGCAAATGACGTGCACTAAATCAAAGAATTGCAGGATGCTTAAAATTCAGTGTCTGAATCACTAAGACCATTTCGTATCTAGATGTAGAAATGAGGACGAAGATGAGTGAAGGGCAGTGCCTAGCCCAGCTGAAGCTAGCTGCGTATGGAGATCGCTGGCAGGGAAAACCTGGTTGTTGGTGGCTAGGGAATGCGGTGACTGCAGAAGTCCTGAAGAGGTGGATCTTGAAGACAAGCGGAGGAGGCAGCAACAGCAGAGCTTGGAGGCTTGGCTGTGAGTTCTACTACTAGTGTGAGAGATGGTGGCTGCTTAGATGCTGAAAGATTTAGCCACTGTTTCTAATAGCAGCAGCAGCACTGTATCCTTTGTGTAGAAGATAATGTTTGGCAGCAGTGTGGGGTGTCTGTTGGCTGCAAGTTGGAAAGCACATTTGGAACACAGTTTTTTAAACAAAGGGGGGGGGGGGCGAATTCCAGTGACCCAAGGTGGCTTTCTGTGGCATGCTGTACGTCAATAGGCTCGATTCAGAGAGTCAAAAAAAAACTTCAGTTTAGTGTTTTTTTTTTTTTTTTTTATGTTTCCGTTCTCGTATGAGTGTGCAAGTGATTCTATGCATGCATTGCAATCCTTTTGTAAAGTTTCCGTCCGTTCGTACGGCAGATTACGAATACGAGTATGTCATTTTCCAGTGTGACTTTTCCGTTTCATTTTCACATGTTACAACGTAGGCTTTCGTTTTTGCCCTTTTCCCATCGTATCCTCCCACGAATCCTTTACGTTTCCCGTTGGATTCTGTTTCCCTTTTTCAATAAATATTCGTCCAGACGGAAATCCTTACGATCTTGCGCCAGCGCACTACAAACTTAACTCATTAAGGTGCTCGTCTACATATTTGCCACCCTCACTTCTACTACAATGCTTAGCTAAATCACTTAGCACTATCCTCCATCTTCCCTTTTGGACCCTTAAAGCTCACCCCAACCACTTAGCACTATCCTCCATCTTCCCTTTTGGACCCTTAAAGCTCACCCAAATCACTTAGCACTATCCTCCATCTTCCCTTTTGGACCCTTAAAGCTCACCCAAATCACTTAGCACTATCCTCCATCTTTCCTTTGGGACCCTTAAAGCTCACCCAAATAACTTAGCACTATCCTCCATCTTCCCTTTTGGACCCTTAAAGCTCACCCAAATCACTTAGCACTATCCTCCATCTTCCCTTTTGGACCCTTAAAGCTCACCCAAATCACTTAGCACTATCCTCCATCTTCCCTTTTGGACCCTTAAAGCTCACCCAAATCACTTCTCGGTCATGTGAATATTCATCTTTAAATATTTCTGGGCCCATTCGTTTTGTGTTAATGTATTTTGTAAATGAAATGACACTGTAACATTTTTTTTTTTATTCCATCATAAAATATAAAATTTGTAAAAATTTAGAAAATTTCACATTTTTACAACTATAAAAAACAAAATACATAGCAATGGCAGGCCACAGAACATTATTCTTCATCTGTGGTCCCCAACGAGTTGCGCAGCTCCTGCATCTCGCCCACCAACTGAAGGACCCTGACACTCAGTTGGGCCACTCTGGCACGTGTGGTCCCTGTTAAAAAACGTAAATTAAAATATTGGTATAACCTTGTTGGGGTCATACTGCAGTGCCCCCCCCCCCCCGTATGGTCCAAATACCTAAATCTGGACCTCGCCACCACGGCCTGGGTTTTGCATAGTGCCCGATTAGAGAACCCCTGGCCCACATTCTGCAGGCAAACAACGGGCATCAGGAGCAAGGGCAGGAGTGGATATCCAGAATCCCCTGAAAGAATTTAAATATACTAACATAAAATACACATTCTAAGCTACAATATTGTTTAACATGTCATCAAGGGCTAAAAACAGAAGACATGAGTCATCAACTATATTCATTGCCATACAGTGAAAATGGATTGATGTAATGTGAGCAAACTTACCCTGGAGCCATCTACCAGATAATTCTCCTGACTCAAACTGACGAAATAAGCCGGAGCTCTGCAATATATAAGCATCATGGGACGACCCTGGATGCCCTGCAAGAACACTGAGGAATGTCATAGCCGGACCAAACACTGCTTGTATGTTGTGTGAGTGGCACATCTTGCGGTTCCTGCAACCAAATATAAAATAATTACACAAAGCAAAGGTAACCGACTAAAACAATAGCTCCTACAACAAATTAAGGTTCAAGTTCAACAATCCAAATATAATTCACAAAGGACATAAGTCTAAAAAAATCTAGCAATTATATGGATGTGTGGGAAAATAAAGGTTTACATGCTACTAATTAAGGTCTAATTAGGATAAGGACTAATTAAGGTCAGCATTAAAATGCATCTATAAGGCATACATGAAATGTATTGATTCAGGTATGCATTGCTATACAATTTATGGCCTCGGCCATGCTGATACAAGCAATGCGTTGGTGCTAAAGGCGCGCAGACTACTCCACATAGCCGCAAAACATGTTCAACAATAGCAATCCGAGCCCTCAAAGGTCCCATAAGTGGATCGGAAATGAAACGGGTGGTGATCCGTCGGAAATCAGCTCTCTGAACCAGACGTAAGCCCATCCCAACAACGTAACTTATCTGAACGAACGAAAAATATCAGATTTTGTTTGGAAAATGATCCGAACTAACGGAAATGATCCGATTTGCTTCCGTTTATCGAAAGCGCATATACACATTTTCCCGAACGTTCGTACGAATGAAAAATGAATGAAAAAAAGCAAAAAAATTACAAACACCCACTAAAACTTTCACAGACAGCTACGGAAGTCCAGACGAATGTGTCTCTGAATCGAGCCTAATGTTATTCAAACCTCTCCTTCAAGAGCCACTAACAGGACATGTTTTGCAGATATCCACCCAGGTGGCTATTGAGTCGGCTATGTGGCGATTCACTGAACACGACATGTTGGTGGCTCTTTAATGGGGGATTTGGAGAATACTGCTGTAGGCAAAGGGCTGTTTCGTTGTTGGAAACAGAAGTTTCCCAGGAACGTATAGGTTACACCTGTGGTAGCTCTGGTATTCTGGGATAGAAAGTCCTGGTTCTATTAAATTATATGGGAAAAACTCTTGTATGCCCTCCAGGCAGGGTCGGTTCCCTCGTGTGACTAAACTGACCGGGTCCAGGGCTCCTTCACTACCACCCATGATCAAAACACTGCCAGCCCGTGTTTTTGCCACCAGCTTTGTTCGGTACAACTCGGTCCATTGGCTGGATTTTATCAGTCCAGAAGCCAGCACGGTAACCTGTAATATAAGAAGGAGAAGCCAAGACGTGATTGTGGATCAGCATAATAGAGCAACCCAATATTAAAGCGGACCTTCAGCATCATTTATTGAAGAGCCCAAACCCTTAAAAACGATTCCCCAGCACCTAAAATAATATATTTAAAGTTTTTAATCGCATACTTTTTATTCTTTCCTTCACTGGCCTGCAACTCTGTTAAGCACTAAGATACGGGCGCCGCCATCTTGGCTCAGTAGCATCACATAGTGAGGAGAGGAGAGGGGTCAAAAGTGCAGGGGGTGGGATAAAGCTGTGCTTTGCACAGACAGAGCAGACTTGGGGTCAGGAAAAGGTCAGCAATCCCAGAATTTAGAGCCACACAGTCAGAAGACACTTCCTGTTTGCAGGCTGCCTGCACCTCCGTGGGCTGCCAGCTCCCCCTACCTTCTACATTTAAACTCCTGGCTGTTCACTCCCCCTGGGTGGAGCTTTGGTCTCCTCCCTTCGGCATCTTCCAGCTAAAACTCCTAAAAAGTATTATGCGGTATAAGTTTTCGCTGTGAAGTTGTAAGACTCTGGCTCTGGGGTCAATGGGCTCAGTTAGGTACTGTAAACCCGATGGGTCCAAACACTGCTGTGTGATATGGTTCCTAGCCTGAGTTCTCAAGCACTTATGACTTCCAGAATATGAAAATGTGTTTGGATTATGGTTATTGTATACAGCGGCTCTGTCATTCTTTAAAAAGTACTGGCACCATTGTGCCTGGATTTCTGCTTTGAAATCTGCCTGCTAGCCAATCCTTAAGTTAGGATTTTTCCTGCATGCTAGGATGTGGGACCAGCCAGACTAGCAAGATTTTTTTTTCCCCACACCCAGGAAATCGTAGTGCATTTAACCCCCTTAGCGGTGATCCCGAGCGTGACTCGGGGTTAATTTGCGCTGTAAGTAGCGGTAACCCCGAGTCATGCTCGGGATCGATTTGGGAGCAAGAGCGGGCGGCGCAGCCTCCTTACCTTCTCCCTGCGATCCAGCGATGTCCCCGCCGCGATCACAGGTGAGAGCCGCGGCTGCGGCGTCCGTCTCCACTTCCGGGTTTCGTCTCTGTGAGCCGCAGAGGCTCATGGGGGCGGAGCCGTGCGTCAGAGACAAATGCAATGGTAACGCTTTCGTTACCATTACATTTGTCTATTCAAAACACCAGGGAGGTTAATAGCATCGGCATATCCGAGCTGGGATTTATTTTCGTCATATTCCTCATACCCATCTCAGTCAGCCACCTCATAGTGGATATGAGCCCTTGGATATGGACTTGCTTGGAATGCCACCTGCCCCCACCTTCTCTCACTCTACTTCCTTAAAGGGATAGTCCACCCAGTTAGGTAAAATACACATAAATCCACACCCAGCGATGAAGTCCCTCCTTACCTTCTTTCTGTCTGCAGCCTGGAAAATAAAGTTAAGCAGCATTCTTTAACCTATTACTGCCTTCATCAAGACCTTCCCCCACTCCACGTGCATCCACCAACTGAATTACAAATCTGACCAATAAGTGTCTGACCATTAATATCTCTCCTTTCCTTCTTATCACATGTACAAGCAGCAGCAGTCATTCACACAAGTCTCTTGAGTGCTGATACACATTCCTTGACAAAAGAGCACAAAATAAAAGTATGTATGGGCTACCTGGGATTCAGTGTTGGGTCTTGTCTAGATGATAACTTTCACTAGGAAAGTGGACCAAAACCGAAAATGGTGTCTATAAGATAATAACCCAAAGCACATTCACAACCGGTGGCGGCATCTCTTGCATTTTTCATGGACTTTTCACGTCTGCTCTAACTGAATGGCTGATGTGGCCACCTCTATAGCTAATGGACATTATTATTTGGGATGCTGAAGGCAGTGGAATGCTGCAGACCCCCTCCTATTACTCCCACTCGGAATTCAGGGGACTAAAAACCCTGCATGGCCATGGACACTCTCTTGGTGAAGCTGTGGTGCTAAGCGTGAATTGCTTCTTATTCAGTTCAGCAGGGGGAGATTAGAGGCCCCATGTGCACCGCTGCCGCCATGGGATTGGGCAGCCGGCAACGTTCAGGAAATTTTCCCCATATTGGGCTTAAAGCAGGTGCGGTTTACTAAGCCTGGAGGACTACTTACAGGGTTATCTGTACTAATTAGTTTTCAAACTTATTGCTATATGTGTCCCGCTGTAGCTTTCCCATAGTAACCAGACCAATCTGCTTGTTTTTCTGGCTGTCCTGGATATGTCATTAGCTATGACCGGGAGGTTTGGAGTAAAAAACGAATAGATTTCACTGTGAAGGAGAGAAGCCTGGCTGCCATGGGTAGAGCTGGGAGCAAAGCAATACAAAATTCCGCCAAGTAATACTGCAGGAAATATCTGACCCTATAAAACAAAAGTTCCACAAAAAAAGCAACTTTTCAGCTTTCACGGATGGCGGCGGTTGGTACGCGACGCAGGGGATGAGTGCCCGGCGCAACACAGCGCAGCAGGCAGCCCACTCTCTCCCTTTCCTTATATGAGTGCCTTATCTGACGATGAGCCCAGACATGCATACCGTGGATCTGTCTGGCCCACTTACACCCTGTTGCTATGGGGTGACTGGCAGGGGTATGAGATGCAAGCATTATAGCTTGGCTGGTCTGGCCTTTGCCCCCTCTGTCGGCACCTCCTGGGAGGTGTGGATGAGAGGGGAATAACAATGTTTTTTTCTGTTGCACGAAAAATTCAATAAAGTAAGATTAAACTAAAAATCTACTTTTGTTCTTCAAAGGTATTTTCAGCAGGTTTGGGTAAATGTTTAAGCTAGGAAAAACAAGCTTGCAGCCTATTGTAAAATGCATTATTTATATATTTTTTTCATGGGCATTTAAAGGTAGCATAAAGTTTTATAGGAGTAAAATATAAATGCACATCGTGTTGCTCTAGCTGTTTCACTCTTGCTTCTTTCAGGAAATAGTAATGGGGGGGCAAGGTGTGCGGGGACGCGAACTTAATTTGAACCCTCCGTCTGAAGTAGGTGATCATAGCACAATTGTTTGTGTGTACTGTAAATGATATTGCTGGCCAAGTTCAATCAGAGTTCAGCCAGCAGCCCCACATGACGGTAAAGTCTTCTTTGAAACTGCATTTTAGGGTAGAGCAAGTTCACGTTTGCCAAAATACCTGCAAGACATCTGCATATCAATGATCAGCACACAGGCTGGTGAACACAAGAATTAGAGTCGCAACACCACCGGGTAGGAACAGATACGGCTTCTGTTAAATGTGATATCATATTGAGAGTGCTTTATCAGCCCTCCTAAACTGCAATCATAGGCACAATGGGTGGCCATTCACAGGAACAGTTTTGTTTCTGCTAAACCTTCCCATTTAGTGAGCTGCAGCCAGGGGGTTTTGGGGTGATCCATGCCAGTCATAGACTTGACAGTTTTTCCCCAGCAGGACCAGCCTTCGATTAAATGTCCCACAGTGCAAGATTTTAGGATGACCCCCCCAACACCCCCATATCTACATCCACGCAAAGATAGAGACAGCTAAAGAGAAAGTGGGATAAAAGTGATTTGATACATAAGTAGAAGAGAGATGTAGAGAATGTGAGAGATAAAGCAAGAGAGGGGGAGAAATTGAGGGAATGTGGAAAACAGGGACGAAGGGAATTGAAAAGCAATAGAGTGATGGAAGGAACACTGAAAAGGAGACAGAAAAGTGAATGGAGTACATAGATAGGAAACCAGAAAGAAGAAAATAGGAAGAGATAGAGAAGAAAATTGAGGAGATTGAAGTATAGTAAAAAAAAGAGTGTACACAGAGCAAGTGAAACACGAGGGAGATGAAACAAAGGTGATGAGAGATGGAGAAAAAAGAGAAAGGAGACTAAAGGAAAATGGAAAAAAATCAAATATAAAAATACTGGGCCCATGTAACGCTTTCTGAAGGGGTGTCTCATGGCATCCTATGTGATTGCACACTCCAATTTCCATTTATGTTTGCCAAATTTTGAACCAAACTTCAGCTTTAAAGATATATTCTTAGTATACAGTACGTCCTGCTCCAAATCTAATACTTACAGTTGTGGTATACTCTGCCAGATGGCGCTGGACTGCAGAGACATCGAAAATAGGCTCCTCCCGGCCCCTCAAATACCCAGGGGCCTCCCACAAATCCCCAGAATTTCTCTGCAGTCTGGCTGCGAAGGACAAAAAATTGGCTCTCTACTCGCAGGTGAGCGGGGTTATTAACCTGCGGTCCTGTTGGACTATTCCCACCCGTTCCACTAGTAATATGCCTCCCAGCCTTGGCTGCGCTGGTCGGGTGAAGGTAGGCAGCACCGCCGTTGGTGCTTAGGAGCGCTGCTCCACCGCAATCCCCCACCAAAGGGTAGGCGGTTCAGGCTTATGGTGAGCCTCTATGGGGGGGGGGGGGGGTGTATGTGTGTAGATATGTATGTTATGCAGTCTGTGCTTTCACTTTTCACATGTCTTTTTCTTGTGTCAGCCGCCGTGCTGACTGGTCTTTATTGCTTTTAAATTTGCCGCCGCCGCGCGCTGACTTGGTTCCACGCTTGGTGGTGGCATTACCTCAGGCGCTGGTGCGCCATCATTGGCTGTTGGCCTTTATGACTTCGCGCTCTTCGGGGGGGGCGGGGCCCGTCTTTGGCGCGTTCCGCGTCATCGCTATTAATGGCCTCGAGGTATACCGACGCCATCTTTTCTGACTTGGTTGGCCTATGCGCGACGGACTCCTACCTACCGCGGTCCGTAAGTGCCCTCGCGGGCGGCTTTATCTGCTTCACCTTTGTTACGATGTACTTAAGGCCTTGTCAAAATTATACTCCCACGTCCCTAGCAGGTTATTGGGGCATCCAGGGTTGCTATATAGCGTTATTCCCTATCGGCGTATAGCGCCGCTATAATCACCATATGGAGGCATCCCAGGATAATGTGACCGGGGTCCCTTTGGGACAAGATCGGCTGTGTGTAGCGTGTGGGCAGCCTCATGCTGACGCTGACAAGGCGCGGGTCTGTGTACCCTGTGCTCAGCAGGTGCTTGCTTTGCAATCTGGCCTGCCAGTGGCTGCACCTGGTTTCACTTCACCTACTCCCCCAAGCTTAAATCTCACTCCTGCTGAGTTGCATACTAGTGGGGATTCTCAGCCTGATGTGTCTTCTAGACTGGCTACTGTTGAACAGATTATTGCGAAGTCTTTAGCGCGTAAGGCCTCTGCTAATAAGCGGCACTTGACGCCTAATGTTACAGTTTTCCCTATGGGAGCTGAGGAGTTTTGGAATCTGTGTGGCTATACCCCGTCTGATGAAGGGGAGCTTTTTTCTGATTCAGACTCATCTGATGAGAGACCAAGGGATCATGACGATTCTGGCTCTGACCCCTGGACCCCGGATGACACTGACAGAATATTGACCCAGATTTTTGAGGTTCTGTCTATCTCTCTCCCTGTTGAGGCTCCCAGGCAAAGAGGGGAGCTTTTTTCCATACAGCAAGATCACGTTTGGAATTTCCAGAGCAGGCACATTTCCATAACCTTGTGCTCAAGGAATGGGAGCGCCCCAGTAAACTTCCCGGGGTTCCAAAGAGTTGGGATAGGAAGTATCCCTTTCTTGCTGAGGTGGTTAAATGTTGGTCATCCTCCCCCCCCCCCCCCCCCCCCCCCGAGGTGGATGCCCCGATCCTAGAGCTATCTAACACCTCTGTCATGCATTCCCCTGATTCTACTACCCTGCGGGATGCCGAAGACCGGCGTATTGATCAGCTGGCATCCCACGCCTTTGAATGTGCGGGGACGGCGCTGCGCCCGGTCTGTGCCTCTGCCATTACTGCTGTGGCCACTAGAACCCTTATCAGAAATATGCTTGATAGTGCCCCTGATGATTTGCCTTGTGAGGTGTTTAATGCACTCTCCAGTTGTGATGTTTTTGTAAGTTTTGTCCTATCAGCATTGGATGACACCATCAGAATGTGTGCCAGAACTTCTGCCCTCGTGGTGGCTATACACTGCTAGGTTTGGCTGCGCCAGTGGGCTGCTGACAACGCTGCCAAGAAGGCCCTCACTGGGTTTCCCTTTAAAGGTCTGTGTCTGTTTGGAGGCCGCCTGGACCTTTTTGCTAAGGGAGGCAGGTTACCCCAGCGCAGGCGGCAACCTCGGCCCTTTCGGGGTCAGGATTCCTTCTCCTCCCCTTACCGTGGTGCAAGACAGGGAAGGGGGGTTTCTTTCCCTGGGGCCCGGGGACATTTCTGGGGTAGAGGCAGAGGACGTGGACGTCCTGGCTCCTCCTGGGGTCCCAAAGCTAAATCCTCTCCCAAGCCCCCTCAGGCATGATGGGGCGCCCTCACCCATCCGGGTGGGGGGACGGCTGCAGCACTTCGCTCACGTCTGGAGGCTTCATGTCTCAGACCGGTGGATTCAGGAGGTAGTGTCCTCCGGTTACAAGTTGGAGTTTGCTGCCGATCCCCCTCCAAGATTCATCAGATCCCGGATTCCTCAGGACCCTGTGTCAGCTCAGGAGCTAGTGCAAGCAGTGCAAGGCCTCCTGGAGCTGGGGGTCATCTGCCAGGTCCCTTTAAGAGAAAAAGGCAAGGGCTTTTATTCCAACCTATTCACAGTCCCCAAAAAGGTTGGTTGTGTCAGGCCCATCCTGGACTTACAGATTCTCAACAAGTTTGTCAGGGGCAGGCGCTTTCGCATGGAGACTCTGCTCAGATGTCAGGGCGTCCGCGTGCTTCCCTATCTGGACGACATCCTCATCACTTCCCAGCCTCTACATCAGGCAGAGTTGGATACTCAGCTGGTGGTGTCCACTATGGAATCATTTGGATGGGTGATCAACCACCCCAAGTCCTCACTGTCCCCTTCCTTGGTAACCCCATTCCTAGGAATGAATCTGGATACAGTTCAGGCAAGGATCTTCCTTCCCCAGCAGAAGGTGGACAGTCTGATTGCACAGGCTCAGTCCCTCCTAGCTTGTCCCCATCCCTCCATCAGGCAGGGGATGCAGCTGGTGGGCCTGATGGTGGCGTGCTTCGAATCGGTCCCTTATGCTCGGTTCCACTTGAGGCCTCTGCAACTTCACCTATTGTCTGTATGGGACAAGGACCCAGCGTCCCTGGACAGGGTCTGTGTGCTGTCCCCCCTGGTCAGGAGGTCCCTCTTGTGGTGGATGGACTCAAGGAACCTGTTGGGGGGCAGATCCTTTCTTGCCCCTTCCTGGGAGACGGTCAGCACGGATGCCAGTCTGTCAGGTTGGGGGGGGGTTTCTGGAAGTCCCTGGAACCGCAGGAGGCCCACACACCTATCAATGTCTTGGAGCTGAGAGCGATCAGGTTAGTTCTGGCTCGCTTGACTACTCATCTTCAGGGCCTGCCTGTTCAGGTGCACTCGGACAACCAGACGGCAGTTGCCTACATCAATCATCAGGGAGGGACCCGGAGCAAGGGGGCCCTCCAGGAAGCGTTTCTGATCCTGACTTGGGCGGAGGCCAATGTCCCCTGCATTTCAGCTGTGTACATCCCAGGGGTGGAAAATCACCTGGCGGACTCTCTGAGCAGGGGGACCTCTCGCCAGGGAGAATGGTCCCTATGCAGCAGGGTGTTTCAATCTCTGTGTCACCGTTGGGGCCAACCAGATGTGGATCTGTTTGCTTCCCGCCACAATCACAAGTTTCCAGCTTTTGTCTCCCTATCCAGTGATCCTCTGGCCCTGACCTCGGATGCGCTAGCAATGTCATGGAAGGACTTTCAGTTCCTGTATGTCTTCCCTCCAATTCCCCTGCTGGGCAGGGTTCTGCGCAAGATTTCTCTGGATGGAGTGCCAGCAATTCTGGTGGCCCCCAGGTGGCCAAGAAGAGTGTGGTACGCTCTGCCCTTGGTGCCAGATCTGATCACTCAGAGCTCACTACGCCATCCCAATTTACAAACTCCGGCTTTGACGGCTTGGCTGCTGAAACCTCCATCTTGATGGAGAAGGGACTGTCTTCCTCAGTTGTGGATACTTTGATTAAAGCTAGGAAGAAGTCTTCCTCTTCCATTTATTACAGGGTTTGGCGTGCCTACATTGACTGGTGTGAGTCTCAGTATCTTCCCTGTCATGTGTTCTCTATTCCCAGGATTCTGGAGTTCCTGCAGCACGGGTTGGAGATGGGGCTCCAACTCAGTACTCTGAAGGGTCAGGTTTCTGCCCTGGCTATTTTTTTCCAGAAGTCCTTTGCTCTGCACCCTCTGATCAGGATTTTTTTCCAGGGGGTCACTCATGTGCGTCCCCCACGAAAACCTCCTGTTTGGGATTTGAACTTGGTTCTGTCAGCCTTGCAGGGTGCTCCCTTTGAACCTGTGCAGGATGCTGCCTTGGCCATTCTTACACTCAAGGTTGTGTTTCTGGTGGCTATCACTTCTGTCAGGCGTGTGTCTGAGTTGGCGGTGCTGTCCATTCATCCCCCCTACTATGAGAGGCACCAGCACAAGGTGGTGTTTCGTTTCAAACCTGATTTTCTGCCTAAGGTAGTGTCTGCCTTTCATTTGAAATAGGATATTGTTCTTCCTTCTTTGTGCCCTAATCCTAGCAATGCTAAGGAGAGAGTTTTGCACTCTTTGGATGTGGTTAGGTGTCTGAAGTACTATCTGGTGGCTACTGCACCTTTCAGGAAAACTGATGCTCTTTTTGTGGTCCCTTCTGGTCCTAGGAAGGGTTTGGCTCCTGCCAAGTCTACTATCAGCAAGTGGATTCGTCAGGCTGTGATTCAGGCCTACTCTTCTGCCTTACTGCTCATTCCACTCGTGCTATTGGTGCCTCTTGGGCTTTTCAGCACCAGGCTTCTGTTGAACAAGTTTGCAAGGCCGCTACTTGGTCTTCTGTTCATACCTTTTCAAAGTTTTACTAGGTTGATGTTAGGGCCTCAGCTGACGCTGTTTTTGGCCGAAAGGTTCTGCAGGCGGCAGTGGTTTAAACTGCCTGCTGCTGATTTTTCTTGGGGACCCCACCCTACTTTATGGACACTGCTATTGGATGTCCCAACTGTAAGTATTAGTTTTGGAGCAGGACGTACTGTATACTAAGAATAATACAATTCTGTGATTACTCACCTGTAGAATTGGTATTATGAGTATACAGTACGTCCTGCTCCAACCCACCCTTGGTTTGCATTTTCTTGTATCCCCTGTATGGTGATTGTTATCATTGTTATAGTTGATAGTTTGGATTGTTTAATTCTCCCGGCTTCTCCTTAACTGCTTTTCAATGCTGGGATTTGTGGGAGGTCCCTGGGTATTTGAGGGGCCGGGAGGAGCCTATTTTCGATGTCTCTGCAGTCCAGCGCCATCTGGCGGAGTATATCCCAACTGTAAGTATTAGATTTGGAGCAGGACGTACTGTATACTCATAATACCAATTCTACAGGTGAGTAATCACAGAATTGTATTTTTAGGTAAATAAATATTGCTTGTGTTAATTCACATAGCAAACAAGCAAAACTATTGGTTCATGCCAATCAATCTATTGATCTAAATTGGGCTTATCACTTTAAGATAGCAGATCCATTAAAGAAGAGGCCCTCAACCCTTTTTATCAAGTACCGCTTTTCAAAATATCTCATGTACCACCTAGGTGGTATGTAGGGGATTCACAAAAACAGCCATTAAGAGTCAGCAAAATGCACAAAAATGCAAATGCTTTTGGTGCAGTTTTGTATTAATGGAGCAAATCAGATTTGGGTTCAGTTTACGTAACATCTTATGGGGTTGGGGAAGTCGGACCTGGAAGGTGGAAAACAGTGGCTACAGATTGTACATGGGGGTGGATGTCCTGTTTCTGACCCAGAGTCTCCAGGCCCCCTTCCCTGCCCCCGCTGGGTGCCAGGCTCCAGGGAATGTCCATCTGAGGTCTGGGGTGCTGCCGACGCAGCACAGGAGGCAGGGAGGTAGCGGTGGCGCTCGCGGACATGGGCAGGGCAGATGCTGACAGTGTCCGGACGAAGCACAGGTAAGTAGTAGTAGAGGGTCACTTGGGTTATAATCCCTTAATTGATTTTTTGTAGCTCTAGCAAGGGAGAGACCAGTCCAAGCAAAGATGTTTCCCACTTGGGGCCTGACCTTAGTCCTGCAGCAATTAACCCTGTCTCTATTTGAACCACTTAAGGGGACCCCCCTAAAGCTGCTTACCTGTAAAGTAGCCTTCATTTTTGCTATCTTCTCGGCTAGAAGAGTTAGCGATTTTCAGGCCCTCTCCGTATCTGAGTTTTTCAGGACAGGATACTCCTAAGACCAGATCCGCTTTATTTGCCAAAGGTTCCTACAAAATTTCACCGATGCCAGGGAGTGGTTCTACCGGCTATTGAATAGGTTCAGGGATAAGATTTCAGCCAGTTAAAACTACTAGATGCTAGGAGCATTCTTCTTTTTTACATTGAATCAACCAAGGAATGAAGAAGATCATCGGATCATCTCCTCGTCTTGATCGCTGGAAAGAACAAAGGCCTTCAAGCCTCGAGAACTTCCATCGCAAGATGGGTTAGGGGCGCTATCATGGTAGCATATCAGGCTACAGGAGCTTCAGTTCTGGACGGCATTAAGGCACACTCTACCAGGGCAGTATCCGCTTCTTGGGCAAACAATGGCAGCATTTCCCTTGAACAAATTTGCAAGGCGGCCACTTGGTCATCTCCGCATACCTTTCTGAAGCATAGTATGGTGGATTTGCTGGCCCAAGGACAGAAGGTCTTTGGATCAAAGGTTTTGCAGGCATTGTGCTCGCCCTGAGGTAGAATGCATGCGGTTAGTTTCTTTCATTGGCTAAGCTGTCCTCGAGGACGCTGGGAGATAAGCCCAGTTGGTCTCCAGGACGGCGTCCTATATCACGCCCCTCTAATATTCATCCTGTTGGGTTGGTAGCACGGGTGCTTGTTTTATCCTAACCTTTTTTTCTGTCTCCCCTTCGGGTTTTTGGCCTTTTCTGTCTGCTTGCTAAAAACACTAAAGGTCAAAGGGAAGGGGTGGGTCCATTAATGCTCTTGCAGTTTTGTGTTTCCTGTCTGCTTGCTAAAAACACTGAAGGTCAAAGGGAAGGGTGGGTCTATTAATGCTCTTCCAGTTTCCTGTGCAGGAGAGGAGGAGGTGGCTAAGCCGTCCTGGAGGACTAATACTAATACCGTTACGGGTATTTCCATGGGGTCACCACTCGATCACTGAAATATGGAAACAGATGTGTCCCAACAAAAAAAAAACAAATCTTCAGCGTCTGAATGCAGTTGTTCACAGAAGATTTGTATGGTAGTTTGCTCCATGAGCGACAGATCAGTTTATCTGCTCATGTAAATGGGCCATTGGCATCAAGACGAAAATAGGTGTTTGGTACAGAAGGGGTATCATTATGATCAGTGGCAGTCCTCAATTCCTGTGACATAACATGATGTACAATACTTCTAGAGATAGTGCCAGCACTAATCAACCCATCATTTGCAGTTGCTGAGGGGGGCAGTTTTTGCTGAAAAAGCCCCATGATAGTAAAAATGAGCTTTCAGCAGACTAACTTGTGTCATTCACCTGGACTAACTGGCAAACCACTTGGTGGAAAAATAGTTTGTATTAAAGCAGAAGTTGAAGAACATATAAAGGCAGAGTGTTAAAGCCTCATGGCCCATTTGCATGAACAGATAAGCTTACGACTTGTGTGCAAGTGGACAACTTGCATTTTCAACAATTTGTCCTATGGGACCATGTCCTATTTGCGGTCGATTTCTGTTTCCGTATGCCGATGGCAACGCAACAAATGAGAAATTTTATATCCGCCAAAAGTATTGTTTTGTTTTGTTTAGTAGGTTTGTTTACTGGGTTTTGTTGCGCTTCCCTGGGGCATCCCAAATCAGGATGCCACCCCCTGATCTGCCTCCCTCCGCCCTGGTCCAACGGCGCATGCACGGGCTCCCATCCAATCAGAGCCACTTGCTGTGATGATGTAATTCGGCAAGCGGCTTATCTGAATAGCTGGGATGGGAGTGCGCTCCCTATTGTCAACAGTCAAAGCCGTTTGGCAAATTACGCATTTGAGCAAGCTGCTCTGTTTGGACGGGAGCCCGCACATATGTCTGGGGAAAGGTGAGTATTTATCAGTGCCCGATTCAGGGTGCCGGACACTGCTTGGTTTTGTTCTGCTTTAAGCACTCTTTTTGCAATACTTTCTGATAAAAAAGCAAAATCACCTAGACAGGTATTGATTCAAAAGGGTTAAAGAAAATAAAGAAGGGTGACTGTCCTCTGATCCCTATTGGTAGCTGTGCGATGAAACTAATCACACTGTTGACTTATTCTGTAATACAGCCAGCTAACTAAATTTGATAATCTGTATACACAACAAGCTTTGTAAAGCGAGACATAAAACTTATGATACTGGTCTTTTAAAACTTTTTATTTTATTTTAGATCATAACCTAATCACAAAAGACAAAATGCTTAAACAAAAAAACATTTAGACAAGTGTATACTGACGTAGTGTCATCTAAAAATGTGTTTTTGGATGGGGATTGCAGTCTCTTTCCAGAGTTGGACGTGGATTAAGATAGACAGATAGGCTGATCATTTTAATGTGGACCAACACCAGGGTTGGGTGAAAGCTCTCCCCAGGGACATCCCAATATGGGATGTCCAGCTGTGTGAAACCCCTGGGATCACGGATAAGCTTCCCTTGTTTCCCGATCCCAAGGCACTACTGGTAAAATCCCTAGCATCGCTCCATCTTTTGTACCAGCCTGCACCAGTGTATCTGAACGCCTGGGGGACAGGGCTTGCAGCTCGAAGGAGTGGCCAATGGGGGACACACGGCATAGACTACAATAAACATTCTATGCAGTTAATTATATACAGAGCATAGAAATGGAGGACGCCTGCACATATGAAGTGATCGATCTCCAGATCGAGGTAAGTTTGCGGGCAACCCAAATCAGAATACCCCTGGGACAAGGGACAAAACACAGGAAACATAAAATCACGGTTTGTCTTTAAAGTGGACCAACACCCTGAGGTGCCGATCACCTCACACACCGCGGGACATCCAAGATCGGGATGTCCCGCGGGGTGTAAACCCCCCAAAACCCCCGAAAAACCTTACCTCTCCAGCCGCTGCTTCCCCCGCCTCACTCGCGCTCCTCTAGACGTGCACGCGCCCGTGCCGGCTGTCTCTGAATGGCCGGCGCGGGCGCGCACACGTCAAGAGTGACGCGCGGGAGGCGCCGACTGGCAAGCTGCTTGTACGTCGCTGTCAATCAGCTTGTCCGTCGGCGCCGATTGGACGGCGCGGCCACGTGGGAGCGGGGAGAGGTGAGTTTTGGGGGCTTTCTGGGGGGGTTTCACACAGCGGGGCACCCCCGATCGGGGTGCCCCGGGGAAGTGGACCAATACCCAGGATAGTCAAAATTCTGGGTGTTGGTCCACTTTAAAGAAACAATACAGGCAGATCATAAGATCACAGTATTAGTGTCTTATCTTCCTGATGATTTCTGCCAGCCTCCCAGAACAGAATAATTTGGATGATCTCACCTGCCATGCTACAGCTTTCTCTGTGTGTCTCTGTGAAAAGTGGGCGCAGGTTTGTCCATGTTTCTGAAGAAAATGCTTCTTTTCTTCCTCATCAGTGCAGTTAAAACTTCTGATCAGCAGTATACTTCCATAATAAAAGAGGATTCTTTTTGCTGCTGTTTTCCTATGCACAAAGAAGAGGCAAATATACAGACAAGCAAAAGCATGAGCAGCTTTTCCCTCTGCAGATAAAGTAGATGCTGTGTTCCACATAGTGGGATGCAAGATGGGGTGGAAATAGGTCCACATCTTAGGGTGAAAAAAGGTGATCATGCATAAAATCAAATCTGGGGGCTGGGCTACAGAAGAGGCGTCAGATCTCAGCTTCAACAACTGAATTCATCAGCTCATCAGACAAGCAAGCAATTATTTGTTTCACACTTAGGGCTCGATTCAACAAAGGTAGAAATAAATTCGTGTCACTCGAAAAATCAGATCGCATGCACAACGTTTTAACTTTTTCGAGTGATTCAAAAAAGAGGTTGAATTAAATACTTGCACTCGAAAATGTAATCGTAAAATTCTCTAATCACTCGTAACATTTTCAAAATGCTCGTAAAAAGGCTGTCGCAATCGAAAATTATTGGAAAATGTACTCAAATTTTTTTTCTATTGTTTAGTATTGTTTTCTGACTGTTGCATGGTGTTGTAAGGCTTTTTAATGGGTAAATGTAAATGCATAATTTTTTTTTTTAAGTTACCTGTGTAGCTGTATGTACATGGCTAACATTGTGGATACATGTAATAAAGAGGCAAGGTATGCTGTAGTGGAAGTACTAATTAAACAGTAATATTTGTAAGAGGCATATATGTAGTTTTTTTTTGGGGGGGGGGTTGGTTGGATTGCCAGGGACCTGTATTAAAAATGTTTCCTTTAATGCAGAAATGTGGCCATTGTTTTCTATACAAAGCTTGCTCACATAGCACCACGTGTCCCTGGGTGCAGGGAGCAGCTCTTTGCTAGCTTTAACCTCATGGTACGCCATTCTTATGCTTACACTATAACGTGGACCAAAAGCCAGGATTTTGACTATTCTGGGTTTTGGTGCACCGCAATGTAAAAACCCAAGGTCTTCTACCAGTTAATGGTGCCAAATAAGGATTCCAAAGCTGCACGATTTAGCCTAGTAAGCTGGAAAAGTGCTTGATATGGCAGCTGATCCACTTCCAAACGTGTCCGAAAATATGGGAATGGGTAGTGTGCGCCTTCTCTGCGCCACATCATCTGCAATATGTTCGAAGTCAATGGCCTCGATGCACAAATCATTGAAAAAAATTCTCATGGTAGTAAAAAATTTAATTCATGAGAAAAAAGCCTGATAATTTCACTGTTACCAAATCACGAGATAGGAAGACACTGAAAGTCAATGGAACTTTTTACTACTAGTAAAAAAGGGTAAACAGTTCAATATTTTTTTCAGGAGTAAAAAGTGCCATTGACTTTCATTGTCTTCCTAACTAGTGATTCACAAACAGTGGAATTCTAAGGCTTTTTTCTTATGAATTGAATTTTTTACTACCATTAGAGTTTACTACCATTGCAAAGAAAGTAGAAGGGCTCCATTGTGAGAGAGCAAAATGATTTTTCTCCTGCTGCAAGCTGCATCAAAAAACTAGTGTGAAACACTCTAATTTATATCATGTGTGTGGCTCATCAAGTCCACCTGAATCAGTAGTAAAATTTTCGAATTGTAAAATGCAGTAGTAAATTTTTCGATCCACTAATTTAATTCGCACTCGAATTTAATTCAAGTGACTCGTGTTTTACAATGGTTCCAGGTAGCTGAATCACTCGTAAAAAGAATATAGCAAAATCGCAACTTTTTTTTTTTTTTTTAATTCTTTATTTTCAGAATTATAACAATCAGTACAGAAGTGTAAAGGTGAATATAATGAAGTGGCTATACTTTACAGAGCCAGCTACTGTATGTACAACCAATTAAGATACACGTGCATAAAGTTGCGAACCGTTAACAAATGCTTTTTCCTATTAAAGACAAAAGGCTCGATTCAACAAAGGTCGAAAATTGATTTTTCGTGTGTTTTGTGCTTAAAAAGTTGCGATTTTGCTATATTTTTTTACGAGTGATTCAGCTACCTGGAACCATTGTAAACACGAGTCACTTGAATTAAATTCGAGAGCGATTGTAAAAGTGCGAATTAAATTAGTGGATCGAAAAATGTACTACTGCATTTTACAATTCGAAAATGTTACTACTGATTCAGGTGGACTTGATGAGCCACACACATGATATAAATTAGAGTGTTTCACACTAGTTTTTTGATGCAGCTTTCAGCAGGAGAAAACTCATTTTGCTCTCTCACAATGGAGCCCTTCTACTTTCTTTGCAATGGTAGTAAACTCTAATGGTAGTAAACAATTCAATTCATAAGAACTTAAAAAACTTTTTACCCTTTTTTACTAGTAGTAAAAAGTTCCATTGACTTTCAGTGTCTTCCTATCTGGTGGTTTGGTAACAGTGAAATTCTCAGGCTTTTTTCTCATGAATTAAATTTTTTACTACCATGAGAATTTTTTTCAATGATTTGTGAATCGAGGCCATTGACTTCAAACATATTGCAGATGATGTGGCGCAGAGAAGGCGCACACTACCCATTCCCATATTTTCGGACACGTTTGGAAGTGGATCAGCTGCCATATCAAGCACTTTTCCAGCTTACTAGGCTAAATCGTGCAGCTTTGGAATCCATATTTGGCACCATTAACTGGTAGAAGACCTTTGGTCGACCTTTGGGTTTTTACATTGCGGTGCACCAAAACCCAGAATAGTCAAAATCCTGGCTTTTGGTCCACGTTATAGTGTAAGCATAAGAATGGCGTACCATGAGGTTAAAGCTAGCAAAGAGCTGCTCCCTGCACCCAGGGTGCTATGTGAGCAAGCTTTGTATAGAAAAAATGGCCACATTTTTAATACAGGTCCCTGGCAATCCAACCAACCCCCCCCCCCCCCCCAAAAAAAAAAACTACATACATGCCTCTTACAAATATTACTGTTTAATTAGTACTTCCACTACAGCATACCTTGCCTCTTTATTACATGTATCCACAATGTTAGCCATGTACATACAGCTACACAGGTAACTTAAAAAGTGGAAAAAAAAAATATGCATTTACATTTACCCATTAAAAAGCCTTAAAACACCATGCAACAGTCAGAAAACAATACTAAACAATAGAAAATAAATTAGAGTACATTTTCCAATAATTTTCGCTTGCGACAGCCTTTTTACGAGCATTTTGAAAATTTCACGAGTGATTAGAAAATTTTACGATTGCATTTTCGAGTGCAAGTATTTAATTCAACCCCATTTTTGAATCACTCGAAAAAGTTAAAACTTTGTGCATGCGAGGGGCGGGTAGGGAAGAGGTGCTAGAAAATTCAACTGAGCAGGGTGCACCCTCAAGCACCAACCAGGGGGTCCTCAGCCCCCCATCACACCTCGTATAGAAACTAGGAGTCGCTTGAGGTGGATACATTTACGGGAGGAGCTAAGCGCCCGCCTGCGGGCCAGGAACTGTGAGCTGCTTAAATCTGTCTGTGTCTCTAAAAAGGAACCAAGGCGTTCAAGTCTGGAAGAATTGTTGCGTACTCTCATGGATAGAGGCGGTAAGCTCCTCCATTTCCATAACACAGTTGATTTCTCCTACCCAATCCATCACTGAAGGGATCACCTCCGATCTCCAGAGTCTGGGGACGACCGCCTTTGCCGCGTTAATGAGATGCCTCAGGAGCGACTTCTTAAATCGCAACTTTTTAAGCACAAAACACACGAAAAATCAATTTTCGACCTTTGTTGAATTGAGCACTTAGTCCGGACAATTTAAATTTGTCATAGAGTTGCTTTAAGTTTAAACCTGTGCGTTCCTTTGAAGCTGATACTTTGAAGCGGATACATTTATGTACCTTCCGATTATGCACAGGAATTTGGTGTCCTCTGCAAATAACTGAATTTCAGGCTGTTTGTTTTCCTATGCACAGTTGAAGTGTAGGTCTTGGAATAAATACCACAGCCATTACTGACATTCTCTGCAAGAAAAAAATATTTTGGTAACCTTGGCCTCATGAAAACACACTTCGATTTTCCCTTTTATGTTTATTGGCATTGTATCGGGGACATAACAGCAGCAGGGGAGGCCTCTCTCTGTTTAGAGAGTCAGGCTTGTTTCTATTTGTTCTATGCAAATATGTAGGGGGTCACATTTTTATACGCAGTATACCACGGATGGGTCAAGAATGTTGTAGATGTTACTCAAAGTAGACCTAGTGTGGCTGCAAACATTACCAATAGTAGATGAGCTATCCCTAGTGGATGCTCTATCTTTTAAATAACACTTGCCCTCAGAAGTGCTCCAGCTTTTTTAAGTTAGATGGGTTATGTTGTACAGCAGCTGTCAACACTAATACTCAATTAGACTAAGGTCTAGGCTTTTACTAGAACATTTACCTAGTTGTCCTAAACCACTCCAATGTAGTTTTAACATACATTTAGGGGCATTGTCAAGCTAAATTGTGAATCTCTGTACCAGTCTCAGACCTCTTATAGATTGAAACAGGGTTTTCTATCTATTTTTCCTGCAATCCTGACCTGTATTCCAGGTCCGTCACCTACCACGTTTTTTGAGAAGACAAGGCGTCTTGGGTTTGGGCCACAAATAGCGTTTCCCATGATGATTTGAGAACCTTCTTCCATGTGCTTACCTCATTATATTTGTCAACTCCAGTTATATATTTTTACTCTGATGGTGGGGAATAAGAGGAGAAGGGGAAAAGAAATGTAGATCACCCACAGCTGCTATTCCACAGCAAGCCTGGCTAGAGGTCTTTCTTCTTTACTTGCTGGGCATCTCCTTCCCCCACCCGGTATATCTGCAACCAGGTAGCCCGTACTCTCCCTCAATGGCTGCCGTTCACGTAACCTGTGGCAGCCAATGAGTGCAAAGTGATACATAAGCATGCGAGGTGGCAACAGAGGATTCAACATCAGAGATAGCGGTGACAGCACGTCACCTCACGTCACGTCAGGTGAAAGCAACACGATTGGAAAGTAACCAACAGGACCCAGAGGCAACTTGACCAGGACTGACGGCACGGGGGAACCTGTGATAGATGAAATGAAGATCTACAGTATTGCAGTGAATTGTGATCACATTGTGGGGCAAATGGGCTTAACCACAACCACGACCCAGTGCATAGATGTGAAAGTGCCCATTGATTTCAATAGGCTCTATTCTCTTCTGGTTTTTCTCCTGATATCTTCACATTCCTACTCCTGCAACACAATCAGGAAAAGTGTGATACTTCCATTATACATCATCTGTTCCTTTTTTCTCTTTTTATTTCCAGCTCTTCTCCATTCTCTGTGTTACAAGTTAAGCAGCTAAATTAAATAAAAAGGGCTTTAAAACTGGAGCCTGTGAAGCATGGAACTAGTAAGCTCACCCACTGATTACATTAGCTCAGCGAATCTCATGTAATTACCTTCTAATTATATAACCTGGAACACGTGTATGTGGCAGAACATCAGCATTCTTACCTCTGATAGCTGCATTAATGTCTGCTATTCATCCAGGAACCAGATCTTTCTTTCAGAAAATATATTTAAAAATGTCTCATTGTGAGACAATCAGTATAATTTCAGCTAAATGATGGGGACATACCTAGGCATTAAAGTAAACCAACCACCATTGAATAAATCAAATCATGTTAAAGTCTAGTCGTAATTGGCTGACATATTCACCTTACAAAATTGTTCTTTTTCCCTTAATCTGCAAGCCCATTGGGAAGAGCTTTATTTCCAGTCTATGATATCAAACAATAAAGTTCAAACAGAATGGACCAGAGAAATGTTATTAGCTATGAGCTCTTGTAGGAATCGTCATGTTTTAATCCATTTTTTAGTAATTTGTAATAAACGCACAGTGGCCAAAACCCCAATGGTTTCTCCTATGTATTAAAGTGTACCCGAAGACTAATAATTAAGGTCTGCAGCATAACCTTCCCCTGGGCATACAGATTTGGAGTGCTATGTATCTTAATGAGGCAGAATAAAACCACGGTGCCAAATCACTAGGTAGACATGTACATTGTCTGTGGGACAAGCTTGGGAGTCAGTAAGCATTTTTTCCTTCCTCAGTCTCATTTCATGTGGCATTAAGACTCAGGATGGCTGCTGACCTGGAAACTTTTAAGACTTTAGATATGCTTTAAGAGATAATATAGAATATACATCTCCCACATCCGTCCCTAACTCATGACTGACACCAATAAAATTTGAGTGCCTGCCCTGATCATATCCTGACTAGAATACAGCAGCGCTCACCTTTGTGGTTAAACATCAAGCAGAATTAATTAAAAAGTTCTAACCTTAACCAACTAAGCTCTATCAGGCCATGCCCCTTTCTACATTTCATTGTTAGTCCAAAGATACCAACCTAAATGCAACTATCATCTGCCCACAACCTCTGCACCAGTCTGCATCACTGATCACCTGCTTCCGCTCTCTCCTTCTGGAGTAAACTCGTGCCACTCAACTCCTTTGGAATGGTCTTCCTTATATAATTTGGCAGGTCATTTTCCCAGTATGTCTCCACATTGAGAACCCAACGTAGTTCAAAAGTAAAATGTCTGCAACATTTTTTGCCAAGCAGTGTTCTTTACAAGTAAAACAGACAAGGGTAGGGATAAGCTAGCTCCCGCCTGTAGACCCAGGCAATGGTGAAACGGGTGGAGATAGCTATACCTCTCATTGCCAAGAAAAAAAGGCAGTCATGCATAAATCAAATATTGACACTATAATTGTCCTATTAAACAAGGGTCTGGATCTCCATTTCAGCAGTTCTATGCAACAATTCTCTAGGATGATACATACCAGGAAAGGAAACCTTGCATTATATTCTAAGTATGTCACACACCCCGCTTCAGATAGTCATTACACTTGGGTTATACCGACCTGTAGAGGGCGATCTTGCAGAGATGTCATGAAAAAAAGGGAGCCCCTCCCGGTCCATAAATACCTGGTACCTCCCACTCATTCCCCAGTCTTTCATCTCTGCAGACGGCGAGCAAGTCAGAAGATGGATGTCTCCTCCTTGCAGGTAACCGGGGTAACTCCTGGCCCGTTTATTAGTCTATTTATGCCTGGACCCCCCTGTCTTAGTATTCACCTTGCCTCCCAGCCTAGGCTGCTGGTCCGGGCAAGGGTAGACAGCACCTAAGGGTGCTTAGGAGCTCGCTCCACCGTGAGACCCCATAATAAGGGGTAGGCGGTTTTGCCGGGTTGGTGATCCCGGTTTGGGATGCCCCATCCCTTGCCCGTCCACCTTCCAGCATGGATTCCCCCTCTCCCGGATTGCCCTTGCTCCTTAGAGGGGGGGGGGCAGTGTACAGGTCCCCTTTCTCCCTTAGTGTAATCTTTATTATGTGTGTGTGTGTGTGTGTGATTCACGGTGTGCATCTCTACTAGTACTCAGCCGGCGCTGGCTGTGCTGCAGCGCCGGCCGTTGTAGCAGCGTCGGCGGGGGAGCTTCTTCCCCTCAGGTGCAGTTGGTAGGGGGCGGGGTCGGGCGCTCGGCGTGATCGCCTACGGCCCGCCCCCCGTGCTCTTGGCACCGCTGCGGAGCCCGGCCACTAACCGGGAGCGGCGTTGTTGTCAGGGGAGGGTGGCGGGGCCGGGCGCGTCGCGCGAACCGCACCGGCCCGCCCTTCTTCTCCCTCTGCTTCTCGGGTTCTCAGGCAGGACGGACGCCATCTCCCCCGTGAGTGGCCCTTGGGGCCCCATTACTTTCAGGCACTGTCTGTGAACCGTGCAATATATAAAGCGCCTTGTAATTCATGAGCAGCCATGTCATATATCTATATAATTCTTAGATTATTGCAATATCAGTATGTCTGCATTGTGTCTGTTTGGGCATGATTGAGGTGCTGAATAGCTCTGTATTCTGTCTTCCAGGTGGACCCTTGTTGGATCCTAAAGGGTCCTCCCGGTCCTAGGGTAAGTACTCCCCATGAATCCTCCCACTCGGGACACAGAAGGGGCATCCCGGGTCGCTTATATTGCGTAATTCCCTTGGGTATTGCGACTACCAATAAAATCACCATATGGAGGCTTCCCAGGATACCGGGCTCGGGGCAACCCCGGCAGTGTTTGGGGTGTGGGGCATCCCTTACAGGGGATGATGTTTTCCTTTGCATACCATGTGCGCAGCAGACTATTACGCGGCAGTCCATATCCCAGGCGTCTGGTTCTGCGCCGCCGGTCCCATCTCCTACCCCTCCCCGCCTGACCCGTACCTCGTGTGATGTTGTCACGAGTGGGGAGTTGCAATCTGAGGTGTGTGCCAGATTGTCCAACCTTGAAAAATTATTTTCTAGCGCTGTGGCCAGAAAGATCCCGGCTAAGAGAAAGCACTTGTCCCCAGCCACGCAGGCTTCTGATTTTGAGGAGTTTGATTCACTGGACTGGTCTGATTACCCCTCACTAGAGGAAGGGGAGCTTTTTGAGGAGTCGGATGGTTCTGACGATCAGCAGTTTGTTGGCGCTGATGCCGAGCGGGGTCAGGGGGATTCCTTGGATACCCCTAAGGTCCTGGCTCATATGTTTGAGGTTCTGGCAATCTCTCCTCCTGAAGTGACTCTTCCACAGAATGGGGAGTTCTTTGAGGAGGCTAAGCCGCGCTTAGAATTCCCTAATCAAAGGCATTTCGACGGCATTATTCTTAAGGAATGGGAGAGGCCTACTCGGCTTCCGGGTGTCCCTCCGGGTTGGGATAAGAAATATCCCTTTCCGGTGGATGCGGTGAAGCGCTGGTCGTCCCTTCCCGAGGTGGACGCCCCTGTTTTGGGGTTGTCTAGCACCTCTGTCTTGCATTCTCCCGACTGTTCTACTCTCAAGGACAGTGAGGACAAACGCATTGACCAGATGGCTTGTCACGGTTTTGCCAGTGTCGGGTCGGCCTTGCGGCCTGTTTGTGCTTCAGCGCTTTTAATAGTGGCTTCTAGGTCGGTTGTCAGGGACCTGTTGTCTACCGCCAGGCTTCACCCGGCTAGTGATGAGTTCACCGCCCTTAAGCGGTGCGAATTGTTTTTGTCATTTGTGCTAGCCGCTCTGGATGACACCATGGTGATGTGTAGTAGAACTTCAGCCTTGCTGGTGGCTATTCGACGGTCGGTTTGGTTGTGCCAGTGGGCGGCTGATTTTGTGTCCAAAAATTCTCTTACGGCTCTTCCCTTTCTGGGCTTGCAGCTCTTTGGAGAAAAATTGGATTGGGTCGCAAAAGGAGGTAGGTTACCTCAGCGAAGGAAGCAACGTCGTCTCTTTCGGGGGCGGCTTCATTTACCCCTTCCTTTCGTTCGGCCAGAGCTGGACGGGGATCGGCTGTCTTCCCCTCCAGAGGTGATTCCTGGAACAGGGGAAGAGGACGTGCCCATCCAGGTCACAACTGGGGCTCCAAGCCCAAAGCCGCTGCTAAGCCGGTTCAGCAATGAGGGGGCGCCCTCACCCTCGCGGGTGGGGGGACGGCTGCGACACTTCTCCCAGGTCTGGGACCAGGAGGTCTCGGACAGATGGATTCGGGAAGTGGTGTCTTCCGGTTACAAACTGGAGTTCGAGATCCGGCCTCCTCCCAGATTCTTCAGGTCTCGCGTGCCCTTGGATCCTCTGGCCGCGCAGGGGCTCTGGGCGGCAGTAACAGATCTCTTGGACATGGCTGTCATCTGCCCGGTGCCTCCCTCAGACCGGGGCCTGGGATACTATCCCAATCTGTTTACGGTGCCCAAGAAGGATGGCTCCGTTCATCGCATTCTGGATCTGAAGTTTCTCAATAGGTTTATCTGTCCCAGGAAGTTCCGCATGGAAACTCTGCGCTCTGCCATAAATTCACTTCTGCAGGAGGACTTCATGACGTCCATAGACATCAAGGATGCTTATCTGCATGTTCCAATCTTCCCGGCGCATCAGAGATTTCTCAGGATTGTGGTGGAAGATCGGCATTTTCAGTTTGTGGCCCTTCCGTTTGGCCTTACCTCGGCTCCAAGGGTTTTCACCAAGGTGCTAGCGGGGGTGATGGCCCTTCTCAGAGCCCAGGAAATCATCGTGCCGTATCTGGACGATCTTCTTATTATGGCATCCTCTCTCAGTCAGGCGGAGCTAGATACCAGGACTGTGGTAGCCACCCTGGAGAGATTCGGCTGGGTGATCAACTATCCCAAGTCCTGCCTCTCTCCGTCCAGGGTGGTGGTGTTCCTGGGAATGTCTCTGGATACTTCTCAGTCCAGGGTGTTCCTCCCCCGGCCCAAGGTTCTTTTGATTCAGGATTTGACTCAGCTTCTCCTATCCATCCCTCGCCCGTCCATTCGGCTGGGGATGCAACTGGGGGGATTGATGGTGGCTTCCTTCGAGGTGGTTCCCTTTGCCCAGTTTCACACAAGGACGCTCCAGCTCCATCTCTTGGCGGCCTGGGACGGGTCCCCGCTGTCATTGGATCAGTCTTTTCTGATGTCCCCCCGGGTTCGGCATTCCCTTCGGTGGTGGCTGGAACCGAGCAATCTGATGAGGGGCAGATCCTTTCTGACCCCTCGTTGGGAAACGGTCACCATGGATGCCAGCCTGTCAGGTTGGTGGGGATTTTGGAAGGATCTTCAGTTTCAGGGACTGTGGGGGCCTCAGGAGGCTCACGATCCCATCAATGTTCTGGAGCTGAGAGCCATCAGGTTGGTTCTGGCTCACTTGACTCATCAGTTACAGGGCTTACCGGTTCAAGTTCGGTCGGACAATCGGACGGCGGTCACATACATCACCAGGGAGGGACTCGCAGCAGGCGTGCCCTCAGGGAAGTGTCTTTGATCCTAGCTTGGGCAGAGAGCAATGTCCCATGCATCTCAGCGTGGTAAGGTTGGCAGCGGATCAGTTAGATCTGCCCCTTCTGCCAGATCTGCTCACTCAGGGTCCACTGTTCTACCCCAATTTACCAACGCTGGCTTTGATGGCGTGGCTGCTGAATCCTCCATCTTGAAGGAGGAAGGTCTTTCTGATGCTGTCATTCAGACTCTGGTTAGGGCTAGAAAGAAGTCTTCCTCTGCCATCTACTATAGGATTTGGAGGTCTTATATTGATTGATGTGAGGTCCGGGCCTTGGCTTGCATGGTGTTTTCTATCCCTAGGGTTTTGGAATTTCTGAAACATGGTCTGGACCTGGGTTTGCAGCTTAGTACGCTGAAAGGGCATGTTTCTGCCCTGGCGGTTTTCTTTTAAAAGTCTTTTGCACTTCATCCTCTGGTTAAGACCTTACGCATGTGCGGCCTCCTAGGAAGCCTTTGCTCCCAGTTTGGGATTTTAATTTGGTTCTTTCTGCTTTTCAGGGTCCTCCTTTTGAACCTTTGCAGGATATTGCTCTTTCTACGCTTACTCAGAAGGCTGCGTTTCTGGTTGCCATCACTTCCGTTCGGTGTGTATCGGAGTTGGCAGCTTTGTCCATTAAGGCTCCTTACTTTGAGTGGCATCAGGACAAGGTTGTTTTCCGCTTCAAGCCAGATTTCCTTCCTAAGGTGGTTTCTGCTTTCCATCTTAATCAGGACATTGTTCTACCCTCCTTGTGTCCTAAGCCCAGCAATGACAAGGAGAGGGTTTTGCATTCTTTGGATGTGGTTCGCTGTGTGAAGTACTATTTGGTGGCTGGCGCCCTTTTTGTGGTGCCCTCCAGGCCTAGGAAAGGTTTGGCTCCCGCCAAGTCTTCCATTAGTAAATGGATTCGCCAGGCCATTGTTGGGGCCTATTCTGCCAAGGGGAAGGTTCCCCCTTTTCGTGTTACTGCTCATTCTACTCGTGCCGTTGGGGCGTCCTGGGCTTTCCAGCATCAGGCCTCTGTTGAGCAAGTTTGTAAGGCTGCTACTTGGTCTTCTTTTCACACTTTTTCCAAGTTTTACAAGGTTGATGTGCGGGCCTCAGCGGATGCTGTTTTTGGCTGCAAAGTTCTGCAAGCTGCAGTGGTTTAAGTTTGTGCATTATTGCCTTGTCTTGGATCCCCGCCCTTTATGGACACTGCTATTGGATGTCCCAAGTGTAATGACTATCTGAAGCGGGGTGTGTGACATACTTAGAATAATACCATTTTGTGATTACTCACCTGTAAAATGGGTATTATAAGTATGTCACACACCCCGCTTCACCCCGCCCTTTTGTATTCTGGATCCTTTCTATGGTGAACCTTTTTTACTGTTGCTGGTTGTTTTGGCTCTTCCTGGTCCCTTTACTGCTGTCTTAATACTGGGGAATGAGTGGGAGGTACCAGGTATTTATGGACTGGGAGGGGCTCCCTTTTTTTCATGACATCTCTGCAAGATCGCCCTCTACAGGTCGGTATAACCCAAGTGTAATGACTATCTGAAGCGGGGTGTGTGACATACTTATAATACCCATTTTACAGGTGAGTAATCACAAAATGGTATTTTTATACTCAGTCACTTAGCTGGACAATGATCAAGAGACCAAGCTCCTTGAAACGCGTAGCAGCGTGTGGAGACATGAGGAATGTCTGAGACTTTTTGGGAGCTTTGGATGATTTACCTGTGAGCCGTTGTTATGATGAAACCAATAAAAAGGATGTCGTTTTAACTGGATGCTGGCCTAACTCATATACTTAGCTGGACAGTCCCTTTATACACCCACTTAGCTCTTCGCCATTTTGCTGTAGCAACTAGGGAGAGCTCCTGCTATATGCTGGGGATGAAATCTGCTGCTAGCTAATAGGTGCTCCAGAAGTTTCTCCCTAACTAATAGACTTGCCACAAATAAAAAGGAAGAAAGAGGTAAGCGGGTGTAGAGAGAAATCCTGTAGCACCGGGCTACGTGGTTGTCAAAATGGGATGCGCATTTGTTTTTGTGTCAATTTGCGCACTAGCATTTGCCAATGTGCCAATTTGCGCCTGAAATTTTGCTCTAGCGATATTCTGGTGCACCAAACGGTCTCCTCCAGCAAAGTGGTGGAGAAAACTGCCGATTCCAATGAGTAACAGGCTTTTTCATGATCTCATTTCATTACGAAAACACATGCCGACATCCGGCATGTTTTTTAACAATGAAAGTGTCAGCTGCAAGTTTTAGGAATTGAACCTTTTTTTTTGTTTTTGTTGGGAAAAAAACATAAAAAGTAGTCAAAAATCACAAACATGAAGGTCCAAACAACAAAAATGTGGATTTTGGGCCCAAATGTTTTGCAAAAACAAGTACAATAAAAAAATTGTAGTTAAATTATTAAGCATTAATATGCAAACCAAACGGCAGATTTTCCTTGCAGAAGGCGCAACTTGACACAAGAGCCAATTTGCACTCCTCCTGTGCACTCGCCATTTGGTGAGATTCGCACGTGCGCATGCAGCCATGAATCATACGCCCAGGCACATGCGGAATCGTTTGCATTTCACCTGAGGGTTTTGTGCATCGACCATGAATCGACCTTATTGTGCGGTCAAGAGTCAAGAAAACCACTAAGATGATACACACAAAGGGGAATGGTAAAGGTTTATAATGGTCAAACTGCAGAGGAACTGTGTTAATGTGTTTTGTCAGCTGTACCATTCTTATAACATTTATAAAAGATTGTAATAACAAGAAAAGAGGAATAAAATGATGTATTGGTATCCATTCATTGTTATGGCCAAAAAGAAAAAAAAAAACAACCTGGATGAATGGTTCGTATAACATTTTATTTCTCCTATATTTCATTCTGTAAATTCCCAGTTTGGTCATTACTTTATAATGGGAATAGCTGCATAGCTGTCATAACACTTTGTTTTCAAGGCCAGACAAGAGGCTGCAGATTTAAGTCCAAAGCCTGCTGGGATAGCACTTTGTACTTCTTCCGTCCTTTTGCCCTGTTATTGAACTCTCCAGCTTTCATCACGTGAACAAATTCAGTAAATGGAACAACCAAGCCGCGGTGACTGCCCCAAAAAAGAAAAAGGAAACCCGCGTGGGCCGGCAGCTGCGGCTAAACTTTCTGCATTTGTCACTTTTCTCTATAAATCTTGGTCTCTATAATAAAATAAAAAAAGAAAGAAATGCTAACATAAAAGCATTGATAGAACGCTAGAAGGATGATCTGAGAAGGGGGGGGGGTTGTGTGTCACGTTGATTGCGGTCTGGCTGGCTGCCAGCCCCTGAGCCTGACCGGCAGTTGAACCATATCGTTAAGGCGTGTATTACAGCACAAAACTTGTACTGTAGCCAATAAGTACACATCCAGAGGGCAAAAGTTTATAAAGAGTTGAAGCTGTGCTATTTAACCCTCTCACACTGGCTGTAATGTACACTGTAGCTATTCATAACAGGCATCTTTCAGTAACAATTACAGCGCGGGCAATGACAAGCATGTGTGTTCCTTTTCCAAATCTGCTGCAGTCTTCACGGCTGTTCTCCAGTGCTTATTTTTTCAATTTCTCGGCCAGATTGAGAAAGATGCTGTTGAGGAGCCAAGCGACGTATTGTTTTATTTTTAATTTTTTTTTTCTTCGTCTCTTCTCCAAGCCACCGTGGAGGAACACATGTTTCCAGTATGAACTGAACTTCAGTCATCATTCTAATTATGCTTCTGAAAGGCAGAACAGGCTGTTTGAAACCAAGCAAAGCCATTTGCATTTAAATAGTGCATAATCTTGCCACATGACTCAGAACTGTAACTAACGCATGGCGCCTGGGGACAGCTTGATCCCGTCTTGGTTGATAATGCTGCTTCTTTTCAAGGTTTTACTTTTATAAGTGTACTTTTTAGGGCTCTTTTGAATATTCATGGATGGGCAGTCTGTTCAAGGGAGGGTCTAGATCAACCATGAACCCAAAGAACACACTTCTGCTGCTCCTTATCCCTATAGTGAGTAATGCCATGATGGGTGTCAGTGTCATTGAAGGAACCGAAGCTGCAGCACATACTATGTTTATAAGGAGGGTAGTTGGTGATGTGGCTTTTGGTCCTTATTTGGATGGCTTGGAAGTGCTAAGTGTTCTCCATTGCAAGATGATTTAGCATGCCGAGGGAGAATTCAAGACTCTCCTCAAGGACCACTAACAGGTCAGGTTTAGGTGAAGTTATTAGTGCAGCAGCAGGGCTATATAGACCAGCAATGTGGAGATCCACAAAACATAATATTTAGGTGGTCCTTGAGGGTTGGGGAATACTCCTCTAGACAGTGTAGGTAATCCTTTCAGGCAGCAGGGGGTAATCCAATGAGGGATGTCCTGCCTTATGTGGGAAAGACAGCCCACATGACCAGCAATGACCAATTAGAGGACCATGTTTAAGCCGAGTATTGAGGTTAAGGTAAGGATTTTGGGGTGTTGCGGGGGGGGGGCACCAATCTGGAGGGCATCTCACATAGGGTTGCTCTCTAGTCATTTTGTGACTGGTGGGTCACTCACAAGGAAGATCCCTGGTTAACTTCTGAATCAGTTTGCTTGTTGCCTGAACCCCCTTCCTGTGCCCCCCGTTTGGCAGCCAGCTGTTGTGAATCAATAAATGTCACAGGAGGGGGAAAAGGCATCAGGTGGGGGAGCAGCCGCACAGTGATGTCCAACAGCCTGAACTTGCACTTGTTTGCTGCTGGAAATATATCACCATTATCTTTCGTGGTGCTTTACACATTTATAAGGTTACTCTGGGGACAGCACTTCTGCAGACCCACAAAGCATTCAAATATGACATGCCTGGTATTTTGTACTGTTGAAACTAGGAAGCTGCAATCTGTTAAAAAATAATCTAAAACTAAATATTCGCTAGATTGTGGGATCCCTCTGCAAATGCTGACCAGCAGTTTTCACACCAAAAGAAAAGTGGTTACTGAAGTGCTTGGAGCAGATCAGTTGTTTCCCCATCATGCTTCAGCAACCTTGGATCTACTTTTTGGGCAAAAAGAAAGCAGATGCTTGGCAGAGACCCAAGCAAGGTTTCTGAAAAGTAATGCTCTAAGGGTATCCCGAAATCCACTATTAGAAAATGCTTAAATGTGAATTATTTGTCAGCCAGACAGCTGGGTTTTTATCTCTATAGACTCCTATTAAGGTTTGCGTAAAAGTACCTACCTCACCACATTTTTACTTTCAGAAAAACGTCATGTATAGACTTATGCACAGTTACTACTCCTGCCTTTATTTTTTTCTAAATAAGCCACGCCCCTAAACAACCCCACAACCATGCACATCACCAGCAAACTGTTTTAAGCTTTCCCACTTTAAAGCCCCAAAAATGAATTACCATATTTTTCGCCCTGTCCGTGCGTCTTATCGGGAAAATGTAAAAACGGGGAAAAAAAAGTAAACTTACATGTTATGGGCGCTCCCGCGTTGCTGACTGGGCTGCCTGCCACACTGCGGTAGGCCAGAAGAAGATGGAGGCATGGCGGGCTCTGTCCCCGTCCTGCCGCTGGCTCTTCCGGCCAGGGCACACCCAAACACCCGGTCCGAGCAGTGGGTGGGTGTGGCCTGTGCTGACTCTGTGCAGGCCACACCCACCCGCTGCTCGGACCGAGTGTTTGCGTGTGCCCTGGCCGGAAGCGGCAGCAGCTGGAGGAGTTACGGCACTGTCTTCATCCCTGCCGCTGCAGCCTCTTCCGGCTGGGGCCCACGCAAACACCCGGTTCAAGCAGCGGGTGGGTGTGGCCTGTGCCACATGTTCTTCTGCTGGAGAACAGAAGTGGGAGGGGGGAATGGGATGGGGGCGGAATGCCACACTGCCTATGGGAATGGAATGGGGGGAATGACACACTGCCTCTAGGAATGGGATGGGGGGTATGCCACACTGCCTATGAGATGGGGGGGAATGCCACTCTGCCTATGAGATGGGGGGAATGCCACACTGCCTATAAGATGGGGGGGAATGCCACACTGCCTATGGGATGGGGGGAATGCCACACTGCCTATGGGGAATGAGATGAGGGGAATGCCACACTGCTTATGTGGATGGGGGAAATGCCACGCTGCCTATGGGAAGGGGGGAATGCCACACTACCTATGGGGAATGGGATGGGGGGAATGCCAAGCTGTCTATGGGAATGGGAAGGGGGAATGTCACACTACCTATGGGGAATGGGATGGGGGGAATGCCAAGCTGTCTATGGGAATGGGAGGGGGGATGCCACACTGCCTATGGGATTGGGGGAATGCCACAATGCCTGTTGTGAATAGGAGAGGGGGTGCCACTCTGCCTGTAATTGGAGGATTCTGCACGTTGCCTGTTATTTGGTTCAGAATATTATTTTCCTCCTACAAATCCTAGGTGCATCTTATGGGCAGGTGCATCTTATAGGGTCAAACTACGGTAGTTTATTAATCCATCATGCTGGGAAGTGTGTTGTTGAGCACCAGATGGATCATTGGGAAAAATTGCTCTTGCGTCATTCTGTAGAGTTACACTTTACTATTTATTGTGTATTTACAGCTATGGTGGGAAAGCCTGAGGCTTCCAATTAGATCACTAATAGTCAGACAAGTATTTTATTCACCTCAGTGTCCAACATAAGTTCCATTAGCCTTAACAATATTTTTGGGCGAAATATGTGAAAAAAAAAAAAAAAGTGATTTTTGTAATAAAAAATGTAAGTTTGTCAAAAAATCTTATTGCGTGTGAAATCCCAATTTCTCCCGGATACAGCGGTACAACATATGTATAGGTAGACACCCTTTCCTTCCCAGGAGACTCCCCCAAACTGAAACAACGCTTTAGGGGATTTTCAGATAAAATACAACTGCGATATGTGCTATGCGCACCTTGCAGTTTTTCCAGAAAAACAACCCTTTACATTTGAAATACCCCCAACAAACTATATATTCTATGGAAGTACACACCTCAGGCTTTCTAGGTGTACCAGGCTTGTTGATGTGGCCACAGTTTTCTGGAAGTAATCCCTCAATATAATCTTTGGTTGCAAAGAGTTTCCCTAAAAAAAGGATAAAAAAGCAGAATCAAAGCCACATTTTCCTAAAAAAAAACTATATACAAACAAGAAAAAACAAGTTTATTCTGAAAAAGCAAGGTCCCCCGAACAGAACGATACCCAACATGCATAGCTACTGTCAACAAAGCTCTGCAGACAAAGTGCGCACCTTGCGATTTTTCAACCAAAACAACCCTTTACAATTGGAATATCCCTCATAAACCATATATTCCCTGAAAGTACACATGTTAAGCTTTCTAAGCGTACCCAGCTTGTTGTAGTGGGCTCATCTTTCTGGAAATTATCCCTCAAAGAATTCTTTGGTTGTGCAGGGTTTCCCTAAAAAATTTATAAAAATGCTGAATAAAGAAACCTTTTCCTAAAATGTAAATATGCAAACAAGAAAAAACAAGCTAAGTCTGAAAGCACAAGGTCCCCCGAATAGAACAATACCCAACATGGATAGCTACTTTTAACCCTTTTAATTGCCAGCCTACTTGAGATTTTGTCACCCTCTGTTGACAGGTCATTTTTCCCCATTTTTTTTGCAGGGTTTAACATGAAATGTCTTGTTTGTAAATGTTGTTCTGTTTTTTACAATATTATTATTATTATTAAGTAAAAAATAAAATAAAATACTTTTTTTTTTTTTAGAAAATTGTCTCCTTTTAGTTTAAATAAAAAATGTATTTTATTAAAGAAAACCATATTGCATGAGAGCCCCGTTTCTACCGATTAGAACGGTACCACATATTTATCGGTAGCCCCCCGTTCCTGCCCAGGAGACCCCTTGACATGGGGTCCCCCTTACCCGAAGTAACCAGCCCGGGACCAGCTATGCAGGGCTTGTAGGAACAGGGCGCAGGGGCCAGCTTTTGTGGCCCCTGGCCCTGCAGGCTACAAGCCCGCATAGCCCATGGCCACGGGCTCTTCTGCCCCCCCCTGGGCTTTGGGGAGGCAGGTAATGGGGGTGCCGGGGGTTAATGGCAAGTCACCTGCTAGCCCCCAGGCTTGTGAACTGGTATAGGGATCTCATGGACCCCTTTCCAGTTCACAAGGGGTTAAGTATAACAAAAAAACACCACACACACACAGAAAAATATATATATATATTTTTTTTTTTTTAATACTTACCTCCCATCCATCTTGCACTGTGTCCCTTCCCAATCACTGGCTTCTGCTCACCTGCTGGAAGCCTTTCATAGCAGCTGGGTGACAGAACATAAGGGGTTAATTAAAAATAAAATGACATAGGGTCCCCCCTCCCGGGGGGGGGGGGGGGGGTGGCATTTTATGGCGGGATTTTAAGGGTTAAAAACCCTTAAAAATCCCCAAAAAAATGACATGGGGCCCCCCTTACCCAAAGTAACCAGCCTGGGACCAGCTATGCAGGGCTTGTAGAAACAGGACGCAGGGGCCAGCTTTTGTGGCCCCTGGCCCTGCAGGCTACAAGCCCGCATAGCCGATGGCCACGGGCTCTTCTGCCCCCCCCCCTGGGCTTTGGGGAGGCAGGTAATGGGGGTGCTGGGGGTTAATGGCAAGTCACCTGCAGCTAGCAGGTGACTTGCCACCCCCCAGCCTTGTGAACTGGTATAGGGGTCACAGGGTTAAATGTAAAAAAAAAAAAAAAAAAAAGACACATACACAAAGAGAAAAAAATGACTTTTTTTTTTTACTTTACTCACCTCTGATCCTCCTCTGTCCCCCGGCGATCTCCGATGACAGCTGACAGTCTGCTCGGGTGTTTGGAGGAGAGAGCCTGGGGGGGGGGGGCCATCTCTCTGCTCCAAGCACCCGAGCAGACTGATTCTCAGTCTCAGGTGCCGGTATTAAGAGGCCAGCTGCTGGTGACATCACAGTGATGTCACCCGGCCCCACCCCCAGGGGGCTAGGCTAGCAGACACGATCAAGGAAGTGGGGGGGAGGGCGATTTCTGCCCTCTCCTCGCCATGGAAGAGCCTGGGGGGGCGATCGGAGCCCCCCCCCCCCCTTCCCAGTGAAGAGGAGACCTGTCGGGAGGCAGCGCGACCGCAGGTAAGTAAATGTAATTTTTCCTTTTTTTTTTTTTTTTTTTACAGTTCGCAGCGGGGGGGCCCTATTCCTGGGGCTCTCCAGGAGCCATCCGAGCCCCCGCGGGGGATCGGATGACACCAAATTAAAGAGGAGACACGGCCGGATCCAACGAGGGATCAGGTGAGTATTTTTTATTTTTTTAACTAGGAGGGGGGAAAGTCAGGCATGTAGATTCTACGTACTTGGCACTTAAGTGGAGTAGAAGCGAGCACGTAGTATCTACATGCTTGGCACTGAAAGGGTTAAGGGCCACCAACAGGTACTGTTTTCTCGGTCCCCATATAGCCGTCTCTATGGCTCCATCTGAGCACATGGCCTGTTGGTGGGCTTTGAGGAGAGGGTTGGGACACTGATGTAGTCCTAAAGAATTAATCTTTTACAGTCATTTGAAAAACACACCTGAAAGCATACCTGCCATCTCCATGACCAAGCCACGCTCTACCTTTCAGATAGGCTTAGCACGCTCCAATGCTGCATGACCAAAGGGGGGAGGCCAGGGATGCGGCCATTCCATATGCCAGAGCTTTGTCTGAAGCTGAGCTGCTGATTGGACAAGAGCCTGTTGAGGTAAGTCCCGCACCACAAGGGCCCGATTGCCAACCAGGCTCTGAAACCTCACAATGGCTGAATGCCTGCCCGCTATCATTCACAGCTATGCTTGGACACTCCCTTTATTCACTAAAATGAAGGGATGTGCCAGATCTTGACATGTCCCCTCCATTGCAGTCAATGGAAGGAATCTTCCGGTTTGGGGAACACTGATGTAAGTTATAATCCTAAAAAAAGAATTGGTTTTAAAAAAAAGCATGTGAAGCACAGCTTTAATATAATGAAATAAAATGTTCAACAACCACAAATGGCTGCTGTGTTTTTGGCCAAATATGGTAAAGTAATTTAAAATAATCCCTGTGATGATGAAATTTGGCCTCTAAACAGTTTGTCATGTTAATCAGTTGAACACACGCGCAATCCATGAATCAACATTGACGTGACAAATGCTTTTTTTTTTTCTCTTCTCGCTGTGCTATAGTGACTCAACTGGCTTAAGGATAGGAGGTCAAATGTGCCTTTGTTAGATAACAGGGTTTAATTGCTAGAAACAATAGTCAAGCATGTCAAGTGGATTAAAGAGTAACCAGAAGTGACACTCTGCAGATTGAATCAAGCCCTTTTCATGTTGTTGAGGAGAGGAGCTTCAGGAGGAGACCACTCCGTATGCCAGAGCTCTGTCTAAAACAGGGCCGTATGACGAGGGACACTCTGATTGACATTGATTGGATGCAAGAGCAAATTTTAGTGCTGACAATGATTCAGTATCATGCAAGCAGTTTGGGGAGTTTTTTTTTCCAAATGTGCAAGGAAGGCTGTTGATTCAGTTTAAAATTAAGACTTTGGGGGGGGGGGTAACGGACATGGGCTCTTTGGTATCAATTACATCCAAGTCTTCTCTGCCATTCAACCAATCTAAATTCAAATATACTAGACATCAGGGGCAGAAGCCAATGAAATAGCTCAGCAATACACTCAGGCCAGGATTGGGATAATTTTCTTGACTGAATGTTGTGCGATGCATCCATAATTTATCACTCCACTGCTAGATTCTTATTCCTAGTGTGGATTATGGGTTTCCAGACTCAACAATGTCTTGGTTGCTGACCTTCTGAAGGAATTTAGATATCACAGCTCATCCCTTCCTTCATCCAGATATAGCGAAATGACCTTCTGCCTATTTTGTGACTGGGTTGAATAGATTAAAAAATATCCCCCAAATGTGGTAATGAGGAGGCAGACAATTTTCATGTGCTTTGGGAATGCAGCTTTTTCAAACGATTTCGGTACCTGGTGTTTCACACTCTCCCCTTGGAATCTAAAAAGCAGTTGCTACTTCTTAACATAGGTATAAGTGGGCAAAAACCCTATCATTTACTCTTGAGGGGGAAGTGGGACACATGAGCATTGGTGGTTGGGGACCCCTCTAGACAACTCTTTATACATACTTTTTTCCGGATAAGGGTTGGGCATTGTACGATGCCATGTTTATGCACTATAGAGATAGAAAATGGAAAATAAAAACAACCAAAATAAAATCTGAGGATTGTTCTTGAAGATACTTTTGTTTTTGCTGTTGCTTATAATACATCTTTAACACATATTTAACTCATGTATAAGCATTCTGTACTTGTACTATATGCAATAAGGATATTTTGAACTAAGATCAAGAGCTTACAAATTTACCCAAAATCACAGGAGTCATTATACCCTGATGTTACATTATAAAATGGAAAGTGGTACTTGATTAATTTTTTTTTTTATTTTAAAAAAAGGTTTGGGAATCCCTACTCTAGAGGCTCTTCAGTCTGTTGGGGTTTTTTTCATTGGCCATATAATCATATTAAAGCGGTCCAACAGTCAAAAATGACTTAAACCAGACCAACACAACAAACAGTGCTCATATGCATCCCTCCCCAGGGCAATTTAGATTGCTGCATATACAAATACATTGACCTTTTTCTAACTCCTGCTGTAGTAAATTTTAGAAACAAAATGGCAGCTCATGCATTTGCAGGTCACCTGCAAACAGGAAGTGCTACAGGGCTTCCTGTTATTGTGCATTGTCTGTTATGTCAGTTGAGTCCAGGCAGCAGCATGGCCATGCTGGAGAGGAAGGTCCAAAATGGCCGCTATCTTTCTTTTCCAACTGTGCCAAGCTGTTGGTACAGTTAAAAGTGGACCAACGGGGGGCGTGGCTTGGCCGGAGAGCGGAATGGCTGCTTGAACTGTGTGCTCTTGGCGGAGTCTCCACTAACGCAGCTTTTTGAATACTTCTGACGGGCGATGGGCCGAATTAGCAAAGCCGGGGCTCCCGCAAAGACCCCCCGACCCTCGCAGACTGCAAAATCGGGGAGCAGGAACTTACAGGAGATGTTTTCTAGTCAGCGCTCGGAAGACGCAGCTCCTCGTGGGCCTAAAATGGCGGACGCCTCCTCCCCTCATGGCTCTCCAGACAGGAGAGACGAGATGCTCTCAGACGACGAGGAACAGGGCTTGGCGGCTCAACTAAGCCAGCTACCTACCCGCAGCGAACTGGCCAAATTCGCTCGAGACATCAAGTCCTCCATTGCGGAGGCGGTCGCAGATCTGAAGGCAGACATGCGGTCTCTTTCCCACCGCATCGACAAGGTGGAGCGCGAGGAGGCCGACACCAGCAAGAGACTTACGGAGGTTAAGGAGGTGGTCCTGGCTCATAATCAGCACTTACTGGGCTTTCACCGACATCTAGAGGACCTAGATAACCGCAACAGAAGATGCAACATCAGAGTGAGGGGTGTCCCAGAGGCGGTCGCACCGGACCAAACCCAGGAGGCCCTGACGTCCATCTTTAATTCGCTGTTGGAAAGGCCCCCGGACACCCCAATAGATTTTGTGAGAGCACACAGAGCCCTCCGCCCGCGGAGCACGGGGGATTCCTCCCCACGGGATATTATATGCTGCTTACAGAGCTTCCAGCTCAAAGAGGACATACTCTCTAAGGCCAGGAACAGAGATATGATCACCTTCAATAACAGTGAAGTGCAACTTTACCAGGACCTCTCCTTAATCACACTCCAACAACGTCGGGCCCTACGACCTCTCACTGCTGCCCTAAGAGAAAGGGGCATCCCTTACAGATGGCGCTTCCCGTTTGCCCTTTCCGCCTCCTACAATGGTAGGTCTGGTGTCCTACGCTCACCTGAGGATCTTTCTGACTTCTGCGAGTTGCTACACCTTCCACAGATTTCCGTGCCAGATTGGCTCAGCGACTTTTCGATCCCCCTGCTGGTGCAGAGAGCGGGACGCCGGGGCCGTGTCGACGCCTCCCCCGGCCGGGCTCCGGAGGTCTCCCCCCCGCGAGACAGGAGAGAACGAAGCAGATCTGGACAACGTAGATGAACAGTTTGCAGCCAGCTAGCACGCCAAACCGACATTATACGTGATGTATATAGTTAACTATCTGTGTTGTATATAGCTAGCTCGATGCTTCTGACGTAGGCCATTTTCTACTTAGCTATAGCTTATGTAGGCTTGTTATCCCTATCAGAATAGTAGTTTTTGTAAGATTCGCTCTCCTATGGTCCTCACCGGGGCTTTCGGCGCATTTGGCTTGGGGGATTTGGGGGGGACCATGGCGATGGCAATAAGAGGTTTGGTGCACATGCTGCTAGTGGTCTTATTGCACAGACTGCAATCGGTCCCTCCGTCATAGTGTCACTACTCTCTAATGGTTCTGCTTATAATGACGTCTGTGACGTGGGCCACCTATTGATTAATCCTTTGACTATGTATGCTTGTTAACTCTATCATATAGGCAACTGCTGTGTACCTCGCTCTCCTATGATATCCCCCGTGGCCCTCTGCGCTTGTAATGCGGGTGCTATGGAGGGATCCATGGCGACAGCAACAAAGACATTGATGTACATAACTAGAATGCCAAACCGACATTATACGTGATGTGTATAGTTATCTTGCTGTATTGTATATAGCTAGGTCGATGCTTCTGACGTAGGCCATTTTCTACTTAGCTATAGCTTATGTAGGCTTGTTAACCCTGTCAGAATAGTAGTTTTTGTAAGATTCGCTCTCCTATGGTTCTCACCGGGGCTTTCGGCGCATTTGGCGTGGGGGATTTGGTGGGGACCATGGTGATGGCAATAAGAGGTTTGGGGCACATGCTGCTAGTGGTTTTATTGCACAGACTGCAGTTGGCCCCTCCGTCATAGTGACACTACTCTCTAATGGTTTTGCTTATAATGACGTCTGTGACGTGGGCCACCTATCGCTTAATCCTTTGATTATGTATGCTTGTTAACTCTATCATGTAGGCAGCTGCTGTGTGCCTCGCTCTCCTATGGTATCCTTCGTGGCCCTCTGCGCATGTAGTGCGGGCGCTATGGAGGGGTCCATGGCGACAGCAACAAAGACATTGATGTACATGGTGCTCACGATCTAATAGCAGGATAATATGTCTAATTGACTGGGCGATGTGGGGAATTGACGGCCCACACCCTCTCGGACATCCCGAGCTCGCGACCCTGCCCCCCCCCATTCCTGCTGCGGGGCGGACTGCCTTGGAGGGGTCCCTAGGCTTTTCATTGAACAACGTTAGCGGCCCTGGCACCCCTCTGGGGGCCCTGCGCTGGGCAGACCAGCTGCGCTGCGTCTGGGAGGCCTGGGTGGCTCCTTCGGGGCGGCCCGTTCTCCTCAAATGGGATACATGGGATTCAATGGACACCTATTGCCAAAGACCACCTGCTGAGATGGTGTAGATAATATGGCCAACTCTATTGTAAAAATATTATTGTGTGGTCTGTTCCCCCGCTCTCTCCCCCGTGGCGACCCCCAGGGGGTGCTGGGGAGAGATCGGGGAGCAGTCATTAAAGTGTGAGGGGTGCATACTGTTGTATGCTTATGGAGACTATACTCTGCTTATTTGTCCGGGCTACTCTGTGACCTTTTGTCCCGCTACTCACTTGACGCACGGAGACCGGGGCCCCTCCCTCCCGGGCGGCGGGACGGGTTGTCCTAGAGCTGTGACAGGGCAATATCAATAAAGATGCCGCTCTGTTTATCCTCCTCCGGCTGGGGCGCGGCTGGGGATCCTTATGGATGGGGCTCTGGGGCGGGCCGCCTCCCCGTCTGTGATGATTGACTGGCCTGCGGTCGTGCTGGTCGTAGCCTGTCTCTCGCTTGTCTTGAGAATTGCATGTTATTGCTTATATGTAGATGTAATTGCGATATCTGCCTCCCTGGGGTCTCCGCGGCGGTATACCCCGGCCGCGCTCGGCTGGTGTGGGTGCTTCGGCGGTGACCACAGTGACAGCACTAAGGATCTCCATTGCAGAGGTGACCTATTGGATGTACTGAACACCTATCTGAATTATCAGGCGGTTTATTTAATATAGCATTTACACCCTTCTTTTGTGCCAATTCATGCCATGGTTATGACCCTGCTTAATGTCTACTTGGGGTTGGAGAGGTGAATTCACTTGAAGGTCTATGGGTGATGTACCATACTCTATCCGCACAAGACACCCCATGGATGCACGTGTCACCTAGCTTATTATACTCAAAGTGGCGCTCTCAATGCCTAAATCCCAATCTGGAGCTTGGAGAGCGGGGGGGGAGTAGAGAAGCAGGGGGGGCAACGAGCCAATTCTACCTGTTCTCCTTATGGTTGGGAGTCACCTCTCAAAAATAATAAAAAGGGATATCTACATAGGCTGGGCGGTACGGGCTTGGGCGCAGGTCCACGGAAATGGTGCCTATCTGCTACCTTTTTCTTTCTAGGTGTTGGAGTGGGGACTCCGCCAGCACTTCTGTTTTCCCCCTGCTCTTATCTCACATAGACTTGAGTAGTTGGACGGTGTGTCTCGCTCTTCGGCCTTTCACAGTTCCCCCAAAAGGGGCAACACGTTATAGTGGTGCAGTGGAGAGCCGGTCTCAGCGCTCTCCTCTGATAGGGTCTTGTGGGCTTTGCCCCAGATCGTGGGAGACAACTGAGGAGGCTGGCCCTCTGGGCTCTTAACAGTTGTTCCAAGAGCATCCACCACTCTTAAGGAGGGGATCTGCCCCTCATTGCCTCCTTCCCTTTTTTTCTCTGTTTTTTTTACCTTTCCCAATATCTGTTACTTGTCCCTGTCTTGGTCTGCGTTTTTTGGTTGTTGGTGTGTTGTCAGTGTTCTCTGTCTGTACCCCCCCCCTTTCTTTCCTTCTCTTTCCTTTTCTTCTTCTTTTTCCCTCTATTTCTAACTTTCTCTCCCTACCTTGCCTCCCCCTAATACCTCCCTGGGCTGGTGGGGGTGGTTGAGGAAAGAACGAACCCGATTTATACCGAGATATTTGCGGAGTGGGGTGCCACTCTGTGGCCAGTTCTAAGATAATGGGGCCCCTGTGTCTAAATGTGGTGACTATAAATGCCAAAGGGTTGAATTTCCCTCAAAAACGTCACGCCCTATTTAGAGAACTCAGGAACTTTAAGGCACATATTGCATTGGTACAAGAGACCCATTTCCAAAGACATAAGGCTCCCTACTTGGGTAACAGAACGTACACGTCTTGCCACTCATCCCCTTCCCCCAACAATAAAGCTAAAGGGGTTGCTATTCTAGTGGCCCAGGAGGTGGGCCTTAAAGTGCTTGCGGTCGAGAGGGATCAGGAAGGCAGATTTATATTCTTAAAAGGGAAGCTCCCTAATGATCAGGTGATCACTGTGGCCAGTATATATGCTCCCAATAGAGACCAACACACTTTCTGTAGGACGGTCCTCGGGAGGCTACGGAATTTCCAGGAGGGAATTCTGATCCTTGGAGGGGATCTGAACTGTGCCATGAACCCCCTGATGGACACCTCGGACGCTAAAACAGCCATATCCTACAGAGCACTGAAACAAATTAAAAGGGCTTTACAGGACCTTACGTTAGTAGATACGTGGCGTATGATGCACCCGTCTACTAAAGACTACACCTACTACTCACCCATACATACCAAATATTCCAGAATTGACTATATCTACTTATCCCAGAGGGACCTTGAGAGAGTGGATTCGGTGCGGATCGGAAACATTTCTTTCTCTGATCATGCCCCGGTCTCGCTCTCCCTGACCCTTCCATTCAGAGAGTGGAGGGAATGGAACTGGAGAATGAACGAAAGTATTCTGAAAGAGCCCGGCGTAGTCGAGAAGCTCAAAGATTCCATTTCATGGTACATCAAAGAAAATGATACGGGCGACGTAGACCCTCTGACTCTTTGGGAGGCTCAGAAATGCACATTAAGGGGGGTTCTGATCCAGGAGGGGGCGAGACTTAAGCGTGAGAGGGGGATGAGGCTGGAGGGATTGAATAGGCAGATAGCAGACCTGGAGGCTCAACACAAGCGCTCTCTTCTGCTGAAACATTTAGAGGAGCTGGACTCCAAGCGACAGGAATTGAAAGATCTTTTGACCAGGGAATCGGGCAGATTCTTCACCCGACGCTGTGGACTGTTTTATGAGCAAGGTAACAAGTCGGGGCGTTTATTGGCTAGAGCCATCCACCCGAAACACACACGGTCAAGGGTTGAGGGTATAAGAGGCCCTGATGGAGCTATATTCCAGAAAAACAAAGATATTGCAAGAGCTTTTGGTGACTATTACTCCTCCCTGTATAACTTGCCGGGATGTGGGAGGTCGGGAGCTAGGGATTGCGACATGGAAATCTACCTAAGAGAGTCCATGATGCCATCTCTGCCAAAAGAAGTTGTAGAGCAGCTTGAAGCGCCTATATCGGTCCTTGAGGTTCACGGGGCAATTAAGGCCTCCAGACCTGGGAGGGCCCCCGGGCCTGATGGTTTCCCTACTCAGTTCTACAAAATGTTCTCTGACCGATTGGCTCCTCTCATGGCCCGTGCTTTTGAGTCTACTGCCTCTTCGGGTGTCTTGCCGGGCACGGCTCTGGAAGCACGGATCGTGGTGATCCCGAAGGAGGGTAAGGACCCCTCAGACTGTAAGAGTTACAGACCAATCTCTCTTTTGAACGTTGATATAAAAATTTTTGCAAAGATACTGGCGGACAGACTGAGGGAATTCTTGCCTTCCCTGGTAGGTCAGGACCAAGTGGGCTTTGTTCCGGGAAGAGAGGCTCGAGATAATGTAATTAAGGCCCTGAATATCCAGTGGTGGTGCAGATCCAAGGGGGTGCAGGCCATGATGTTATCGACCGACGCCGAGAAGGCATTTGATCGGGTGGACTGGGGCTGGATAGAGAAGGTCTTAGAACATGTCGGCTTAGGTGAGGCGGCCAGAAATAGAATTTTGGCTTTATACTCGAACCCCGTTGCCAGAGTCAAAGTCAATGATTGCTCCTCTCCCACCTTCCACATCCGAAACGGGACCAGACAGGGATGCCCGTTGTCTCCATTGATCTTCGCGCTCTCGCTGGAACCCTTCCTGCGGAAGGTTGATCTATGTGATAGTATCAGAGGTGTCCTGATAGGGGACAGAGAGCGAAAAGTAGCTGCATACGCTGACGATATGCTTTTCTTTTTGCGCTCACCGAGAGTGACGGTCCCCAATCTACTTAAAGAATTTGAGGTTTTCGGTCAGCTTTCAAACCTGAAAATTAACTACAGCAAATCTAGCGCCATGAACATATCTCTGCCAGAGATAGAGGCAAAGGCTCTTCAAAGCTTATTCCCATTTAGCTGGGAACTGAAGTGCCTCAAATACCTGGGGGTTCTGCTGCCGGTCAATCCCTCCAGTCTGCTGCAGCTGAATTTCATGCCTCTGGAATCTAGGATTAGGAAAGATCTGAATAAATGGTCCAGTCTGAGACTCTCTTGGTTCGGGCGTATGGCAGTCCTAAAAATGAACGTGCTTCCGCGGATTCTATATCTGTTGCAGTGCATACCCATTAAGCTGCCAGACTCATTTTTCAATTCTCTGTCGAGAGGCCTGCGATTTTTTGTATGGGCAGGCAAACCGCCCAGGATTAGACGCAACCTCCTTCTGCTCCCAAGAGATCAGGGGGGGTCGGGCATGCCATGTATGAAATCTTACTACCAAGCCGCCCATATTGGGAGAGTGGTGGACTGGCAGATTAATGGGGCACAGAAGGATTGGGTGAGAATTGAGGGTGAGGCTGCCACGGGTGGGGGTCTTGATTCGGTGTGCAATCTGAGGTGGTGTGATGTCCCGATAGAGGCCAGGTCTCATCCTTACATAGGCTCTTCATTGTCTGTGCTACATCTCCTCTGCAAGGGGGAACCTGCTCTGACCTCGTTTCCTGGTCCTCTATCCCCAATCTTGGGCAACCCGGCCTTCCCACCGGGTACACAGCCATCTAAACTGCACGATTGTGGGGGCCCCAGACCTCTGCGAGCCTTTCACCTCCAGAGTGGTGGCATGTTCCGGGACAAACTGAGTCTACAAGAAGTAGTTGAGGCAGAGATCCCCGCCTTTACATATTTTCAGCTACGACACTTTTTCTTATCGAAGGCCGTGAAGGACAGCCTGAAGAGAGAGCTGACAGAGTTTGAGAGAGTATGCCTAGGCCAAGGCCCCAAAGCGCATCTTTTGTCATGGGCCTATAACCTGATCAGGAGTAAGAGGAAACGGGACATTAAACCATGGGAAGCAAAATGGGAGGCGGATATTGGTCGGCCCCTATGTGAAGATGACTGGAAGAACATATACAGAAGCGTCCACAGAGGATTAATGAGTAGCTCGATGCAAGAAGCTAATTACAAATTGGTCACACGATGGTACCGCACCCCTGAGCTGTTACATTCAATTTTTCCAGCAATTCCAAATGTCTGTTGGAGATGTGGAGCGGCGGGCGCCTCGATGGTTCACATCTGGTGGTCCTGTCCTGGGATACGTGATTATTGGGAGCAGGTGAGAGACATCTGTACTGAGGTTCTGGGTGAACCTATGGACTGGAGCCCCGAGAGTGTCCTTCTGGGGTGGTCATCGGACGGCAGGGGCATAGCAGGGGGCGCTCCCTTAGGAAGGCACCTTCTAAATGCTGCTAAAGTACTGATTCCAAGGAAGTGGAGATCCCAAAAACCGCCCTCTATTAAGGACTGGTTCAGGCAGATAAACCATGTGGAAGTAATGGAGGAAATCTGCCATGCCAAACAGGATAGGATAGCTGCGTACCTGAATATTTGGACGATCTGGGTGGTCTTTAAGGACTCCGTTACCTACAAGCGGGTGTGGGATCCTTGATGGAATTAGACTGCTCCAGCGCTGACTTACAAAATATTATTCGGGAGTTCTGGGTCCCGTCTTGGAAAACCTCTGAACAGGAGTTGCAAGTACCTCTCTAACATCAACGGGGACAGATGGATGAGCGTTACCCTCTTCCCTCACCCCCCCCCCCCCCCCTCTCCTGACTACCTACCTAGGTCTTTCTGCTCCTCTCTCCCCCCCTACTCCTTTTCTCCCCCCCCTCAAGCCCTCTGTGCCTTCTTTTTATGTTCTCCTGTGTATCTGTCTTAAGTCTGTTTTGTCGGTTGGTCTATGTTAAATGTCACTTAGATGATGTTCAACCTCATGTCCAGACCTCAGCCCTTTGACTATATGCACTGGGGCAGCGATCAATCCCTGGCCCAGGTGGGCTGGGAAGGGGGGTGGCCCTGGGTGCCCAGCCCTGGGATGTGGGCGCTTGGAAGGCCTGAGGAGCGACTCGTTTGCTTTGACGGGGGTGCTACAGAGTGGGAGTGAGACACTGGATCGGCCCCCCCTCCGTTAATATGACCAGGGCCCCTTGGTTTCCCGGGGGTGGTGCCCCTGGGGTACTCCTGCCTGTTCATCTCCCCATATGTGTTATAGGATTTCTTTCTGCTCTTTATATTATGCAATGTAAACAAATGATGTTATACAGTCTTGATGCCAAATAATACCTGGACAATTTATATTTGTTTCATGTCTCTGTATTGTATTGTACTGAAAACCTTCAATAAAGATGAGTATGTTTAAAAAAAAAAAAAGTGGACCAACACCCAGGGTTTTCACTATCCTGGGTTTTGGTCCACTTCTGCGGGGCACCCCGATCGGGGGTGCCCCGCTGCGTGAAACCCCCCAGATCGCCCTAAAAAACTCACCTCACCCCACTCCTACGCGAGCGCTCGTCCATTCACAAACTGCCGGCGCGGGTGCGCGCCCTGCTAGAGAGAAGCGCAAGATGCGGCTCGCGCATGCGCCGTTGGAACGGGGATAAGGTAAGGTTTCTGGGCGTCCTGCGGGGTTTCACACAGTGGGGCATCCCGATTTCGGATGCCCCGCGGGGAGGGATCTGATCGCCCCTGGGTGTTGGTCCACTTTAAGTTGGATTTGTGCCATGCTCTAGTAAATATATGGTAATCAGTTGGCAAACCCTCAAGAACATTACCAACTGAAGAGGGTGTGGCTCACTTGGAGAGGCTACCACAAAAATGCATCTGGGTTATCGAACCTTGGTAAGGAAATGTTTGCTTAAAATCTTTAAAAGACACATGAAGAAGTTGGTCAGTGGTCCTCATCCTTCTCCTGGGGGGCCACCAACAGGTCATGTTTTGTGGATCTCCACACAGACAGCTCTGTAGTTGTTTGAACACAAATTACTTCACCTGTTAATCTGTGTGGAGATCTGCAAAACATGAACCATTGATGGTTTTCGAGGAGAGGGTTGGGGCATATAAATTACAATGGTAGATAAACAATTATTACTGTCATTCAAACCACATATTCACTCCCTAGCCACCTCATGTCACCTCTAAATTAAAAACATCTCACACATCCGTCCCTTCCTCTCACCTGACACCACTAAAATGTTAGTGCACTCCTGGTCATATCCCGACTGGATTACTGCAACATCCTTCTTTGTGGCTCAGCAACTAACAGACTGGAACCCCTCCAATCTATCCTGAACTCTATTGCTCGCCTCATACATCTCTCCTCCTGCTCCTCTAGCTCTGCTCCTCTATGCCAATCCCTACACTGGCTGCCAGTCCCACAGCGAATCCTGTTCAAAACTGTGACTCTTGCCTACAAAGCTCTCTCCAACCAGGCCACCCCCTACATCTCAACTCTAATCCAACAATATCAACCTAGACTCAGCCTTCGCTCTGCTTCCGTTCTCCTGTCCTCCACCCTGGTCACCTCCTCTCATGCCCGCCTCCAGGACTTCTCACGTGCAACTCCAATCTTCTGGAATGCCCTTCCCCACCCAATCTGCCGAATCTGAAAACCTTCAAAGGTGCCCTTAAAACCCACCTATTCAGACAAGCATACAATCTGGCTTAAGCAATTCTCTAAAGGGCACATGCCACAATGCTCAATACTGACTGTTTATGATCCTTCCCCCTCGTCTTCACCCCTCATCCTTTAGACTGTAAGCTCGCAAGGCAGGGCTCTCTCTCCTATTGTATCTTGTATTCAGAATATTCATTTTAAACTCTGTAACACGGCATTTGTAATAGTATATGTACTGTATGTTTAATACTGTTTATCTTTGTCTATCAGTGAGAGATCAGTCATGCCCATCTTCTATATCCCCTTTTTGCATTTATCTTCTATTTTTATTGGTGCCAGGAGCTGGACTTCAAAATCCAGCTAGCAAAAAGCCTTTGATTTGAACCATAAATGGACCAAATTGTCTCAGGAGTCTCCCAATTGTTAAAAATAACTAATAATTTAATAATATAATAATTGTATTTTTTTTAATAGTACATATGCAACTGGTTTCCTCCAGTACCTACGCCAAACCTGCCATTTGTCCAAATCAAAATGACACCGCAGTGATGCTTTGGAAGTTGACTGATGTCTCATTGCTCATCCTAGTCAGGCATTTGGCCAACCTTAATTCATTATGTTTGGAATTACCTCTTCAACCAAATAGAAAACCAAATAGCTGTAACTGTTTTGTGTTACTCTCTCCTCCAGGAGTCGATAGACAATCTCTACACTCAGCGGAGCTGCCCATTACTCTAAAGTTGACATTATTAAGCCTGTTAAAATGGGAATTTCAAGATAAGCGTCCATTAATTTGTCACGTATCTCACAGCAGCACATACGTTATCCTACTTTAAAGTAGCACTTTTGCTTTTAATCATTAATGGGTGAATAACAATGAAACACCAGTCAATTAGACGGGGCCACATTTTACTTTGATGTATGGATTACTTTATCTCAATAATGAGGTCAGATATATAAAAGGGGGGATATTTGACATTATTTATTTTTTCTTTATTCCAGTGCAGCAAAGCATTTAACCCCATTGCTTTTCAAGAATTGACACTGCTTTTAATGGTTTATAATATATATACACTAGTTCTGTATACAAAAATATATACATCACAGAGCGTAAAATAAAAGCTATTAAAGTGGACCAAAACCCAGGATTTCGTCTAACCTGGGTTTTGGTGCTTGCACACGGATCGCAGATGCCCCGCTGTGTGAAACCCCCCAGCTCAAATTACCTCAGTCTTACAGCACATACGCGGCCTCCTGTCTAATGAGCGCACTTCTTTCGCTTCCTCTTTTTTATTCTTCCTTTCTTTTTCTCTCCCTTTCTTTCTTTTTTCCCTATTTTTGGGGCCCTGTTTAACTCTCTCACCATTTATTTCTTTCCTCTCCCCATTTTTGTTTTTCTACATTCCTTCTTCCCTCTCAATCTCGTTCCCTCATTCATTCTCACTTTCCAGTTTTCCCCCATTTTCCAAGTATAAAGCACGTCCTTTTTCACTAATTCCTTACGTCTGGGTTATCCGCCACAAGGTGGCACAGTGGACTGCAGAAAAGACTTGTGGCATCTCCCGGGCCCTATAAAAAACCAGGAACCTCCCACAAATTCCCAGTTTCCTTCTGCAGTCTGGACTGCGAAGATAGAAGATGGCTCTCTATATTGCCCAAGCGAGCGGGGCCACCAGCCTGCGGCCCTGCAGGACTATTTCCACCCGTTCTGGACCCACTGCCTCCCAGTTTCGGCTGACTGGTTCGGGTGAAGGTAGGAAGGCACCAGGGTCATGGGCTTTAGGAGCGCTGCTCCAACCGCAATCCCTGTGCCAAACAAGGGTAGTCTGTTCAGGCATTATGGTGAACCTTCTGTGGGATGCCCTTCCCTGCTGTCAGGTATTTTGTTAGTGGCCTTCCCCTCCCCCCCCCCACCACGATCCAATGTTTGCTTTGGGCGCCGCTGCTCTGTCCCCCTTGCTCTCTCCCTGTGGTGCGCTCGGGGGGGGGGGGGGTGCCCTAAGAGGTTTTTTGGCTGTTTAGCTGTTTTAGCAACAGTGTCTTCAATGTTGTGAAGTGCGCTTGCCGCCGCGCCGTTTTGTACGGCGCTCCACGGCGGGTGGCGATATAGGCTGAGGTGATTCACTGCACTGTCATGGTGCTGGTGGGTCATGTGACCAGCGATTTCGCGCTTTTCGGGGGGGCGGGTCCTGCGGATGACGCCTTCTGCATCATACCTTCGCGGTCCGCCCCCTAAGGTCCGCTCCGGCGCCATTTTGACTGTGGTGTGCTGGGGCCCTCGTAGCTACGGTGTTGCTGCGCGTTGATCTCGTGATCTGGCTTGGTGCTATCGCCCCCCTTGGTCCGTGAGTCCCCTTAGGGGTTGTTTTTTATTATTATTTTGCCACGCTATGGGATATTTATTGTCATTATTATGTCTTTCAGGCGGGACAACCGTTACTGTGGTTTCTCCCGGCCCTGCCCCCTTTTCATCTCCCACCTTCTCTAGCGGGCGTCTGGGCATCCCTGGTTGGAGAGGCATCCCGGGTGGCTCTTGCTAGCCTTGACCCTGTACTGGCCATTGTGCCTATACTAATCACCATATGGAGGCTTCCGGGGATAATGTGCTTGGGGTTCCTTTGGGACAAGCCCAGCTGTGTGCGGCGTGTGGGGTATCCCCTGTGAGTGATGGTGTCAGGGTATGTGTGCCCTGCACCCAGAAGGTACTTGCGCTGCAGTCTGGATTGCCAGCTACGCTGCCCAGCTCAGCGCCCCCTTCTACATGACCTACCCCCCCCCGCACCTGCATTTGATCCCTAGTGAGGGACATGCTAGCGGGGAATCACATTATGAATTAGCTATGCGGGTGGCCAGCCTGGAAAGGCATATTACTGGGCCTGCCCCCCGTAAGAGTTCTGGCAAGAAGCGGCATTTAACTCCCGCTGTTTCCCTTTTTCCTGAGGAGGATGAGGGACATTATTCTTCTCCTGGCCTTAACCCCCTAGAAAGGGGGGAACTTTTCTCTGATTCTGATTCCTCTGGGGAGCAGCAGGAGGTTTAGGGCGGTACTGGGTCTCCTTTTGGAGAAGATCCATTGTCTCCCGAGGATACTGATAGGCTGTTGGCTCACATTTTTGAAGTACTATGTATTACCCCTCCTGTGCCTGTTAAAAAGCAGCAGGATGTTCTTTTTCACACTGTTAAACAACGCTTGGAGTTCCCTGAGCAGAACCACTTTAATCATTTGGTGCTCAAGGAGTGGGAACGTCCTAGTAGATTGCCCGCGGTGCCCAAGAGTTGGGACAGGAGGTACACCTTCCCTGCTGATGTGGTTAAGCGCTGGCCGTGTCCCTCCGAGGTGGATGCTCCCGCGCTTGGGTTGTCCAATACCTCGGTCATGCATTCCCCTGACACTTCTACTCTGAGGGATGGTGAGGACTGGCGTGTGGATCAGCTGGCCTGTCACGCATTTGCTTGTGCGGGGACTGCGCTGCGCCCTGTGTGCGCTTCTGCCATCATGGCTCTTGCTATTAAAGGGCTGCTCAAGTGCCTTCTGGATAATGGCTCGGATGCCAATAGGGGGGAGGAGTATAAATCCCTCCTGCTTTGCTATGAATTTGTTGCATTTATTCTTTCTGCTGTGGATGATGCGGTCAGGATGTGTGGTAAGACTTCTGCCCTTTTGGTGGCTATACGTCGTTCTGTTTGGCTGCGTTAGTGGGCGGCTGATAATGCTGCTAAGAAGGCTCTCACTGGATTCCCCTTTGCGGGGCTATGGCTCTTTGGTGAGCGCCTGGATCTGTTTGCCAAGGATGGGAGGCTGCCTCAACGCAGGAGGCAGCCGCGGCCCTTTCGGGGGGCTGGTTCTTCCCTCCCCTCCTTCCGTGTTCCCAGGACTGGCCGGGGTGCGCCATTTGCGGGGACACGTAGAGACCCTTGGGGCTGGGGTAGAGGCCGTGGACGTCCCGGTCTCTCATGGGTTCCCAAGTCCAAATCTTCCCCCAAGCCCCCTCAGGCATGAGGAGGCGCCCTCCCCCAACCAGGTGGGGGGACGGTTACGGTTCCCAAAAAGGATGGGTCCCTGAGGCCCATCCTGGATTTGAAGCGCCTCAACAAATTTGTCAGGTTCAAGCATTTTCGCAAGGAGACTCTGCTCTGCGCTCGCCGGTCAGTACCCTGCCCCCGGGTGACTTCATGACTTCTGTGGGCATCAAAGATGCTTACCTTCATGTTCCAATCTTTCCAGGTCATCAGAGATTTCTCAGGTTCGCTCTGGAGAATCAGCACTACTAATTTGTGGCCTTACCGTTCGGTCTTACCTCGGCTCCTCGGGTTTTCACCAAGGTGCTGGCGGGGGTGATGGCTCTGTTGAGATCTCAGGGCATACGCATCCTTCCTTATCTGGACGACATTCTTATTGCGTGTCAGTCCTTCCATCAAGCCGAGCTGGATACCCAGATGGTGATCTCCACACTCGAGTCCTTCGGCTGGGTGATCAACCATCCCAAGTCTTCACTGTCTCCGTCCTTGGTGAGGTCCTTTCTGGGCATGACTCTGGATACATCTCAGGTCAAGGTTTTCCTGCCTCAGCAGAAGGTGGAGAGCCTGCAGACGCAGGCACGGTTTCTACTTTCTTGTCCTCATCTCTCCATTCGGCAGGGGATGCAGTTGGTGGGCCTGATGGTGTCATGCTTCAAGGCGGTCCCCTATGCTCAGTTTCACATGGGACCTCTCCAGCTACACCTCTTGTCAGTGTGGGATCGGGGCCCTGTGTCCCTGGATCAGGAATTTGCTCTGTTCTCTCTGGTCAGTCAGTCCCTCTCGTGGTCGCTGGACTCAAGGAATCTTCTAGTGGGCAGGACCTTTCTGCCCCCGTGCTGGGAGACTGTCACCACAATGCCAGTCTGACAGGTTGGGGGGCTTTTGGAAGTCTCTGAAGTTCCAGGGTCAGTGGGGCCCTCAGGAGGTCCATGCTCCCATCAACATTCTAGAACTGCGGGCGATAAGGTTGGTTCTCTCCGAGTTGACTCCACACCTTCGGGGTCGGGCTGTTCAGATCCGCTTAGACAACCAGACGGCGGTTGCCTACATCAATCATCAGGGAGGGACTCGGAGCAAGCAAGCCCTCAAGGAAGTGTCCCTGATACTGTCCTGGGAGGAAGAGAATGTCCCCTGCATCTCGGCAGTCTACATCCCAGGAGTGGAAAACCTGGAGGCAGACTCCTTGAGCAGGGGGATGTCTCGGCTGGGGGAGGGGTCCCTCAGCAACAGGGTGTTTCGCTCCCTGTGCCGTCGCTGGGGTCTGCCGGATGTGGACCTGTTTGCGTCCCGTCACAATCACAAGCCATTCTTTGTCTCTGTCACAGGACCCTCTGGCCTTCGCCACAGATGCGCTAGCAATGCCTTGGAAGGGGTTTCGGCTCCTCTATGTGTTCCCTCCGTTTCCTCTGTTGGGCAGGGTGCTGTGCAAGGTAGCCCAGGAAGGGGTGCCAACCATTCTGGTGTCCCCCTATTGGCCAAGAAGGGTGTGGTTCGCAGACATCGTGCAGTTGGCGGTAGATCAATACGTCCTGCCCAAGGATCCAGACCTGCTCACTCAGGGGCAGCTGCGCCATCCCAATTTACAAACGCTGGCTTTGACGGCTTGGCTGCTGAAACCTCCATCTTGATGGAAAAGGGGTTGCCTGCCTCTGTTTTTGATACCATGATTAGGGCTAGGAAGAAGTCCTCGTCCTTTATCTACTACAGGGTCTGGCATACTTACATTGCCTGGTGTGAGTCCAAATCTCTTTCCTGTCGGGTGTTTTCTATTCCCAGGATTCTGGAATTCTTGCAACATGTTTTGGATTTGGGCCTTCAACTTAGTACCCTCAAAGGTCCATGTTTCAGCTCTGGCAATTTTTTTCCAAAGATCTTTTGCCAATCATCGGTTGGTTAAGACCTTTTTCCAGGGGGTTTCTCATGTGAAGGCGCCACGTAAGCCTATGTTACCAGTTTGGGATCTGAATCTGGTATTATCTGCTCTGCAGGGTCGGGACTTTGAGCCTCTTCATGAGGCCGCTTTGCCCATTCTGACTCTTAAGGTAGCCTTTTTGGTGGCTATTACTTCTGTTAGGTGTGTTTCTGAGTTGGCAGTGCTTTCCATCAAACCTCCTTATTTTGAGCGACACCAGGACAAGGTGGTGTTTCGGTTTAAGCCAGATTTCTTGCCTAAGGTTGTGTCTGCCTTTCATCTCAATCAGGACATTGTTTTGCCTTCTTTGTGTCCTAATCCTAATCATCCTAAGGAGTGGACTTTGCATTCTTTGGATGTGGTCAGGGTTCTGAAGTTTTATTTGGTAGCTACTGAATCCTTCAGGAAGACTGATGCTCTTTTTGTTCTCCCTTCTGGACCTAGGAAGGGTTTGCCTTTGGCTAAATCCACTATCGGCAAGTGGATCCGTCAGGCGGTGGTGCAAGCCTATTCTGCTAAGGGGAAGGAGCCTCCCTTCCGCCTTACTGCTCATTCCACTCGTGCTATTGGTGCCTCTTGGGCCTGTCAGCACCAGGCTTCTGTTGAACAAGTTTGTAAGGCAGCAACTTGGTCTTCTGTTCATACTTTTTCCAAGTTTTATAAGGTTGATGTTAGGGCCTCAGCTGATGCTGCTTTTGGCCGCAAGGTTCTTCAGGTGGCAGTGGTTTGAACCGCTCGCCGTTGCTTTTGGGGATCCCACCCTACCTTACGGACACTGCTTTTGGATGTCCCAGACGTAAGGAATTAGTGAGTACTCACCTGTAGAATTGTTTTTGTAGTATACAGCACATCCTGTTTCATCCCTCCCTTGTTTTCATTATTCTTGGTTTCCTCTGTATGGTGATTTGTTCAAATGTTCCTTTTGGGATTTCCTTCATTATTGTTCTCCCGGCTTCTTGTCTAACTGCTTTGTAACACTGGGAATTTGTGCTAGGTTCCTGGCTTTTTATAGGGCCGGGAGATGCCACAAGTCTTTTCTGCAGTCCACTGCGCCACCTTGTGGCGGATAACCCAGACGTAAGTAATTAGTAAAACAGGACGTGCTGTATACTACAAAAACAATTCTACAGGTGAGTACTCACAGAATTGTTTTTTTGCTCTCATTTCCATATTAACTCTATTGGGTTGATTCAAAGAAACATGTAACAGCTTGGATTTGGGTCACGATCATCCTATTTTTCCCGAACGCTCGTGCGTTCGTATGAACTTGCGAGTGATTCAATAAGCAAATACGTTTCTATCCTAAAATATACGTCCGTTCGTATGGCAGTTCGGGAATCAGACCTATGTCAGTTTCCATCCTGAATTTTCCGTTTCATTTCTCAGGTTGCAACATTGGTTTTGCCCTTTTTCCTTTTTTGTCTGGACGTAAATCCTTCTGATCTTGCGGCTCCGCACTACAAACTTACCTCATTAAAGTGCATTCTAAATATTTGGTCTTTTATTTTTCTTTATTTCATTCATTTTGTAGTAACCAACCATTAATGAATGCATTTGCATAAGTAAATCTTACTTTGTGTAATTTTTAGTTAACTTGCATTTTTTACTTGTGGATTTAATTTTAATATTTATGCTTCAAATGGTACAACTTTAAATTTTTAGTGTGGTTACCCACACCCTCTACATACAGATTGCTCACAAATCTTAAAAAACACCCAGCAACTTCTGCATGTTATGAGCCTAGAAACAGCCAAGATGGCAGCTCAGGTATTATCGGGCAGCCTGCAAACAGAAAGGGCCTTGTGAGTGTGTTGCTCTGGATTCTTTGATTTCTGACCTTTCCATGCCCCCAGCTCTGCTGTGTCTGTGCAAAATACAGCAGTAACCCACATCCAGCACTTTATCCCGCTCTCCTCTCCTCAGTAAGTGTGATGCATCTGACCAAAGATGTGCTTAAATAATTAAACAAAGCAAAGGTAAACAACTACACCAATAAATGCAATCTAAAAATATTATTCTAGTACCTCAATTTTAAAATAAATAACAAAGGACATAAGTTTCTTTAATTAACGCAAATATATTGCAAAATAAAGGTTTACATGCAAAGGACTAATTAAGGTCCACATTAAAATGCTTTTATAAGGCATACATGAATCAGGTATGCATTGCCATACAATTTATGGCCTCGGCCATGCTGATACATGCAGTTCATTGGAGCACAAGACGCGCAGACTCCTCCACTTAGCAAAAAAACCTGTTCACGAACAGCAATCCGGCTGCTAAAAGGTGTCGGCTGTGGCTTTCTTTTAAAATGCGTTTAGAGGTTTCTCTGAATCACACCTAAACACATCCAATTAACCTAAGTTTTACGTTTTGATCCTAAGTTTTAGGATTTGATCCTAAGTTTTACGTTTTGATCCTAAAATTTAGGAACGAACTTCCGCTGATCGTAAGAGCATATACGCATTCGTACGTAGGCTCGTGCGAGTCGGAAATGGCCAAAAAACCAGGAAAAAATGACTAACACCCACCCAAACTTACGATTCTCGATACGAAATCAATTAACTTTTGCTCTTTGAATCGAGGGGTATATTTCTTCAGTCTTCTTCTCTCTCTCACATTCTTACCTTCCTGCTTTTTTCCACATTCCCACCATCCTCTCTATTTTCACCTTCTTTTCATATTACATTCCTTTTTCTTTCTCTCCATCTATTCTCCTAATTTCTGCTTATCGCTTTGTCTACCTATTCTTTTTTCCGTATTCCATCTTGTTTTTCTTGCAAAGTCTCCCTCTTTCCCGTGTTTTCTCTGTTGCTCGCTTTCCACTTTTTGTGTGTGTGTCTAGGGGGGGTACCATCCTGAAATCTTGCATAGGGCGACACTTACCCTAAGGCCGGTCTTGGTTTCTAGCATCTCCTTTTATTTTCTGCTTTAAAGAGGTTTTTCAGGCCAAAGTTCAAAAACAATAAACAGCAGCTTACCTTGCCAAGCGGTCCTTCAGCTCTGTGTCTCCTCTCAGCTTGGCGCCCTGAATGAGGAAATATACGGACTTATCTGCCCCTCCAGCGTCACTTCGTCAATGTGGCCACCAATACTAGCTCTAGGAGCTAGTCCAGACCACGCCCCTCTGTATTGATGGGTTGAATGCATTCCCAGAGCTACAATTCAAGCGCAGCTAACCCCTTCCTCCACACCATCCTCGTCCTAGCAAGCACTCTTGCTCCCAGCACCACCCCATCCATTATTCTGATTATTATGCATCGTCACAGCTTCAAAGGCCAAGTATGCATGCTTCCGAAGAGAAATCATAGGGTTAAACTGTAAACCACAATATCTCGGCCATTTCTTCTTTAATATAAAAACAGAGAACAGTTTAGGACATCGCCAAAAGTAGTCGGACACATTGGTCTAACATTTGGCTATGCCCATATCTGGTCACCTTTTGGGCTTGGCCTGAAGTTTTGTAAAGCCCCTCTGTCCCCAATGAGGCTCTGTACAGATACTCCACACTAGGTCTCTCGTGCCCTCATTGATCGCCATACTCTTGTGATGCAGCATTTATCTTGTGTTGCCTTTGTGTACCTATTAAGAAAAAGAACAAGTCAGCATATCTACCGAGTTGCATGACTTAATGCAGTACAGATGTGGGCCATGCTGGTCTCTGCTTTGCTTTTTAAATGTTCAATGTCTTGGAGTCTACGGTGGTTCATATTTACAGAAAGAAACTTGAGACAGTGGAACAGACTGTAGTTTATAAAAACTGTGAGGAATGCAACTTGCCATCCAGACCAAACAGAACCATTTGGTAAGCCTTGATAAACTTTAAAAGTCCATACTGTTCATTCTAACACTTGGAGAGACTTGTTTAAGCGAAAAAATAAAACCTCATTATGCTTGAAAGCCCTCAATGACGAACACTATTACCAAGTTGAATGTTATGCTACCAGGCTGAAGGCTACAGAAGCATCTTTGTTCTCTGGGCTTGTTTCCCCCTCTCCTCACTTCCTCTGTATACATTCCTTTTAACTTAGCACTAAACGTTCTTGGAGCCCGAATAACTGTATTCCATATGTAGGAGCATATTTATTGCATTTTCCCCTAAATTGGCAACGTGGAACAAGTGCGAGAGGTACATTTCAGTGAAACGATTCCATAGCCAATCTTTGTTCTTTTCCCTCTAGAGTGATGTCGTTTTCATATGGAAAGGTGTTTTTCTTGCCAGTGATGGAAAACATTCAAGGGAATAAGTGTTGGACGCATTTTGTTTTATAGCTTGGATCCCTGGTCTGTTGTAGTTTAATACAAATCTGTCATTGGAGAAGTATATTCTAAAAGTCGCTAAAGATTTAAAAAAAATATGTATCTATTATTTTTGACAGGGTTGTGCTAAGTTTAAGCACTTCTACACTCAATAGGTTTAACCACTTACGTCATCCAGTCTCTGCAGGCCCAGAGCGCACTGGGCTCAGCAAGGGATGATTGTGTGGAGAAGGTAAGTAATTATTTTTGTGGGAGAGGTTAGTTCATTTTAGGGGGCTACATATATATAAAAAAAGGAAAGTACACTAGTTCCTGTGTGCTGTAACCTTATCTTTACTATTCATAAAGTTGTACTGCCAGATGAAATAGATCCTCTTCCGGTTTAAAGAACTATGGCCAAAAAATGTATAATGCAAGTAAAAATAATCCTAATTTGTACTGCTAATAACAAAAATAAGTGTAAGCATGACATTTTGACTTCCTATTTCTCGTTATGTAACTGCAGCACCAGATTTCTTATAGGATGCCATAATTTCCTCATTTGTATGTCTATGCATGCACGTGTTTATGTAAATGCCTGGATCCCATTCAAGCAGACAGCCTGCTTCGTGGTCATTTGGTGCGCATTGGTGTTTAAGCCATGCCGCCCAACTGTCCCGATTTTCCCAGAATATCCTGCGGTCCCGGATGATTAATAACTGGCCCAGGATGCGCATTATCCGTATTATGCTATGGCCGCTGGGCCCCGCACACGTGCATGCGGGGTCGTGCTATGCGACCAAGATCTGCTAAGTTGCCGGCGCCCGCAACCGCCCCGCCGATCAGCTGCTCCGCCACCCGCACCGCCTCCCCCGCGCTTATCAGCTGCTATGCCGCCCGCACCCCCATCCTTCCCCGCCGATCAGCTGCTCCGCAGCCTGCACCCCCTTGCTGCTCTGGCCCGACGATCAGCTGCTCCGCTGCCCGCACCCCCCTCCCCCCCGATCAGCTGTTCCGCCCTGCTGATCACCTGCTTCGCCCCCCGGTTATTAGCCACTTCGGCTCCTCTGTCAGCAGGGCCTCTTGATTGGCCACCTCGCCCCGGCTTGCCCCGCCCCGGCCATTGGTTCGTGAGCAGTGCCGGTGCGGGACATGAGAGTGGGCCGTTAGGCTCCTCCCACCCGCTTAGGACGCGTGACTGCTGCAGAGGCCTGAGGACCCCGGAGGATAAGGTAAGAAGCAAATATAAAGACATTAATATTAAAAAAATAAAAAATAGATGATAGTTACTGCCTCTAGTGGACTCTATAGGACTACAATAAATGAAAATCCCCATTTCTATCTTCAGCTAGAGTTCCCATTTGGTTTCCAGTTAAAGTGGACCAACACCCTGCTGGATCGGCCCGGAAATCTATAAGATTCCTGGGGCGATCCGATCCTTCCAAAAACCAAAACCGGGATGCCCTGCTGTGTGAAACCCCCCAGGACACCAGCTAACCTTACCTTACTCCCGGTCCAATGGTGCATGCGCGGGCTATGGCCGCATCTCGTGCTTCTCTCTAGCAGGGCGTGTGCCCGCGCCGGCCATTTATGGCGTATACCACAGCGGTTCTGAGCATGCTGATTGGACGAGTGGCCGCGCATGCGCCGTAGGAGCGGGGCGAGGTGAGTTTTATTCGGAAATCTGGGGGGAAGTGGACCATAACCCAGGATAGTCAAAATCCTGGGTGTTGGTCCACTTTAAGAGAAATAGCAAATTACAAACTTCAGTAGCCCCCACTGACCAATCATAACATAGCATTTTCCGCCTGAAAGGGATTGCACTGAGGCGATTTAGCGTGCAAGATGTGGAGAAACAGAAGGTAGGCAGCGGTGGGGAAGACTACGATGAGGATGGATGGCAGCACGGGAGTGGCAGACAGCAAAAGATCAATTGCGGAGAGAGGATGTTTTAACCCTTCATGGACCTGACTGCTTCTTACAGCTGCTGACCCAACGGCAGAGCCACGGGGGCCACCCACACATCATGGAGGGGACTAAACCTTCCATATAGTCTCGGCCAAAACCCATGGAGACTGGCCCGGGAATCTATAAGATTCCTGAGCCGATCAATTACCTCCCCCCAGGGCATCCTAAATCAGGATGCCCCACTGTGTGAAACCCATCAGGTCGCCCATATACTTACCTTTGTTCCTGGTCCAATGGCGCATGCACAAACCGCCACGGCCGCATCCCTGCTATCCCTCAAGCAGGGCACGTGCCTGTGCCAGGCATTTGTGAATGGTCGGCGGGGGCACACTTCCTGTTAGAGGAAAGCGGGGGATGTGGCCGCCAGTGCGCGCGGAGCCGGAGCTCGGAGACAAAGGCTTAGACGTTGTGATGTCAGCGGCTGCAAGCGCGCTGATTGGATGCATGCATCGTGAGACTGGGAAGAGGTGAGTTGGCTGCAGCGATTTAGGGGTTTCACGCAGCGGGACATTCCGAAATCAGAATACCACAGTGGAGAGGGACCATCAACAGGTTAGTGAAATAACTGGGGGTTGCTCCTTTTTAAAAGTGTACAGTCTGTCATTTACAGTTAAATATATGTTTAGAAATGTCTAGTAAATACTTTTATTTTGTAAATTTTTTTAGGATTTTTGTTCTAAGAAAAGGAGCTCCTCTGGTTCAGATGTGCATTTGTGTAAATGGGTGGGAAATATGGCGTGGCAGGGGGTGTGGCTTGTCCCTCTTTTATATATTCAGAAGTTGGGAGGTATGGTTTAAACCCCTAAAAGTATGAACCTGACATCATCACAGGGTTGCCCGATCTTAAGCAACCCCTCGATTCCTGTTTCTTCGTGGTTAACCTGAGTATTCCTGTTTATCCCATATAGTCCTCGTATCCTGAGATCTCTGGAATTCCCTGAATTCTGTGCTCTGACTTGGCTTGCTCAACCAGTCCTTGGATCTGTCTTTTGGTTTGACTGTGCCTGATTTCTTGGACTGACTACCCTGGATTTAACCCTTGCTTATGAATCTATACTTCCTGTACCCACCATTGGCCTACTAACTAACTTGTTCTGCTCCTGCGCTGGTGACCTACTGACCATGTCCACAGATATTGCTGCTCACCTGATCTAGCTCCCAGTACGTGGAGTACTGTGTTAACGCAGCCTAGTGTTCTGGCATCTCACAGCCTGGACCCACCTTGCAACCTAGTCTGTCCTCCCTTGCAGGGGACTCAAGTGAGGACAAGGTTGGGTCGAGCGTCCTGTTTTTTTCTGCTCTGATATAAGGCTTGGGGATTCACAGCTGCCCATAGCTGTGCTATCCACCAGCTCACAGGGGGCTTTCTCACTCAGTAATCACATATATTTCATGAGTGGCCTAGTGCTCTATTTAAATAAAGGCAAGGTTTTTCATATTAAAAACCAAGTTAGCTATACTAGTGGTAAGATGCAATATAAGTGCTATTTTGTTGCTTACTAGAATTTGCATATGGCGGCTGTAGGTCTACTATATTATAACGCATTCCTAATAAAAAGTCAAATTTGTATGTGCTTATGAAAAGTACGTATTCTAGTACAACTAATTATTCCCAATGGCAATTTTTTTATATGAAATTATAATTATTGTGAGAATGAATATTTTTCATAAGTCAGTGTTATCTTCTTACAAAGCTTCTTCATGCTGTTAAGCAGAAGCTGATGATGGTATTCAATTAAGTCTAAAACACGGTGGGCTCCTGATGGATTGTTTTATCTGGAGTGTTTTTAGTGTTCTAAAAACTAATCTTGGTCTTTTTATAGAATGCAGGTTCAAAGGGTAAGGAGACCGCGATGCTGCACAAGTCCCCAAGGGCTTCTTCCAAGATACTCAGATATCCAGGCTGAGGGACAAGAACAACTTTTCCGTCTGACAGACAGCATCCAGGATGAGTTGTAAGTGTCTGTGATGATTGATTACTTATCTGGTTACAGCCTTTCTTTCTTTTTCTATGGAGACAAGCCACATAGGGAGAGACCCATGTTAGGATGAATACAGTGAGTTAAAGGACACCTGTATTTTTGTATTCAATGGTAAAATGTAAAGAGTGGAAGACAAAGTATTTGTATAGTTAGGCAGACTTATACCTGGCATAGAGTGCTAGGGTTTCTTTCTTATTTTCTTCAACCTTGTAAATTAGACTTCATTTGAGGGTCACCTTCAATACAGGGATAATAGACTAACTCACAAGTAGGTAATAATGGTAGGGGAACAATTGGATAGTTTTGTGCACGGAAGCAGCAAGAACGCAAATTAGGATGAGAAGAGTGAGGGTTTAGGGCAATCAAAGCACATAAGGTGGCAAGTGGGTAGCATGGGTAGGTGGAAAACTGGAGCATTGAGGGAGCGTATTGGAAGATGGTAGAGTAGCACTTGTAAGAGGGCTAAAGTGAAGCCCAGGCGTTCCCATTGGGGCAGTTGGAATTGAGGCACAGGGCTGGAATTTAAAAAAAACAGGCGAAGGTTGATGGTTTCATACCAGAGTAGCTGCGGGGTGCTCGCGCTTTCCGGCAAACACCCCACAATCGCTGGTGTCGGCATATGAAGGGCATCAGTAACACATGGAGTGGAATCGCAATCCAGATGCTGCTGGAAAGGCTTTTGCGGATCAATGCGATCATTTCGCAAATGCCCAAAGCATATGTGAAAGCGCCCATAGATTACTATGGGCAGTGCTTCACATGTGAATGCTGGACCCTAGCCGGAAAGTTTGAATGCCCTGTAGTCGCGCTGGCTTTGCTTATTTTACATGTGCTATACACCTAGCTGCAAAGTTGTCCCCATTTTAGTGAACCACTAACCAGGAACAGACATGCTAACCCCTATCCATTCAGATTCCCTTATTATTGTATTTAGTGTTCACACTGCAGCTATCTTTAAAAGGTGGTCAGCACTGGCAGCTTCCATCTTCATCTCATCAAGAGAGTACAGTGAGGTGGGGCTTGCCTTGGACTCTTTTTTGCCTTTATCCATCTCTAGCAATGATCACCTATTGTGAACCATTGTGATCCATTGCCACATTTTACTGTCAATCTTGTATCTACTGTTGTCTTATATATCTATATAGCAACGTCTGTGAATTACAATAAATACCTTTCTTTTCTCAAAACATCCTTAGGACAGCATACCATATTATTAAGATATTAAGGCTCCGCCCCAAGGTAGGAACACATGACCACCAGAATACACAAAAGCTTTAGCTCCTCCTCCAGATACCAGTTCTTTATGTGTTCCTGTCTGGGGCAGGAGTCAGACCACCAGCTCCTGAACCACGGGTTTAGGTGTGTAGACCAGGTAGCTTTGGGTCTCATGGGGTTGGCCCATTCGCTGGCTCAGGAAGCAGCCTGCCCGGGACCTAGGGGATAGGTCAGATTCCCCTATCCCTGACTAGGGGGGGGGGGGCAGCGCTAGCCTCAGACTAGGATTTGCTACTGTCTGAGGCATTGTGGAAATCATCAGGGGGGATTTCTGGCCCCCTTACCTTCCCACCACCCCCTCCCTCTTCCAATACGTTATGGCAGCTAGGCCAATGCCTATGGATTGTAAGGCTTTGGTGGGATGTGCAGCTGCGGGCAGTCGGGCTACACTTTTTTTTGCTCGCTAGTGAGGGTCTGTGAGGCCAGACTGCGGTATGCGTGCGCCTCTTCATTAGCGCTAGGCACCGCTGCAAGACCCAGCTAATGCACATGCTCCCGGCTTAAATGCTAATCTTAAATGTCTTTTTCTGGCCTCCCTCCCATTTTACCTTAGAGGGTTAAGAGACACAGACTTAGGAACCGTCCTGCTTGCTTATTTATTAAGCCTTGGGGAGGGGCGTCTCAACCCCTCACCAGACTTCAGAATCCTTGCCCCTCTATCATCTATTATGGGGGACTTTGCTGCAGATCAACAGCCATCCTTCTGTATTTTAGATCAAGCCCTCTAAGGAAGTGTCCAAGACTAAAACTGGCTCCAAGTCTAAAGATAAAAGTAGGAGATCCCCGATATGCGAAATCAAGCTACTAGATTCCAATAGGAAGCCTCTTTGCAAGCCCTGTACCTATAAGGCTCGTGAGTAAGGAATGTCAGCCCAGAATGATGGATATGATAAGAGTTCTGAAGGATCATCTTTACCCTTCCTTTGAGAATCTTAGGACCCCACGGGACTCGGCTGGACGTAAGGCCTTTGATGGGCATCCCCTAGACCCCCCCTATTTTCTAGAGGGCAGGAGTTAGAGGTCACTGATACCCCCCTTTCTGAGGGAGATGAGAGTCCTTCCTCCTCTGAGGAGGGCCCTTGTTCAGGTTCTGATTCAGTATCACCAGTGAAATGTGTTTTCCATCCAGAGAATTTATTATATCTCCTGCGTATGGTTCATCTTTCTATCGGCATTGAGGATAGGAGTAGCACCCCTAAATCTAAACATGATGGGTTCTATCCCCATTTTGTTCCTGATTCCCCTATGACCTTCCGCATTCATAACTCAGTTACGGAGGCTATCCTTAATAAGTGGAATGATCCTGTTGGTTTAAAGGCCAGGGGCTCTTAAGAACCATTATCCATTCATTGAGGAAGACTCACATATTAGGGATAAATGCCCCAAACTAGATGCCCCCTTTTCTAATGTCTCCAAGGTGGTGGATTTAGCCCTTGAGGACTTTGGTATCCTCAAATATCCTTTAGACAAGATGAAAACTCTCTTGAAAAAAGCATGGCAGGCTGAATCTTGTATTTTCAAACTGATTCAAGCCTCTACTTGCATTGCCATTTTGTTCCTGATTCCCCTATGACCTTCCGCATTCATAACTCAGTTACGGAGGCTATCCTTAATAAGTGGAATGATCCTGTTGGTTTAAAGGCCAGGGGCTCTTAAGAACCATTATCCATTCATTGAGGCAGACTCACATATTTGGGATAAATGCCCCAAACTGGATGCCCCCTTTTCTAATGTCTCCAAGGTGGGGGATTTAGCCTTTGAGGACTTTGGTATCCTCAAATATCCTTTAGACAATATGAATACTCTCTTGAAAAAAGCATGGCAGGCTGAATCTTGTACTTTCAAACTGATTCAAGCCTCTACTTGCATTGCCAGGCATCTTAATTATTGGCTTCAGCAGTTTAAATCATGTCTCTTGAAGTAAACTGACATTAATGAGATTATGAAGGCTTTACTGATTCTTTTTTCAGTGGCCTCTTTTCTGTCTGATGCCACGGCAAAAATCAGTGAGATTTTTGGCTCGGGCCATGGCCCTCTTCGGTTGCGTACTTGGTCAGGGGATACAGGTTCAAAGTTGCACCTGTGTGCCATGCCCTTTAACGGGGAATTTTTCTTTGTCCCAAAGCTAGAGAAGGTGTTAGACAGATCTGCTGACACAAGTCTTTTCCCACTAAGTGTAGGGATTTCAGGAATAGAAATTTTTTTTCTAGTCCGTCCTCTTATAGACGGCCCTTTCTAAGCAAGGACTCATTTAGAGGGGCCCCTAAGAGGAACTTCTAAGAGAAGCAAGTTTAGAGCATCCACTCTGTATGGTACCCAGCAGTCTGTCCCTAGGAAGCAATTATGCCGGGTCCTTAATAGGTGCCCGGTTAAAACAGTTCCACATTTGATGGGAGACTCTACTGGATTGCCCCTCTATTTCCATGAGAATAAGGAAGGGTTTCTCAATAGAATTTGTGCATGTCCTTCACAGGAACTTTTTTGTTACTCCTTTCCCAGATAGCAGGGAGGAAAGACTGGCCATTCGCAGCTGTCTAGATTCTATGTTGTATATGGGAGTGATTGTTCTGGTTCCTATGGGGGAAAGGTTTCTACTCAAGCATTTTTCTGGTAAAGAAGACCTCTAGAGGATTCAGCTTTATTTTCAATTTGAAGAAGCTGAACCTGTTGGTACACTACAGATGCTTCCTGCATGGAGTCCCTCTTCTCTGTGAGAAATTTGCATGACTCCTTCATGGTGTCCTATTGGCAGGTACTAATGAGCTTGTTGGCTCAAGCCTTTTTAAGATTCGCAGTAAAGGAATCTGAGTTGCTGGCAAAACATGCACAGGTTTTTCAGTGGCCTATCCTTGTCAGACCCTAAAGACATGGTAGTGATGATGGACGCCTCTTCATGGGGTTGGGGGGCCCATTGTGGATTCCTGACCACTCAAGGGAAATGGTCCAGAAGACTGAGCCTATTCTCATTGAATCTCAGAGAATTGGTAGCCATGAAGGAGGCATTGCTAGCCTTCTCTCCCCACCTGAAGGGTCATCATGTACAAATCAGAACAGACTACTAGGGCATATCTGAATAGTCATGGAGGGACAAGATCATCAGTCTTTCAACAAGCAGCAAAGGAAATTCTGATCTGGGCAGAACTCAACCTTTTATCCCTGTCAGCCATGCACCTGAAAGGTTGCCAAAATCAGGTGGCAGATTTTTTGAGTCGCTCTCCGCCAAAGATTGGTCACTGAACCAGGAGGTGTTCAATCAGATATGTGTCCTTAGGGGATCTACGGAGGTGGCTCTTATCTCCTGTGATCAAAACAACAAGCTGAGGAAGTTCTTCTATCTCTATCCATCCGATCAAGCTCTAGGAATAGACGCCCTGGCTCACCAGTGGCGTTTCAATCTGGCTTGCGCTTTTTCTCCAGTTCAGATCCTCCCTCAGGTTCTAAACAAAATGTCCTGCCAGTCAGCCACGATCTATTGCTAGCCCCATAGTGGTCAAGGAGACCATGGTTTTCAACTCTGAAGATGCTCTCAGTCCTAGAGCCTTGAAAACTTCAGGTGAGACCAGATCTTCTATCCCAGGGACCCGTTCTTTGCCAGGATCCACAGAGGTGGAGCATGACCCTCTGGACCCTGAGATCGTGATGCTCCTGAAAAGGGGGTTTCAGGTGGAGGGAGGTGATCAAGACTCTGCTTTCCAGCAAAAAGGAGGTGATAAGGAAGATTTATTTGAAAATTTGGATAACTTTTAACATCTGGAAGTTTCATAATCAAAGATCCCCTTATAGTCTTCCAGTCGTATTGGATTTCCTTCAGGAAGGAGTCAACCTGGGTCTCAGCATTAGTACTCTGAAGGTCCATTTAGCAGCCCTTTCACTTTTTTTTGCAGATAAAAGACTTTCATCTTTCACTTTTGGTCAGGTGATTTTTGCTAGCTGTCAGGCGGTCCAGACCATTCCGTTTGAGGTTAGCTCCTCAATAGGATCTCGCCCAGGTCTTTAGAGCTCTGACTGCACCACCCTTTAAACCCCTGTCAAGCTTTCATTGATTGATTGAATTGCTTTTTTATGGCAATAACTTCAGCCCACAGAGTCAGTGATATCCGAGCTTTATCCTGCCGTCACCCCTTTCTTCAAGTTTTTCAGGATCGTATAATATTACGAGTGGGTCCTTGCTACCTTCCTAAGATCTCTTCTGACTTTCATCGGATCCAAGAGATTATCCTTCCGTCCGCTGGGGATAGCGATCTCTCTGTGGGTTCTGTAGGCAAATATTTTATGTCAGGACCTGTTTGCTGGAATACCTTCGACAAACAAATGATTGGAGAAAGGCCGATAGCTTATTCATTTCCTTCTCGGATCACAGGAAGCGTCAGCGTCTTTCCAAGGCAACATTGGCCCGATGGATGGAGAGCACTATCAGTCTTGCTTACAATGGATCTTCTTCTCCAGGGTGGATTATAGTTCATATAACAAGAAGTATCTATATCTTGGGTGGAGCAAGCTGGTGCCTCAATCAAACAGATCTGTAGAGCGGAAAACTTGTCTTCAGCTACGACGTTTGTTAATCATTATTGCCTGGATCTGCTCACCTTGCAAGATTGATCTTTTGGCAGGTATGTGTTACAGGCAGCCTTTTCCCACCCAGTAAAGGTAGTATCTCGCTTATCCTCTCGGTATGCTGCCCGAAGGATGTTTTGAGTTCGTTACTTAGTAACTTCTTTTCTAAACATCCGAAAGGGCAGCATATAGGCTTCCCTACCTCAGGCTACATTATTTTATTATTCAGTTATCTTGCTGATTTACCAGTTGGTGCTTTGTTTGTCTCTGTTATTCTTAGTATACAGTACGTCCTGCTCCAGATATAGTACTTACACTTGGGTTATCCTCCGCCAGATGGCGCTGCACTGCAGAGACATGCAAAACAGGCTCCTCCAGGCCCCTCAAATACCCAGGGACCTCCCACAAATCCCCAGATTTCTCTGCAGTGCCGAATGCGAAGACATGAAGTATCACTCTCTCGCAGGTGAGCGGGGCTATTAAAGCCTGCGGCCCTGTTGGACTATTCCCACCCGCCCTCCTTGTGATGTGCCTCCCAGCCTGGGCTGCGCTGGTCGGGTGAAGGTAGGCAGCACCATGCGTGCTTATAGAGCCATGCTCCACCGCAGTCCCCCACCAAAGGGTAGGCGGTTTAGGCTGATGGTGAGCCTCTAGGGGATGCCCCTCCCGCATTATTGCCCCATACCCCGTGTAGCGGTGGGCCCTGTGCAAAGGGTTTCCATCCTCCCTCCTTCCCCCCGTAGCTCGGGGGGAAAGAAAGGGGGGGGTGTGTGTGCGGTGGCCTCAGTGTATTGGGTTACACGTCTATGGCCTTAGTATTGTCCTTTGACTTTTATACCTGGTGTCAGAGCCGCGCTGTTTATTGTGTTTTGGCCGCCGCCGCCGCCGCGTGCGTCTTTTGCCTTTATTGGATGTTTATGCGCCGGGCGGCGGCTGCGTCTTCATGGCAAGGGTGTCATACTCTCGCTTCTCTTGGCAGCGTTGACTACTGTCTCAGAGCTTCGCGCTCTTCGGGGGAGGGCGGGGACCTGGCTTGGCGCGCTCCGCGTCACAGCACGCTCTGGCCCGCCCTTCGAGGTTCGCTTGGCGCCATTTAGATGCTCGTCGCGCGGGCGCGCATTGTAATGGTCCTCCTCCTCCCTCGGTCTGTAAGTGCCCTCGTGGGTGATTTTCATCATGCTTGCTTACTGCGCATGGCTCTGACATCCCTATTCCCTTTATTTCTTTCAGACGGTTGAATCCAGTGGCTTCTCCCGGCCCGGTGTAATTGCCAGTTTGGCCTAGTATAATTACTCCCACTTCCCTGCGGGTCACTGGGGCATCCAGGGTAGCTTACAGCTTCAATCCCTACTGGCCTATTGTGCCTATTAATCACCATATGGAGACATCCCAGGATATTGTGAACGGGGTTCCTTCGGAACAAGCCCGGCTGTGTGTAGCTTGTGGGGTCTCACCTATCAGCGGTGACAATGCACGGGTCTGTATTCCTTGTGCTCAGCAGGCGCTAATGGTACTTCCCACCCCTCCTGTAGCTGGGCCTGCACCTCGCCTCACTTCACCTACTCCCCCAAGCCTGAGTCTAACCCCCAATACAAGCGGGGATTCTCATCCTGATGTGGCTACTAGACTTGCCAGTGTTGAAAAATTGCTTGCTAGTACTCTAGCGCGCAAGGCCACCGCAAAAAATCGGCACTTAATCCCTAATCACTTGCTCCTTTCCCTACGGAGTTGGATGAGTTGTTGCATCTATATGTGGGAACATCCCAGTAGACTTCCCGGGATTCCTAAGAGTTTGGACAGGAAGTATCCTTTTCCTGCTGATATGGTCAAGTGCTGGTCATCGCCCCCCGAGGTCGATGCTCCTATTCTAGGGCTGTCTAACACCTCTATTATGCACTCCCCTGACACTACTACGCTGCGGGATTCTGAGGACCGGCGCATTGACCAATTGGCATGCCATGCCTTTGCATTTGGAGGGGCGGCGCTGCACCCAGTTTGCGCCTTGGCCATCACTGCTGTGGCGCTCAGGGCCATGGTCAGGAATGCACTGGACGGCCCAGACAAGTTGCCTCCTGATACTATTAATGCACTGTCTAACTGTGATGTGTTTGTGAACTTTATCCTGTCTGCATCGGATGATGCTATTAGGATGTGGGCCAGATCTTCCGCCTTGGCGGTGGCTATACGCCGCGCGGTATGGCTGCGCCAGTGGGCTGCTGACAATGCTGCTAAGAAAGCCCTTACTGGGCTTCCATTTAAGGGGCTGCGCCTGTTTGGGGACCGCCTAGACCTTTTTGCTAAAGGAGGCAAATTACCACAGCGCAGGCGGCAGCCTCGGCCCTTTCGTAGCCAGGCCCCCCTTTCGGTCCCATACAGAGGTACTAAGCAGGGGAAAGGGGTGTCCTTCGCGGGGGCTCGCGCAGACTCCTGGCATAGGAGCAGGGGACGACGTCCTGGCTCCTCCTGGGGGACCAAACCCAAAGCCCCTCCCAAGACCCCTCAGGCATGATGGGGCGCCCTCGCCTGCCGGGGTGGGGGGACGGCTACAGCACTTCGCGCACGTCTGGAGACGCCAAGTCTCAGACCGGTGGATTCAGGAGGTGGTTTCCTCTGGTTACAAGATAGAGTTTGCTGTGCGGCCCCCCACAAGATTCATCAAAAAAGATGGGTCAGTCAGGCCCATTCTGGATTTAAAGATCCTCAACAAATTTGTCAAGAACCGGCGCTTTCGCATGGAAACTCTGCGCTCGGCCATTGGCTCTCTGCACCCAGGGGATTTTATGACGTCTGTGGACATCAAAGATGCTTACCTTCACATCCCTGTGTTCCCGGGACATCAAAGGTTTCTCAGATTCGCGTTGAAAGATCAACATTACCAGTTTGTGGCCCTAACATTTGGCCTCACTTCAGCTCCCAGAGTGTTCACCAAGGTGCTGGCGGGGGCGATGTCTTTGATAAGGTCAGGGGGCATTCAAGTGCTGCCCTACCTGGACCACATCCTCATCACCTCGCAGTCTCTACAGCAGGCGGAGCTGGACACTCAGCTGGTGGTGTCCACTTCGGAGTCCTTCGGCTGGGTGATCAATCACCCCAAGTCCTCTCTGTCCCCTTCGTCGGTGACCCCATTCCTGGGGAGGATTCTGGATACGGTTCAGTCACGAATATTCCTTCCCCAACAGAAGGTGGAACCTCTGACTGCGCAGGTGCGGTCCCTGCTCTCGTGCCCCCAGCCCTCCCTCAGGCAGGGAATGCAGCTGGTGGGCCTGATGGTGGCGAGCTTCGAGGCGGTGCCCTTTGCTCAGTTCCATTTGAGGCCTCTGCAGCTTCATCTTCTATCAGTATGGGACAAGGACCCCACGTTCTTGGACGGGGTTTGAGTGCTTCCCCTCTTGGTCAGAAGGTCCCTCTCGTGGTGGCTGGACCACAAGAACTTGCTAAAGGGCAGGTCCTTTCTGGCGTTGGAGTCTTTTGCTCAGCATCCCTTGGTTAAGACCTTCTTTCAGGGGGTCACTCGTGCGTCCCCCACGTAAGCCTATGATCCCTGTTTGGGATTTGAACTTGGTTCTGTCTGCCTTGCAGGGTGCTCCCTTTGAGCCTATTCAGGATGCTGCTCTGGCTGTACTTACCCTCAAGGTTGTCTTTCTGGTGGCTATTACTTCGGTCAGGCGTGTGTCTGAGCTGGCGGCTCTGTCTATCCAGCCCCCATACTATGAGAGACACCAGGACAAGGTGGTGTTCCCCTTTAAGCCGGACTTCCTGCCTAAGGTGGTGTCTGCTTTTCATTTGAATCAAGATATTGTTCTTCCTTCCTTGTGTCCTAATCCTAGCAACGCTAAGGAAAGGGTTCTGCATTCTTTGGATGTGGTCAGGTGTCTGAAGTATTACCTGGTAGTTACTGCGGCTTTCAGGAAGACTGATGCTCTTTTTGTGGTCCCCTCTGGTCCTAGGAAGGGTTTGGCTCCTGCCAAGTCTACTATTAGCAAATGGATTCGTCAGGCTGTGATTCAGGCCTATTCTGCTAAGGGGAAGAGTCCTCCCTTCCGCCTTACTGCTCATTCTACTCGTACTATTGGTGCCTCTTGGGCCTTCCAGCACCAGGCTTCTGTTGAACAAGTTTGCAAGGCCGCTACTTGGTCTTCTGTTCATACCTTTTCAAAGTTTTACAAGGTTGACGTTAGGGCCTCAGCTGATGCTGTTTTTTGTCCACAAGGTTTTGCAGGTGGCAGTGGTCTAAACTGTCTGCTGTCACCTTTTTGTTGGGGATCCCACCCTACTTACGGACACTGCTATTGGATGTCCCAAGTGTAAATACTATATCTGGAGCAGGACGTACTGTATACTAAAAATAGTGCAATTCTGTGAAGTACTCACCTGTAGAATTGATATTATTTGTATACATTACGTCCTGCTCAACCCCACCCTGGTTTTGGCATTATTCTGGATCCCCTGTATGGTGATTGTTATCATTGTAATCATTACCAGTTGTTTTGGGTGGTTAAATTCTCCCGGCTTCTTTGTGGGAGGTCCCTGGGTATTTGAGGGGCCGGGAGGAGCCTGTTTTGCATGTCTGCAGTGCAGCGCCATCTGGCGGAGGATAACCCAAGTGTAAATACTATATCTGGAGCAGGACGTACTGTATACAAATAATATCAATTCTACAGGTGAGTACTTCACAGAATTGCACTTTTCAGATCTCCTAAACTACTGCTGTCTTGAAGAGGAGCTAATGCTTTTGTGTATTCTGGTGGTCATGTGTTCCTAGCCTTAATATCTCAGCGGTATGCTGCCCTTTCGGATGTTTAGAAAAGAAATTACCAGGTAACTAACTAAAGTTTTTTTTCCTTTGTAGTTTTATTGCTGTTGAACATATAGACAGTTACTGCGTGCTGATCTCCTCCAAAACAGTCTACTTCCTAAAATGGGGAGAATATGTGGACCGGGATGCCATCTTTCTAGAGATAAAATATGATGATTTGTACCACTGCCTTGTATCAAAGGATCATGGGAAAATATATGTCCAGCTGACCAAGAAAGCAGAGACTACAAGCAGTGGAATTGCCATTCCTGGACCATCGCACCAAAAACCTATGGTAAGTGCTTGCAGAACAAGCAAGAATATTTCAGTTATTCACTGCAATTGTAATGTAATACAGATTCAAAGCTGCTACCTTTTTATTAGTCAGATTTTCGACATACCACAGTATCTCAGCTCTGAGTGGAGTATGGAAATTACAGTCCCTGTCCAAGCTAATAAAAAAAAAGATGCCTGAGTTTTGACCTTTCTTCATTGATGTAATATTGTATATTGAATAGGTTTCCAAATGTTTCCCTATGGAAAACATTTGTTTCCCCTAGGAAATTCCAGTTTTCTTGACTTTCCCTCAACCTGCAGATCAGACAGTGCCCTAGGGTAAGACCCCGCCCCCCACCTGCTACCCACTGCCGCCCCTTATGCAGCGGTATGAGAACCAGAATTGGGCATGGTCTCCGTACAGAGTTCAAAAGATGCCTACGTGCACAGAATTTACTAAGATGCGCCATTTGAAGTTAATGGGAGTGCTTTGGACCAAGGTCACGCCCACCTGCTGTGACTGCTTCTCATACCGGCACTGTGGGTGAGTGAACAAAAAAGTTCAGCGGGTGAAAGGTACCTTAGGAATGTGCAGGTCTGAGGGAAAGTGCATGTAAGTAGACATTTCAGGAGCCAGTGGGGAGAGCGCTTCCAGCTTTGGAGCCGTACTGGCTAATCCCGCAGTTACATGGGACCAAGCTTGCAGGCTGAAAGACCAACCTTCCCAAAAGAATGTTGAGGGGGAGTATATGATTGCCCAACTCAGCATACCAAAGGGGAAAACTCACTCCCTGGCATCAGGACTCACCTATGTCATCTTCCTCCCCATGACCACTGCAAGCCAGTCAACTGTAATGCACAGGAGGAGTGTACAATAAACAGAATAAGTTCAGTTATCGATTACAAAACTGAAGACACAATTCTAGACATCCAGACCAGAAGTTCTATACTCATCTGCCCATCCCCTCTATTTATAAATAACCTTTTCCACAATGTAAACCCACTGTATCTGTCAGAACCCATGTTTTTGTCTTTCAGGTCCATGTCAAGTCTGAAGCTCTCGCTGTAAAAATATCTCAAGAAATCAATTATGCAAAAAGTCTTTATTACGAGCAGCAGTTGATGTTGAGGCAAACCGAGGAACATGACAACCTGGAGCTGGACTGCCTGTGATGCATCTACCTGCCAACCTTTCACATCAGAAATCAAGTACAAGACCCCTGACAGTGTAATATTCTGCAGTATATATGTGTAAAATATGTTGGTGTGTGAATATGTAAACATATATATATGCAAATATTTACAGGACAGACATTGTTACGTGACAAGCACTACTGCCTTTTAAGTATAATGATTTGGGGGTTAATTTATATCTTGGGGCTAAAAATATTTAATACAGTATAGAATTATAAATACATTGAAAGTTGTATTGAATTTGAAAAAAAAGACCTTTATTTTGTTAACTTGTATATATGTATATCTGTGGTCATTGTAAATGTAGGCAATACATTTGTTTGTATGTGTGTGATGTATGTTTGTGCTTGAATATTGAAAGCATGACTGTTGCTGATATACAAAGAGGGGTGGTCATTTTGTGAGGTCATTGGTAATCGGGGACATGGATTGGCTGTAGTCTTTGGCCCTCTGGACCCTGCATTTGTGGTTTCCCTTTGGTTCCGCAGAAGAAGAAAGTTGCTACATTTGTACTGCCATCACTTTTTATATGTAAGTTATCCTTTTATGTAAATTAAAGAATAAGAACACAAGCCCTACCCCTTTAAATACAGTTGCTCCCTAAAACAGCTTTGTTACATGGAAGTGGTACTCTCTGGAATGGAGTTATGTCACATGAGAGCTTAATGCACAAATATTTCGACCTTTATGCCTTTTTTCCCCAACCTCAAACTGTGTAAATTGAAATGCTTATTGAATTGAAGCATACCAGTTTTATGTGTATTTGTGTAATGAGGAAGGGTGTGGCCCAAAATGATCAAGACCCAGTATTAAGGTATGCATAATTATTATTATTGTTTATTTATAAAGCACCATCATCTTTCATGGTTCTGTACAATGTGGAATTAAAACATACAGTACATGAGCATTATGAATCAGATGTGACAGAAATGCACAATACACAGTTATACTGAAATACATTAGGGGGGTTATTTAAGAAACGCTAGCGCCAGGTAGTGCCACGTAGCGGCACACAGCGTCTGGTACGCTGGGCGCTGTATGTGAAAACCACATTTAAGAAAGTGAATCTGGTGAGCGCCTCTTAACAGCGCCATGTAGCGTCACATGTATCACAAGAGGCGGTTCAGGAGCGCCATGTAGTATCTGTCGCTCTCCCATACATTTCAATTGTGTTTCATTAGGTTGTGTATAAATAGCGTTTTGCTATGCTAAACTTTAAAATTTTTTGGCTTAAATCATTGGGTGTCCTCTCCTGCCCGGCAACCAAACACTTTTATTGTTTTTTTTCATTTATTTATTTATGTAGAATTGTATGTGCAGATCTGCCATTGCAGTGTCATTGTCACAGTGTAAAAACAATGTTATTCCCGTGTTTTCGCTCTGGTGCTGGTGTATATGTGTTGAAAAACAGACATTTATCACACAGTGTCTGGCGCTCTATGCAAGAGCACCCAGTTTTAGAACGCCAACGCTGCTTGTGTGTAGTTTTTTCTTGAATACGGGCTTCAGTGCTGAGTGCCGGATTCATTTAACTGGCGCTACCTATCCCTTGCTGCAGCGTTGTCCTGTTAGATGTGGCGCAGCCTTGGGCACTATGACCTCGGGACACCACCTAGCGTTCGCGATTGGCTCTGCAGTGAATCAGGGAGAGCTCTTCTACAGCGCCCCCTACAGACATCACATTCATCAATGCTGGACAGGATACTACAGGGCCACTTGTCCACCCGCTAAGCTAGGTTACAGCGTCTACTAGCAGTCGCTGAAAGTGCCGCTATACAGACGCTCACATGGCGATAGGTGGTGCTAGTATTAAATCTGCTCTTGCGGGCTTACAAGTCTATAGTGTAAGGGGTGGAGACAAAAAGGTAGGAAAATATAAGGAACATTGTTTTCCTCAAGCAAAATGAACCAAAAAAGAGTGGAACAAAACCTGGAATTTTCACTTTTCTGTGTTTTGTTCCGTGGGATGCCCCACTGTTTGAAACACCCACCATCACCACATTCAGACTAACGTCTTCCCGGTCCAACGGCGCCTGCACAGGGTCCCGTCCAGTCAGAATCGCCCGCTGAAGTGACATAATTCGGCAAGCGGCTCTGATTAGAGCGAATGGGGAGCGAGAGTGGTCACATCCTCTGCTGCCCCATGCTCGTGCTCCCAATCTAAATGGCTAGGACGGGAGTGTGCACACAGCTCGAGGATGCGCCCACTCTCGCTCGATGTAGTAAACAGAGCTACCTTGTCAAATTATGTCAGTTGAGCGTCTATAAGACGTATAATATAAACCCACCAGTGGCGCATCCCATTTTGTCTAGAACCCTGACGGTTGCCCGTTATACACAGCTCTTCAGCGATACCACAGCGCATGCGAAGCGGGTGATGGCATGTCCCACGTCTCTCTAGCTAACCTGTGCATGCCCGCACCCACCGTAACTTAATTGCTGGCCTGGCTGCCATAGAGGGATTCTGGGATGCGGCCGCTCTCGCTACCAATTGCTGTGCTCTGCGTCTAAACAGACCTGTAGTGTTGATTAATATGCACATCATACGGTTCTGTCTGGACGAGAGTAAGACCAGGGAAAGGTGAGTTTTTATGGGCAATCTTGGGGAGTTTTCAAACAGTGGGGCATCTCAAATCAGGATGCCCCTGGGGCAAGAAAGAAAATGTGGTCTGCTTTAAACCTCCTGAGCAAAACAAGCTGCCTAATAAGTATGCACGGCTTGATACAGGGTCCTGATCTCCTTGGGCCACACTTTTCCTCAATATACAAATACATGTCACCTGATATGCTTCAATCCAATAAGCAATCAAGTTTATGCAGATTGAGTTGGAAAATATGCGTAAAACATGATGATGTTGTGCACACAGTGTTCAGCTCTCTTGAGTGGAGCTGTGTCAGGGGAGACGCAAACTCTCTTACAGTAACCCTACAGTCACAAATGATCAGTGGGTCGATCAAATATACAGCAACGGGCAAATTGAGGCCAAAAATCAGCCCTGGATTTTACCGGCCCCTAGCCGGCCCAAAGCATCTTTACTGAGGCCCCCCAACCATCATGCCGGGCTAAAGCATTAGGGGATGGGGATCCCTGTATTGTGGGTACAGTGGGGCTGGGTGTAGGGGGCTTAGAGGGAGACTAAGGGGGCAGGGATTGAATGAGGGTGTTAAAAGCAGCAGCCCAACTGGCCCCAAGACAGTGCGGCCCACCGGACATTGTCTTGGGTCTCTCTATGGCTAGTCCACCCCTGGCAATGAGGGGTGCCCTGCTGCACATACCACTGCTGGGAGCTTGATACCAGACATGAAACCCATTGCTCTGGCTGCCAGATTGCAGCCCCGATGGTTGCCAGGTGGGCATACAGTGCTGACAGTCCCGTGGGGCCACAAACATGTTAAAGACCGTAACAGTCAATGCCACTGTCCCAGTATTGGGATTCCAGCAGCGGTATCTGCAGTGCATCTCCTTCTGTGCTGTTTAGTTAAACCTTTTGTCATTTGGACTGGAGAGTCGCTTTAAATGGAAATGTGTCAGGGAGAATCAGGTTCTACACAAATTAAAATAATCTTAGTATGCTTGCCTTACCTTCTATGCTGCAGATCCATCCAGCTCTGTAGTCTGTGTGTCTACCATATTCTACATAAAATCCCTTACCCTTGCTTCTTCGTAGCAGGTGCCTTTAAAGCAGACCTTCACCCTGAATAAGAGTCTATCTTATATGTTTCCCCCACCCTGTACATACAGATTGCTCACATTAATAATCATCCTACCTGCATCTACTGCATGTTATGAGCCTTTAAACATCCAAGATGGCGGCTCAGGCAGCCTGTAAGCAGGAAGTGTCTTCTGACTGTGCTGCTCTGCATTCTGGGATTGCTGTCCTTTCCCTGACCCCAGCTCTGCTCTGTCTGTACAAAGCACAGCTATAACCCCGCCCCTTGCACTTTATCCCGCTATCCTCTCCCCAGTATGTGTGATGCTTCAAGATGTCGGCGCCCGTATCCTGAACAGAGTTGCAGCCTGGTGGGGGAAAAAATAAGTAAGTGACTAAAAACTATAATTTTAGATGCTGGGGAATAGTTTTTTTAAGGGTTTGGGCTTTTCATTAAATCATGCTGAAGGTCCGGCTTAAGTAGGCAAACCACTGTATGCTACTCTCCTTCCCTGCTCCTGAACATCTCGCTCCTGCACCACCATCTTGCTGCACCTGAGAGTATGTATCCCACAATACTCCTGGTTGCAGCCTTGGACCCTCCTGATGACCTGGCCCCTCATAGAGATCAGGCGGCTTTACTTACTCGGGGAGCGGAGGTGTGGCGAGCAGACGACGGCATTGTGGCGCGAATCCCTGGGGAAGGAATCTGCAGATGACGGCCATAGACTGGCATCATCAGCCAGTAGTCTGCAACTTCCTGTTGATTCATAGAGCTCTGTGAACCCAGAAGTGGCACGCGGAAGCAGCCGCACAGCCAATCAGTCAGCTGTGTGGCTGCAGGGACATCTGGACCTGCACCGAAAAGGTGAGTCCTCTGGCCTTTTTTTAATTGTATTTTAGACTTTTGGTCCACTTTAAAATGGACCAAAAGTGGACCTGGAGTTTATAAGATTCCATTCCCTGGGACATCCAGATTTGGGATGCCCCGCTGTGTGAAAGCCCCCCGAGTCTCCTGTAAAACTCACCTTCTCCCCGATTCAACAGCACACGTGTGAACCGCAGCCGCGGTCAACTATACCTTGAGCAGGGTGCGCACCAGGCATTTGTAAATGGCTGGCGCAGGCACGCACCCTGTTAGAGGGTAGAAGGAGTGTGGTCGCCGGTGCGCTAGGCCCTTCTCAGTTAGATTTGGCAGCTTCACCGATTTTCACGAGCACACTGATTGGACGAGAGCCTGCACCTGCACCTGCACCATAGGACCAGGGAAAGGTGAGTTTACTGGGCAACCTGGGGGGTTTCAGACAGGGGCAATTTAAAGGCAATAAAAAAGGGGAACCAGCTTTAAAGAATTGTTGATCTTATTAAAAATAACTGCAAATTTGCCCAATATAAAAAAAAATAAATAAATAATATAACAGTATATAAAAACATTAAATGGATGTGTGTGAATGCAAGGAGGTGCTACAAAATGCACATTCTAAGCAAATGACCAGGCCTGTATGAGACATTTGGTAAAAAGATCTTTGCATGTGTGTGGTGTAGGTAGGTTGGCACTGGATTTTATACCCACCACACTGCAATCAATGTGGGACTTAAGCACCTTGGCACCACCAGAGGAGATCATTCTTGGGGCCCATCCCTCAGCTGACCTCTCTGAATTACGTAGTATATTGGGATTTAAAGTATTGCACAATAAGTGAGATGTTTATTCATTAAATATCAAAAGTAATTGGTGAACAAATAAACTCACAGATTGGCAGGCGAATTAAAAACACAGGATTAGTCTTGGGCTTCCTGTACTACTATGGTTGTCATTGCCTGGGACCCCGGAAGGATCCTGTGGTGGGCTGGTCGGACTATGATTATAGTGTGTTTCTCCACAGTCTGGATGAGCCACAGCCAAAACTTCAGTAATCCCTCCCTTCCCTTATTCTAACAGGCTTTCCTGTGCTACATATACAATGGTCAGAAGTGACCGGAGTCCCTCTTTAATATGCAGTTGCGAAGGCAGCCCAGGTCATGCCGTCCCGCTGTGCATCACCACCACTAGGATAAAGAACCGGGCAGCACGGATATTCAGGTTGCGTGTCTCATGTGACCGCAAGCAGCCTATCACTAGCGTACAAGCGGTTAGGCTGCTTTATGGCTGTTGTAGAAGGATCTCGGAAAAGGTAAGTAACTAGATGGCCATGGTTCTTACTTTTAGCAGCAGAGATGCACAGCAGGGCAGCCCGCTGCTGTATATTAAAGGTCCATAGGTCCTCTTTAAGCTCATGAGCCTGCAGTATTCATTAATCAGGTTATGTGGGGGGTTGGAGTCAGTGGTTCTGCAGGATGTTTTTATAGCAGGTCTGCAGAGACCTGGGACCTGCAATTTTACTAAAGCCAAATAACCCCCTTTTGCTGGCCCATTATGATCAGTACTCACTGATCACATCTGACTGATGGAACCGGAAATGTCAGTATGGTCTCCCATCTTACTTACTTTACTTGAATCTGCTACATCCCTCTACTTTAACCGGACCGGGATGCCCCGCTGCTTGAAACCCCTCTTGGGCCACCACAAGATCCACCTTCTTCCTGGCTTGTTTCCCTTGCCGATGATGGCGGCCGTATCCCCAGCATCCTTGGGCTGTGAGCGCTCCCGCTTTCGGCAAATGCGGGTGTTTGCAATTCCCAGAAACAGAGCCATTTGCCAAATATTTAATATGCATGGCAAACGGCTCTGATTGGACGAGAGCCCACGCATGCTCCAAAGGACTGGAAAGAGGTGAGCTTTAATGGGTGATCTGGGGGGTTTAACATAGCGAGGCCTCTCAAATCTGGATGCCTGGGTGGGTTGGGAACAAAACCCGGGATAGTCAAAATCTTCGGTTTTGTTCTGCTTTAAATAATTACATCAAAAAACCATGACACAAGTAATATGCTTGTTTAACCATTAGAAGGAACTGTCCATGCGGTTTTATTTTTTCATGATTTTTTTCATCATGCTCGATAAAATACAGTAACAAAGAAAATGCCAAGCCATGGTAAATTTAAATGCCCCATTGATGCATAGGACGTCTCTAAGTACACTTGTCCTTTAAAGAAAAAAAAAAAAAAAGCCTTCGCTCATAGAAAATTAGGAGGACAGACTGGTATTGGTTGTGGTTTGGCCGGGGTTGGGCTTTAATATACTCATCCAGGCTGCTTCTCTAATATTTGTATTGATGGGGATGTATTTGAAATGGCCAATGCTTACAATTTAAAATAAAGTGATTTGTAAATTTGTGGTACAGTGGTTTCAATGTTATTTCATCTCCCCTCTAGGACACCAACTGGTACGTGAAGTGGGCGTGGCAAGAAACGGGGCGAGTTTGGGTTAGGACAGCTGTTGCTAGTGCTCATCTCCAGTCAAACTTTTCATTTTAGGTGGAGTGGGGAACAGCTTTAGAGTCCCTATCCAGGAAGACACTACCCTCCTCTCACCTTATACTTGGAAACAGTGTAAAATAAGTTATTTCAAAGCATCTCAAAATCTCTGATTATATGTAAATACCTTTTTTTATTCTAAGAGAAGCCACTTTCTTCTCTTTAGTTCCTGGATGTGGCTGAGCTTGGAAAGGCTTATCATGGTGCAGCTTTATGAGCATTCTCTGCTGTGGTCAGAGACTGGCGCAACTGTGACTTGCTGTGCTTGCTCACGCTGATAGCTCCAAGGGACACAGTGGCTGTTACATACCTTCCAACTTTTCAGGGTGTGAAAGAGGGACAATTGTTAAATTAGGCCACGCCCCCTCTTTGAGGGGTGAATAGGAGATAGGATGTAACGGTAAAAACAATATAAACACATTGAATAGGCAAATGAATCATTTATTGCTGCAGATCTGCATGTTACACCTCAAAGAGGTGAAAACAACGAGGGACAGGGGGATATGGACTCAGAAGAAGGACAGTCCCTCCAAATCAGGGACACTTGCGAGGTAAAAAGTTAGACCACTTTTTTTTGGGTGGTTCTGGAAAAATGAATTTAAAAGGAGGACAAACTGTGCATCCCTGCTATGGCACTGCAGGCAGGGGCTTAACTTGAGGGGGCGCCACCGCACCAGGGCCCAGAAGGTTAGGGGGGCCCCATTATTGTTGATCCACCACCTTTCTTTATCATATTTGTGCTCAATTAGCATAGTTAGTAGGCACTTTGAATAGGCAATTCAACCATTTATTGTTGCAGATCTGCATGTTACACCTCAAAGAAGGACAAATAGAAACAACAAGAGACAGGGGACCATGGACACAAAAGAGGGACAGTCCTGCCAAATCAGGGACTTTTGGAAGGTATGCTGTAGTATGATATGTATAGGTGAAACGTTGGCAGGATTGGATTGGAGCACCTTGAGCCCACCAGAGGAAATCATTCTTGGGGCCCACCCTTCAACTGAAACCTAAAGTGGACCAAAACCCACTGAACTTGTGAAATACATTTGCCCATAGTCCCTGCTGATATTCCCTTCTTAGGGTGTAGAACTAGAAATGGAAATTTTCATTTTTCGATTTATCCTGGAACACAGTTTTTTTTTGCTGTCCCTCTCTGTAAGATGACAGGCGATCAGTCATTGCATCGACATCATTGCCACACACAACAATGGCAATGAATGGAGGAGCTTTACGGCTAAAACAAGGGTCATTATCTGAGCTTGGAGTGAAGCAGGAGCACTAAAAACAGTACTCTTCATTGGGGAAGCAATTCCGGGGATGCTAGTTAAGAATTTGAGTTTTGGTCCGCTTTAATTAGACTAATAATATAAAAACTGATGTTTATTGACCAAACAACAAGTGTAACTTACTGAAGAAATTTAAAAAAATGCAGAGGACACTCCAGGCTGAAACTCAGTTTTAATCTTGGATCTCTTGTACTGCCCTGATGGTGACCCTGGGATAGTGCCTGGCATCCACCGGAGGGTCTTCTGGTGCTCTAGAGGGCCAGTCAGATATTTAAGCACTGGGCAGCATGAGGTAGCCTCCATTGCTATGTGGGCAGCAGGGTGCCATGACAACTTGGTAAAGAATTGAATAGTGTGCCCTTTGCTAAATATACGTAGGGACCCTGGATGTCCATCTATATGGGGCTCACTAATAGCAGACTTGGTCACTCAGGCTTATAGGTTGTAACTGTACACTATGTCACTCTTCCCGTGACACCCATCTTTTTCCCGCAACAGAAACTCCTGGTTAAAGGAGCACTATCACGAGATGGTGTAATGTTAAAAATCCATATAAACACATCGGCTAATGAGAGGAGGGATCACTTATACACCCAAAGCTCCCACCAAGCTTGTGGTTTATTCTCTCATGGTAGGAACAGAATCCAGGGGTACCAAGTTTAGTCTATGAGGGGTGACAGTCCCTGTCACCCCGATTTCCTCTTCCATCCATTAAAATGAAAGAAGCAAGCCTGCCTGGATATTTCTTGATGCTGGGTGTATAAGTGACCTGTCCCCCCGCCATCCAGCATATTTATATGGATTTTTATCACTGGGCCATTTTTCGTGATAGTGCTCCTTTAATCACAACACATAATTATGTTTTAAAACTTCATACTGGGGCTAACCCTTCCTTTACACGCTATACAAATCTAAAGAACAAGGAAAGAGAAGGCTGGAGTTGGGCTTTAAACCAAACCAAGAATGAATCTGATTGGCTCTCTGTACTTCTTCAGGCCCTGGCCACAGGCTGAAAAAAAATCTCTTCAGTGTCATCGTTGAAGCGAGGTGCTGTCCTTTAGCTGACCCGAGCGGCGTCGGAGGGGAGGAACATTTGCTTCATAGTTCTTGTGCGCTGTGTATTTTTTCATAAAGGAAAGCAGCGCAGGAGCACAGCGGGCTGCGGTTCAGGAGCATGGTAACAATTATGGCTGTCAGGAACCAGATTCTCATGGAAAAAAAGACTTGCAACTTATAATAATACTTAGTGGCCTTAAAGTGGACTTACCCCAGAGGTTCCTGGTCTGCTTGTTACCCCTGATCCCAGCTAGCCGTTACCTTCTTCCTCTGTCTGCATAACAGCAGCTCAGAATTATATCTCTGGTGAAATACACATCTACAGGGTGCAAAAAAGTACAATAATATAAAGTAAACTTACCAATTTATTAAGCAGTGAGAGGGATCACGTACACACGCTGTGCATATCTTTACTAAGAACATATGGAAGAATCTCATATAACGTTTCCTAAAGCCCTTGGAATATATAGAGGTGACCTACAGGGTCATGTTTTTGTCACTGAATGGGCACAGGAATGCATAGAAGCTGATGTGCAGGGTGCTTGTTCCAGGTAAGTGACTGTGTAAAGAGTGAAGGGGGTTGATAACCACAACACCCAACGCTCAAAAAAGTGTCGCCCCTTATGCCAGTCACACTCCCTTCACTTTGCGTTGAGGGAGCACGCCTCCATAGCAGTCAGATGGTACGGGGACTGCATATTCACTGTGACTGGCAGGGGGCATGTGCAAGGATATGTACAGCATTGTGTGTTAAAGCAGACCTTACCCCTTAATTAGAGCCTATCTTATATGTTTCCCACACCCTGTACATACAGATTGCTCACATTAATAATCATCCTGCCTTCATTTACTGCATGTTATGAGCCTTTAAGCATCCAAGATGGTGGCTCATGGAGCATCAGGCAGCCTGCAAAAAGGAAGTGTCTTCTGGCTGTGTCGCTCTGCATTCTGGGATTGTTGTCCTTTCCCTGACCCCAGCTCTGCTCTGTCTGTGCAAAGCACAGCTATAACCCCACCTCCTGCACTCCCGCTCTCCTCTCCTCAGTATGTGTGATGCTTTTGAGTCAACATGGCGGCGCCCGTATTCTAGAGTCCTGAACAGAGTTGCAGCCCAGTGGGGGAAACAATAATAAATAAGTAAGTATGTGACTAAAAACTTAAAATATCTTAATTTTAGATGCTGGGGAATAGTTCGTTTTTTAAGGGTTTGGGCTTTTCATTAAATCATGTTGAAGGTCGGGATTAATAGCCAGAGTAAATCAACAACATGCAACAATGTATTTAGCGCGCTTGATGAATTATTGACTGGGTCCCAATTAAAGTGGACCAAAACCCACCCTGGCGTATGAGACTCCAGGGCAGGTATACTCGCTCCCCACACAGGGCATCCAGATTCAGAATGCCCCGCTGTGTCAAACCCTCCAGGTCGCCCGAAAACTCACCTTCTTTCCCGGTCCAACGGGGTATGCGAGAGCAGCGTCCGCATCCACACCATCCCTCTAGCAGGCACCAGGCATTTGTAAATGACCAACACGGGCACGCTCCCTGTTTAAGGGTAGAGGGGGATGCGGCCGCCAGTGGGCTCGGATTCACTTGCTTTAGACAAGCTCTTGAACAAAGAGGTGGGAGCGGATCCAAGCACACTGATTGGACGAGAGGCTTCACATGCGCCATAGGACCGAAGAAGGGCGAGTGAATTTGGGCGACCTGGGGAGATTCACACAGCGGGGCATCCCCAATCGGGGTGCCTGGGGGGGCAAAGAACAGAACCCAGGATAGTAAAAATCCTGGATTTTGGTTCACTTTAGGAACTCTCTGGGCCCCAAAGAGCAATGCTGTCTAGGGTTCTTAATATTGTTCGCTATCCCGTTTCCTGCAATTCCTTCCTTTTCTCCAGTTACCAGGATGAGGTAAAGGGGTCGTCACCATAAACAACAACAAGAGAAATGGAAAATGAAAGGAATAAAACTAGGAACAACTCACCGCCACAGCCTGGATTTTCTGGACTCATCCGGGCTTGTGTTCTAATGCTTGTGCAGTGGCCGCTTAATCGTTAATGGTGTCCTCAAGGCTGGCGTTTCTTCTCCAGTCGATCACCTAGATGTCTTGTCTGCCACCTGTTCCAAAAGCACCTCTTAAATGACAGTGTGCTACCTGGGCCACCATAAATAAAACCAGGAGCCTTGTACTTTCGAGAAATGGAAGCGCTTTTATTGTGGGGTACCGTGGGATAGGGGAAGCTGGGCGTGGGGGGTGGGGTGTCCAGAAAAGTCCAAAGGTTAAAATGTCCAAAAACCAAAGCTGAAAGGTAAAATAAGTGGAAGGGCACGCATCAGGTGCTCGTCGGGGGGGGGGGGGGCCCTCCTCTCCCTTGCTCGTCTCTCTGGCTTACCAGACTCCCCAATGAGCACCTGATGTGCCCCCTTCACTTCTAACTTTTACATTTCAACTTTGGATTTTGGATATTTTAACCTTTGGACTTTTGTGGACACTCCTCCCACATCCCCAGCTTCCCCTATCCTGCTGTACCCCATGGCGGTGGCATCTTTCATATACCAGCGCTTAGCATTCCCTAATAAACCCTGCTGAACTTCCTTTCTGCTGACTCCTGTTTCTCAGTCCCAAAAATGAATTAACTTTGAAGGGGACTGTTACACCAAAGAATGCATGGATGAATCATCCTCTTCTGCTGAGGAGGCCAGGAAGTTCCACTAGGTCTTATAAAGAAATATAAAACAGGCTGAATAAAAGATGCAGCCCCCCACATTTAAAATGGAGATCAGAAAATGGGGTTACTTAACCCTTTGCCTCGAATGTCCATTTAAAGTTTCTGTCCAGGCAATAACATAAAAAAGTCTATACTCACCTTTTCCCCCACAGCTCCTCCGTGCAGCACCAGCATCTTCATAGCAATGGATTTATTGCAATGGAGGAGGCGTGCCGCGGCCAGGTGTGCTGCACCCACTTCGGGATGACCCCACCATTGCAATGAATAGAGAAGGCCTGTGGGGTCATGAACAAGGCTCCATGGATGCCTTCATAGGAGACCGCCGGTGCTGAAAGATGGAATCACTTGCTCCCCACCAATGGTGATTGAAATGAACATGGTGATTGAAATGAATACCAGCCATGCATGGAGGAGCTGAGCGAGAATACCGGCCATGCATGGAGGAGCTGAGCGAGAATACCGGCCATGCATGGAGGAGCTGAGCGAGAATACCGGCCATGCATGGAGGAGCTGAGCGGGAATATCAGACATGGATGGAGGAGCTGAGCGGGAATAGCGGCCATGGGTGGAGGAGCTGAGTGGGAATACCGGCCATGGGTGGAGGAGCTGAGCGGGAATACCGGACATGCGTGGAGGAGCTGAGCGGGAATACCGGCCATGCATGGAGGAGCTGAGCGGGAATACCGGACATGCGTGGAGGAGCTGAGTGGGAATACCGGACATGCATGGAGGAGCTGAGCGAGAATACCGGCCATGCATGGAGGAGCTGAGCGGGAATATCAGACATGGATGGAGGAGCTGAGCGGGAATAGCGGCCATGGGTGGAGGAGCTGAGTGGGAATACCGGCCATGGGTGGAGGAGCTGAGCGGGAATACCGGACATGCGTGGAGGAGCTGAGCGGGAATACCGGCCATGCATGGAGGAGCTGAGCGGGAATACCGGACATGCGTGGAGGAGCTGAGTGGGAATACCGGACATGCGTGGAGGAGCTGAGCGGGAATACCGGCCATGGGTGGAGGAGCTGAGCGGGAATACCGGCCATGGATGGAGGAGCTGAGCGGGAATATTGGACATGCATGGAGGAGCTGAGTGGGAATACCGGACATGCGTGGAGGAGCTGAGCGGGAATACCGGCCATGCATGGAGGAGCTGAGCGGGAATACCGGCCATGCACGAAGGAGCTGAGCGGGAATACCGGCCATGCACGGAGGAGCTGAGCGGGAATATTGGACATGCATGGAGGAGCTGAGTGGGAATACCGGACATGCGTGGAGGAGCTGAGCGGGAATATTGGACATGCATGGAGGAGCTGAGCGGGAATACCGCCCATAGATGGAGGAGCTGAGCGGGAATACCGGCCATGCACGGAGGAGCTGAGCGGGAATACAGGCCATGCATGGAGGAGCTGAGTGGGAATACCGGACATGCGTGGAGGAGCTGAGCGGGAATACCGGACATGCATGGAGGAGCTGAGCGGGAATACCGGCCATGCATGGAGGAGCTGAGCGGGAATACCGGCCATGCATGGAGGAGCTGAGCGGGAATACAGGCCATGCATAGAGGAGCTGAGCGGGAATACCGGCCATGTATAGAGGAGCTGAGCGGGAATACCGGCCATGCATGGAGGAGCTGAGCGGGAATACCGGCCATGCATGGAGGAGCTGAGCGGGAATACCGGCCATGCATGGAGGAGCTGAGCAGGAATATCGGCCATGCATAGAGGAGCTGAGCAGGAATATCGGCCATGCATAGAGGAGCTGAGCGGGAATACAGACCATGCATGGAGGAGCTGAGCGGGAATACCGGACATGCATGGAGGAGCTGAGCGGGAATACCGGCCATGCATGGAGGAGCTGAGCGGCAATACCGGCCATGCATGGAGGAGCTGAGCGGGAATACCGGCCATGCATGGAGGAGCTGAGCGGCAATACCGGCCATAGATGGAGGAGCTGAGCAGGAATATCGGCCATGCATGGAGGAGCTGAGCGGCAATACCGGCCATGCATGGAGGAGCTGAGCGGCAATACCGGCCATAGATGGAGGAGCTGAGCGGGAATACCGGCCATGCATGGAGGAGCTGAGCGGCAATACCGGCCATAGATGGAGGAGCTGAGCGGGAATACCGGACATGCATGGAGGAGCTGAGCGGGAATACCGACTATGCATGGAGGAGCTGAGCGGGAATACCAGACCTGCACGGAGGAGCTGAGCGGGAATACCGGCCATGCATGGAGGAGCTGAGCGGGAATACCGGCCATGCATGGAGGAGCTGAGCGGGAATACCGGCCATGCATGGAGGAGCTGAGCGGGAATACCGGCCATGCACGGAGGAGCTGAGCGGGAATACCGGCCATGCATGGAGGAGCTGAGCGGCAATATCGGCCATAGATGGAGGAGCTGAGCGGGAATACCGGCCATGCACGGAAGAGCTGAGCGGGAATACCGGCCATGGGTGGAGGAGCTGAGCGGAAATATCGGCCATGGATGGAGGAGCTGAGCGGGAATACCGGACATGCATGGAGGAGCTGAGCGGGAATTCCGGCCATGCATGGAGGAGCTGAGCGGGAATACCGGCCATGCATGGAGGAGCTGAGCGGGAATACCGGCCATGCATGGAGGAGCTGAGCGGGAATACCGGCCATGCATGGAGGAGCTGAGCGGGAATACCGGCCATGCATGGAGGAGCTGAGCTGGAATACCGGCCATGCATGGAGGAGCTGAGCGGGAATACAGGCCATGCATGGAGGAGCTGAGCGGGAATACCGCCCATGCATGGAGGAGCTGAGCGGGAATACCGGCCATGCATGGAGGAGCTGAGCGGGAATACCGGCCATGCATGGAGGACCTGAGCGGGAATACCAGCCATGCATGGAGGAGCTGAGTGGGAATACCGGCCATGCATGGAGGAGCTGAGTGGGAATACCGGCCATGCATGGAGGACCTGAGCGGGAATACCGGCCATGCACGGAGGAGCTGAGTGGGAATACCGGCCATGCATGGAGGAGCTGAGCGGGAATACCGGCCATGCATGGAGGAGCTGAGCGGGAATACCGGCCATGCATGGAGGAGCTGAGCGGGAATACCGGCCATGCATGGAGGAGCTGAGCGGGAATACCGGCCATGCATGGAGGAGCTGAGCGGGAATACAGGCCATGCATGGAGGAGCTGAGCGGGAATACCGCCCATGCATGGAGGAGCTGAGCGGGAATACCGGCCATGCATGGAGGAGCTGAGCGGGAATACCGGCCATGGATGGAGGAGCTGAGCGGGAATACCGCCCATGCATGGAGGAGCTGAGCGGGAATACCGGCCATGCATGGAGGAGCTGAGCGGGAATACCGGCCATGCATGGAGGACCTGAGCGGGAATACCGGCCATGCATGGAGGAGCTGAGTGGGAATACCGGCCATGGATGGAGGAGCTGAGCGGGAATACAGGCCATGCATGGAGGAGCTGAGCGGGAATACCGCCCATGCATGGAGGAGCTGAGCGGGAATACCGGCCATGCATGGAGGAGCTGAGCGGGAATACCGGCCATGCATGGAGGACCTGAGCGGGAATACCGGCCATGCATGGAGGACCTGAGCGGGAATACCGGCCATGCATGGAGGAGCTGAGTGGGAATACAGGCCATGCATGGAGGAGCTGAGCGGGAATACCGCCCATGCATGGAGGAGCTGAGCGGGAATACCGGCCATGCATGGAGGAGCTGAGCGGGAATACCGGCCATGCATGGAGGACCTGAGCGGGAATACCGGCCATGCATGGAGGAGCTGGGCGGGAATGTCGGCCATGCATGGAGGAGCTGAGTGGGAATACCGCCCATGCATGGAGGACCTGAGCGGGAATACGGCCATGCATGGAGGACCTGAGCGGGAATAACGACCATGCATGGAGGAGCTGAGCGGGAATTCCGGCCATGCATGGAGGAGCTGAGCGGGAATACCAGCCATGCATGGAGGAGCTGAGCGGGAATTCCGGCCATGCATGGAGGAGCTGAGCGGGAATACCGGCCATGCATGGAGGACCTGGAGCGGGAATACCGGACATGCATGGAGCACCTGAGCGGGAATACCGGAAATGCATGGAGCACCTGAGTGGGAATACCGGACCTGTCTGGACAATCCCTTTAAATACCTGGAGCAGCAGTATGTCCCCTATTTCCAGGGCTAAGACCTGATTATGCCAATGTGTTTGGTGTTCTATAAGGCCTTGTGATGTCCACCCCATGAGCTGAGGCTGCGATTACCTTCACAGAAACTGCAATGAAATGTCCTAAAATCCATCTCTCTGGGACGTTCACCTCTCTCTCTGTCTCAGTGCTGTTATTCCTGCTTGCTGCTTTTCAGCTGCACTGCATTGCAAACGAAACCCATTTAGGGTCATTGCATTTTCAATGCATTTGGATTTTTTATTTCTGTCTTATTTGTCAGATAGCTAGATAAATGAAAATGCATAGGTGTAAAGGTGCCGAGAGGACTCCAGACCATGTGACTGCCGAACAGGTGCTGGATCACTTGAATATAGAAAAAAAAAACACTTCTCTGACACTGAGGCCTCGATTCAATAAAGGTAGAAAAAAATTCTCATGGTAGTAAAAGATTCAATTCATGAGGAAAAAAGCCTGAGAATTGTACTGCTGCTGAATCAGCAGAGCAGAAGTCAATGGCACTTTTTTACTCCTAAGAAAAGTAGAGAAGTGTTTACTCCTTTATACAATGTAGTAAAAGCTGCCATTGACTTTCATTGTCTTTTTATCTGGTGATTCAGTAACAGTGACGTTCTCAGGCTTTTTTCTCATGAATTGAATTTACTACCATGAGAATTTTTTTCAACCTTTATTGAATCGAGGCCTGAGACTGTAATTTTTTTAACTGTATCAGCTTCAGGTCTCAATATTTTTGTTCCCTAGTTGAATTTTCTATCTCAAATAGAGTAGTTAGATGTGAGTCTCTATATTGTTTACCAGGGCAGAACTTAGAGAAACAAAACCCTTTTCTTAGGTGGTGTTCCTTTTTGGCAGGGTACCCCAATTTGGGATACCTAGCTGTGTCTATCCTCTGGTATTGCCGTAAACTCACCTTTTCCCCCATTACCATGGCGCATGTGCTCAGCCAATCTGCAGGGGTGAATGGAGCAAGCACCACCGGCCGCATCCCTGGCCCTACCACTAGCTGTGGGCGTGCCCACCCTGGCCATTGAGGAAGGGCTGGCATGGCCACACGTCTAGCCAGAGGTATATGTGGCTCTGGGAATGTGGCTGTGGTGAGTGCTGGTATCAGCTTGGTGGGACACCAGGAAAGGAGGAGGAGGGAGGACCTGTGTCCCTTCTAATTACAGATTCCTGCTTTAATATCTTCCTTAGGATGTTAGTGCCACATGCCATTGACAAAATATAACCACCTTGTCCATGTTGGAAGTCCACTTTTGGAACAAGTAGCTTGGTTTCAAACTAAGTTATCTAGGACCAGGGCTGGCACCAGGGCAGTACATTCATGACTCCTGTATGGCATCACCCAAGGGAGCCCTTATTGCAGCCTTGTGTCTCCCACACTTTCATGGAATCCAGATGCCCCTTACCTCCTACAGCCTCTGCTCTATTGCAGAGGTTTCAGCAGATATCTTTCTTATTGGATTCAGACGTACACAATCCTCTCTGTGGTCACCTCTATTGAGGTTGCATATATTGGGGTCAATTTAGAGCCATGTGAGAATTCTCATTTCCTTTTCAGGAGAGAAAACTGCCATTGACTTACATTGTTTACCTTGGGGCTGATTCAGAGCCAGGTGAAAATTTATGTCAAAGTCAATTAAATTAAAGGCAATGACAGTTTTTCCTGTTCGCTATCACAGTAACAGATATAACTACTACTATTACAGAGATTGAAAGAAACATTCAGCATTACCTGCTGCTCACACAGCATAATCATAATTATCATAGTAAGCCATCTATGCAGTGTCATTCATGCTCCAGGCCTGTACACAGGGGCAAAACTAAAAAAGGATGACAATGTTCAGTGGCAGACTAGGGACAAAAACCAGCCCTGGATTTTACCAGTCTTTGGCCGGCTCAATTCATCCTTGCTGAGGCCCCCCCAACCATGATACTGGGGCTATAGCATTGGGGGCTGGGATTCCTTGGCGTGGGAGTACAGTGGGGCTGGGTACAGGGGGCTGTAGGGAGACTAAGGGGGCAGGGTTTGAATGTGGGTGTTAAAAGCAGTAGCCCACCTGGCCCCAAAGCAGTGCGGCCTACTGGGCCAGGTCTCTGTATGGCCAGTCTGCCCTTGACCATGTTGTTCCCAGGCTCTCAAGAGACCGCACTATGTTAGTACCATATAATCCAGGGAACCAAAGGTAAAGGAACCCCTAAAACTGTGCCCACCGGGGATTTTCTTGTAGCCCTGTGAGGCAGCCTGAACCTGTGCTGCTAAGACCTTAAACCAGACCTTCATCCTGAATTAGAGCCTATCTTATGTTTCCCCCACCCTGTACATACAGATTGTTCACATTAAAAATCATCCTACCTGCATCTATTGCATTTTCGGAGACATCCAAGATGGAAGCCCATGGAGTCTCGGGCTGCCTGCAAACAGGAAGTGTCTTCTGACCGTGCCGCTCTGCATTCTGGGATTGCTGCCCTTTTCCTGACCCCAGCTCTGCTCTCTCTGTGCAAAGCACAGCTATAACCCCGCCCCCTGCACATTTGACCCCTCTCCTCTCCTCAGTATGTGATGCTACTGAGCCAAGATGGCGACACCCATATCCTAAAGTCCTGAACAGAGTTGCAGGCCAGTGGGGGAAAGAATAAAAAGTGACTAAAAATGTTAAATATATTAATTTTAGATGTTGGGGAATAGTTTTTTTAAGGCTTTGGGATTTTCATTAAATGATGCTGAAGGTCCGCTTTAAGTACCACTCTTATGTCTCAACCACTGTAGCAACTGGGCTAGCAACTGCAGTGATTGGGCGACAAAAGTGTCACTCACAGTCCAGGCAGCGCTGGGAATGCTGCTGCTAAGTATGCAGCACAGAGGTTACAGGTTAGAAAAAGACACCCTGGGGGGACCATGAATTATTAGGGGTATGGGCATGGCTGTATTTACCATTAGGCAACCCTAGGCACGTGCCTAGGGTGGCATCCTGGAAGGGGGGGGACTACTGTAGTAAGTGAAAAGAAATTAAAACTCTCATATCCAGAACAAGCACCCCTAACAAGCCCCCCCAGCCACAGAAGGATGCAGAGTGTATTTGTGTGAAGGGGGTTGAATTTGTGTGCAATAGGTTGAACCCAGGCCAGAGCATCTCCCCTCCACTGGTGTGGTCACGTTACCCCTGTATATCAAAATGCAGTAAAAGATGGAACATTCCTGCCTGCTTCTCTGCATTTCCCCTTTGTGCCCTCTCCCTCCTCTACACACATACTCTGCATCTAGCCCATTGCATGCCTCCCAACGTTTCAGGGCGGGAAAGAGGGACAATTTGCAAATTAGGCCACACCCCCTCAATGAGGGATGGACAAAGAGATGCATTGTAACAGCTACAACACTATAAACTATTAAATATGCAAATGAATCTTTTATTGCTGCAGAGCTGCGTGTTACACCTCAAAGAGGGACAAATGAGAACAATGAAGGCCAGGGGGACATGGACTCAAAATCAGGACAGTCGCTGCAAATCAGGGACACTTGGGAGGTATGGCATTGCACCCTTTCCCCCTACACACTTTTTTTATATGGAACGTGACCTAACTTAAAAAAAAGGGGGCGCAAGCACTTAAAGCGCCTAGGGCACCATGAACACCAAATACGGCCCTGGGTAGGGGTAACCCCACAGAGTGATGTTGATGTTATCAGACTACAGACCTCTTACAGCCATAGCAGTCCAGCTTCTACCAATTTCTCTCCTTTAATTGAAAGACTAGAACCATTTAAATCTAATTTTTGTTGTTCTGCTCAATAAACAAACTGTATACAGAGTTTATTACCCGAAACTGCAAAACAACACTGCTTGTTAAGAGTTGGAACATGGAGCTAAGCAGGGATCAGGTCTGTCTTTTTTTTTTTAACATCCTGGAGCCATTTAAAAGTGAAGTCCCCTTTAAGCTGTCAAATCCCCCCTCATCATGTAAGTCTGTTGAACTTGTAAGCACTTTGATTCTTCTCTTCCATTTCCAGATGTGATAATCCAGCAGGACAGTGCGTCTGTTTCTGGTTGCCGTTCCCCTGTCTCATCTGCATTTACACTCAGCTCTTCCCAAATGTTCTGAAATGAAATGAATTGCATATGTTACCTCCTTCCTGCAATCTTTCCACTGAATTATTATTCACATGTTGTGAACAGAACTCGGGCTTGCTAATTACTTAGTAGCCTGGCTGCCATGCTTCCCTCATATTAGGACAACTTACTGCGCTACATATATATATATATACCCAAATGAATAGCAACCTGCACATTCCGACACATTAACCCTCCTGTTTTGCCAGTGTTTTGCCTTTTTGATAAAAGGAGATTAGAGTTTCGGTTGAGCAGAATGCTGATCGTCACTGACGGGCAAGTGGTGGAGGCCCTGGGCCGTGCGCCCCCTCATAATCTGGCCCTGGGTACTCGTACCCCAGGGGTACGCAGAGATGTTCAGGGGTGCACCAGCATGGTGGGTCTGATGGTTTTGGTAAATCATCTTAACAGTAATTCATTATTCATTCTTACTTAAAAAGGCCTGTGACTTATTTTGGGGGTGCTTGGTTTGAATTTCTGGTTGCTAGGAGATACTTGTTGAGAACCACTGCCCTAATGCACAGGTAATTTCTGTGCTTTTATTTTTTCAAATAGCCCCACCTCCAGTAAATTTGCATAAATGTCAAAGCTTTTCTGGAAAAAAAGCCTATTGATTCCAATAAGACAAATAAGATTCCAATAGGTGCCCACCTTGTGCCGCATACTCTGAAGCCTCCAATTGTCATTCTGAGCCTCCCTGACGGATTCAATTGACAGATTCACTTTAAAGTGGACCAACACCCAGGGGGGATCGGCCCAGGAATCTAGGAGGCCCACAATCCTTACCTTACCGGTGATCCAATGGCGCATGCGCGAGACGCGGCCGCGTCTCTCGCTTCCCTCTAGCAGGGCGCGCTCCCGCGCCGGCCGTTTTGTGAATGGCCGGCGCAGGCGCGCTCCCTGTTAGAGGGAAGCGAGAGACGCAGCCAATGACAGCGCTCTGGTATGCGCGTCCAAGCGGCTTTGGACGCGCATACCAGAGCGGCTCTGAGCGCTGTCATTGGCCGGACGAGGTCACGTGGGAGCGGGGAGAGGTGAGTTTTTGCGGCGATCGGGGGGGTTTCACACAGCGGGGCACCCCCGATCGGGGTGCCCCACCTAAGTGGACCAACACCCAGGATAGTCAAAATCCTGGGTGTTGGTCCACTTTAAAGCAGACCAAAACCCCCGGCTCTAGAGTCTAAAAGCTTCCTGCAATTGAGCTTGCCCATGGGAGGTTTGCTATTTAAAGTGGCACTGTAGCCAGGTCAGCTTCATTTATAGTATGGCTGCAAATCACTACTGGTGACCATTCAGGATTGCTGAGTGGGCTTACACCTCAAACCTGAATGGTTGCTGGTCACTGGCCATTTGCTGCCAGACATATGAATGACGACGTGATGAATTGACTATGGTGTCTTTAAATTCCCTATCCAGGCATTAAAGTGAAAAAGTCTATACTCCTCTTTTGTCCCCCACAGCTCCTTTGTGCAGCACAGTCATATTTATACTGATTGCTGAGGGAGAACAAGTGATTCTGTGGCGGGCAGACATGATGACATCCATCAAATTAGTGCACACCTACTTTATTCATTGCAATTGAGGAGGGGTGCCAGGACGGGGCATGCTGAACCTGCCTTGGCACGCTCCCTTGCCAAGGTGGCTTCGGCCAGCCCCCTTCATTGCAATGAATTGGGTAGGCCTGTGCGGGTATAAACAAGATAGTAAATATAAAGATGGAGGAGCTGCGGGGGAACACTGGACCTGCTTGGAAGAGCTGCAGGGGAAAAGAGGTGAGTTTAGAATTTTTATTTCTCCCTTAAGTAGTTAATTAATTATTAATATAAAAAGGGTAATTCCAGTCAACCTATAACCCCACCCCCCACCCTACCCTGGATCCTGGGCACCGCAATGTTGGCCAAAAGCACAGAGCAGCAGCAGCGTCCCCAAGTACCACCAACAGGTCCTCTTTTGTTATGGATCTACATACAGATGCAGTAATGAGTGGTCTCTGTGGGCATTTCCAAAAGGAGAAATTGGTACCAACAACAGGGTTAAATTGCCGGCAACTGTGGCTGTGACACAATATTGTATATGTAACGTCACTGGTGATTTAGTTGAACTGTGCTTGCAATGAGGAAGGGAACGTGTTCTCTTTAGGTTGGCCCTGTGCCCATCTTTTTCACTGCCTCCTTGAATAGAACAGCTGTACTGGTGACCCGGCGGCTGTCCGATGATGCTGTGTTTGTGTATCTTCTGACCTCCATGCACAATAATTCCTCTCTGGAGATCCTCGTTATTCTGCCTGCTGACTGAGCTATAGTAGAAAGCCTTGTTCGAGCAAGAAAAATAAATGTGGCTTAAGAACTTTGGTCAATGCATAAATCATAACTTTGGTGAGATCTGCTTGCTTGATCTGTAGGCTCATAAACTCTTATTCTGTCTTCATTAAATATAAATAAATATGCTGGGTATTTTTATTAGCAGTTAAAGTGCTACTGCAGGCAGGGTCGGCTCCAGGTTTGTGGGGGCCCTTGGGCAAGAGAATCCCATCTTGTTTAGAATAAAGTGAAGTTGCTCCCAAGAACACAAACTGAAGGCCTGCATTGGCTACACTATTCTAGAAAGAGAACCTGTAACAGTGCAGAGCAACACGTAGCAGCAGAAGATACAAAAGAATGGCGGATGCTCAGACCAATGAATGGTCAACGTGGGAGGTGCACATGACAGGGCTGCTATGATAAACAAATTGATAAAGGAGCCACATCACTCAAACTGTTAGCCACCAACCAATCCATTAATCTGTCTCTAAAATCTTGTTAAAAACAGAGGTTACAGTTGGCACACATCTGCAGACTTATGTTGAGGCGGCATCAGCTGATTACAGGATTGATTGCTGGCTAACATGGCACACGGGGTGTTGTGGCTCCTTAAGATTTGTTGTTCTAGCAAAAGTTCTCTCTTAGTCCCACCCCACCCACCCACTAGGGACATTGACGCCTTCAGCGATATATTTTACTATATACAACGCCGTTCATAGCGCTTGAACTTTTCCACATTTTTCAGCATTACCCTACAAACCTAAAGCGGACATCTTTTTTTAGACCTGCAGATCAGGGTGCCCTCGGGCATGAGACTAGTGTTACCTTCCACCAACTCCTACACCGCTCTTCACCCACCGCCATTGCTGGTATGAGAAGCGTGTGGTTGAGCGCTCCCATTGACTTCAATGGGCATCTCCACACACCAGGAGCTGTAGGAAGGTAAGATCGCCTTGTGCCTTTTGGCAGACCTGGTCTGAGGTCTTTAGGGTAAGTCTGACTTTTTAAATGTATTTTATGGAGATATTATGTGATAGAGCAACACAAATTAGCAATAAAATGTAAATAAAATTATCTATGCTTTTCTCAAAAAGATAAAATACTGATAAGTGTGGTGTGCATATGTATTCAGCCCCATGTACTCTGATACCCCTAAACAAAGTGCAGTGTGACTAATTGCCTTCAGAGAGGTACTTAGTAAAAGGAGTCCACCTGTGTCTCATTCCTTTCAGTGTTACTACAGCTGTTCTGTGAAGGCCTCAGAGTTTGTTGGAGAACATAAGTGAACAACCAAGGAACACAGCAGACAGCTTAGAGGTACAGTTGTGGTAAAGTGTATTGCAGGGTTAGGTTATTAAAAAAAACAGGCTCTGAACATCTCACAGAGCAATGCTCCATCCACCATCTTTAAATAGAAGAGTATGACACAACTGCAAATGTTCCAAAACATGACCATCCACCTAAACGGACGGCCTGGGCAAGGAAAGTACTAACTGGAGAAGCAGCCAAGAGGCCCAAGGTCACTCTGGAGGAGCTGCCCGATTCCCTATATTTTTGTAAAGAAGACTGTGTGAAACCCCCTGGGATCATCTGTATACTGCCCTCGGTGCACGTGCGGCCTGCAACTTGAGGCTGATGCAAGCTCTGGTGCCCAGGCCTCTATGCCAGGCTCTGTTGTCAAACAGCGTGCTATGCAATACATTAATATGCCCCCAAACCCGTCCATATCCTGGTTTTGGTCCACTTTAAAATGGTGCCTAATTAGATTTAATAAGCTTATAAATTGGAGAGAGGTCAGTGGGATTTTGCTATGCGGGCTGTTTATATATCGTTATGCCCTGTGATTACACTGAAACACTTTACAGCTAATGTGTTTTTTTTTGGGGGGGGGGGTGAACTGGAACCACAAACAGTTCCAAAATGCCTTTCATCTCCAGTTTCTGCTCCTTCAAAGACAAAGATTCCCATAAAACAGCAGTAAGTGCAATGTATAGATGGAGAGTCTTAACATGCTTGTTTTGACAGTTGCGCCATTTTCATCCAGACAATTGTAACATCAAATGATGCGTCTATTGAATTCCCAAACCCTATTCATATATTTTCCTACACTCCCCTGCCTCCTTATTGCTATTAGCCTGCTGCTGACTGCGGTACCCCATGGATTTCCTTTTTTCTTTTATATCCTGTCTGCACCAGCATGGTGGACTGATTGTTAGTGTTTTGACCTTGCAGATGATTCAACCTTTAAAGTGGAAGTCCAGTGTAGCAATGACCCCTCTCCCATGATGAGGCAGGGCAGGGTGTGACAAGGAAAAAACACCCTACTGTTTTTAACTGTAGCTTAACAACTGAAGGCGGGAGCACAAACTGAGCGGGGGATGCGGCCTTCTGCACTGTCCATGCGTCTGGATCCAGTTGAGGTAGCCCCCCGGACAGGGGAGTCATTGCTACACTGGACTACAAAGCTCAACTCCAGTTAAATGCTCTCCCAACCTCGATAAATTTGATGTCTTACCTGTCTGGAACAGGTACTGTAGGTGTTGTCATATAGTGTTTATTTACATAGGCGGAGCAGTGTTCCTTTAACTGCTTTTGTCGCTTCCTGGCTCCCTTAGTCTTGCTGTGATGCAATCAGCTCTTTCTTTCTCTCTCCCTTCAGCCATTTTCTAGTTTGCATCCAAGCAGTGCACACCTGCTGCTCCCTCTTACAGTCTACAGTCTTTTTACCTGCTGCTGTTATGGGTTCACATTACAAGTTTCCTGCTGTATTGGACGTACATTTCAAAATTCCTGATGTAAGAAGTGTTTATTGCAAGATTCTGTACTGAAATAAAGCTTCTGGAACTTATCTAGGTGACTCGCGACCAGCCGAGTAAGCTGTCTGCCAAGCCTTATGGAGTAAGGACACATCTGTCAAAGACACAGACAAGGTGAAGCTGTCTTCAGGATCCACATTACTGCCATCTGATGAGTGGCAATAGTGGCACCTGGGTGATCACCCCCATCTTGGGGGTTTTCCTAGCTCTGAAATAAAAGCACATGAATGAAATGCAGTCTATTTCATGATCTTTATCAGTAAATCTGAGTTATACTTTTGTTTAAAAATCCTTGGACCACCTCAACTTTAAAAAATAACATATAAATAACTATTATAAATACATAAGTACAAACACACACTGTTAAGCCCTTGTTCACACCTGTCCAGTACTGCAGGCGTTTGTGCTTTGCGGCAGATGCAGTGGCAGTGTTTGCAGTAGGAATTCTGTTTTGTGTTTGGGATTTTGTTTTGTGTCTTTGTTTGCGCTGTTTCTGAGTCCTATGCCCTTCCCTTCTCTCTATTGAATTCCATTAAAATCTATGGTGCCTCAAACACTACATGCGTGCGGTACTGCATAAGAAACGCATTTGCAGCCTCATAGACTTTAATGGGGTGTATTAGCGGCCAGGACGGAGCAGTCAGGGCTCTTTGCGACCGCATTTTCTTCTGTGCTGCCGCATCAGAGAGGTCTGAAAGGGACCATAGAGATAGCTTTGCAAACGCAGAAATGCATCTGGTACTGGGCAGGTGTGAATGAGGGCTTAATCATAGGCAGTATATGAGAGATGATCCACAATCTAAGGAACACTCTCTATAATATTTAATAGGTAGTGATGGGCCAATCCAAACAGCAAAGTTCGGGTTTGTACAGAACTTTGTGAATTCAGCCAGATGGCACTTGAAGTGTCCTTACTCATGGGAGCCGGTGGCCATCTTTCTGTAGCCCCATCTGGGGCCAATTTCAAATGCTGCCGCTGACCAGGAAGAGGATCGCAGAGCCAGGTGAGTTACAGCAGCGCTTCCTGCTGGACACTCTGCATAAATGGTGATTTTGAGTACAAATCAGAGACTTCCACGTTCTAGCATGATAATCTGATTGGCTCAGGCATGGGTGACAGGTTTAACCCATGCTGTTTGGGAGGAACACAGTCTTGTACAATATTATTTTGCAAGGAGAGGTTATTTGGGAGCGCAACATAGATTAGACAACTGAATTTAAAGCTAGTTTGATACAGACACGTAAAAAAGAGAAAGGAACATCCTGTGTTTATTGAAGTTATGTCACTACACATCTCCTAATTAGGATATGGGATTGTTTTTGTTTTTTTTTTTTACCTCCTAAACTCTGAGCTGACCTTAGAAGATGTTTCCTTTTTCTTCAGTCTTCTCTCTTCAGCAGCGGTCACTGCCAAGTTTGCACGAGCATGCTCTCTTGCCCTCGGTCATTAGGAGTCCAGCTCCCTCCCCAGACTGGCACTAAGGTGAACTTTAAAACTGGCTTTGCTGGTTGGGTTAGGAGAGCCATATTTTCTGCAAGATCTCAGCACTGAATGAATGGCTTAGGAGGAAAGGTAAGTACCCAGCATCTGCAGACATCACAGCACTATATGAACTGTTTGGCAGGAGAGGTAAGTACACAGTATTTTTTTTCTGTAGAATACTGATGGCCTTCACAACAAACCTAAGGCCAAAACAGTCCGTAGGTTGAAAATATTGCCGGCTTTAAAACTGAAATTGGCTTTGCCCCCCCCCCCCCCCCCAGCAGGACCCGGCCTTTAGTGTATTTGGCCCTCCCCCTCCATATACAATTACCCTTGAGTTTGATATCCACTTAAAGAAGCAATATACATCAGTTTATTATTATTGTTTATTTATATAGTGCCATCAACTTCCGTAGCGCTTTACATGGTATGATTACAGACAGGGTAAAACATATAGTATATATAGAGAACAATACAAAATTAGATGCCACAGGTTAAAACCAAGTGTTGTGAGCACAGGAGACAATAGGGAGGAGTGCCCTGCCCTTGCGAGCTTACAGTCTAAAGGATGGGGGTGGAGACAAAGGGGCGGGATCACAAGTGGTAGAGCTTGAGTATGGCTGCATGTGCCATTGAAGGTTGTAGGAGTTGCTTAAGCCAGGTCATATGCTTGTCTGAAGAAGTGAGTTTTGAGGGCGCTTTTAAAGGCTTGGAGTGATGGAGAGTGGCGGATCGAGCGGGGGAGTGCATTCCAGAGAAGTGGGGAGGCACGGGAGAAGTCTTGAAGGCGGAAGTGCGAGGAAGTAACCAAGGAAGAGGACAGGAGAAAGTCAGAGGCAGAGCGGAGGTTGCGCTTGGGTTGGTAACGCTGGATCAGAGATGAAATGTAGGGAGGGGCCTGGTTAGAGAGAGCTTTGTAGGTTAGCTTTAGAAGTTTGAACTGAACTCTATGGGAGACAGGTAACCAGTGGAGGGACTGACAGTATGTGGCAAATTGCTCAGCCGTTAGCTGTGAGGATGGAGGTGGTGGTGGTGGGCGGAGAAGGGAGTTGAAAGTGTTAAATAGCTGTTTTGGATTCCGGGCCTGTGCTGAGTGATGTGAAATATTCCTGTTTAGCAGATGAAAGGGCAGTCCTCCTTGGTTTTGGATTTCTTCCAATGCCGTTCAGCAACTCGAGAATGCCGTTTCAATGTTGCAGTGTTAGTATTAAGCCAAGGTTGTCTTTTTTTGGCCTGAGGGCGGCTGTAATTAAGGGGATCAACAGAGTCAAGGGCAGTAGTTAGTGTATTATGGTAGTATGAAGCGGCCGTGTCTACATTGGTAAATGAGGGCAGGGTGTGAAGAGGATGTAAAGCATCGGAGAGAGATTGAAGGTCTAGGTTTCTGAGGTTCCTGCGAAGAATTGCAGGTTTGTGTGCAGTGGGGGTAGTGGTAAGGGAAGAGAGTGTTGGTGTTAGTAGGTTGTGATAGTAGGCTGTGATCAGAGAGGGGAAGTGGGGATGAGGCAAGACTGGATACAGAGCAGAGGTGAGTAAAGAGTAGGTCGAGCGTATGTCCATCTTTGTGGGTGGGGCTGGTAGACCATTGTTTGAGGCCAAAGGAGGTGGCTAGGAATAACAGTTTGGTGGTTGCAGAGTTGTTGGTGTCAACGGGTATGTTGAAGTTCCCTATGATTTTAGCCGGGATGTCAGAGGACAGGAAGTGGAGAGGTCAAGTTGAGAAGTGGTCCAGAAAGAGAGTGGCAGGTCCAGGAGGGCGATAGATAATGGCAATATTTATGTGACAGGGAGAGTAGAGACGGACACAGTGAACTTCAAAAGAAGGGAAGGAAAGGGAGGGTAGAGCAGGAGTTGGGTTAAATGAGCAGTTTTCAGACAGAAGGATGCCAACACCTCCACCCTGTTTGTTGCTTGGTCTTGGGGTGTGGCTGAACTGTAAGCCCCCATATGAGAGGGCAGCGGGTGAGGCTGTATCAGAGGGAGTGAGCCAGGTTTCAGTAAAGGCCATGAAAGTGAAGAGGTTGGTAGTGAAGAGGTCATGGATGTTGGCCATGTTGCTGCAATAGGAGTAGTTGATCAAGTATACAAGGATAAAAAGAGGCCACGGCCGTGCTCCCCCAGTTGTCCGCACACCTCACATACCCCAAAGGCCGACACTGGGCACAAATGTCAGTTGGTGAAAATGGGAATTGGGGCCCTCCTTTGAGTTTTTCCCCATGGCTACAGATTGCCTTTTACAACAAACCTAAGGCCCAAAACAGGCCACAGGATGGCAACTTCTAAATTAGCGGTCTGCAGAGGAGGCGGATACAGTAGCTTCTGCAGTCAGCTCAGCACTGAATTAAAGCAAATAGAAACTGCTCATCCCCTGGGCCCCCCCGCCCGAGCAACCTGGTGATACTGCCATCTTGGAGGAGGCCTGATTTTCTTATAAAGCCGGGCTTATGCACCACCTAAGCCACACCCAGCGGCACTTTTGAGGTCGGCAGATGGCCGCACCATTCAGAAAGGTTGGGCACAGGAGCGTGCACGACCGCAAGGAAGTTTATGTGGTGGCAGGCAATCACAGCTTCGCAGGACCTGCCAGAAAAGGTGAGTTTACCAACAACCTGGGTGTGGTTTAATGCAGGGAATCCAGTATAGGATGCCACCGGGACAGACTGTGCCAAGCTGGTTTTTATTCGCTTTAAGGGTTTTTTCTGTAAACCTCAGACACCCTTTAAAGGAAACCTACTACCAAAACAGTCCACAGGGACTGTTTATCCGTTTCCCCTACGGTCAGTTTGATCTCTGACACTTTATTCTATAGTAGGGGGGCACCTCCAATCCGGTTTCCCAGCAGGAACTTGTGCTGGAGATTTCATGGACCCCATCCTAAAATATAAATTCTGCCCTTCTGCAAGGGGTAGGGATTCTTTGCTGATAAGTGAATGTACTGAAAAATACTTAGTGAATGATTTTTTCTGTTTATCTCCGATAATTAAAGCAAGGCCTAGGGTGTGGGAAGTCTTTTTTTTTTTTTTTTGCTTGAAATGTTTGGTGCTTTCCCATCTCAGAATATGAAAGATGGGCTGTAAAATGAAACTGACAGCTCTGAGTATGGAAGAACCATTTTGTTCTCAGTCGGGGAGCCTCCACACGTCGGTGTGAAAATATTCCTCTGAGAAAAAGCCTATGTCGATTTTTGGCCGCCTAGTCTCGCAATTGAAAATCAATTGTTGCTGGCCTAGCGGGGCCTCCTTTGCCTTGTTTCATTACTCTTCTTTTTTTTTTTTTTCTTTTTTTTTGATTGACAGTTTAATGAGGGTGCCAAGGGTCAACCCCCTGCCAGGGGGCCAGTTCATGCCCCGTTTATCTCACAGTCCTCTAGGACTTAAAATAACACGCCAGGCTGGGTTTCACTGGCTTGTGATACAGCAGCCCACCATGATGGATTGGATGGCTTCAGCGAGCTGGCAGTTTAAGTGTGCTGTAACAGAATCTTTCTGTCAGTGGAACACAATGGCGGCCGGATCCGCTCCTCTCCATGGCCAGCAGAGCAGAAGTTTCTAAAGTTCATTCCCCATGGCTTCACTAAGTGATGATAAATAACAAAGGTTACCCACTGAGGCAGGCCTGTTACTGGATATATATTGGAGAAGCATTGCCTGCTTTGCCGCATACAGAGAAAACTATAAATTGTGCTTCTTGGGGAATACTAAACTAACTGTGCTTTTGTGATATATTTCTCACACAGTAGCCACTTTAGGGAGGAAGCCATGTTAGGCTTAAAAAGATTGACCAGTGAAACTTTCAAATCAATTGCCAGGCAGCCTACCTGATGCTGTGACCCTCCCATGCTGTCGTCAAAAGAAAGGGGCTTCCCTTGATCCTGACCACAAATCCAAGACTGGAGCTTGCGTCAGGTTTACAACCCCTTTCTTAGTCATAGGCTAGAATGGAGCCCTCCATAATGTCAGTCAAGTCCAGCTCACACCAGTGTAATGTACACAGTATGCTTGCGTCACTCAGCCCTGCCATTCCCATAACACGAGACACGGGGAACATGTGGTGAAACCTTATTTTATCATTGGTCTGGCAAAATGGCTTCATTTATATTTTTTTTTAAAAAATTAGAACCATACACAATGAGAAGACTTTTCAGTGTTACCGCTACTCCTGTGCCACCGATGGTCCTCCCACAGCCCTAGTTTGTGAAGCCAGGAGCTGCCCTTCCAGATTCCAGCAGTGGCCAGTGGGATAGGTCTGGGTAAGTCAAGCTCCTATTGAAAACAATGGGCGCCTCTGTAAACAGAAATTCCTGCAGTACGGAGGCATACATTGTTTTCAATGGGAGTCGGCTGTGTCCAGGCCAGCAAGAATCTGGAAGCACAGCTCCTGGCTTCACAATCCGGGGCTGCGGGAGGTAAGCAGATCTTCTAGTTATTGCCGGCGCTGACCGTCCCTGGAGTGGGCACAGAAGTGGACTTTTTTTTTCATTTAGCGGATTAAAAGAGAATGAAAAGCACCCTATTGAAAGGTTTCCAGCACTTTCCTAAAAAATAATTTATTTACTCAGCCCATACAGACCAAGAATAACAAGATTTACCCATGATTCTTAGCAAATCATCTTTTTGTCTTAAGCACCCAAAAACAGACGACTGGATGTCTTCTAATATTTACACGGTTATCACTTCCTACTTGTAGGCACTTCTTTTGGATTGAAGGCCCTATTGGGGGGGGGTTAAGACATGGGAGCACTGTAACAGAGGACAAATCACTTTAGGGGGTGATCCATGTTTGGGTCTATGTTAGGCCTAAAGCAGAAGTCCATGTCAAATAACAAAACCGTCTCCTGGTAATGAAGTAAACTGCTAAAGATTAAGAGAATCCCTGTTGCAGAGGGGTTATAAAGAGTATCATTAGTACAGCCCACCTCCTTATCTGGTTGGTCCCTGAAGGTATAAGAGGGAGAGTCCAGGAAGTGCTAGGGGGTTCAGGAGGGATTAGTCTGAGAATCTTGGGCGGGGAATGGGAAACGAGCCATGGAGAACCAGAGAGAAATAGTGGGTAGCCGGAGGAAGCTGGGCACCTTCTGTGTGCTAGACCAACAGGAGGCCAGTGGAGGTGCTAGACCTGACGCTTATCTTTGTGGAGCTGTGGCCAGTCACCCCTGGGTGGAACGGCATTGAATAAGAGGTGGAGTAGTACCCAGGACCGAGTAGGCCTTAGTGGCCCAGTAATAGGAGAAGGCCAAAAAGGAATGTGTTTTGGCTAGTGGCCCTCACCTACAAAAGGCTGGAAGTGATGGCTGTATGGGAGGTTAGGCTTGGGAGCACCATAACTGTAGAACACAATGGAGGATAGATAATGGATATTTAAGAAACGAGAACTACACAGGGAATTGTCAGCACACTAAGATTTCTTTTTTCGCAAGAACATTGCAAACTATAAATTTGAGAATTGAACATTTCACGCTCAATGTAGACGGGCTCGTTAGCTATATTAAAACAAATAAATTAAAAGACACTGCGTTTATTTCATTAGAAGGTGCTCAGCAAAGTCTTTAGCTCCCTTTTTATTTTTTGATGTATGTCCACTTTATACACACTAAATTTTAAGGCAACAATCTTCTTCTTTGTTGGGTTATGATCTACGGTGGCTTTTAAGATGGGAAGATGGGTCTCGGTAAGGAGAAATCTTCCCCAGTGATTTATGGGAATTAAATAAACATTTTTGACTCATTGTAAATAACCAGAGCTGTCAGTTGGCAATTGAACAGGTTTGAAAGGGCTGAAATTTACAGTGACGGCTAAAATATACACCTATAGATCCTGGGCAAGTTCAATGATTAAAGTGTCCACAGGGGTAATTTATGCGGATGCCGGATTGGCTATTCTGAAAGCCATTATCTGAGAAGTTATAAGGGGAGAGTGTTAATGCCAGTTATGATGTCATCAGCATTTTCTTACAATTCGTTTTAGAGACACATATTTAGGAGGTTCTTTTTGTATTAGATTTATTTTTGCAGAAAAAAAAGTTTATATAATAGAGTGAAGGTCTTAATCGGTAATATCCAAAACCAACAAATGGTTATTCTACATTTTTAAGTTACGTCGTAAATTACGCAAGGAAAAGCAGACACTGTTGGGTGTCCACTAAAGTTCCAATCTAAACAAGAACATACCAGCAAATATCTGCAATGACCACCTTTCGTTTCCACATCATGATGCAATTTTAGAAAGCAGTTAAGGCAAATACCGGCAAGGAGGCTAACATTATGTGGTCCCATAATAGAGGTGCCACCTTAGGAAGATACCCATGTTGAGTTTAATATTGGGGGATACATTATACAGAAAGGCTCCTTGTTCAAAGGTAAAGGCTTGAAGAGCTCTTTTAAATGCCTGAAATGTATCCTATACCTAAGCATTGCAAGCTCAAAGGTTTTCTGAGAACTTGGGATAGCAACGAGATGACTTAGAATTACATGGGATATGGTAGAACTTGAAAGTCTTGGTCATGCTCCTCCAACTATTGGACATTTCTAGGTGCGTGACATGTTGCATTGTCTTTCTTACCATTCCTGTATGCCCCAGGGAAGACAGCATGTATTGTATGTGATCTGTAACAATGAATTTAACCCTTTGTCAGCTCACAGTTCCTTCCACATGGATGAGTGGGCCAAGAGAATGCCACAAAAACATAACTCCGACCTATAGCACTACTACTACCCTCTGTTCTTCCAACAATGTTTACAGGATGTTTTTCTCTGTTTCTCATTTGATATGCCAATATCCATTCATTTCATAAAGCAGAAATGAATGATGAGTTATCGAAGAATGAAACAACCCTTTGCCAATGTTTGAAGATCCGATTCTACTACTGGTGTGAAAATTAAAGCCTTTTTATTGCCCATGCAGATGTGCAGTGACCATCAGTCTGCTTTGGAGCCCCATACACAGTAGGGTTCACTGAACTGCTATTTTATGGCTGACCTAGTCTACAAGATTGAGTTGCCAAGTCACTCTGCTACACATGCCCATGAGTCTTAATGTCCAAAACTTACCTATCCTAAGGATCTGTGTCTCCTAATTTCACAGACACCCCATCTCCACCACAGAAAGATGCCAGACAGGAGCTTCTGTCCAATCCTCATTCAGGAAAGTGCATAGTACTTTGTGGGTTAGTAAACTGCCCACCCTGGATTGAGAGATAAAGCTAAAAGCAAAAACTTGGAGCTGAAAGCCTTCACTGGCATTAAGACTGTTGATTGTAGTATGGTATCCATTTGATACACTGTTTATTCAAGGGGATCAATTAGGTAAGGCTTGGGATATATGTTTAAAGTGGACCAACACCCATGGCTGATTGGCCCGGGAATCTATAAGATTCCCAGGCCGATCTGCTCCCTCACCGGCGGGGCATCCGAAATCGAGATGCCCAGCTGTGTGAAACCCCACAAACCTTACCTTCTCCCCGTTCCAACGGCGCATGCGCGGGCCGCAGCCGTCTCTCGCGCTTCCCTCTAGCAGGGCGCGCTCCCTGTTAGAAGGAAGCGCGAGAGGCGGCCTCCAGCGCGCTCAGAGCCGCTGTGGTTGTCCGTCGGTTGTCCGTACATACCACAGCGGCTCTGAGTGCTCTGATTGGACAAGCACTCGTGTAGGAGCGGGGTGAGGTGAGTTTTTTGGGGCGTTCTGGGGGGTTGGGGTGCCCCGCAGAAGTGGACCAAAACCCAGGATAGTGAAAATCCTGGGTGTTGGTCCACTTTAATGCAAACAAATTGCATATGGACCCTGCCAAGGTTGGGATCTTTATTGCATCTCCTACAGGGAGCATGGATAGTGTTAATATTACACGATCAGCGTAACAGGAACTGCTATTTACAGGCAGTGTCATGATCTGGGTCATAACCTATCCTGGTCGTTCCTCCAAAGACTTTAACAAAGCTACTTACTACAATGCTGCCAATATTAACCTTCAGATCCCTTGAATACTTGCAAGGTACACTTTCATTCCAGATAATGCTTACCTTCCAGTTTACATAGGAAAGCAATCCAGAGACTGACTGCTGAAAGGCAGCATTTGGACAATAAACATAATGCAAGTCAAGTGTACAAGCAGCATTAACCCTGTAAGTGCCAGCCTACCAGGAGCTTTTGTCACCCTCTGTTGCCAGACCATGTTTAACTATTTTGTGCTAAACATGTTCAACTGTGATTTTTGAAGGGATTTCCGAGGAAAATTATATATTGTTTTTTCAGTCTTGTTTGCCCTTTTTTTTTTTAGTGTATTCTCAATACTGTTGGGTGAAATATGTGCAAAAAATGTAAAAAAAATCTATTTATTACAATTGTAGTGTTTTTTGTAATAAAAAAATTAAGCTTGTCAATAAATTCTTAAATCCTAATTTCTCCCGGTTACAGCGGTACCGCATATGTATTGGTAGACACCCTTTCCTGCCCAGGAGACTCCCCCAAACTGAAACAGAGCTTTAGGAGACTTTCAGAAAAATACAACTGTGCTATGCACACCTTGCAGTTTTTCAAGAAAAACAACCCTTGACATATGAAATACCCCCCACAAACTATATATTCTCTGGAAGTACACACCCCAATCTTTCTAGGCGTACCAGGCTTGTTGATATGGGAGCAGTTTTTTGGAAGTAATCCCTCAATGAATTCTTTGGTTGCACAGTTTCCCTAAAAAAGAAGAATCAGGGGGGATTGGATGGCGCCAAATTAAAGAGGAGACCCCGACGGATCGATAGAAGGGTCAGGTGCGTATTTTCTTAATTTTTTTTTTTTTAACTAGCAGGGGGGAAAGTCAAGCACATAACACCTACATGCTTGGCACTTAGGTCCTGGACAAGCCAGCACGTAGGTGTTACGTGCTTGGCACTTAAAGGGTTAATCCAGGCAGCCAGTATACAGGTCAGAGGCCTGGCAATGAGAGATTACTCCACAGCTAAAATCGTGTTGTCAAATGTAAAGCTGTCCACTTCAACACCAAGGATGAAGACCTTTCCCTTCTCCAGTGGTGACGTTTCCAGACACCATAGATGTCATCCACGATATAATTCTAAAAGACAGTCAAATAATTTAAACATAGCTGCTGCTCTGAACATTTCCACAGAAGTCCATAATTGATGATCATCTGGACAAGGTAGATCCTAAATAGTTGGTCAACAGATCAAAATCTGGGGTGCCCCAGGGGGACAGACCAAAACCCAGTATAATGAAAATCATGGGCTTTGGTCCACTTTAAAGCAGAACCAAACTCAGGATTTTCACTATCCCTGGTTTTGTTTCTTGCCCAATTGGCCATACCGATTTGGGATGTCCCACTATGTGAAATCCCCAGTAAAACTTACCGATCCAACGGTTTGTTTGCAGACTCGGACTCCCATCCAATCAGCGCCATTTGTATGTGCATATTTATGATCGACAAATTACCCTGAATACACACTAATCTCGCCAATGGTAAGTAGGGGCAGGCGCATCCCCAGTTCCCTTAAGACTGGGCTTGCTTCTGCCCCAGCACTCGTGCACCTCAGCCCAGAGATTATGGGGATGCCGCCAGAAGGAGATGATCGGAATCCAGGCCCTGGAGAGCGGAAGTGCCACGCTGTGTATTGGGCACTACCCGATGCATACACATGGTCAACCAACCCGACACCCACCCCTGCATAGCACTTATTTGGATTGTATATACAAGACAAAAAAATTACAAATGGAAATTATTGGGGAACTGCATTCATAAGCCCATTAATCACATTAGACAGGCATTCCCGCAATACTAAACATTCAGGAGACCAGTCCATCAATCTCAGTTATCCAAAGTAGTTGGACTATGCAGGTTCTTTAAAAAGCCCCCAAACCCTTTTCCCTTTCCCGATAGCCTAAGAAGAGGTTAGCAACTTGGTGCCGCCCTCAAACCCCCTATTCTGTACCTGGCCCGGCTACTCCTGCCCATGGCCCGCTCCTGCAATGCTATGCCCTCAGCTGAAAAGCTAGGGTGCACATTGGGGGGTGGAGCTCAACTGATCATGGGCTGGCCAGGGGCAGAAAATCCTGGGCTGATTTTTAGACCCAGTTCCAAGTCAGCACAAATATAAAAACGGTGGAGGAGCCACCATGATGAGGCCCCTCCCGACCTTCTGGGCCCTGGTGCAGTCACACCCCCTGCACCCCCTATAGTTATGCCCCTGGTTCTGGGTAGACCTGGGTAGGCTGTAGCAGAACCCCAAAGTTCTCCCTCCTTTCAATTCCAGTCCCCCAGGACCACACAAGAAAATTGTCACTCTGTACCTTGGTGCTCACAAGCCAGAGTAGTCCCACAGCTTTTCTCTGACCACAAAAGAGCATGTTCAACACTCATACAGCTGCGCCATGACATACCCTTCCCAGCTCAGCCACAACCCAGAAATTGAAGCGAATAAAACGGCTTACCTTAGAATGTATAAGGTATTCACATTATAATAAGAGTTTTGGAGATGCTTTAAAATAGCTCATTTTACACTGTTACCAAAGGGGATAATGTGGAAGGACAGGGGCATAAATATAGAGGGTGCAGGGGGTGCGACTGCACCAGTGCCCATGATTTGGGGGCCCCATCATTGTAGCACCTCTACCTCATTTATGATATTTGGGTTCACTTTGCCTCGTTTAGAGAAAGAAAACACCATTCCTCTCTGCTGGTTTAGCCTTTAGTTGTCTTGCTGTATCCACTAAAATTAAAAAGACCAAAAAAGTTTACTGTATTAGCCTCGAAAGGGCTCCATTTAATGTTTGCACCAGGGTCCGGTCACATTTAGTTGCCTGATCTGTCTGAAAAAGATCAAATTAGCTTATAATTATCTTGTTTCTCAATGTACTTGGGAAGTGCAGTGATACCCCCCTACCCAAAGTTCTCCTCCCCGAGCCACGTGCACATTTTGCCGTGTAAGCTCTTGTTTAGCAGCTTTGTTTTTTTTATTTTTCTAACAAGAATAGTTTGTTTCATTATTGTGATAATCATCTTCGCTGTTTTGTAGTACAATACGTGATTGTTTTTCCTCCGGGTCCCGAGCGTGTTACTATGGCCAAAAACAGAACAAAGAACGCTTTGACTTGGAATAAATTGCACCAGGCACCGTGATGCCAAATTAAATCAAATGAAGCCCAAACCTAGGTGCTGGATTATACTTGTGGTGTCTTCGTTTTTCAAACACACGTGTCGCTTGCAGACTCCTGACTGAAGGTAACACTGCTGGAAATCATACGTGCATGGATAAGGCAGAGATCATCCAGCAGCTGATCAGTGTCTGATCAGTGTCAGTGAATAAAATCCAGGGTTTAGTTTTAGTGTATCAGGGGTGACCGAACCTGCCCCCCCCCCTCCGAAGTCCTTTTCCTTCCATTAAAAGAAAAAGAAGCCTGGCTGGATATTTCTTGATGCCGGGTGTATAAGTGACCTCTTCTCCCGCCATCCAGCATATGTATATGGATTTTTATCATTGGGACATGTTTTTGCGATAGTGCTTCTTGAAAGCGAAACAAAACCTGTGAGTTTTACTTTTCCGTGTTTTGTTCTGCCCTGCAGGCATCCCATATTGGCTGCATTAAACCCCCCTAGTTCGGCCAGTAAAACTCACCTCTCCTAGGTCCAATGGTGCATGCGTAGCCTCTTATCCAATCAGAGCTCTCGTGGCCTCCCATCTAATCAGAGCTCTTTGCCATGTTTACATCCTTCGGCAAAGGGCTCTGATTACCTTCAACAGGGAGCGCATATCCCCAGGGGCAGGAGCACTCCGGACCCAGCCTATCTGAATGACTGGAGCGCACACGCACGGCCAGGCTTGCAAAGGATGCGGCATTGTAAACAATGCTGAAAGGTAAAAGGCTCTGTTTGGATGAAAGCCCACACATGCGTCATTGGAGCAGGGAAAGGGGAATTATTACTGGCGCCCTGGGGGTTTTCACACAGATGTTCTCGGGGGAAAGCCAGTGGATGACCCTGGAATCCAGGCTGGCCACTGGTGGGTTTTGTTCCACTTTAATAGTGGCCTATGTTCCCTACATTGGACAGAAGGCCGGAAACCAGGGGCTACTTACGGCATCAACAAGGACACAGAAGCCTATAGAGTACTTGCCAGGGACCTGTATCATCACCTTACCATTGAGCAGTGTTAAACTGAAATTTACACTGTGCGATGAGCAGACTCAGACTTGTATCTGCTTGTCCTCTGTAGAGTAATATATCATCGTGGATAGAGCCTTATACATTAATGTTGGCACTTTAGTAGCTTTCTAGACTGGACGCCCATTTCAGCAGGGGGAGGATGAGAAGACTTGAATTCACACCCAGGCAATTACATTGAGGACTGTTGGGTGCTTCTCCAGCAATGGGCTCTAGATTCACCTACAGTGTTCAGTAACCTTTATTTATAAAAATGTTATTCTGAAAAAGACAGGCAAGTTACCAACTATTGAACTGTTTGCAAGTAAAATCACCAGTCTTTGGGTAGTTAGGTAAGATTTTATAAAAATCCGCATGGACCCCTGACACCTCTGCCAAGTTTTGAATCATACCTTCATGATCAAAAACAATTTTTGGCACTGGCCACTTTTCCGAAAGGTAAAGCTGCCAGGACTATTTTGTGATCAAATAACATATTACATCATTTTACATGGAGGGCTGTAATATGCAGTCACTTTTTCTATCGTACAATGTTGTTACTTAAAGTGGACCAAAACCTAGGATTTTGACACTCCTGGGTTTTGGTCATCGCCCCCGGTTGTCCCGCTGTGTGAAACCCCCCAGATTGCCAAAGCCAATTCACCTCTTGCCAGTCCTATGGCTCATGGGCGACCACTTGTCCAATCCGCGTGTTGGAGCCGCTGACATCACGTCATCTAAGGCCAGCGGCCCTGATCGTAGTGGGTTTTGGTCCACTTTAAAGCAGGTCAAAATCCAGTGAACTTGTGAAATGAGTAAATGAATGAGGGAATTATATTGAGATGGGAGGAATGTAGAAAAAGTGGAGGAGAAAAAGAGTAAAAGCGGAGAGATTAAATAATGCTAGAAACAAAGAGGGAAAAAATAGGAATGCTGAGAAAGAAAAAGTGAGTGAGAGAAAGAAGAAAGAGATTGGGAGAAAGGCAGAGAGAGAGAATGAAAAAAAGAGAAAAAAATGAGAGAGAAAGAAAGTGAAACTGGAAAAGAGAGATGGAGGGAAGGTAAAAAAGAAGGAAGATGTCAAGAAGGTTAAAGCGGACCAAAACCCACCCGTGGCCGGCTTAGAATCTAAATGATCAGGATGCCCCACTGTGTGAAACCCCTTAGGGTGCCCGTAAAAACGTACATTTCTCCATTCCCTTTGCGTTTTGCCTCCATTCAGATAGGCCGTGGTGGAAGTGCGCATCATCGGGGATACGGGGGATGTGGCAGCATGCGTTCCTCATTGAATCCAACCAGAACCCTTTGCCAAATGACCTAGTCAAGGCAAAGGGCTCTGATTGGATGAGAACCTATGCATGCGCTGTTGGAGTGGGGAAAGGTGAGTATTAGAGGGTGAACTGGGGGTTTTCACACAGTGGAGCATCCCAATTCAGGATGTCCCGGGGAAACATTCTAATTCAGTCATTATTCAAATTTCAATTCATCATGAAAATGTCAAATTCACATGTTTTGTTCCGCTTTAAAAGAGAGGCAGACAGGAGAAAGATGATAAAAGAAAGATGAAGGGAATGTGTAAATTAAATGAACAGAGAAGAGGGGGTACAGAAAGGAGGGAAATTGAGGAATCGTGAAATAAAAAAGAGAAGGAAAAAGGTAAAAGAGATTTATAAAGAAATGTGCAAAAAAAAAAATGGGGTAATTTGGGTAAAGAGGCCTGCTGGTCCAGATGAGAGCTTGTGGCGCCCTCTTACAGAGAGGTTGGGATGTCGCCTTGTGTGACCACACAGCTCGCACACTCCAGCCATTATTATAGGACGTGTAGCTCTCCACTTTTTATGAATTTTGATGGATATTTTTTTCTTGGAGGCACCACATGAAGAATGAAGATAAGCAGCACAGTCATTATGCCTGATAATAATGGCTGTGTGGCACTCTAATAATTCTGACCACTGCCATGGGTTTCACTGGAACAGGAGTGATGGGAAACCTATGAGCTGGGTAAATCTTCGCTGCCGGGTTCTCACCTTTAAATCATGAAGACAATGGTGGAAGTGAAAGAAACTGGCATATACAAAACCTAACTTGTGCAAAGAGTTTATCACTGTCATGGCCGGCCTTTAGGGGTGTGCTGTCACACATAGCGCCATCCCAAACTCTCTGTAAGTGGGCGCCAGGAGCTCTCAACCAGACCAGCAGGCCTCTCTTTTTTTTTCAAAATACCCCCAATTCTTTCCTTTCTATTTTTGTACATTTTTTATAATTATTTTAATTTTTTTTCTTTCTTCTTGAATTTCCCGTTCATTTTCTTTTATTTCATGATTCCTCCATTTTCCACTCTTTCCATACTTCCCTCTTCTTCATCAGTGTTTCCACATTCCCTCCACATTTTCTCCTCCCCTTCCTCCTGTCTGCCTATCGTTTCTTCACATCCTCCTCCTTTTTTACCTTCCCTTCATCTTTTTTCCAGTTTCTTTCTTTTTCTCTTGCTCTTTTCTTTTCTCTATTTCTTTTTTTTCACCCTCACTTTCTAGTCCTCCCCTACCTTGTTTTACAACATCCACTCCCCCAATCTTGCTCTCATTCTCTCAATTTCTTATGTTACATACCTTTAAAGTGGACCAAAACCCACGGCGATCAGCCCGGTAATCTAGAAGATTCCAAAATCGGGATGCCCCGCTGTTTGAAACGCCCCAGGTCGCCCATACACTTACCTTCTTTCTCGGTCCAATGGTGCAAGCGCGAGCCACATCCCCACTATCCCTCTAGCAGGACACATGCTTGCGCCAAGGCATTTGTGAATGCCCGATGTGGGCACGCTCCCTGTTAGAGGGTAGCGGTGGAAGCGGCCGCCAGTGTGCTCGGAGCCGCTCATCTTAGATGACGTGACATCAGCGGATCAGAGCGCGCTGATTGGACAAGCGGCCACGCATGGTTTCAGACGTCTGGGGGGTTTCACACAGTGGGGCACCCCCGATTGGGGGGCCCGGGGGCAAGGACCAAAAGCCAGGATCGTTTTGGTCCACTTTAATCTCCTTCGTTATGTGTCACCCTATTTTTTTTTTTTAACTCCTGCCTCTTTTCCACATTCTCTCCATTATCTCTCTTATATTACATTTATTTTTCCTTCTTTCAATCTCTTTCTCTTTTTCTCGTCTCCCTCTTTTCCATGTTTCACCTGCCTGTTGCTCGCTTTCCATTTTCTGTGTCTGTGGCTGGGGGGCGCCATCCTGAAATCTTGGACAGGGCGACACTTGCCCTAAGGCTGTCCCTGATCGCTGCTTAGTCTTCTATCTCTTTACTCTCAGCAATGCTCTATTACATAATACAGAAGGTCAGGAATGGTGATGGCGGGGGAGCGTAGACGCCGCCCCTCTTGTAGTTGGCACTCCACCTGTGCTGTGTGCTGGATGAGGAGCAGGTTGACTGGGTGAAAAGTTCATGCCGGGGTGAGCTGTCTGTTTGTCCTGCTTAATTTATCCAGTATTTGGCTAACCTTGCTCTGAACCCTTCCCCCAATATTCCCCCCCCCCCCATCCCTCTTGTCCCCCAGCAGGATCATGTCAGCTCAAGATCCCAATCCATCTGACCGGGGGAAAGCTACAAGTTGTCCTCCAGAGAATTAGAGAAGAAATCTCTAAGCTTCCTATGGAATAATAATATTCCGGCACAGTACAGTCCCTTTTTTTTCTATAGCTGCAGCACAGGAATTCTTTAATCTCCATCAGGAATTCTTAAAGCCGACCTTCAGCCTCATTTAATGAAAAGCCCAAACCTTTAAAACCTTCCCCGGAATCTAAATTGAATATATTTAACATCTTTAGTCGCTTACTTTTTATTCTTTGCCCCACTGACCTGCAACTCAGTTCAGGACTCTAGGATACGGGCGCCGCCATCTTGACTGAGTAGCATCACATACTGAGGACAAGAGAGGGGTCAAAAGTGCTGGGGGCGGGGTATAGCTGTGCTTTGCACAGACAGAGCAGAGCTGGGGTCAGGAAAAGGACAGCAATCCCAGAATGCAGAAGACACTTCCTGTTTGCAGGCTGCCTGATACTCCATGGGCCACCATGTTGGATGTTTAAAGGCTCAAAAAATGCAATAGGTGCAGGTAGGGTGATTTTTAATGTGGGCAATCTGTATGTATAGAAAACATATAAGATAGGCTCTTATTCAGAGTGAAGGTCCACTTTAAGCTCCAGCAGGGGTGGTCTGTGTACTTTCTATCATCCGTTTTATCTGGTTTAAACAATCTATATAGTTGTGAATTATTATTTGTTGGCTCTTTGCAAGACCAGAGCATTTGTGGGGGGTGTAGCACACTGATGCTGGTGGTTACATGGCGACCATGGCTGGTAGATAGAGACGTGTAGTTGCTTACCTGCCTCAACAGCTTCCCAACATCCTCTTTGAGGCTGGGAGATCCACTATTATGGGGCAAGTATTTGATGGGGCAGTGGGATCCACATACACTCTGCATATTCCTTTTTGGGGGTCGGTGCAGATTTGCACTGAACTGTCAAGTTAAACCAGACCCTCAGCATCATTGAATGAAAACCCCAAACCCTTAAACTATTCCCCAGCATCTAAAAGTTATATTTTTCAAGTTGTTAGTCGCTTAGTTATTATTCTTTCACCCACTGGACTGTGACTCAGGACTCTACTATACGGGCGCCACCATTTTGCCTCAGAAGCATCACATACTGAGGAAAGGAGAGGGTTGAAAAGTGCAGGGGGCAGGTTATAGCTGTTCTTTGCACAGACAGAGCAAAGCTGGGGTCAGGAAAAGGTCAGCAATCCCAGAATGCAGAGCGGCACAGAAGACACTTCCTGTTTACAGACAGCGTGAGACTCCATGTGCTGCCATCTTGGATGTTAAAAGGTTAAAAAAAATAGGTGCAGGTAGAATGATGTTTAATGTGGGCAATCTGTATGTACAGGGTGGGGGGGAGAACATACAGGATAGGCTCTTATTCAGGGTGAAGGTCTGCATTAATGCTTTCCAGTACTTCACTGTATTGTTATTTATCATTTCCTGTAGTTGGTCATTCTGTAAGAATTGCAGTATATGGCTGTTACAATCTATTTACATTATAGAGTCCTTCTTCTCAGTAATCTAGTCCCCTCCAGGGATGAAACGCGTAGGATTTCGGCCACTCTAGAGATCTCATCTATGTGGACATCGCTCTATGATACTCAGGCCGAGGATTTAAAGTGAAAGGTGATGTGACTTGCTGAATCAACTTTGCCTTGTTTTTAAGCTCATCAAATTTTATATCTTATAAGTGTATATTATACCCATTAAATTCTCTGTGGACTTTAGAATATTTTGCACTAGATATTTTTTTGCATGCTACCACCTATGGATACTCCTCTGTGTTGAAATACTATTGCGTGGAGACCAATTTGGATTTTGGACGCTTATGCTTCTTCGGGTTTAACATCATTCTGGAAAACATCTTGATAATGTATATGCCCTTCTGACCTTGGCTTTGGTAAGAATTTTGCATAAACGGTGGCGGATTATGCACAGTGTGAATATTCTTCTGCACCTCGAGAATATCTTAAACAGAGAGAGAGACTTTATCCTGGTTGTCAATATCACTATGAGGGGGATTCTGGAAACCCCACACAGGTCCCCAGTTGGTCTGCACTCTACCCACAGAGTAGTATATAACAAACCACAATGTCTAGTACTAAAAAAATGTACAAATTTTATTGATTGTTAAAAAGGACTCCTATGGGAGCTAATGCACATAAAAACACAACAATGACATATTAAAAAACATGCACACAATAATACAAAGACAGGGGGGTTTATCCTGGTTGTCGACTTGGAGCTCTGTGTACTACATAATTTTTTTTGCATCCGGTTTCCACTGATCGATAATCCTTCAGATGAGGTCGCTTTAGCGATTTTCTCGTTCAAAAATCCCTCCGTGGAAATGGGCCATATGAGAACCAGGAGATTTAAAAAGCGAATCTCATGAAGTCTGCCCCTCCTCGGCATCAGAATGCAGTGACTTGATTGACAGTCCAGACTATAGATTATATTCCAAGTATGTCACACACCCCGCTTCCACAATTCTTGACATATGGGTTATGGTCCAGTAGAGGGCGAACTTCTGCAGAGATGAAAGCAAAAAAGAAGCCCCTCCCGGTCCATAAATACCTGGGACCTCCCACACGTTCCCCAGTTCCTTCTCTGCAGGACGGGGAGCAAGTCAGAAGATGTCTGCTGCTCTTCATTGCAGGTAAGCCGGGCTTATGCCCGGCCATTTTTTGCCCTATTTCTGCCCGGACCTTTATACATTAAGCCCAATATTAGCCTCCTAGCCTTGGCTGCAGGTCCGGGCGAGGGTAGGAATCACCTTAATAGGTGTTAAGGGAACCATGCTCCCCCGTGAGACCCCATATAAAGGGGTAGGCGGAATCCGGGTTGGTGATTCCGGTTTGGGATGCCCTGTCCCTAATTATATATATATATATATATATATATATATATCCCTTACACCATACTTGGTACGGGATTATCCCCCTCCCTGGTCCCTCTGTTAACCCTCCAGTGGGGGGGGCGGGCGGACTTTTCCTTTTTTCTTTCAAGTGTGAATGTGTGTGTATGTGTGCTTGGTGCTTCACATTACTGGCTGGTCGCCATTTTTTGCTTCTGCTGAGGGGAGCTTCTGGGAACCGCGCTGCTGGTTGTGTGAGTAGGGGGGCGGGGCCAGGCTCAGCGCGCAATCCGTGCAATCCCTTCTTCTTCCCTTTCTCACTCTCCTTCACTGAGCTGAGAGCAGTGGCAGCCATTGTACAAAGCACGTGAGTGCCCTCCCGGGCTCCCCCCTTTTTATGTACCTGACTTAGCCATGTGCCCCATCCTGTCATAGGACAGCGCTAGTCCTTTGTCACTTTTTCCTTGATTTATGATTATGTATATATATATATATATATATATATATATATATATATATGTGTGTGTGTGCATGTGCTTATGGCCACTCCTTTGTGTCTTTCAGGAGGACTCCCTGTGCCTTGCTTAAAAGGGGGTTCTCCCGGCCCTAGCAGAAATTTGGGGCACTTATAAATCCTCCCACTTGGGACTTAAGGGGCATCCCGGGTTGCTTACCAGCGTAATTCCCTCGGGTCATTGCGACTACCTTAAAATCACCATATGGAGGCTCCACAGGATATCGGGCTCGGGCTCCCTTCGGGGCAATCCCGGCTATGTGTGGGTTGTGGGGTACCCCTTACGGGGGAGAATTTGCATACCGTGTGCGCAACAGGCCATAACGCGGCAGTCGGGACCCCAGGCATCTGGGTCAGTGCCGCCCGCCTCTCCTACCCCACCCCGCATCATCCGTACCCCAAGTGACACTGTCATTAGTGGGGAGTCGCACTCGGATGTATGTGCCAGGCTGGCCAACCTCGAGAAAATTATTTCTAGCTCAGTGGGCAGAAAGGCCACTTCTAAGAAAAGGCATCTGTCACAGGCTACGCCGGTAATTGATTTTGATGATTATGACTCCCCTGATTAGGCCGATTATTTCCCGCTTGAGGAGGGGGAATTGTTTGAGGAATCTGAGAATGAGGAATTGCAGTTCTTTGATTCTGATGCCGGGCAGGCGCTGAGGGATGCTGTTGATACCCCCAGGGTCCTGACCCATCTGTTAGAGGTTCTGGATATTTCCCCTCCGAAGAAGGGGGAATTCTTTGGGTTCTCTAAGCCCCGCTTGGAGTTTCCAAATCAGGATCATTTTGACAGCATGATTCCTAGAGAATGGGAGAAGCCGAGTCGCCTTCACGGTGTTCCTCAGGGATGGGATAGGAAGTATCCCTTTCCGGTGGACGCGGTGAAGCGCTGGTCTTCCCCTCCCGAGGTTGACGCGCCCATTTTAGGATTGTCCAACACCTCCGTTGTACATACTCCTGACACCACTACCCTTAAGGATGGCGAGGACAAGCCCATTGATCAGATGGCATGTCATGCCTTTGCCAGCGTGGGTTCTGCCTTGCGGCCTGTCTGTGCATCGGCACTCATGGCTGTGGCTACCAGGTCAGAGATCAGAGACATGTTAAATGGGTCCCAGCTTAACCCGGACAGCGTTGAATTCATGCCCTTAAGAGGTGTGAATTGTTCATGAATTTTGTTTTGTCGGCTATGGACGACACTATTACCATGTGTAGTAGAACTTCGGCCCTGTTGGTGGCCATGCGCCGATCGCTCTGGATGCGCCAGTGGGTGGCTGACGTTGCGGCCAAGAAGTCACTTACAGCTTTGCCCTTTTTGGGAACGAGGCTGTTTGGAGACAAATTGGATTCTGTGGTGAAGGGTGGGAAGCTACCTCAGCGTAAGAAGCTGCGTCGCTCCTTTCGGGGGGCAAGCTCCTTTAATCCTTCCTTTCACGGTGCCAGAGGGGGCAGAGGTCTTGCCTACTCTGGCTTTAGAGGTGATTCCTGGAACAGAGGTAGAGGACGTGCCCGCCCAGCCTCTACCTGGGGTTCAAGGCCCAAGCCCGCTGCCAAGCCAGCTCAACAATGAGGAGGCGCCCTCACCCTTGCAGGTGGGGGGACGGCTGCGGCTCTTCTTCCAGGTCTGGGCCCAGGAGGTCACAGACAAGTGGATATTGGAAGTGGTCTCGTCTGGGTACAAACTGGAGTTCGAGTCCCGCCTCCTCCCAGATTCCTAAGGTCTCGGGTGCCATTGGATCCTCTGGCGGCGCAGGGGCTCCTGTTGGCTGGAAAGAATCTCCTGGACATGGCGGTTATATGCCCGGTGCCTCTTTCAGAGAGAGGCCGGGGCTATTATTCCAACCTCTTCACGGTTCCCAAAAAGGATGGCTCCATAAGACCCATCCTGGATTTGAAGCTTCTCAACAGGTTCATCAGAACATCAAGGATGCTTACCTTCATGTACCAATTTTCCCAGCACACCAGAGATTTCTCAGGTTCGTGGTGGGAGATCAGCATTTTAAGTTTGTGGCCCTCCCGTTCGGGCTGACCTCAGCACCAAGGGTGTTTACCAAGGTTCTGGCGGGCATAATGGCCCTGCTCAGAGCCCAGGGCATTCGCATTGTGCTGTATTTGGACGACCTACTCATTACAGCTTCTTCCCTCTGCCAGGCGGAGTTGGACACCAGGACGGTGGTGGCGACGCTGGAAAGGTTCGGATGGGTGATCAACCACCCCAAATCTTCTCTCTCCCTATCAAGGGAGATCTCCTTTCTGGGCATGAATCTGGATACCAGTCAGGCCAGAGTGTTCCTACCTCAGCCAAAGGTGCAGAGGGTTCAGGATCTGTTCTCCTGACCAATCCTTGCCCTTCTATCAGGCTAGGGATGACTCTGGTAGGTTTGATGGTGGCCTCCTTCGAGCCAGTCCCCTTTGCTCAGTTCCACATGAGGTCGCTTCAACTTCATCTATTGCTGAAATGGGACAGATGTCCACAGTCCTTAGATCAGTCTTTTCTGATGTCTCCCAGGGTTTGGCAGTCCCTTCAGTGGTGGCTGGAATCGAATCAAGCAATCTGATGAGGGGCAGATCCTTTCTGGCCCCTTGTTGGGAGACGGTTACCACGGATGCCAGCCTGTCGGGCTGGGGAGGTTTCTGGAAGGATCATCAGTTCCATCAATGTCTTGGAGCTCAGAGCTATCCGTTTGGTTCTGTCACGTCTGACATTCCACCTACAGGGCTTACCGGTTCAGGTTCGATAAGACAATTGTACTGCAGTAGCTTACATCAATCACCAAGGAGGGACTCGCAGCAGGAGTGCCCTCAGGGAAGTCTCTCTGATTCTGACATGGGCAGAGAGCAATGTTCCTTGCATCTCGGCAGTGTACATTTCGGGAGTGGAGAACACGGAGGCGGACTCCCTGAGCAGGGGATTCTCTCGCCGAGGGGAATGGTCTCTCAACCGCAGGGTATTTCGGGCCCTGTGTCACAAGTGGGGGACTCCGGAGGTGGATCTCTTTGCCTCTCGGCACAATCACAAGCTCCCAACCTTTGTATCTCTGTCTCAGGATCCTCTGGCCCTGGCAGTGGATGCCTTGTCCCTTGCCTGGAGGGATCTGGGGTTTCTGTACCTGTTTCCCCCCTTCTCCGTGGTAGGCAAGGTAGTGCGCAAGCTGGCTCTGGAGGGGGCACCAGCAATTCTGGTGGCCCAAAGGTGGCCAAGACAGGTCTGGTTCGCAGACGTCGTAAGATTGGCGGTAGATCAGTACAGGCTGCCCCTGTTTCCGGATCTGATCTCTCAGGGTCAACTACGTTACCCCAATTTACAAACGCTTGCTTTGACGTCATGGCTGCTGAAACCTTCATTCTGAGGGAGGAAGGTTTGTCTGCGGCGGTTATTCAAACATTGATTAGAGCTAGGAAGAGGTCTTCCTCTACCATTTACTATAGGACTTTGCGGTCCTATATTGACTGGTGTGAGGCTAGGGCCTTACCTTGCAGGGTGTTTTCGATTCCTAGGATTTTGGAGTTTATGCAACACGTTCTGGATCTGGGGTTCCAGCTCAGTACTTTGAAGGGTCTTTTTTCAAAGGTCTTTTGCTTTACATCATCTGGTCAAGACTTTTTTCCAAGGGGTCACTCATGTTTGGCCCCCTAGAAAGCCTTTGGTTCCCCTTTGGGATCTAAATTTGGTTCTCTCGGCCCTCCAGGGGCCTCTTTTTGAGCCGATGCAGGATGTGGCACTTTCTGTGCTCACTCAAAAGGTGGCCTTTTTGGTGGCTATTACTTCTGTTCGGTGTGTCTCTGAGTTGGCGGCTCTGTCTATTCAGGCCCCTTACTTTGAGAGACACCAGGACAAGGTGGTTTTTCGATTTAAACCAGATTTCCTTCCTAAGGTGGTTTCTGCCTTCCATCTCAATCAGGATGTAGTTCTCCCTTCCTTGTGTCCTAAGCCTAGCAATGACAAGGAGAGGGTTTTGCACTCTTTGGATGTGGTTCGTTGTGTGAAGTACTATTTGGTCACTACTTCTCCTTTTCGTAAGACGGGCGCCTTGTTCGTGGTGCCCTCCGGGCCCAGGAAAGGTTTGGCGCCAGTCAAGTCTATTATTAGTAAATGGATACGTCAGGCCATTGTCGGGGCCTATTCTGCTAAGGGGAGGGTTCCTCCTTTTAAGATCACTGCTCATTCTACTCGTGCTGTTGGGGCTTCCTGGGCTTTTCAGCACCAGGCTTCTGTTGAACAAGTTTGTAAGGCTGCTACTTGGTCTTCCGTTCATACTTTTTCAAAGTTTTATAAGGTTGATGTGCGTGCCTCAGCGGATGCTGTTTTTGGCCGCAAGGTTCTGCAAGCTGCAGTGGTTTAAATTGGTGCATTTTTTGCTGTATTTGGATCCCCACCCATGACGGACACTGCTATTGGATGTCCCATATGTCAAGAATTGTGGAAGCGGGATGTGTGACATACTTGGAATAATACCATTTTGTGATTACTCACCTTTAAAATGGGTATTATAAGTCACACACCACGCTTCATCCCGCCCTTTTAGTATTCTGGATCCTTTATATGGTGAACCTTTTATTGTTAAGAATGTTTTATTAGTTCTTCCTGGTCCCCTTACTGCTGTCATATACTGGGGAATTGGTGGGAGGTCGCAGGTATTTATGGACCGGGAGGGGCTTCTTTTTTGCTTTCATCTCTGCAGAAGTTCGCCCTCTACTGGACCATAACCCATATGTCAAGAATAGTGGAAGCGGGGTGTGTGACATACTTATAATACCCATTTTAAAGGTGAGTAATCACAAAATGGTATTTTCTGTGCTTCTGAACTGTCCCAGGCCAATGGGTACACAGCCATTTCCAGCGAACCTTTTGATTTGAGCCTCAGCTGTGTGAGTATCCATCTGAACTGTTGTGCACCCTGGGTCAGTTAAGGCCAACCAAGTGTCCACTGGTGGGGGAGTGCCCATTTTTGGAGGTGAGGCTGGGCTACAAGAAGGTGCTTTCCCTTGTTGACACTGGGCCACAAGTGACTATTATGGAGAAATAATTCTTCAAGCAGATTATTCTGGGTCATATGTTGGAAGCAGGTCATTCCTGACTGCAGGAAACCTTTCTCTGATTACTGTGGTGGCGATTGCTTGGATCAGGTTTGCGGCACTTCCTAGGAGTTCATAATTGTGCATCAGTCACAGTCCCCGAGATACCTGTCGTCCTTGACTGTCATACCTGATTTGGATGCTAGTTGGAAATAGAGACCGGGGGGGGGGGGATCAGAAACATAGGAGGTTGACAGCAGAAAGAGACCATACAGTCCATCTAATCTGCCCTTGTGTTTACTGTATGTTCTCTTTATCTTAGGATAGATGTGTGCTTATCCCAGGCATTTTTAACTTCACTGACTGTCGATTTTTCAACTACCTCTGCTGGAAGTTTGTTCCAAGCATCTACTACTCTTTCTATAAAATAATAATTTCTAACATTGCTCCTGATCTTCCCCACGACTAGCTACAGGTTGTGCCCTCGTGTTTTTTTTTTTTTTTTTTTTTGCCGTGGGATTGACGTCAAGGTGAATATTTGGGTCGATTCTGGATGTTTCACACTTCGGAGCATCACAATTTTCGTATGATGGAGACTATCATAAAACAACTAAAATAACTCCCCTATGTTTTCTAGCCCTGCCCTGTGGGATATTGAACAGTGTGATCTGGAAGAATGTGGAGGCTACCTCTCCTGCTGGAATTATCTAGGTTCCCCACAAGAAGCCTCTGGTAATACCTGCATGGCAAGAACCGGTTGTGTCTTTGAAGGTCGGGACACACAGGATAGGTATGTGGGAAGTACAAGTGGCCTTGCTAAAGTTGAAGCAGTTTGGAACCCTGTCTACTTTATGTATACTGGTCCATGGGAGGCAAGGGTAGGTACTAGTACTGTCCTATCTTAGGTCCATGTTTTCAATGGACAGCTAATGCAAGAGGAGGCCAGAAAGGGGGGTTCAGGAGAACGAAGAATAAGGAATCTGGGGCAGCTGGATGTGTCTGCTGACAGGATTAGTGAGCACCGGAGACGGGCGCTACAGACTCTGATTAAGAAATATCAGGGTTTATTTTCCACCCATGTGGAGTTAGACCTAAATATGTGATGCACATATGGGAAGGGTTTGTGAATTTGGCCTGGTTCAAGGTTAAATTGAAATAACAAGTGTCATCTGCTAAATCAGACACTTTTTTTTGTGGAAGTGGAAGATGATGGTGATGATAGGGGTGCGGGCCTTTCTGGATAAAAGAGAGGAGAAAGCTATAAGGAACCCCTATTACTGGGAATAACTTAACGGCCCTCATCTATCCTAAGGCAGCATCCAACCACGGGCTGATGGTTGCATTGCAGTGGGGTTGTTCCCCTCCTTGTTTCTAGAAATATCTGTAGACCCATCTTAAGGGAAAAGTAGGTGACTAAAAACTTAAAATATATTAACTTTAGATGCTGGGGAATCGTTTTTTATGGGTTTGGGCTTTTCAATAAATCATGGTGAAGATCCGGTTTAAGAGTGTCCTCACTCACAGGGAGCGGCAGCCATTTTTTTGTTTTATGCCGCCACTGACAGGAAGGGGATTGTGCGTGGAGCCCCCACAGGCTTGCACTAGGCATGATGGCGGCATCACTTCATCTGCCTCTCTTCTTAACCTGATACCCCCATCATTCTGGATCAGGGTAAATCTGGACTCCTCAAGTCACATGACCTTCTGCCATTGCTCCAGAGTCCAGATCTTTATGCTCCCTAACATATTAAAGCTGTTTTTACCCGTTATTCTCACTGACAAGTGGTTTTCCTAAGCTACACAGAGCTTTGGATTGGTTATATCCAGGTTGAGACCTTTTCGTGGGAAGGCTTCATTTTTTTAGATTTAAGGAGGGCAGCAACCCAACAAGACTTATGGCTTGATTCAACAAACATAGAAACAAACATAATTAAATTCCTCCAGCTCGAAAATGCGGGAAAAAATTTACATTTCCACATTTTTACATTTCTCACTCCATGGGCTGCACTCGAGGTTTTAGGGCAACCTCAGGTAATGAATTCTAGCATGAAAAAAGTCAGCTCTACCTTGATTAGGGAGTCACAATCCAAGTAGAAAATCCAATCGGCTCTGCAAGAGCGATCCACTCCAACATCAGGAACAACACAAAGTATACATACTTATACACAAAGTCACTTAGCCCATGAGTAAGTTGTCATAGAACGGCGAAACGCGTTGGGCGTGGTCTGTGTGGGAAAGCGTCTCTACGTTGTTGGAAGCAAGGAGGAAGAGGTAAGAGGTGAGACGACAAGTGCTCTTTACCCCGGCGGCCCAGGGGATTGAGTGCGGTGTCCGCTTCATTGAATAGCTCAGCGCTGCAAAGGCTGGCTTCAGCTGCGAGTGCAGCTTGATCTCACTTGGAGGGAAACGATTTGAAGACTCATAACACTTGATCAGCGTCTAATTGTGATATGCAAGTTACTCTTGTTTTTCTGGTAAGCAACCATTAAAAACGGGCGGGCAGCCCAGTGTTTTAAGGATTTTATGCTATGTTAGTTTAATCATGTGAATTGCGCAATTTGGAGGGGATTGATCCCTAAAGAAGTACCTTTATTGCAATTGATCCCTATTTGGTTGTATGGAGGAAGCAAACGTTGATTAATTTATTGGCACCCTGGAAGACAACATCTGCTGTTTATTACAAAGTGTGAGAGAAGTTATTCTTGTGGCATTATCTAATTAAGGAATCTGGTACGTGATTTAACCATAAGTGGTGTTGGGATTCACAAAACCTGCATTCTTTATCCTTACACTGAAGGTGTTGCTGCTGATTTAAATATTTATTATTGATATTTCCCGTGGAGTTTTCAGTTTTTTTAATACACAAAAATTCACAACACAAAGTATTGCCAGCCAAAAGCGTTTCCTCATTAAAATCCAAATTCCAATTCAGTAGTAAAAAAGCATGGTGCAGACACAAATCCCCCAGTAAAATACACGTATGTCTACGCGTTTTGAACCCTGCAGGTTCTTACTCATGACCAATCGTCATGCGTAAGAACCCGCGGGGTTCGAAACTGGGGGATTTGTATCTGCACCATGCTTTTTTACTACGGAATTGAAATTAGGGTTTTTGGATTTTAATGAGGAAACGCTTTTGGCTGGCAATACTTTGTGTTGCCTGCTCCCAATTTATCTATTGCATTGTATGTCCCAGATGGGGCTCTCAGAGATTAGAGTTAGGACTGCACCCCACAGAGGCACCTTGGTGCTTGGTGGAGCAGCTTCATCATACTTCTGCAGATGTGTGTGACCGAGTCCTCTGTTTTTAACCAGATTTAGAGACAGATTTTAGGTTGGTCTGCAAGTTAACAGGGTGGGGTGCTGTGGCCCTTTAGGACTCTTGTATCAAAATGGTGCATTAGTTTACATTTCACACAGCTTCAGACTAATCATGCATCTCCCAATGTCATATATCTCTGTGAATTTGTGACAATTGTTCAACTAGTCACTTTGTTATGAGGGATCACATTCATCCATGTAATGCTAGATAAGTATTTAGTAATAGATCAAGGCATCTGGACTTGCCGTTCTTATTTGCAACATGTTTTGTTATTCATTCCACTATAAGGAAAGGCAGCTGGATGACTTTTGAAACGTGTTGAAGTGGAAAAAAAAGCAATTGCAGTTGCCTAGATTTGTTTTTACAGATAGGCAGGAGTAATTATATTATATTATAAGGAGTAGTTATATTGTAATTATTATATTATAAGTATTATATTGTATTTTTAACGGTTTCAAATAAAATGAAAAAAAAAAACGTGGCCCTTCCTCCAGATTACCAGACTGGTGCACCAGGCATGGTAAGGCCAGGGTTAGAAAGCCAAACAGCCTTCCCCTGGCAACTTACCAGCCCAATGGCCTTTGGTCAAGGTTGACATTAATTATTTATTAAAACAGTCTTGCAGACCTACAGGAGTTAACAATGTTTTACTGTTTCAATAAAAATAAATCATTGCCCCTTCCTCCAGATTCCCAGATTGGGCAACTCACTAACCCCTTTAGACTTTAGCTGGGGTGTCAGTTGTAATTTTTTTTAATGCAGTATAATATAAAAAAGTTAATTCTGCATGTCTTTTACACTGATAAAAAAAATACCATTTTGTGAGTACTCTCCTGAAAAATGGATATTGTTGGTGTGCCACACACCCCGCTTCACCTTTAATATTCTTCACGATTGGGTTACTCACCGCCAGGTGACGCTGTTGCAGAGAGGAAGTCTTGTAACGAGCCCCCTTCCGGCCTATATATACCTGGTACCTCCCATTTATCACCAGTGATTTAAAAAGCAGAAAGACAAGGTACCAGTAATTTAACGGTAACCTCAAAATAAATAAAAGCTTCACCATATAAAGGATTCGGAATACCGAAAAGGGTGGGAGTGAAGCGGGGTGTGTGGCACACCAACAATATCCATTTTTCAGGTGAGTACTCACAAAATGGTATTATTCTTGGTGTGCCACACACCCCGCTTCACCTTTAATATTCTTCACGATTGGGACATCCAAAAGCAGTGTCCACAAGGGATGGGCATCCCAAGGCAAGGTGAAGCATAACTTAAATGACTGCAGTCTGCAGAACTTTGCGGCCAAAAACAGCATTCGCTGAGGCCCGCACATCAACTTTCTAAAACTTAGAAAAAGTATGAACCGAAGACCAAGTGGCGGCCTTACAAACTTGTTCAACAGAAGCTTGGTGCTGAAAAGCCCAAGACGCTCCAACGGCGCGAGTAGAATGAGCAGTGATACGAAAAGGGGGAACTTTCCCCTTAGCAGAATAGGCTGCAATAACGGCCTGACGTATCCATTTGCTAATGGAAGATTTGGCTGGCGCCAAACCCTTCTTAGGCCCACAGGGCACAACAAAAAAGGCATCCGTCTTACGAAAAGGAGACGTGATAATCAAGTAGTACTTAACACAGCGTACTACATCCAAACAATGCAAAACCCTCTCTTTGTCATTCTTAGGATTAGGACACAAGGAGGGAAGAACAATATCCTGATTCAAATGAAAAGAAGAAACAACCTTAGGAAGAAAGTCTGGCTTGAACCGAAAGACCACCTTATCCTGATGCCTCTCAAAGTAAGGCGCCTGGATAGACAAGGCCGCCAACTCCGAGACACGCCGGACCGAAGTGATAGCTACCAAGAAGACAATCTTCTGAGTCAGGGTAGACAAAGCAATATCTTGCAGAGGCTCAAAAGGAGGAGCCTGCAGAGAAGAAAGAACCAAATTCAAATCCCAAACCGGGAGTAATGGTTTCCTGGGAGGCCGCACATGCGTAACCCCCTGGAAAAAAAGTTTTAACTAAAGGATGAAGCGCAAAACGCTTCTGAAAAAAGATAGATAAGGCAGAAACTTGCCCTTTCAAAGTACTTAGCTGAAGACCAGAGTCCAGCCCAGATTGTAAAAACTCCAGAATCCTGGAGACCGAGAAGACCCTACAAGGGAAGGATCTAATCTCACACCAAGCGATATAGGCTTTCCAAGTCCTATAGTAGATGATTGATCAGTGCCCGGAAAAGACCCGAAAAGTCTTAACGACTGAGTCAGAAAGACCCTCCTCCTTCAAGATGGAGGTTTCAGCAGCCAGGCCGTCAAACCCAGCGCTGGTAAATTGGGGTAACACAACCGACCCTGAGTGAGCAGATCGGGCCGAAGAGGCAGAACGAACTGGTCCACTGCCAGCCGAACGATGTCTGCGAACCACACTTGCCTTGGCCACCTTGGGGCCACGAGAACGGCGGACACCCTTTCCAGAGCCAACTTCCGAACCACCCTGCCCAGCATGGGTATCGGAGGAAACGGGTATAGAAATCCCAGATTCCCCCAGCTCAGGGACATGGCGTCCACTGCCAGAGCCAGAGGATCCCGGGAGAGCGACACGAAGTTCGGGAGCCTGTGATTGTGACGAGAGGCAAACAGGTCCACCTCCGGTGTCCCCCATCGGAGACACAGTGAGCGAAAAACCTGAGGATGGAGAGCCCATTCTCCCAGACGGGGAGAGCCCCTGCTCAACCGGTCCACTTCCTGGTTCTCCACTCCTGGAATGTATACCGCTGAGAGACAAGGAACATGGGCCTCTGCCCAGGTCAGGATCAGGGACACCTCTCTGAGAGCACTCAGGCTGCGAGTCCCTCCCTGATGATTGATGTAAGCAACCGCCGTTCGATTGTCTGAACGCACCTGGACCGGAAGGCCCAGAACGTGATGAGTCAGGAGAGCAAGCACCCAACGGATGGCTCTCAGTTCCAGAACATTGATGGGTAAGTGGGCCTCTTGAGGTCCCCATTGCCCCTGGAACTGAAGCTCCTTCCAGAATCCGCCCCATCCCGAAAGACTGGCGTCCGTGGTGACAATTTCCCAAAGAGGGGTCAGGAAGGACCTGCCCCTCACGAGATTGGCCGAGACCAACCACCACTGGAGGGACTGCCGGACCCGGAAGGACAACTAGAAGGGCTGATCCAGTGACCGAGGCTGCCGGTCCCAGGATGCCAACAGATAAAGCTGAAGCGTCCTCGTGTGAAATTGAGCAAAAGGAACTGCCTCGAAAGAGGCGACCATCAACCCTACCAGCCTCATCCCCAGACGGATGGACGGCCGAGGATTGGAAAGAAGGACCCGAGCCAACTCCTGAATCAGATGAATTTTGGACTGGGGGAGAAACACTCTGTGTTGATGAGAGTCCAACTGCATCCCCAGAAAGGACACCACCCTGGCCGGAGCGAGGGAGGACTTGGGGAATTTGATCACCCAACCAAAGCTTTCCAGCGTGGAGACCACCATCCTGGTGTCTGTCTCCGATTGATTGAGTGACGGAGCCATGATGAGAAGGTCGTCCAAATAAGGTACGACACGAATGCCCCGAGATCTGAAAATGGCCATCACCCCTGCCAGCACCTTGGTAAACACTCTTGGAGCCGAGGTAAGGCCAAACGGAAGTGCCACGAATTGAAAATGCTGATCTTCCATCACGAATCGAAGAAAACGTTGATGAACGTGGCAGATGGGAACATGAAGATAAGCATTCTTGATGTCTATGGACGTCATGAAGTCCCCCTGCCGAAGGGAACCGATGGCCATACGTAAAGTTTCCATGCGAAACTTCCGAAAACGGATGAACCTGTTGAGTAATTTCAGGTCCAGGACGGGACGAACCGACCCGTCCTTTTTGGGGACTGCGAAAAGATTGTAGTAGAAACAGAGGCCCATCTCTAAGCGCGGTACCGGCCGGATGGCCGCCATTTCTAACAGATTCTTTACCGACGCCAGGAGCCCCTGTGCGGCCAAAGGATCGATGGGCACCCGAGACCGAAAGAACCGTGAAGGAGGGCGAGACTCGAATTCCAGCTTGTAACCGGACGACACTACCTCCCGGATCCATCTGTCCGGAACCTCCTGGTCCCAAACCTGGGAGAAGTGTCGCAATCGTCCCCCCACCCGCACGGGTGAGGGCAGCCCCTCATTGCTGAGCGGGCTTACAGCAGGCTTGGGCTTGGTGCCCCAGGACTGAGTGGGACGGCCACGGCCCCTCCCCCGAGTCCAACCTGCACCTCTGGTAGCGGGAAAGGAAGCCCCCCTACCCGCTCTGAATCCCCGAAAGGAAGGCCTACCAGAACTTGCCCCCCGAAAGGGACGACGAGGCCTCTTGCGTTGCGGCATTTTACCACCTTTTGCAACTGAATCAATTTTATCACCAAACAGTCGCAATCCCAAAAAGGGGAGAGCTGTGAGCACCTTTTTAGAAGCTACGTCCGCCGACACTACTCATAGCCAGCGCATCGTCCTGAGCGGACAGAACATAGGAAACAAAAGACTCACACTGCCTGAGAGCAGTAAACTCCTTACAAGTGGGATCAAGATCCACACACAGATCCTGAATAACAGATCTAACCGCCAATAGAAGAAGCGCCGAAGCACACACCGGGCGCATCGTTGACCCGGCATTAATAAAACCATGGCGAGCGTACTGGTCAATCCGACGATCCTCACCATCCTTAAGGGCAGTGGTTTCAGAAGACTGCACCATAGCCATGCTAGAGAGCCCTAGCACAGGGGTATCGACGTCAGGAGGAACCGACCAAAGCTTCACCAATTCTGGCGGAAAAGGATAACGTTTCTCCCAACTGGAAGGAATTCCAGTTAACCGCGTGGGATGTTCCCATTCCTTAAGCACAACCCTCTCAAAGTGTTGTTGTCTGGGAAAAACCAAACGCGGCTGAGGCACATTAAACAACTGACCCTTTGGCAGGGTGACAGCCTCAGGCGGATCTAAATTCAAAATTTCAAACATTTGAGCCAGAATGGAGGGGGTGTCAAGGGAAACCCCCGCAGACAAATCGCCAATAGCATCAACCTCAAGCTGATCTGCAGGCTCATCTGACTCCACCAGGAATTCTCCCTCCTCGTCCAGGGAGCAATCGGACCAATCTACAGGCTCACATACTTCATCCTGTGAAGCCGGAGGTACAGGAGAAAGGTGCTTCCGTTTCACAGTGGCCTTCAACCCTGCTTTAACGGAAATTATCTTCTCGAGGTTGGCTAACCGTGCAGACACCTCGGATTGCGAATCCCCACCTTTGACAATGTCACACGGGGTCTGGAACAGGGAGGGAGGGGTAGGGGATGATGGAAGTTGCGAAGAGCCAGCAGCCGGAGCGACGGACTGATGCGCAATATTCTGCCTTGCACAAGGAATGCATAATATAACATCATCGCATGGGAGCGAAGTCCCACAGCCTCCACACACCCTAGATCAGTGGTCCTCAACCCTGTCCTCAAGGCCCACCAACATGTCATGTTTTTTGGATCTCCAAATAGCCAGCTCTATTGCTCTGCAGCTGCACTAATTACTCCACCTGTGCATCTTTGTGGAGATCTGCAAAATCTGGCCTGTTGGTGGGCCTTGAGGACAGGGTTGGGGACCACTGCCCTAGATGGCCCAGAAGATCCATTTCCGGTATTATTGGAAACCTCCATATGGTGATTTATGGTATTCGCAAAATCCTGGGTTTAAGGCATAAGACACCCGGGATGCCCCTTTTATGTAAAAATCCCGGGAGGGAGGATTTAATTTATAATAAAGATCCCCTTTAACTTAATAAATCATTATCGTATATCTACAATTTAAAAAAAACATACATACAAATACACATCCCTCTACCCCCCCCCCCCCCCATAGTGAAGGGACCGTAACGGGAGAGCAAGGGGCACCTCGGGACAGGGGCATCCCAAATCCGGATCACCATGCCGGACAGCCGCATTGCCCCCAAAACAGGGGGTCGAGTGGAGGAGATAAGCTCCTAGGCACCAATAGTGCCATCTACCAATTGCTCAGTGAGCAGCCAAGGCTGGGAGGCTTCCATTTAACCACAAAGGTAACAATCAAAACCGGGCAGAAATAGACCAAAGGGGGTGCCGGGGTAAGACCCCGGCTACCTGCAAGCAGGAGACTTCAATCTTCTGTCTTGTCGTCATGCAGAGAGAAAAACACTGGTGATAAATGGGAGGTACCAGGTATATATAGGCCGGAAGGGGGCTCGTTACAAGACTTCCTCTCTGCAACAGCGTCACCTGGCGGTGAGTAACCCAATCGTGAAGAATATTAAAGGTGAAGCGGGGTGTGTGGCACACCAAGAATAAACATGCCGTGGCAATTGCTAACCCGGCATTTTTATATAAGTGAATTTGAATTTTTATATCTGCTCATCAGGGCACCTGTAAATAATTCAAACCAATGCTGAAACACACTAATATTTTACAATTGTAAATTTCATTTGCAATAGTTTCACTTCATATGATTTTTAGGAGGAGGAGGAAAGTGGAGGAAAGTGAAAAAATGAGTGTAGAAAATATGTTTTTAAAGCATGTTTTTTAAATTCTTGTGATTCAACAAAGAAAAAAGGCTAAAAACTGTAGTATTTTTTCCTCAAAAAACAGACTAATTTCTTGTTACAGACTTTGTTGAATCAAGGCCTTAGGGCCTCAGTTACTAGCACATGGCCAACTAGCCAGCCGGCCAGTGGCAGGGTAAAGTCCAGACAAGTTTATTGGTCACATACAATCGCTCACTGCTCAACAAACGTGGAACATGTTTAGGTGAAGTACATACAATACAGTGAGATCAAACGATGCAATAAACCCCCCCCCCCCCCCCCCAGGCCCCCATACAGGCCAGCTAATATAGTATTGGTATAAGGCCGGGCCCCGCACTGCAGGGGGTGCTTCCACTTCCTTCGGAGAGCGGTGAGAAACATTGGATGGCTAGTGACCATGGGCCAGGCACCCCGCCTGTCGCCTAGCAACACAGCCTGGGTAGAGTCTATCAGTTTGTAATCTGTAAGCCTGTGCAGTTATTGCACAGACAGCCTATGTATTCTATGAGGTGGCACTGTCTCCATGCATTCTGTGGAGAGGAGCGGGATAGGCTGAATGTAGCTTGTTGCTAGGAGACAGTCAGGCCTACACACCTGTGGTCTCCAGCTTTGACAGATAGAAGCAGCGTAGCAGACGCTGCTCTTCCCTCCTTTCTATGGAGCCATTAGCGACATACAGCGCAGGTATTGTGAGGAGATGCAAAAGCGGACCACAGCTTTTTTTTCTAGGAGACTGGCGGGCTTGCGGTCTCCAGCTTTACGTGTGTTGATTATTGTGTAGTATTATTATTGTTGTTTATTTATATAGCGCCTTCATCTTCCGTAGCGCTTTACAAAGTAGTAATTACAGACAGGGTAGAAACATACGGTACATATACTATTTCAAATGCAGTTTTACAGATTTGACAGTGGATATTCTGAATACAAGATACAATAGGGGAGAGAGCCCGGCCCTTGCGAGCTTACAGTCTAAAGGATGAGGGGTGAAGACGAGGGGGAAGGATCACAAACAGTCACTATTGAGCATTGTGGCATGTGCCCTTTAGAGAATTGCTTAAGCCAGATTATATGTTTGTCTGAATAGGTGAGTTTTAAGGGCACCTTTGAAGGTTTTGAGTGTTGTGGAGTGGCCGATTGGGTGGGGGAGGGCATTCTAGAAGATTGAAGTTGCACGTGAGAAGTCCTGGAGGCGGGCGTGAGAGGAGGTGACCAGGGTGGAGGACAGGAGAAGGTCAGCAGCAGAGAGAAGACTGCGTCTAGGTTGATACTGTTGGATTAGAGATGAGATGTAGGGGGTGGCCTGGTTGGAGAGAGCTTTGTAGGCGAGAGTTAGAGTTTTGAACAGGATTCGCTGTGGGACTGGCAGCCAGTGTAGGGATTGGCAGAGAGGAGCAGAACTGGAGGAGCGAGATGAGAGATGGATGAGGCGAGCAGTGGAGTTCAGAATAGATTGGAGGGGTGCCAGTCTGTTAGTTGGTAAGCCACAAAGGATATGACCAGGGCATGCACTAGCATTTTAGTGGTGTCAGGTGAGAGGAAAGGACGGATGCGGGAGATGTTTTTAAGGCGACAGGAGGTGGCCAGGGAGTGAATATGTGGTTTGAAAGAGAGGGCAGAGTCCAGAATGACTCCCAGGCACCGAGCTTGGGGAGTTGCAGTTATTGTATAATTGACAGAAATAGAAAGACGTGTTAGAGAGGGGAGGGGAGTTAGATGGTGGGAAAATGAGTATGAGTGCACGCAGTAGGTGCATGGAGGAGTATTTTGAGACCCCTCAGTGGATTCCCCAATTTGGTATCACTGGCTTGGCACATTCCATTAGACAAACTATATTTTTATATAGAGTTTTAAAGTGGAGTAGTCTGTACTGCAGCCGGCCCTGGAGTCTAAAATACTCCCGAGCTGGCCAACTAGGTGCCCCTACAGCAATCTGATTTGGGATGCTCCACAACGTGAGCCCCCCAGATCACCTTCAAACACCTTACCTTGCCCTCCAGTTCCACACTGCAATCACAGGCTGCATCCCCAGCATCACTGCAGCTGTGCCCGCACCTGCGCCCAGCCATTCAGTCAATGTGATACCGCCACCGGCGCTCATTCCAAAACAAGGGCTTTATGTTGTGCGCAGCATGAAGCGCTTATTGGATGAGCACATGCCCCGTGGGGGTGGCGGAGAGGTGATCTGGGGGGTTTCAGCTCGGCATACTAAATAGGGATGCCCAAGGACAAGAATCTATCACCAGGATGAGTGAAAATAGTGATAGTCCACTTTAAGTGTACATTTGTTTTTGCTTCACTTGTGTGAAACCTCTTGTATTAACTCTTTTATGGCTACCGTATTTTTTGCTCTAAGACCTACTATCTTTTCCCCAAAAAGGGGGTGGGATGGGCAGGGTGGAGAAGGGGGGGGGGGGTGATTCTGCCACATCCACATTGCATATGAGAATGCCACACTGCCTATGGGTATGTGAGGGGGGGGATGCCACACTGCCTATGGGGACGTGAGGGGGGGGGATGCCACACTGCCTATGGGGATGTGAGGGGGGATGCCACACTGCCTATGGGGATGTGAGGGGGGGATGCCACACTGCCTATGGGGATGTGAGGGGGGGTGCCACACTGCCTATGGGGATGTGAGGAGGGGTGCCACACTGCCTATGGGGATGTGAGGGGGGGGGATGCCACACTGCCTATGGGGATGTGGGGGGGGGGATGCCACACTGCCTATGGGGATGTGGGGGGGGGGATGCCACACTGCCTATGGGGATGTGGTGGGGGGGATGCCACACTGCCTATGGGGATGTGGTGGGGGGGATGCCACACTGCCTATGGGGATGTGGTGGGGGGGATGCCACACTGCCTATGGGGATGTGGTGGGGGGGATGCCACACTGCCTATGGGGATGTGGGGGGGGGGTGCCACACTGCCTATGGGGATGTGGGGGGGGGGTGCCACACTGCCTATGGGGATGTGGGGGGGGGTGCCACACTGCCTATGGGGATGTGGGGGGGGGGTGCCACACTGCCTATGGGGATGTGGGGGGGGGGGATGCCACACTGCCTATGGGGATGTGGGGGGGGGATGCCACACTGCCTATGGGGATGTGGTGGGGGGGATGCCACACTGCCTATGGGGATGTGGTGGGGGGGATGCCACACTGCCTATGGGGATGTGGTGGGGGGGATGCCACACTGCCTATGGGGATGTGGTGGGGGGGATGCCACACTGCCTATGGGGATGTGGTGGGGGGGATGCCACACTGCCTATGGGGATGTGGTGGGGGGGATGCCACACTGCCTATGGGGATGTGGTGGGGGGGATGCCACACTGCCTATGGGGATGTGGTGGGGGGGGATGCCACACTGCCTATGGGGATGTGAGGGGGGGGGGATGCCACACTGCCTATGGGGATGTGAGGGGGGGGGATGCCACACTGCCTATGGGGATGTGAGGGGGGGGGATGCCACACTGCCTATGGGGATGTGAGGGGGGGATGCCACACTGCCTATGGGGATGTGAGGGGGGGGATGCCACACTGCCTATGGGGATGTGAGGGGGGGGGGATGCCACACTGCCTATGGGGATGTGAGGGGGGGGATGCCACACTGCCTATGGGGATGTGAGGGGGGGGGATGCCACACTGCCTATGGGGATGTGAGGGGGGGGATGCCACACTGCCTATGGGGATGTGAGGGGGGATGCCACACTGCCTATGGGGATGTGAGGGGGGATGCCACACTGAATCTGAGGATGAGGGTAATGCCACACTGCCTATGGGGAATGGGAGCGGAGAATGCCACACTGTCTATGAGATGCCACACTGCCTGTCATTTGTAGTGTTTTAGCACATTTATGTTAGAATATTTTTTTTCCCTTACTTTCCTCCTCTAAATCCTAGGTGCTTCTTATATGGCAAAAAATACGGTACTTAAAATGTTATTTTTTCTATATAGAATTCACAATATTTTTAGAATTCTATATTAAAGAGCCATAAATATACAAAAATCTATACTTACCTTCCTCCCCACCGATGAACGCTTTTAGCCTTGTTTCTTACTCTATTGTCAGATCAAGTCCCGCCCCACCCAGACCCAACAGTCACATCCACCTTTAGGACGGGGTGCTGCCATCAGTAACAGTGACACACCCAGTCCAGTCACTGCAAGATGGATAAAGGCACATTGCTGCTTAAAGGGGCCCAAAACCTGGGATTTTCACTATCCCGGATTTTGGTCAGTCGCCCTGGGGCACCCTGGTTTGGGGTCTGCTGTGTAAAACCCGCCATTCATACAGTTTTCTTACCTGTCCAATGAGCCCATAGCACAGGCGCGGCTCTCCTCCAATCAGCTTTTCTGGCTATGCATATTAATGTGCAGCTAGAGATGCTGGATAAAATCCTAGCCACAAACATCCTGCTGCTGCTGCTGCCTGGATTCAACTGACAATGCACAGTAACAGGAAGCCCAGCAGCACTGGTTAGCCTGCAAATGCATGAGCTGCCATTTTGTTTCTAAAATTCACTACAGCACAAGTTGTAGTGAAAGGTAAATTATTTTCTTATGTGCAGCAATCTCCCTGGGGATATGAAAATGAATATATCTAAGGTTTTCATTCACTTTTTATTTTTTCCCCACTGGCCTGCAACTCTGTTCAGCACTCTAGGATACGGGGGCCACCATCTTGGCTCAGTAGCATCACATACTGAGGAAAGGAGGAGGAGTCAAAAGTGCAGAGGACCGGGTTATAGCTGTGCTTTGCACAAACAGAGCATAGCAGGGGTCAGGAAAAGGTCAGTAATCCCAGCATGCAGAGCGGCACAGTCAGAAGACACTTCCTGTTTGCAGGCAGCCATCTTGAATGTTTAAAGGGTCAGGAAATGCTGTAGGTGCAGGTAGGATGATTATTAATGTGGGCAATCTGTATGTACAGGGTGTGGGAAACATATTTTTCAGGGTGAAGTTCTGGTTTGTCATTTTTGACAGTCGGTCCCTGATTCGCACATACCCCCCAGTTGCCCAATATGCTTACCTGTCCAGACAAGCACATGTGCAACCAGTAGCAGCATCACTTGCGTCCCTTTCCGGCTGTCTGTGGCCATGCTCACCGTAACTGAAGCACAGCAGGGCTTTTACTGCATTCATCTGGTAAGATGGACCATCCAGGGTCTTCCTATTAATGTATAACATGCTCGGTGGATGTTGGGGGGGTTAGTGCTACACACAGAACACAATTTTAGCCATTTTTTCCTTTAAACACAGATAGCCCACCACCATTTGGCAAACCTGAAGTCGAGTATGTGGGGGGGGGGGTCACCAGGGAAAGTGAGGAGCAGCATATTCAAGGCAACACACGCAAAGAATAAAAAAAGACTCCATTTTATTTTTCCAAATATTTTAATTGCAGCTCACAAATAATTCCTGACAGGATAGGTTGGACCTTGTGCGATCTGGGGAAGGGGACTGCAATGGATGACAGGTGTCAATACCAATAGATGGGATTTCTGTTCATAAAATCTAAAAGCACAACTGAATTCAGAAAGATTTAAAACACAAAAAAACAGAATTTCTTACACACAACTCTAAAACAAAAAGGACAGGCTGACCTAAAGCTCAACTCCAGGTCTTTAAATCAAGGCTACCCCCCCCCCCCCCCCCTCCAACCACCACCAGGACCACTGCAACTTCCTCCATCAAAAGTGGAAAAATTAATCCTCAGCCCTGTGACATGCAATGACCTATAAGGCCGTTCAGTCAGGTGTCCACAAATAAGGAGCCAACCTTGACCTTCAGGTCTCCCCTCAGACAGGGGTAGCCAGAGCGTAGCTCCATATGGAAGGCTAGAAAACTGATAAAAAAAACACCATAGGCTGTGCCCCCTATTTCCAGGCTATGGACTTATCTGCCTCCAAGAGAGAAAGTGAAGTGTCCCTATGGAATTATGGGTGTCCTAGTTATAGAACGCCTTGCTCTGGCCCCCCACCAGTGGTAGTGGGGAGGACATATTTGTGCAGTTGGATGCCGCATTTATGTGGCGCAGGATCTTGGAAGTAGGCGAGACGGTCGCCGGACACTGTGCTTTCTACAGTGATACACAACTAATCAGGATTGTCCCTAATCAGGATTGTCCCTAATCAGGATTGTCCCTAATCAGGATTGTCCCTAATCAGGATTGTCCCTAATCAGGATTGTCCCTAATCAGGATTGTCCCTAGGGACTAATGAAGACTTTAGGTTCCCTTTAAAACCATAACATCTAGACGCCTTTGGCTTCTGAATTTTTTTTGCTAAATTCCTAAATTGAGCATTAAAATTAAAATCACTCATATGCTACAATTTAATTAATGATCGGACAGCCTCAGAGTCCTGCTCCAGATAAATAGATCTGACTTCAAACACAATCAGATCAAACGCTTCCTCAAAATCAAACGTTTGAGCGTAACAAAACCCACCAGCACCTGGCGTGGAGTCTTTAAAGTGGACCAACACCCAGGATTTTGACTATCCTGGGTTTTGGTCCACTTCAGGGGGGCCCCGCTGTGTAAAACCCCCCAGAAAGCCCCCAAAACTCACCTCACCACGCTCCCACGTAGCCACGGACAAGCAGGTGACAGCAGCGGACAAGACAGCGCGTCCGCCGCCGCCTCCCACGCGCCCGCCATTCAGAAAGTTTTTCGGGGGTTTTGGGGGGGGGGGGGGGGGTCCCTCACCGCGGGATATCCCCATCTCGGATGTCCCGCGGTGAGGGAGGTGAACGGCCCGGGAATCTTATAGATTCCCGGGCCGATCACCCCTGGGTGACAGTCCACTTTAAGTTTCCAAGGCCAGCCGCTGGCTTTGCCTCACTGTTGGAACCCCCCCCCCCCCCCGGGTCATCTTACCTCCCTGGTCCAATGGCACATGCCCGGCCTGTTATCAATGAACGCCTCCTGCCGTGACTATGTAATGCCTTTTCTGCAGGAGCTCCCTCACTGCGACCGGCTTTCAGATAATGGGAGCAATTTGCCAATAAGAGGTAAACACAGCAACAATCTCTCATAGACTGAGCACCCGAACATGCGCCATTAGAACGTGGAAGGGGTGAGGTGTTTGGGGCATTCTGAGGGGTTTCATACAGTGGGGTACACAAATCGGGACCCCCACAGGAAACAAAAGCCAAATTCCTGGGTTTTGTTCCGCTTTAAATGGACAGTATAGTCAAGTCATCACAACACCTCATATATCTGACAGATAATCATGTGTGTAAGGTTTGATGTGCAAACCCCAGTTGATTCCTAGCAGTCATGTGATTGGCAACCATACAACGAATGAGGAACTTGACTATAGCGCCACTTAAAGGTTTTTGTAAGATTTCATTGTAAGGTTTGTGGCCGGTGTTTATTGGTTCGGTTGGCCTGCAATTCATTATGCAAATGAGCATCCTGATGAGTGGGAGGAGCTGCGCCAGCTTTTTATGGAAGCCTAGATGCCAACGCTCACTGTGTGCTTTTAAACCCACAACAGAACAATCGGCAACTTTATGTGCGAAAGGCTTCTTTTCCAGACTGGAGGATAAAGCGGCCACATATAGACAGCGATACAATTTGCATCATGGGTAATTAAAAAACAAAAAAGTCCATTAAAACAAAGTTTAAAATATAGATGCCGCTGGCCACGGCATTTAAAAACAAAACACCTCGTCTTGTCCTCTCGAGTCTTTACAGCTCAGCAATGTCTGGGCCTGAAGAGGCCGCGCTGCCCGCGAGCTGACCTGCAGGGTCCATTTTGTCCCCATCGAAAGCCCACTTCTCAATCACGTGTGGATTGCTGTGGGGGTCGGGTCTCGCTCCTTCTGCTCCATGGAAAGCTCCTGGTTTATTGCCCCCATAGGATCTATGTCCGCCCTTTGAATGTGTTCATGCAAGTGTAACTTCCAGAGAACCTGTGGATTTCTTCAAGTGCCGATTGCGGGAGGATGCTGCAGAGAAAGAGAGAGAGAGAGAGGAGGGGGAGACGCTGAATAAACAAGCGGCACAGTGTTTGGTCTGCAACAAAGAGGATGTGAAACTGAAACTACCCTCGCCTTTCATGTCTACAAAGGGGAAGGAAGTGCTACTGTTTTACTGCTGACAATTGTTTTCACAAGAGCCCATGGGGACAAAGGCAGGATGCCAGGACACAATGCAGAGCCGAGATGGCAGGGATACGGGGCGCTGCGACACTGACGGATGAGCCTCCGACATCATGACGCCTTTATCAGATTTACATACAAGGAACATGAGCAGTGCTGCAAGATCCGGACATGAAATGTGTGTGCACCTTAAGCCGGACCTTCAGCGTGATTTAATGAAAAGCCCAAACTCTTAAAAAACAATTCCCCAGCATCTAAAATTAATATATTTTACGTTTTTAGTCACTAACTTATTATTCTTTCCCCCACTGGGCTGCAACTCTGTTCAGGAATTTAGGGTACGGGCGCCGCCATCTTGACTCAGAAGCATCACACTTACTGAGGAGAGGAGAGTGGGATAAGGTACAGGGGGGGGCGGGTTATAGGGGTTATAGCTGTGCTTTGCTCAGACAAAGCAGAGCTGGGGTCAGGTAAAGGTCAGCAGTCCCAGAATGCAGAGCAGCACAGTCAGGAGGCACTTCCTGTTTGCAGGCTGCCTGATAAGATGGCAGCTTCCATAAGCCGCCATCTTGGATGTTTATAGGCTCATAACATGCAGTAGATGCAGGTAGGATGATTTTTAATGTGGGCAATCTGTATGTACAGGGTGTGGGAAACATATAAGATAGGCTCTTATTCAGGGGGAAGGTCCGGATTAATGTGGACAATCTCTATGTACAGGGTGTGGGAAACATATAAGATAGGCTCTTATTCAGAGTGAAGGTCCGCTTTAAGAGTAGATTCTCTGCCTACCAGCACCCAGACTATGACCAGAGGCCAGTTACCCATAGACAGCGCTGCCCAGATTCTGCTACACCCCAACTTATTATGGCCGGAGTGGGAAAAGAGATCCTGAATCTGAGCCAATCTGGGAAGTGGGAAAATTAAAGTGTGATTCAACAGAATAAAAAGACACAGAACTCTAAAGGAGGGTTGTAGTCACTGGTCGGTCCCAATGATCATGTGCGAAATAGTCTGATCTCCCTCATCAGGTGAAGCCAAAATAGTTCTATATCCTAAACCCTACCAACCTCTGCCAAATCAGTCCACAATTATTGCAGGTTTGTGTCTACTGAGTGAGAGCATCCACTGAGGAACCTTCTCATTGGTGGAGCGGAAGAGTCACACTGACTGCATGACCAAGTCTCCAACCTTACCAGAGAAGATGATGATACGTAAGGATTAGGGTCTGATGTGCCAAACTAGGTTTAAGTGTTGGGAGTGTTAACAAATTGTTAGTGTGTAGGTCCACTTTAAATGCTTATATACCCCTCTCCGCTATGAAAACGCCGCAGGTGATAAAAGTAGCAAAAAAAATTTGAAAAATTTAGGTCCACTTGCGAAGTTCTCAAGGGGGCTTCCCGAATCTCACAGTGGAAGCGGCTACGGTAAGGCCCCAGCGCTGTGCTGTATGCTTACCTGTATCTGGGTTCACATGGTGGAGAATGCACTGACCCCCAGAAATGTTGCTTCTCTGCGGGGCCATCATTCCAGAAGATGAGAGTATACAGCATGATAGTTACCAGTAGGGAGACACCCTTGGGAACACGGCAAGTGGACCAAGACAAACTAAACACCAACTCAACAAAGCCAGCAGAGTAGGGCTAGAATGAGGAGAGGAAGGCAGGGGCTGCTTTTCATTGCGACAGCTATGCTACCAGGCCCCAAAGCAGCATGGGGTTCTCCTTCTGTTACCCCGGGGTCAGATGCTGGGTTCCAACTCCAGGCTCACCTAAAGGTGTACAGTGGTGTATGAGGCTGGGTGAGGGTGCCCAAAGAATGGCTACATCGGTCTGGCCTCTAATACAACACACATCAGCTTGTAGCCAAAAGCCAGAACTGCAAGACCAAACTTGAGACACTAGGACCTGTTTGAGCGCAATAGGTGCTATGGGGGGGGGGGGGGGTTAGGCTGTGGAGACCAGTGCTGCTCTTCCAAAGTAGTCTTTCCCTTTGGATCCGCTTTCCTCATCTTCAATTGTGCTTCCTGTGGGAAAACGGCCACAGCACCATCGCTCTATTTGTGGGACTTCTATTTCCAGTACCATGGTGGAGCATGGGACTTCATGCCAAGCACAAAGATCTACACATGACAGAGCATTATGGACATAATAATGACATGTATAATGTAAGCTTCTGGTTCTAATAATTGCCCCTTGGGTATGGTGCAATAAACCAGCAGATTCAGTGAAGCGCCCCCTGCAGCAGAGGGCTTTCTGGATAGTGCTACACTGTCACCAGCAGCATTGATGTAGATAATATAACAAATGGAGGCAAGCTTGAGAGAAACAGGATTGTCCCCAATCTGCTTGTTACAATGCTGCCACTGGTTTAGATCACATGACATTAGGGGAAAATCTTCACGGACACTGCGGTGAGGATATAGAAGAGCTTCTGAAGGGCAGAAGCACCCAAGCCAAGCAAGCAATGACCCTCCCCCATCCCTGAAGATGGAGAGTTCAGGCTTTTACCTTTTCAGGATAATGAGGATGTGCATGGTCCAGGGAAGCAGGAGGAAAGCCTGATTCTTCTGAACGGCATCTACAGTCCGCCTGGCCACCGTTTCAGGCTTCAATGGTGGAAAGAGATTTGGAAACCTGAGATGAGGAAAAAAAATTAAACAACAATCAAACATGTAAAAAATAAAAAAAAAAAAAGGAATGACATTTTATATAACATTTTTTATTTATATTAAATATGTCTGCTTAAAGTGAACCAAAACCAAAGATTTTCACTATCCCAAGATAGGGATTGCGTGTGACCCCCCCCAACTCAATTCCCCCGGTCCCACTGTGTAGACACGGGCACTCCCCCAATCAGAGCTGTGTGCCGAGTGGAATGGTTTAGACAGAGCCCAGCATAAGGAAGCCGCCGCATCCCCAGTCTCCCTGCGGTATGCGACACGCTCCCAGTATATCTGAATGGTTGGCTACAGGGAGCTCAGGGATGCAGCATGGCATGGGAGCCCCAGAGTAAATGCTTACTCACCTTTTCTGGGGCTCCCATGCCATGCAAGTGACCTTGGGGCATCCTGATTTGTGATGCCCAACTATATGAGCCACATAGCAGGGCATCACAAATCAGGATGCCCCAAACGCACTTGATCTGCCGGCCCTGTCTTTTAGACTTTTGGGTGGCCACAACGGGTGGTTGATCCACTTTAAAGCCTAACCTGCATTAAAACTAAGTCACTAACTGGGAACAGGAGCCCAGCTGGAGCACAAACCGTCCAAACAGCACGCTTGTTCCAGATGGGTGACTAAGGCCCTTATTTAAAGAGGACCAACACCCAGGGGTGATCGGCCCGGAAATCTATAAGATTCCCGGGCCGATCACCTCCCACCCCGCGGGACATCCGAGATCGGGATGTCCCGCGGGGTGAAACCCCCCAGAAACCCCAAAAACACCTTACCTGATCCGCCGCCGCTTCCGCCGCCGCCGCCTCCCGCGCACCCCTCCAGACGTGCGCGCGCCCGCGCCGGCCCTCTGTGAATGGCCGGCGGGGGCGCGCGCGCACCGAGAGTGACGCGCGGGAGGCGGCGGCGGCGCTCACGTGGGAGCGTTGAGAGGTGAGTTTTTTGAGGTTTCTGGGGGGTTTCACACAGCGGGGCACCCCCGATCGGGGTGCCCCGCCGAAGTGGACCAAAACCCAGGATAGTCAAAATCCTGGGTGTTGGTCCACTTTAACAAGGGATAGCGCCAGGTAGCGAATGGTGAGCGAACGGTAATGACGGTCACCGCCACGAGTACGCCGGCTCTCCTCCGCAATCACACATTTATCAAGCCGATCCTGCTTAGCGACTGACAGAGCGCCAGATAGCGAATCATTCATCATTATTCCAGCCTCACCCCACAGCGCCAGCGAGCGACCTTGAACAGCAACAGGTATGACCTCTCGCTACCTGGCGCTCTCCAATGCATTTCAATGGAACAATCTTTAAATATTCAATTGCTATTGTTTTTTTTTTTTTTTTTTTTTTTTTAACTGTCAAAAATTCTGTGACCACTTCTGCAATGTTAGATATTTTTTTTAAGGTAAAAAAAAAAATAAAAAAAAAAATTGGGCAGAATTGATATTACAGGTCTGATATTAACGTATTCATATTACAAAATGTTTTGAAAAACAGGTTTTTTTTAAATCCAAAAATATGGTTGTTTGGGGGTTAAAAAACTACTTTTAACCCATCGCCGCCAGCGCTCTGGGGTTTAAACATGCATTTCACAGCGCAAGAATTTTTTGAGCGTGATTTGTTAATGAATATGGTGGGAGCCAGTCGCTAGGGCCAGTCGCCATCATGCGCTCCCATACAGCGCGGAACCTGTCAAACAGCGACTCCTAACCCCGTATTCAACATTACTGCACACCGACTGAGTCGCTGTCAACAACTGAACAACGGCCAAGCACAGCGAATACTAGCGTGCGCTGTGAAAATACAGCTGCTGTCGCTCATCTGTCGCTACCTGGCGCTATTAATGAATCGGCCTCTAAGTCATGAAGCTAATCAACAGCCAAAAAGGTGGCAGCCTCCAGGAATTGTTTAGCACATGGATTTGAGCTGTATAAAATTAGGAGAGCCCCTTTAAGCAGTGAACTGAGCAACATGGCCATCACACACACCTCTTCTTTATTACCGCACACACATGAAGAGGACTGAATCCTGACACAAGGACACGGCACCCAATGTACCAACCTGATCCGCATCCCCTGGAACATCTCAGTGCTGGTGTGAAAGGGCAAAACTGTGGTGGCGTTCACCCCAGGACAGTCTAGAAGGCCTAGCGTCAGGCTCTCCATGAAAGCGAAGGATGAGGCTTTGGAGGTGCAGTAGTCGATGGCTCCGGGGATAGCCGATAACGCCAGGACAGAGTTTATACAGACGATGTGTCCGTTCTGCAGCTCCAGCATGCGGGGCAGGAAAGCTTTTGTGGTCTGCAATAGAAGAGAAACATGGTTTTGTTTCACATGTGGGACGTTGTAAGGAATGAAGCTAAAGAGCTCTACATCTGGGTAACTACCATGTTCAGACATAATTATAGAGGTGGGGTTGGCCTTAAAGTCTAGAGCCTATGTGCTCAACCTGTGGCCCCTCAGAGCCATCTGAAGCATCTCCTGACCTGCTGTGGGGAAGGTGGGAGGGATCAATAGAACTTACATTGTAGGTGAAGGAAGTTACATAGGGGCACAGAAAGGACGGGAGGCGTTTTTCTATATTAAATGATATGCTTAGCATTGGTGGGAACTTAGGTGGGTGGAGTATTGGGAACATGGTTAAGATGTGGGACTGATGGGGGGAGGGGGGCACAAAAAACGGACCCATATATACCGAGAGGTAAGCCAATTGGAATGTGCATTGGTGAGGTAAGTGGGGAGGACTGTGGGCTCCATTTGTGATCTGTGCAGCGTCACTGCACACTGTGATAAGATGTTTATATAGGTTACACCGCATGTGGATGGCGCTTATTGGATATTATAGTAGCACAGTATAGGTCTAGCTTTAGGGTAGATGCACTTCTTTTTTGCACATGGCACTTTCTTTGTATATCTCAGTTTTGCATGTTTTGCACGGGTTTTTGATTTGCTGTGAGCACTGCAAGTTCTTAGCAGTGTATAATACCACGGATAGACAGGACACTATATAAGTAGGCACTTTATGCACTTAGCACTTCCTATAAGCGCCTTTGCACATTGTGATGTATACCATCCTTATTGAATATTGTATGCATAATTAATTATTAATTGGGTATTATTATAGCCCTGAAGTTCCTCCCCACTTTTTTGGGGTTTTATTACGTGTTTTTTAATTGTTTGTATATAATGTTGTTGTGTGTATGTAGTACTATGTGTTTATACTCTATGCTCTAATAAATTGGATATTACATTTAGCAGTGTGCAACTAGCATTTCTGCGGACCGATTGGTGGGCCAGCCCTGGGGTCCCACCAGACACAGAGGGTTGTGGTCATTAGGTCCCTGTAGTTGGCACCTGCTCAGTGAATGTTTGTTTAGGTGGTGCATACCCAATAAGGTCCGCAAAACAATAAGAGTTATTGGTGGGAACTTAGGTGGGTGGAGTATTGGGAACATGGTTAAGATGTGGGACTGATGGGGGCTACAAAAAAACGGACCCATATATACCGAGAGGTAAGCCAATGGGAATGTGCATTGGGTTGTTACATATTGATGTGTATATATACTGGGACATATGAGTGGAGACAGTGGAGATCCCGATTTCTTTTGGAATAGCATAACAAACATTCCCCAACCCCAATTGTGGCCCGTGATCAAACCATTTAAGTGGCCCGCGCTCGTCAAAAGGTTGAGCGCCCCTGATTTAGAGCGTGCTTTAATTTTTCCTTTTGCCTCACAATCACAAAACATTACCATGGATCCCAGTGACCAACATCAAATATGAAGTTGCTGCACTATGATGAACTTCAGATTTGGTAAAAGTCCCTGAAAGCAGAAGCGCCACAATGGAGGTCGCTGACAGGAGAGAACATACGCTATGGCTGGATTCAAATGGGTTTGGGGTCCTTTCCCTGAAGGAAAACTATAAAGGCAGAGGGAGTGCAGTGCTGTGGTCTGTGCATGGACCCCGGAAACCAGGTCAGACAAGAGGTGGGTGTGCAGACCCGAGACCAGCAGGGAGGTCCGTATTGTGAAGCCGGGGGGAGTAAAAGCCACAGGCAGACATTGCAGGCCACCTTGTGATCATGGCGGTTACCCAGATTCTCAGTCACACTAGAACAATGCACAGCATCTGATATTAACCCCCCACCAAAATAAGCCCCTTACCCAAAACTGTCCCAATGTGTTTATGTGCTGGGACTTTAGAAGAGCATCGTCATCGCTGTCCATTAGGCTCTTCCCATGAACCACTGCAGCGTTGTTAACCAGGATAGTGACATCCCCCACCTTTAAAGACAAAATACATCAATGACATACTACAATAATGTACAAAAGTATCAATGGCTTGAAGAACAAAACCTCCCAAAAAATATTCAGGGTCAATCGCTAGGCCTTCCACCGGGGCATCCCGCTGTGTGAAACCACTCCGGGTCACTGTAGCGCTCACCTCTTCCTAGCGCTCCCTCGCCAGTGTAAACAAGGATGGCCGCATCCCTGCTTCTTTGGGCTGTGTGCGTGCTCGCGGTCAGGGGTATGCTCAGGTGAATCAGTAAGATTTTTTTCTTCACTTCCCAAGCACAGCTGAGGTAAAACTGGTCCTCAGGGTGGGGGGGGGTTAAAGATCTACACCCTAAAGTTCTTAAAGCGGAACAAAACCCACCAGGAGCCACCATCTAAAAGATTGCAGGGATGGCAGCTGGGGATGCCCCACTGTGTAAAGCCCCCCAGAACGCTAATTCAATCACCTCTTCCTTGTTCCTTTGGCGCTTGTGCATACTTCCGCACATCTACGCATATTAATGTGCAGCTAGAGAGCAGCCACACACAGCCATTTAGTTGCCGGGAAGGGAGACGAGTGGTGATGGTCGCGCCAAGGGCTCGAAGGAAGCCAAGTTAAACCGGACCAGCACCCGCGGGCTGGTCCGGCCGGTGGCCAGAACTAGGGCGTGACCGCGGCCCACGTGACCGCCCGGCGACCAATCGCGGGACTCCTTTCCCGGTGCTAGCTTGTAATAAAGGCGAGTGTTACGAGCGTAACCCCACACCAATTAAAGTAAAAAGGGGGTTGGTCCAGTTTAATCGGGCAACCCCGTGGGGGGGGGGTGCAGAGCAGGGCATCCAAGATTGGGATGCCCAGGGGGAGGGAGTAAGCCTGCCCTGGAGTATTAGGATGGGTTTTGGTTGACTTTATCCTTGATGATAGCTGTACAGGGATGCAAAGGCTGTTCTATTGAGTAATGCCACATGCTGCATACTGGTGCTTGCAAAAATCCTGCGCCATGTGACCACCTGGTGACCAGTGAGGTTTACAGGGCAGGCATACACCGTGATGTGCAGCTGATCACTGGCTGGCGATGGTAACATGGACCATCAGGCCAGTGTGGAGCGATGAGTACGGGGCACCGGCCGTGGGCTCGCAGAGCCATTCCTTAGATTTCGCCTTCGTGTTCAGGGCAGCCGGCTACATGTTAGACATTCCCAACGCCTGCTCCGATTGGCCCTCTAGCCAAGTCTCACCTTCTCCCGCACAGACTTGGCTTGCTGGTAGACCTCTTCTCGGTTGCCGACATCGCAGATAAAATAATGACACTCCGTCCCCATCTGCCGGATCTCCTCCGCAGTTTCCTTCAGGCACTTCTCTGTGCGACCCCATAATATGATCTGCAAAGACAACCATCGGGAACATCAGTAACATGACCTCATCGTCCAGCCTTAGGATTTGTTTATTAAATCAAACCTAAAAATAAAAAACACACACACAGCAGCCTAACAAATTGGTGCTGTCAGCAATAGCAGCCACTAGAACGAGATCATGACAGGTTCATTTAATGTAGACCAAAAACCTAGCAGCTCTGTGCCAGGGAGGGTTCAGAGGGACACTAATCCTCACCTTTATGGCAAGCAGTGAGCCCTGCATTAGAGATGCTCACCTTTTCCTTGTCGTGCTCCATCTAATTGGGGGGGGGGGGAGGAGCAGAAGCACCACATCTGAACAGCTTCTTCTGGTAACCCCCCCCCCCCCCCCCCCAATGAGACGTAAGGCCGATTCTGGGCTGCCTAGATGTCTGTAACTCAAGGGGCATCCAAAATCCAGATGCCCTAGAGTCCATGGTGAAAATAGACTTAACTTTAGGTCCATTTTAAAGGATATATGATGAGAGACATCAAAAGTAGCAAGGCAGGCCCATTACATTACACACACCCGTCATACACTGCAGACTTTCCACTCTAATAATGACCCCATCCCCCCCCCCCCCGCCCCAATCACCAGATCCGATCTTGCCCGCTTTACCAGAACACGCAGGTCACCGTGTTTGTGTGATCACTAGCAGATGTTTCCCCACATGCGGGGCAGGAGTTCAGCCCCTGGTCCTGAGCCGAGTTAGGAAGAAACAAAGCAGCAACTGCATGCAGCGGCTCTAAGGAAGACCTTGTATAAAGCAACAAACCAGCAACCCAAAAGCAGACCTAAATTACCCAAGGCACACTAACCCCTAACAAAGCTGGTGAGCTACCCACTCAAGACCCCTCTTACATAGCTGTCAGACAAGATGCCCCTCCACTAACTGGGGGAAAATGCAGTACATGCCTTGGTACAGGCAACTAGCTTGCCAGCTGTGGTTGGGTTAAAGAGGACCTGCCAGTCAAACTTGCCTTTAAAGCACATTGGTTCTGCACACACCAATAGCCCACCTTCCAATGAATCCCCTTTCCTTACTGCATGATCAGCATAAAACGCTTTAAAGTGGAACAAAATCCTTATTAGCAGTTGTCCCGTTTGTCCCAGGGCATGCCAATTTGGGGTGGCTTGCAGTCTCACCATATACTCATCTCATTTTGCGATCCCACAGAGACATGTCATTTCCAGTCTTCATGCCTAGCAGACCCGGGGTGGGGACCAGCACCGTGGGATCATGGACCTAGGTAAGGTGCCCCAAATCAGGACTCCCCCTGGAAAGAGACTTAATTAGGTCTTACACCCCGTTTTTTTCTGTACCTCAACCCACAATGGCTACCCCCCCCCCCCAAACGCCAGAGTATGGTAAAGTCACAGAGCGGCTAATCTCAAATTTGCTAAACACAGTGGGACATCCCGACTTGTGATGTCAGGGGAAAGGCCAGCCATACAGGGTTCTGTTCCACTTTAAAGTGGACAGATAACCCAGTTGGACAGCCCTGGTGTCTTAAAGTCTCCAGGGCCAACTGGGTACCCCTGGGGCAACCCAGTTCAGTATGCCTCATTGTGCGAGCCCGCCCGCAATCGCCATACATTTCCACCAATCCCTCACTGCGATCGAGGGCAGTATCTCCAGCATCCCTGCAGCTGTGAGCTCCCCTGTGCCCAGCCATTCTGGTAGGCCGGGCGGCGCAGGGGAGTGGGCGCACTCTGCAGGCGAAAGCGTTTCAGCCTCCTCAGCACACATTGATGTAAGGAATGTAGCCAATGCAGACATGCAGCCAATGAATACATGTCGCCTACTTATCAGATGCAGCTTTTGTTAGAAACAGGAAAGTGAGGACTGAGTAACAAGGAACATAAACCTCTTAAATAGAGAACCAAAGCAAAAAAATAAAACTGAGGCAGCATTGTAGAAGGGAGGGCCACAAGACAGACAGAGCGGTTTCCTCTCCTGGACATGATCCAGGCCCCATTTGCTTTGATTACCTCCGTGCTGAACAAGACACGCTCTACTTTTAAATAATTACTGACCAGAAAATTGTCCGGGGCAGGGGCCCAGGGAGGCGGCCATTCTCTGCTGAGTCAGGGCATCCTGGCCTTATATTACCTCTCGCTGACCCCCGCAGAATCAGCGCTGGCAGCCCCAGGGGCAGGTGCAATGTACATGCATTGAGGACAAGGACAATGTGAGCCACCCGATAGCCGGATTCTGCTCAGCCAGCGGGAGGTACAACCATGATACCTGAACGCTGCCTCTTTGCCTTCTACCTCACCTGCTAAAGTACTAAATTGCTGCGTTACATAGTTACAAAGTTAATACGGTTGAAATAAGACATATGTCCATCAAGTTCAATCATCGGTGTTGGGGTAGGGGAATTTACTTTTTATTTATTTTTTTTTTTTACTGATAACAGCTAATAGTAACTGTTAATGTTATTTTCTAAATAAGCATCTATTCCTTTTTTTGAAGCCGTCAGCGGTTGATGCTGTAACAAGCTTCTGTGGGAGGCTATTCCACAGATTTATAGTTCTTATGGTAAAGAATTATTGTCGCCTTTGGAGACTGAATTTCTTTTCTTCCAGTCAAAGGGAGTGTGCCCTTGTCTTTAGAGAGGATTTTACCTGAAATGGTGTTCTCCCATATTTTTTGTATTGGCCATTTATATATTTATACAAGTTAATCATGTCCCCTCTCCGTCGTCTCCTCTCCTTTGCAATTATAGATTTGGATGCCTCTGCAGTTAAATGGTAAGTCTGCTTTAACTTCTTACTTTAAAGTGGACCAACACCCAGGATTTTGACTATCCTGGGTTTTGGTCCACTTCGGCGGGGCACCCCGATTGGGGGTGACCCGCTGTGTGAAACCCCCCAGAAACCCCAAAAAACTCACCTCTCAACGCTCCCACGTGAACGCCGCAGCCAATCCCCGCCAACGTCCAGGAGGGGGACAGGAACGTCCAAGCCGCTTCCGCCGCCTCCCGCGCGTCACTCTAGGCACGCACGCGCCCCGCCGGCCATTCACAGAGAGCCGACGCGCGCACGTCTGGAGGGGCGTGCGGGAGGCGGCGGATCAGGTAAGATGTTTTTGGGGTTTCACCCCGCGGGACGTCCCGATCTCGGATGTCCCGCGGGGTGGGAGGTGATCGGCCCGGGAATCTTATAGATTTCCAGGCCGATCACCCCTGGGTGTTGGTCCACTTTAAGCAATTAAATAAAGATCTGATCAAACCAAGCATTTTAATCTATGTGGATAACAAAGCCTAGGGATGGCAAAGGGACAGGGACAAGCTTATTTCAACCGTATTAACTCAATCACAAAGAAGAAATAATCGTAGATTCTTCAGAGATGAAGACCCAGTAGGAACCCCAGAGGGAAATGGGGTGCCAGTATTACAGCATAGAGATCTCCACCAAGATTTTTTAGAAGACAACAAAAAGAGCCAGGAAAGGAGATTCTAATGTCACAGGCATTGGCAACAATAGAAGAGGAAGTTGGACTATACCCAGGGACAACAGGAAAGGTGACCAGGAGAAAATTTAAAAAAAAAAAAAAAAAAAAAACCACACACACACACACCTCTACAGACCCAGACTAGTGTAGCCGATTGGATGTGACATCACCGCGCTCGGCGTCCTGTGTCATGCGCTCCAAGGTGGAGCACTTTCACAGCATAGGATTCTCGGACAATTGGAGCGGATGTGACAAGGATGTCGCTATGCGCAGTGCCCCTCAGTGGAGCAATGTCTTAGTGCCTGACTTCCGGGCACGAGAAGTATCGGCAGAGAATTGGGCAAATAGATTAACTTTCATTCGCCATCTGCGCAGAAAGCTGAACAGCAGTGACCAGCAGCAGACACAGGGGAGCCCAGAGGCACCGGCTGGTATAAAGGAGGACAAGGAACAGCTGCACCCCTTCTGCCACACTCGTGACCCCCCCAATTCAATGCAAACTTGCTAGGGTAGAATATGAAATGCACAGCTCTGTGTACAAGAGGGTATGGTAAAAATGACTCTAGGTTGCTGTAATAACCCCCTCCCCAATGCCTCTCCGATTATACATTATAAGGAAGCCCAAAAGACTTACCCAGTTTGCACCCCAGTGCCACTCTATAACGACAACCCAAACGCCAGCCATGGTGCCATGCATGACCATGGGATTAGACACATGCAAGATGCCACAGCTCAAGAATGAATGATTGAGAAATTTTCTAGAGATATTTAAGTGAAAGGCTTCCCAAATCAGGATGCCCTTAGGGTGGTTTTTAAAAATGACCTAAATTAATTTTTCATTATACATTGAGTTACAGTAGTTTAGTTGGCACAGTTAGGTCCCCTTTGAGACTGTATAGCAGTGACTGACCCCTGAAAGGAGTCTAAAATTTGGAATTTTCCACAATGCTGGGACATCCACTGGCTTCAACCGAAACTGTCCCGTTCGCTCTGGGCATTCAAATGTGTATAACCTCTAATCTGCAATTACTTGTAACAAAAAACACCATCAGCCGATTGTCATCAAAATAGAGCATTGTGGGGGCGACAAAGGGCGGCCATCGCCTGCCCCGAACACGCACACATGCAGATGAGGCAGTTAAGGAAAAGGCCGCCATTCTTTTGTAGAATTATGAAAATGAGGGCGGGTGTGGAGAGCTTGTTTGCCATGAAAGGTCGATTAGAAGTCAACTTGTGCAATCCTATTAGGACGGGCTAAGGGGGTCATCAAGAGTGCAGCCTCCAGACAGCACCAAGGGTCCGCCATGCCTCTTCTGCTGGAAAAATCGCAGGTAATTAGAAGTAAGAGCTCTACTGAAAACATCCCCCTCCCACACAGCCAAGCTCTCTCATCAGGCAGCCGGAGAGCTCTCCCTAATTACCTGTACAAGAGGCTCCTGATAAAAGGCTTTCCAACTGCTCCAGTCTGCAGTCGATGCATAAAAGCAGCAATGGTCTGCAGCAGGGAAGAGTCTGTCCACCGAGCATATGATCAGAGCAGGTTACAGGTCGCCCTGTGCAAGACTTAAGAAAATCTGATTGTATGCAGGGCTGTCATTGGGATTTTTGGGCCCCATACAGCAGCAATGTCTGCCCCCCTCACCCAATAATGTGTGATGGCTTGGCCCCTAGTTTAAACTGAGCCTCTGGCCCCAAAGCAACCAGGTTACTCTACCTCAAAATCCAGACCGAAACAAAAACTCTAGGGGGTTCAGCCAAAAGAGATATATCTAAGAGCTGCAGACAAAATATAGGCTGTAAAGAGACCGGGCCCCTCTATAACCTATATGTGTTGATTGAGGCCTTAGACTGAAATGAATCCCAATGCAAAACATACTTGGGGGGCAGACACTCATTTATCATCATCACCACCAGCAATAGTGTGGCACCCTGCAGGTCACGGTGGTCATTAGGGCCTCCCGGCCAAGCACCCCCTCTTTACAGCTGGGCCCCATACTGGAGTCTAGGGTCTCCTACCCTGATCTGTGTATTTCTTGATTGAATTTTTGGGTCATGGCTGAGCTGGGGAGGGTGGGTCACGGAGCAGATTTAGAGGTTTTAGACATGCTCCTCCATGGAACCACTATGGCTTGCCCGGCTGCTCAAGCCGAGAAAACATAGACCTGTTTAGTATTTTCTCTAGAAGGTGTATCTGAAAAGCTTCCTAAGTACATGTCCATCTTACACACCCCACTGCCTGTGTGACTTTATGATGCCACAACACCAAACTATTTCAAACGCGCTTTATAAGAAGTTGATGTAGGTCTAATTGGCCACCTTTGGGGGAGGGGGAGGGATTAGTTAAGGTGACTTGGGTCACGGGAAGATCAGTAGTAGACAAGAGCTGTATCAAGAGACATGAAACACTCAAGGGGAGACTCTGTGGTAGGAGTCATGACTCGCAGACCACCATGGGAGAGTATTGGTGCTGAAGTTTGTCCTAAGCTTTCCACACAAGATCGCGAAGCCACCGGAGGATTCTACATGTGGGTATAGCACCTATAACTGCAGACTGCTTTCAAGTTCAAGCGCGGGGGCAAGAGGCCAGGACAGGTTTACTCTTCTCAAGGCCTTCTCGGACAGAAGTACGTTACCATTTCAGCTAAGGCTTCTGCTGTCTTTATCCAATAGGCTATAAAAAAAGAAGAAACAAGAGAACCTCCAACTGCATTTAAGGCCAGCACAGATACAGCCATCCATCAAAACGACACATTGGGAAGTTTTAATAGCAAAATCCTCCCATCAACTGGCTTCTAAATCCTCTTATCATAGAAACAGAGATGTAATCTGAGGTTAATCAGCCGGAGACATGAATAATGAAATCCAGGCCAGATTAGTCGCTTTCATCTTTCTTTTGGGAAATGAAAATCTCTTTTTAATTCGGGACCCTGGAGAAATGGTATCATTCCTGGAATCAGTCTGAGGAGTTCTCTTACACCAACCATGCCATGAGTGTGCTACAAATTGTGTCCCGAAGCGACGAGCTTTCAGCACGCGCGATCTAATAACGCTGCATGGCAGCCGGGCCCAACACATGACCCACTTAGCAAACATTAAAGAGCACAATTTCCCTAAAGCGAGGAGAGTGGGGCGTTTAAACTAAACACAAGAGGACATCAAGGCCAGTATTGTGCAGCAGTCTCAATCTACTCCCAGCAGTCAGCATTTCGCGTTTGGCGCTGTTATTCCTCCTGAACGGCACAAACTAGTGACTAGTGTTCAAACAAGCAGGCGATCTCCATCTAAGGAGGGGGGGGGGGCAGTTTACATGATCAAAGGCTCTTTAAGTTCAAGGCCCTTTTATTAGACAGTCACTCAGGTCATACAAGATAAGGCTGTAATCTTCAGGTCCCTGTGACCTTACAGCAACCCTCTAACCTTTTGATGTCCTGCTTGTGAAGAGACCCTGCTGGACACAGATGGGCTACCAGGGCTACCAGAGCACTTCATAAGGGCAAATCAATGTGCCAAACCATGGAGACTCTACAATCTGAAATACTATAGTCCGAGACGGCCATCAGATGTCTAAACGACTGCAATTATTTTGGCTTCAGAAACAGGCTGCAGCTCTTCAAACACTCAATTGGACTTTGGATGGTAGATAAGGTTTTATATCCTCACATCAACGTTTTTTTTTTATAGCAGGTTGAACGGATGGTCCTTGAAGTCCCAGACAAATAACGACCAATTCAATTTCCATTCCTGAGGTTACAAACACAGAGAGGCCTTTTCTTTGATGTTCAAACTTTATAACTTTGCCTCTATTCACTCAGCAGAAAGGCAATTGTACCCCTTTTATGTCTAAACTTGTGCCTGCAAGTAACAGAATTGTATCTTGTATGAAAAAGCTTTGAAAGCGCACTATCTTTTTAATCTATGGAATGATAGTCTAGCCAATGGCAGAACATCGCACAACTTGCTAACCTACAACAGAGCTCCATCGGTGATGACCATCATAAAGAGGTCTCTGACTTTTCCAGAATAAAAAGGGTTTCCAAGTACAATTTGTAGTAACTGAAGTTGTCCATCTGTATTTTCTATTGCGTCTCAGCCCGAGTGTCTACAAAGCAGCTCATAAACACACAACTGTGCGACTGGGCCCCTTTAGGCTGAAATGATATACATTTGTAGAGCTTTATAGTAAGATACAGATTTGCTAAAGTCCAAAACATGTTGGATTTGCACTAATTGAAAGAAAAGGATTCAAAGTTGACCAAAACCTACGCCGATTAGCCCGGGAATCTAAGATTCCTGGGCCGATCAATTCCCTCCCCCGGAGCAAAAAAAAAAAACAAAAAAAATAAAAAATCGGGATGCCCCTGCTGCTTGAAATCTGCCAGGTAGCCCTATACACTTCTTTCCCAGTCCAATGGTGCATGCGCGAGCCGCATCCCTGCTATCCCTCTAGCAAGGCTCGTGCCTAGCCAGGCATTTGTGAATGGCCGGTGCAGCCACTCCCTGTTAGAAGGAAGCGGAGGATGCGGCCGCCAGCGTGCTTGGAGCCGCTGGCCTTAGACGGAGTGACATCAGTGGCTCCGGACGCGCCGATTGCACGAGCGGCCGTGCATGCGCTGCAGGACCAAGAAGGTGAGTCGGCATTAGCGGTGTGGGGGGTTTCACACAGTGGGAACCCGGATAGTCAAAATCCTGGATTTTGGTCCACTTTAAACCTAAACTCAGGCATCTGCAGCTTACATTCAGCCCGATTTATTTTTTAAGCCCTAGTGAACTTCCTCTACTGAGCCTCTTCGGCAGCAGCAAAACAGGACTCATCCAAGCAAGTTTTAAAGCGGCAGTCCCCTCAGAAATGAATTCATTTAGGGGAACAAGACAGACAAGTCAGAAGAAGGGAGCAAATTCTATCAGTGTTGGTGAATGAAAGAAGCGGCCCCTGACAGCCTATATGGGGCAAGCAGAAAGCAGGGTTAATGTAATAGTATTAGTGCTTGAAATCCTGGCTCTCAACTGAGCTGGTGAGCGGTTGAGGGAAGGGATGTCTGGTTGTGGCGCGCTAGGTGGTGTTTCCAAGGAGGGTCTGATCGGGGAGAGTCTGGTTTAGGGAGGGGGTTAAAAGAGGGTTAATGTAACCCTTTGCCTGCAATGTCCCCGACCTGTCCTGTAAGGAGTATGGACGATCAGGGGCAAGTAGGACAAGACCACGGCAGCCATGGTGTAAATATATAAACAATGACACCCCAGCAAATAGAAAACAGGGTCTGTTTAAGTTGGGAGAGCACAACACCCAGAAATTACACTTACTGCAAAAATGATAAACGGCAATAGAGTTTGCAGCGCTCCAAATGAATCGGAATTTTAATGGCATCAGTCTGAATTTTTTTTTTTTTTAAACAAATTCTATGAACATGCACAATAGAAGCACAGTGCGGGTCTGCATGGAAGGTAGGAAAATAAAAATATATAAATACATAATATCAAGATCACCAACATGTCTAAAAAGTTCCGGAGAGCTGCCTGGGGTTTAGGCCTTCAGAAAACCATTTCCTGGCTAATATCCCTAATGGCATTTTTATAGACCAATCGGCTCGCTTCAGCACTTGATAATTCAAACTCAATGGAGTGCGAAAAAAAATCAATACGGTGCATAAATCACTGCAGCAGCCTACGCGTTGCTTTAAGGCTCAACTCCAACAGCCACTGACGTGGGTAGCACACTGCTTCCAACAAACTCAAGAGGGATTACTCTGAATTCAGTGTTACGCCTAATGCCCCCCCCCTCCCCAGCAGGATATTATAATAATAATGGTGTCCTTAAAGTCTCGCCTTAGGAGGCTCAGGTAATTTAGGTGGAACAGACTGGTTGGATATCAGAACTCCTCTCCCTTGGGGTGATCTCAGATCTGTGGCATTTTTTGTATGGCAGAACTTTGAGGTGTGCGTTTGCATAGGGTGGCCACCCAAATCTATCTGTAAGTGGCGCCAGGTGACATCATTCAGATACCCGGACGGAGACATTTCTCAGCAGGTCTCCCTTTTCAACACTGCCTCCATTATGTTCCCTCCACCCCCGCCATTTCTTTCTCTCCTTTTCCATTTTTCAGTCTTTTGAAGTGGGCCAAAACCAAACAAAATAGAGATGCCCCCGTTAAGCGGATCAAAACCAAGGGGAGGAAAAAACCCTGGGGTTTGGTCCACTTTCATCAGTATTGTTCCTTTTTGTATATTTCCTTTTCAATCTTTTTCACATTCACTCCATCTCACTTAACCACCCCCTCCTCCTCACATACTTGTCATCTCCCATCTCTTTTACACTTGATTATTTTTTTTTTTTTGCTCAATCACTCACAATGTCTTTCCATTTCTACCACAATCCCTTCATCGCTCTCTCTCTCACTTTTCTAGGTTTCCTTTCCCGTCGGTAGAGGGCTCCACCCATAAATCTTGCACAGAGCCATATTTACCCCAAGGCTGACCCTGCGATTTAGCCCTTCATTGCAAGCCCCCCCCCCAACATGAACATTGATACAAAGGGGCGGCCAATGCCTGCTAGACTTTTATGTATAAAGAGGCCACGTAAGTCAATGTCTGGGTTCAGCCAGATTAAATGAGGTTTGTTAATAACTGCCAAGACCTTTAAGTTTCATGGTCAGAGTACCACGACCCACCCCAAATACGTGTCACAATCCAGAAGGAAAGGAGCACCACTGCTGGCAGTCATAATGACAATTGTGCTTAAATCATCCAGACATCCGTTCTGGGGTAGGACGTGCTATTTTTTACACCAGTGTGCAAAGCAGAAGTTGGCCGACACATGCTATGCGGCGGGTGTTGCCAACATTTTCCTACAGTTTTTATCTCCTTTGTCAGGACTTGTTGAGTCATTTACTGCTGTCGGGCTTTTAGCTACACGTTACCGCCATACTCCATGTCTATGCAGCAGACACCACCGTGCCAGATACCACATAGGGCTGGATGGAACACACATACGTGTGGCCCAGGGAGAGCTTCAGCTACACACTATTACCTCTATGTTGGTGTCACAGGTTATCAGAATCCCCCCCAATAAGAGCATCCCCAGCTCTTCTAAAAACAAGAACCTGACAATGTTTAAGCTGAAAGCAGCGGGTGGCTGGGAATAAAATAACACGTACTTAAAGAAGCATGAAGAATGGCCCAATGATAAAAATCCATATAAATATACTGGATGGCAGGTGGAGAGGTCAAACCCAGCATCAAGAAATATTCAGCCAGGCTTTTATTTTTTTATTTTAATAAGTGGAAATCAGGGGTGACAGGCCCTGTCCCCCCCCTGATAGACTAAACCTGTCACCCCTGAATATTACTACTAGGAGAGAATAAACCACAAGATTGGTGGTAGTTTTTTTTTTGTTTTTTGCAATAAAATTTTTATTTTTATCATAGCAGTTATACAAGAAAACATCTCCTTGACAATCACTTACAGTAAGACATAAATGACATCTTTAAAGCGGACCTTCACTCTGAATAAGAGTCTATCTTATATGTTTCCCACACCCTGTACATACAGATTGTCCACATTAAAAATCATCCTACCTGCATCTACTGCATGTTATGAGCCTTTAAACATCCAAGATGGCGGCTTATGGAAGCCGCCATCTTATCAGGCAGCCTGCAAACAGGAAGTGCCTCCTGACTGTGCTGCTCTGCATTCTGGGATTGCTGACCTTTACCTGACCCCAGCTCTGCTCTGTCTGAGCAAAGCACAGCTATAACCCGCCCCCCTGTACCTTATCCCACTCTCCTCTCCTCAGTAAGTGTGATGCTTCTGAGTCAAGATGGCGGCGCCCGTATCCTATATTCCTGAACAGATTTGCAGCCCAGTGGGGGAAAGAATAATAAGTTAGTGACTAAAAACTTAAAAATATATTCATTTTAGATGCTGGGGAACCGTTTTTTAAGAGTTTGGGCTTTTCATTAAATCATGCTGAAGGTCCGGTTTAAGTCTAAAAGGCTTAATACCTCTAATATCAAAAACGGTGTATATAAAATAAAAAAGAAAAAGGCCTAGTCGGCCACAATACCAAAATTAGCCAAATATGACCGCATCATAAACTACTATCATAATATCAACATCTTTTAAAGGGGCACAGCTATCTTATGCACAAATCAACTATAGCGAAACCCCTTAGTTTAATATACACATCAGGAGTTTCCCAATAGGAAGGGGGAAGGGAAAGAGGGATAGAGGAAAAGAAAAGATTGGTGGTAGTTTTATTCAGTTCAGGTGTGCAAGTGCCCCCTCAACTCATTAGCAGACATATTTATAGGGATTTCGCAATACGCCTCCTTTAAAAGTTTATGCCACATCACATACACCAAACTGTTCTGGCAGCATCAAGAGGCCCTAAAAGGGCTCTAGGACCACTTAATATAGTGCCAAACAGAGCCCCCGAAGGTTGAGCTTTCAGTTTAGTGCCCTCCGCATGATGCCATCAGTACCATTAGGACATACGCAACCTGTAAAAGCCCACACAAATCAGACATTAGGATTCCTACAGAATAGCTGCATATCGGAGCTCCCCTTTAGGCAAACCTGCATGTGCAAAAATGCACCCTGAAACATCTTTACAGAAGATTTAAAGAGGGACCACATTTATGGTAATCCCACAAGGCATGAACTGGGTCATCTGCTGACTAGAGCACGCTCCGCTGGCCAGTCCCCTGCTATTCAGAAATGCCTGGGTACGCTGCCTCGGGTGAATGGGGATATGGCCATGGCATTGCCATAGAGGCAAGTATACTGGGCAATTGTGGGGATTTCACACAGCTGGGCATCCCAAATCAGGATGCCCCAGGGACATAGAGGTGTCGCTTTTAGTCTCTGTCCAGGGAAAAAAAAAAAAACAAACACTACACTTGACCACAAGCTCAATCTCACAGCACAGTCTTAGCGCCATCAGCCCTGGTGCCAACACCTGGCTCAAAAGCGCTACATCAGGCTTACTAGACGGTTGTCAGCAGGGGGTGCATCACATGACCTATAACGAGCGTCCACCGCTAATAACACATATCAGTGGTGGACACTTGCATGCACGCTGAAGGCCATTCACTCAACCAGGCCCTTAGTACTACAAGGGATTGAGCGGATAGGCCGGCAAGTAAGTGGTGTTTATACATCTAGATGTCCCGGCAGAATCATATGGAGACTGTCAGGCCCTGTAAGGTTACAAGTCCCAAATGCACCATTGCCAGGGAGGGACCCGGTTCACAGGGACACTACACTAAGCTACCATCTTCCCATGGACCATCTCAGGGCAGGTGGGCTCATGGCAGGCCTAGCAAGGGTATGGTTGTTTTGTCTAGATTGTAAGACTATGTAAAATCATCCGCCCACCTAATGGATTATACGCACCCTCAGTGCCACAAATATGTAATTAACTCCAGGCTACCACACTCTCTTATAGAGAACTTCCAGCTTCTGACAAAACTTTAGGTTGGCAATCCATGGGGTAGGTACGTCATTTGGCCTCCCATCATTTTAACGCACCCTTTGAAATCCTGGGTGTCAGAGAGACCCCTGGAGATGAATCCAGACCCTTAGAGAATAGCGCCTAGTTCTACTTGGCAGGCACAGAAGCTTGCGCCCCTACTGTTAGATGAATGGAGGGTGGGGGCAGGTAGCGTCCGCCTGGGAAGACAGACTGTTCGCTGCATGCTGTGAAAAGCACACTTAAGAGTTTGACAGGTTACATTTCACACATTCGTCTGGTGGGAGAAGCAGCAAATCACAGGCGTTGGAGAAAAAGCGCAGGACAAAAAAGGGGAAGCCGACATGTTTTAGCTAAAGAGCCTTTTAGAGCTTGTGCAACAATTCATTAGCCTGGCAGAGCCCCACCATTCATTTGCAAGACCACAAGTGAGGAAGTTTCAAATAATTGCCTCCACATGCCGCCCACTGGAACAATGTCCTCTTCATGGCCGTGGTAAGTCCCGAGGCCAGCATTCCTCCTTTTCTTCTCTGGAGATTTTCCCATAAAGGCAGCACTGGGAAAAATAATGGCCGGCTCCTTTTTATTCCCAGACATAGCCCAGTAAATACGAGTAGGACTTCTAAATGGTCCGTACCTATTTACTAAGAGGGTCACATATAGGGCCGGCTATCTAAGCCAATTACCAGCCTGGCGTGTTGACAGTGTCCATTGACTATAAGACTCCATTGATGCGGGTCAGGTCAGTCCACGCAGACCGCTGCAGCAACACAAGGAAGCACTTTGAGAAAGTCTTCTCATCCCACATGAATCCTATTAAAAACTACAGAATTATGGATGAGGAGATCTCTGCTCCTCACATGCCGGAGAAAACCCCATGAGCAACATCCAACCCTGACCCTTGGCGTCATGGCAGCGGATCTCCCCGCACACTGTTCTAGCATTACAACTAAGGACATATCTACTATGATCTTAAATCTCGTAAAAGGCAGCAGCACTAACAGGATCAGGGTAACACGGCTGAGGTCAGTCTGTGAAATAGGGAGACGTCCCCTACAGACAGGGAGCTGTTACAGCAGCCCGGAATTAGAGAGACTTTGTAGTTTTACTCATCATCAGCAGTTTCTGAAGCCCATAAACCACGAGCATGATATAGACAACCCCCAACCAATGGTGTCATTGTTTACATAGATCATAACCGCATGGAGCAACAGCTTCGCTCACTGTGTTACATGGGCCTGGGCCCAGCTACAGGGGGGCCTCCCCAAGCAGCATCAGGGGAAACCCTGGTCATAGGGATCACCATTCCACACTGCATAGATATTAAAGCAGATCTAAACACTGTATGTAAACCAGGTATCTAGTCAGAAAGGGCTGTGAAGGTTCTATCATCCAGGTCATTGTAGATCTGGAAGAAAAAACACAAGGCAACTGGATATGCGGTTTATTTTCTTGAAGATGTTCCTCTAGTTATCCGACTGGCTCTCAGTTTCTTAGCTCTGAATTAAAAAAAGCCAGTTAGAGGATTAGTGAAAGGTCTTCAATTAAAACAGCAAGGCCAGTTGCCTTGAAATTATAATACGTATATAATCTCAACTCAGGATTGACCGGGAGATCGATCACTACCCCCACGCTGAGACTAAGGGGACACCCGAGACTGAATAGCGCTACCCACTTCCACGTTCCCTCACTATCTGGAGCGCCATGCGACTGCAGACAGCCAATAGGGTGTGCTGGCAGATTAAATCAAGATGCCCCTCCTGCTGCAAAAGGACTATAAGGGTTGAGGTTATGTGCCACAAGCCTGCTGTAAGTCTGGGAATTATGCAGGCCATGGGAATTGGCAGGCACCTTTACATGGTAAGTAAGCGTAGCCAAGGTCCAATTGCTTGATTAATAAATGATCAATCACTAGAGGATGGCCAGCTCAAATTTGATCCAGACCTTCATAAGCTATGGTTATAGCCAAGCTGTAGCTCTAGTAGCCCAGCTGCCATGCTGCTCCTTCACTTACTTGTCCAGCCACTGACCTGGAACAAGCAAGGTGCAGGCAATTAAAGTTTCGGCTAAAGTACGGCTCTAGTCTCAAGCTGGCACTGCGTTAACTACCGTGTTTCCCCGAAAGTATGACACCCCCGATTGTAAGACGTATCGGGAGTTTCAGAGGGGTCGGCTAATATAAGCCGTACCCCGAAAGTAAGACATATGTCTTACTTTTGGGGAAACACGGGTGTATTGCCGCCTCCCTCTCATCTAGCTGCGCGCCGCCTCCTGCCCACGTCCGCACCGCCCCCCTCTCCATACGTTGCCGCGTCTGCCATTTCCCTCTGATCTTAATGAGCGCCGGCTCCTGCCCACCAGCGTACCCTCTAAGCTGCGCGCGGCCGCGCACCAGCGTTCCCTCTAAGCTGCCGTCCGCGCATTTTTGTCGGCAAAAAAAAAAAAATGCTGAGTCAAGTGAAGTCCGCGGCGGCCGGCACCGCCGCTCACAGCTGCTGTCGCTGTGAGTTGTTGCGGCTTTGTAAACCCCGCCCCTCCACCTGATGTAATTACTAGGTCTCCCCCTATTGGCCAGCAAGGCCTTCTCTCACACTGCTCTGCCCCTCACATGAAAATGACGGGCTCGCTCACCAACGTCATCCGGCATATTTAAGGGAGTGAGCGAGCCCGCCATCTTTGTGTGAGGGAAGGAGCAGCGTGTGAGAGAAGACATCGTCGAAGGATTCCACAAAAGAGTGTGTTTAAATACCAATCCAGGCAGGAAAAAAAAAAAGAAAAGACACTTACCTGCCAGTGCCAGCCTGAAAACTCGATCCCTTGGAGTCTGGTAGGTTGCAGTTCTCCGGTTTTATGGCTGCCAATAGCACCCTCGTCTCAAAGCCATTTCCAATATAAGACATACCCCGAAAGTAAGACATAGTGGGGCTTTTGGGGATAAAAAGAAAGTAAGACACTGTCTTACTTTCGGGGAAACACGGTAGCACAGAAAGTGAGGTCAGAAGGTTTCAGAATTGTTTATCAGCATCGGTCCCCTTGCAATTTTCTCAATGAAACAAACATGTGATCACCCCCCTCTCCCTCCACAAACATAAAGCAGCTTGCAGCCATCCCAAAGATCATTCAGGCGACACACCGCTGCCCTCAACTACTATTGACAAGTGTCTGTACACGAGGGACAGGATAAAAGTAAGGATTGGTTCTGGCTTTCCTACAGGAAAATAATGAGAATCCACAGGTAAAGTCTCATGTCTGTAGCTCAAAGTACCTGGGAAAAGCAGTGACCTACCACCTCTGGGTGAAAGGAAGATGGCGGGTAGGGCACAATACATAGGTGTTAGGGAGAAAAAACGTCATATTGGACACATAAGTAGAACTTGCTTAAAGGGGAACCTGTAAAAAGAAACATTGCCAATTCGCTTCTAAAGGTAATATTTCCTCCCCAGTAGCAATTCTACCCCACCACTTAAACCGGACCTTCACCCTGATTTAATGAAAAGCCCAAACTCTTAAAAAACAATTCCTCAGCATCTAAAATTAATACATTTTACATGTTTAGTCACTAATTTATTATACTTTCCCCCACTGGGCTGCAACTCTGTTCGGGAATTTAGGATACGGGCGCCGCCATCTTGACTCAGAAGCATCACACTTACTGAGGAGAGGAGAGTGGGATAAGGTACAGGGGGGCGGGTTATAGCTGTGCTTTGCTCAGACAGAGCAGAGCTGGGGTCAGGGAAAGGTCAGCAGTCCCAGAATGCAGAGCAGCACAGTCACTTCCTGTTTGCAGGCACTTCCTGTTTGCAGGCTGCCTGATAAAATGGCGGCTTCCATAAGCCGCCATCTTAGATGTTTAAAGGCTTATAAAATGCAGTAGATGCAGGTAGGATGATTTATAATGTGAGCAATCTGTATGTACAGGGTGTGGGAAACATATAAGATAGGCTCTTATTTAGAGTGAAGGTCCGCTTTAAATGTGCAAATCGGGAAGGGGAACCATTTCAGAAGGAAATGCCCCCATACGAGTGACTCTCTCAACCCTAAAGAGGTGAAAGGCAGAAATGGAACACTGACACTGCTGGGAGGTTTAAAAACGAGTGTTGAACTGGAAGGTCCCAAGACAGGTAAGTCAGCAATTTAATTCACCTGCCTGACTCTGGTTTAACACCATGCATGGTGCCAAGAGTGCCCAGCTGTGGACGCCGTGTTACCCCAGCCTCAGCATTGTGCTACACTGGTCTGACAGACAACTGGTGAGCCACAATCTGGGTCAGTTATATGTGACTTCTGAACTTCAGGTTGGGGATCCCTGCTTTAAGAGCTGCAGGCCCAGCAGGCCCCAACCTACCTGCCATAAGCCTTCACTCGACTGAGCCAAGAATCCGCTCAGCATTGCCAACCACGGTGGTAAACACATAGGTCACCTGATTGCTGCCCGACTTACTGGGAATCCATTTATCTTTACCACCCTATTCGGTCAGATTTGCGGGTCACTGAACCTTGGACTTATGCTGCACAGTTTGTTTTTGTAGGTGGGGGGTTTTGTTTGAGTTGTGTACTTGGCAACAAAAGCCGACTAATTGCAAAACACATCATCTTGCTTAATGTGCAGCTCAGCAGCCAGTCAGGTTAGGCAACATGACAACAGCTCAAATGTGTATTAGGGAGACCAGAGACTATCTATTCTGTAATAAAGATAAAAAACGACAGTGGGAGACTCCCCTAAGATATATGTATTTATGCGTATGTAGGCACTGCCCCTCAAACCTATATATACACGGGGCGCCCGGCTAACCTCTGCTCAGAAATTGCAACCCACACAAATACCGACGACTGGTTCATTGCTGGGCTGGTCAATAACATACGGACATATATAGCCAAAAGACTCACTTTTAATGATAGAAAAATGGCACACAAATGCATATGACAGACAAGACTTAGTAACACACACTAATTTAAAATGGCAATTGCGCTAAAACACATATACACATGAATGAGGGCCCCTGCCAGGCCGACCTGGACTCCACACTCTCACCAGCATTCACCAAAAAATGCTGGCCAGCATATAGTACAGGGACAAAAAATCTATCCTCTATAGGAGCAAAAAATTTCTATAATAATATCTATTCTGTGGCCAGCAGACCCCTCCTCCTCACTTCGGCCATATAAATGGAGGCATTATGAACATTATGGGCATCATAAACCCTGCAGAGATATCCTCACATGTCAGGAGGGGATGTGAATTTGAAGCGTTGCTTTAAAGCACACACACCAGACAGCGGCCACTCATCTGGATACATGGAAAGTTCAAAACATTATCTATCGGCGACAGACCGAAGTTGTGACATGTTGGATCTTGTTTGTGCTACATTGGGAATAAACAGCAGCAGTATTGCTGGGAGCAATTTACTAATAACCTACAACGTCCTATGCTGCAGATGGCCGGACACGTCTGGAATCAGGGAGGAGGATGAGCCATCAGCATGACACTTGCTTTTGCCTTCTTCTCCCCAGAGCTTCTACCAAGTATCATCCCTTTAAATGCCGCATGCACGCCCCTCCCAGATCTATTTCCAGACGGGATCATGAGGCTAAGCCACCTGACTGGCACATGAAGGCGGATCGGGCCGTGTACACAGAGGAGCTGCTTATTAACAGGTCACAGCCTTTGGATTGGAACATTCGCCTCCATTAGTAATGGACAACGCGGGGGCTGCTCAGGTCTCCCTTTGGCACCCCACTGACCTGCTGCACTCAGGGCACGTGCTCCCCCCTAGTTATACCCCTGGCGAGAGGGCAATCTCGAGTTTTATTAGTTTATTTTAGACATTAGTTATTAAAGTGGACCAAAACTCACAATTTTGTCTATCCTGGGTTTTGGTCCTTTCCCCCCAGGGCACCCCCGATTGAGCGAAACCCCCCAGATTGCTGAAGTTAACTCGCCTCTTCCCGGTCCTACTGTGCATACGCGGCCACTCGTCCAATCCGCATCATGTCGTCTAAGGCCAGCGTCTCCAAGTGCGCTGGCGGCCACATCCCCCACTATCCCTGCTAGAAGCATAACGGGGATGCCGCCGTGGCTGGCGCATGCGCCGTTGGACCAGGAAGCAAGGCAAGTGTATGGGGCGACCTGGGGGGGTTTACACAGCGGTTTTGGATGCCCCAGGGGGGCTCTTATAGATTTCCGGCCCAATCGCGGTGGGTTTTGGTCCACTGTAATTAATTCATTAGAATGAGATGTATATAAATATTACACACACAGACCTGACCTCAGAAGGAACTTGCCCACATAAATATGTATTTTAACGACTGGACTGTCCCTTTAACATCTACAGACAGCTGAGCCAACAACTGCACCATCGCACCCGGGTTTAAGAGACATAATCCTAGTTGGACCCCTCATAGCTACAGGCATCATGGGGGGCAGCTAGACGAGCCACCATATCAAGTGTATCGCAGACTAACCATCACTGAAAGCGAGCAGCCTTTTTCCAAAACCAAAGACCATCTTGACATGTCTATGCTGCCACGCCACACTATGCTGCGCTGCCACGCCACACTATGCTGCCACGCCACACTATGCTGCCATGCCACACTACCCCCCCCCCCCCCAACAGCCCATTAGAGTTAGGAAATCAGTGAGTCTATACTCACCCCCCCCCCCCCCCTCGTTACATGAAGTGCCCCCATATTATCCAAGGTGTTGCCAAATTCCCCCCGCGCCCACAGACAAGCTTCCCCTGGTTGAACCTTGACGCCACTTTCAAGTAGGTGAAAGTGATCTCAGTTTGACTTGGCAGGAGCTCAGCTGCTCGGAGCGGCCGGCCGCAGAGGATTAACCCCTACACCGCCGGGTCACAACAAAAAAGCGGCACCGAGAGCAAGAACGTCAACACGCAAGGCGGGCGAGGTGCCAGGCCGTCATCCTGGAGCCGCTGCCACCCTCAAAACGTCTGGGCTGATGTGCGGGTGGCAGCTCCTAATAGATAACCCGGAGCAAAGGAGGGGAGGGGGGGGGGTATAAACCTCCAGCCTCTCTTACTGCAACATGCGCCACGTCTGGAAACAAAATATAAAGAGAACAGAAAGGAGAAGCAGCCCTGGTATGTGGCCAGAATGAAAACATAAATAGAGAAGTGCCACCAGGGGCCGTGGTGCCCGGCAGTGTATCATGCATGTGCCTATACACACAGATATGCACCCACAACACGCATACTACATGTGGACCCAAACCCTCCTGGCAACTCTGATCCCCATACTCAGGAGAGGCTCACCTTTTCCCCTCACACATCGCTGTAAGCAAGGGATCAGTGCTCTGCTACTAGAGGAGGTGCAACTGTTCCTCTGCCCCCCGTAGAATTAAAGTAGACCAAAACCCTTGTCGGAGTGGATTTGGCATGCCCCTCTGTGTCAAACCCCAGAGATCACCTGCATACATACCTCACAGTGCTCCCATGTTGTATGCATGGGCCGATGTGCTCGCTAGTGCCCCTGGCCATTCAAATTAGATGGTGGTCCCATGCCAGCCCCGGGCATGCCAGTGATGCCAACGCACCCTCTATGGGGGGGGGGGGGATACGCTGCTAGCCAAAAATTAGCGGTCTCTAACTCAGGGGCTCAAGGATGTTATGAGAGGGGAGAGTTTAGGTTAGCTTAGTGTCCTTGTGGTCCAGCAACCCTGCACCAGGGAGTGTGGAGGTCCACTTTAAAATTGTATACGCGTGATCAAAAAGAACCCAGGATTTTTCTTTACTTTAGGTCTGCTTTATGTATTGGCTTTTCAGCTAGATCAGCAACCTCAATACCCCGGATTGCTTGGCAGGTTAACAAACTGATTGGCCTAAAGGTTAGTTAGAGGAGATATAGGTTAGTAATTGGGCTGTGTGGCTGGCTATATATATATAATGCACAACACTTGTAGAGTAATTAATGTTGGAAATACAAAGTGTTCCTGCAATATAAAAGATATATATATATTGTAGTTTTATAATGAGGACACAGCACAACACTTGTAGAGTAATTAATGTTGGAGATACAAAGTGTTTCTGCAATATAAAAGATATATATTGTAGTTTTATAATGAGGACACAGCACAACACTTGTAGAGTAATTTTTGGAAATACAAAGTGTTCCTGCAATATAAAAGATATATATATATATATATATATATATATATATATATATATATATATATATATATATATATATATATATATATATATATATATATATATATTGTAGTTTTATAATGAGGACACAGCACAACACTTGTAGAGTAATTGTTGGAAATGCAAAGTGTTTCTGCAATATAAAAGCCATATATACATATATTACACACATACATATAATAGATTCCTATGGGTATACATAAGACAAGGTGGCAGCAGCCTGGCATAGAAGCGGGTGGCTGAGGCTGGCAGCAGCAGCAGGTAAGTAATCGGCGGCCTTACCTTTCGGGCCCCGCGTCGGGCGAACTCCCGGGCCAGGTGTCGGCCGATGCCGCGGCCCCCTCCGGTGATGAGCACGGTGTCGGCTCGCAGCTCCCTCTGGCGGCCGGGCAGCAGAAGGCAGAGGGCAGCGCGGGCCACACACAGCACCATGTGTACGGGCAGCAGCAGCAGCAGCCTGGCCGCACAGCTCCAGTTCATGGCGAGGCCGGAGAGCTGGTCACTCGGGGCGGCTGAGGTGGCTCCCGCGCTCGCAGTCGGTCAGTCGGTGTGTGAAGCAGTGAGTGTAGCGGCGGCCGCTGTGTGTGTGAGAAGCAGCGAGTGGGCAGCGCGGCCGCTCTCTCCCCCGGAGCCGGAGCCCGGCACTTTTTATAGCCCATTAAGCCTGATTGACGGATAAAGTGTAAAGGGATGTGTCACTACTGTGCGCTCAGGCGGCTCCCCTCCCCCTCGCCCGCCCTCAGGGCTGTCTGCCTGCCCGCCTGCCTGATGGTGCCCGAGCGGGAGGAGAGAGACTTCACCTCACACCACCACCCTAACCTGTCACAGGGGCGCTCACCCATCTACTACATCCCACCCCAATATTCCAGCTCTCTGCCAGAGGAAGCGGGAGGTGCAAGAGCTTACACTCTATTGTGACAGAAGAGCTTACACTCTATTGTGACAGAAAAAGACAGAAGAGCTTACACTCTATTGGGACAGAAAAAGAAAGTAGAAGAGCTTACACTCTATTGGGGCAGAAAAAGCGACAAGAGCTTACACTCTATTGTGACAGAAAAAGACAGAAGAGCTTACACTCTATTGGGACAGAAAAAGAAAGTAGAAGAGCTTACACTCTATTGGGACAGAAAAAGAAAGTAGAAGAGCTTACACTCTATTGGGGCAGAACAAGAAAGTAGACAGAAGAGCTTACACTCTATTTGGACAGAAAAAGAAACACAGAGGAGCTTACACTATATTGGGACAGAAAAAGAAAGACAGAAGAGCTTACACTCTATTGGGGCAGAAAAAGACAGAAGAGCTTACACTCTATTGTAACAGAAAAAGAAAGTAGAAGAGCTTACACTCTACTGGGGCAGAAAAAGCGACAAGAGCTTACACTCTATTGTGACAGAAAAAGACAGAAGAGCTTACACTCTATTGTGACAGAAAAAGACAGAAGAGCTTACACTCTATTGGGACAGAAAAAGAAAGTAGAAGAGCTTACACTCTATTGGGACAGAAAAAGAAAGTAGAAGAGCTTACACTCTATTGGGACAGAAAAAGAAAGTAGAAGAGCTTACACTCTATTGGGACAGAAAAAGAAAGTAGAAGAGCTTACACTCTATTGGGACAGAAAAAGAAAGACAGAAGAGCTTACACTCTATTGGGGCAGAAAAAGAAACACATACAAGCTTACACTCTTGGGACAGAAAGAACAGTAGACAGAAGAGCTTACACTTTATTGGGACAGAAAAAGAAACACATAGAAGCTTACACTCTTGGGACAGAAAGGACAGTAGACAGAAGAGCTTACACTTTATTGGGACAGAAAAAGAAACACATACAAGCTTACACTCTTGGGACAGAAAGAACAGTAGACAGAAGAGCTTACACTTTATTGGGACAGAAAAAGAAACACATAGAAGCTTACACTCTTGGGACAGAAAGGACAGTAGACAGAAGAGCTTACACTTTATTGGGACAGAAAAAGAAACACATAGAAGCTTACACTCTTGGGACAGAAAGGACAGTAGACAGAAGAGCTTACACTTTATTGGGACAGAAAAAGAAAGGCAGAAGAGCTTACACTCTATTGAAGTATGAAATAAAATAGACTGAAGAGCTTACACTCTATTGGCATATAAAGGAAAATACACTGACGATCTTACAATCTGTTGAGCTATAAGATAAAATAGACTGAAGTGCTTACAATCTATTGGGCTATAAGATAAAATAGACTGAAGATCTTACAATCTGTTGAGCTATACGATAAAATAGACAGAAGAGCTTACAATCTGTTGAGCTATAAGATAAAATGGACTGAAGAGCTTACAATCTATTGGGCTATAAGATAAAGTAGTCTGAAGAGTTTACAATCTTTTGGAATATAAAAGAAAGTAGGCAGATAAGCTATCAATCTATTGGGATATAAAAGAGGATGCACAAGAGCATACACTGTATTGGGATATAAAAGAAAGGCAGCAGAAGAACTTACACTCTATTTGGACATAAAAAGAGAGAGCTTACATTTTATTGGGATATAGCAGAAAGGATGCAGAAGAGCTTACACTCTTTTAGGATATAAAATAAAGAAGGCAGAAGAGCTTATAATCTATTTGGACTCAACTGTGCTTACACTTTTTTGGGATATACAATAAAAGAGCATACACTCTTTTGGGACATAAAAGAAAATAGAGGATCTTACACTCTATTGAGATAGAAAAGAAAGGAGACAGAAAAACGTACAATCTTTTGGGACATAAAAGAAAATAGATTGAAGAGCTAACACTCTATGGAGGGCATAAAAAATATATACAGTAGATAGAAGAGCTTACAATTTCCTCTAACAAAACAATACACTGAAGAGCTTACACTTCTCTATTGGAGAATAATGAAATACTAGACAGAAGAGCTTGCAATCTGTCCGGACATACAAAAGAATACAGTAGGCAGAAACACACTATTGGGATATAAATGTAATTGGACAGAAGACCTTACAATCTGTTGAGGTATACAAGATAATAGTAGACTGAAGAGCTAACATGCTATAGGGGCATGAATGAAAAAATACCCTAGACACAAAAGCTTACAATCTATTGGGCCATAAAATAAAATGGACAGCTTACATCCTATTAAGGTATAATTGAAAAAAAGTATGCATAATGGCTTACAATCTATTGTAGAAAGAAAAACAGACTGTAACACATACAATCTATTGGGGGTATACAAGAATATAGATGGTAGGCAAAGGAGCGTATACTCTATTGGGGGTATACAAGAATATAGATGGTAGGCAAAGGAGCTTATACTCTATTGGGGGTATACAAGAATATAGATGGTAGGCAAAGGAGCTTATACTCTATTGGGGGTATACAAGAATATAGATGGTAGGCAAAGGAGCTTATACTCTATTGGGGGTATACAAGAATATAGATGGTAGGCAAAGGAGCTTATACTCTATTGGGGGTATACAAGAATATAGATGGTAGGCAAAGGAGCTTATACTCTATTGGGGGTATACAAGAATATAGATGGTAGGCAAAGGAGCTTATACTCTATTGGGGGTATACAAGAATATAGATGGTAGGCAAAGGAGCTTATACTCTATTGGGGGTATACAAGAATATAGATGGTAGGCAAAAGAGCTTATACTCTATTGGGGGTATACAAGAATATAGATGGTAGGCAAAGGAGCGTATACTCTATTGGGGGTATACAAGATAATAGGCAGAGGAGCTTGTAAAGTATTGAGGCTATACAAGAAACTAGGCAGAAGAGCTTGCACAGATGTGAGACACAGAAGGCAGTAGCTATTAGCAGGGTAAAGGGGAGGATACAGAGGACAAGGAGGGGTTACAATCTAATTTACTACACAAAGTGGAAAAGCTTACAGTGTTTTAGGGTACAGAAAATAATGTACTGTCAGAAGAAGAGCTTACAATCTATTGGGGTATACAAGAATATAGGCAGTAGGGAGAAGAGCTTGCAATCAATTGATGGGGTTTAAAAGAGTAGAGTAGGCAGAACAGTCAGTAAGGATATTAGAAATAAAAGAGAGAAGGTCATAGTGTGTAAAGGGGCCGATACATAAGACAAACGAGCTTACAATATATTTTATTAGGTGACATAGGTGTCACATGACAGATTATGTCACTGATCTGGTCTGTGGAGGACGGGAAGCAAAATGCAGGTGCGGAAGCGAGTATGATGGCATGTCTACAATGCAGGGAGTGCCATACTCAGATTGAGAAGCCAAAACTCAGCAGTCAGCTTGACACCCTTGCCTTTCTGATGCCCAGGACCACCTGGGACTAATAGTCTGTGAGGGGACAGTAAAGAGTATATAGTGGTCAGAAGAGCTTACAATCCATAAGGCTAAATGCTATAGAACAGAGAAGGCAATAGCTTGTAATCTTGAATGGTGCAGGAGAGTATACAAAAACAAAGAACTAAGAGCTTACAATATATTGATCTTTAAAAGAAAATAGACTTAAGCCTTAAAGCCTTGACTCTATTTGGGTGTCAGTAAGTTGTTGTACCGTGTTAGCCATCAATGTAAGCAGGAAATCCAAGGTTAAGGTAATACCATTTATTGGCTAAATAATGCCTGAAGAAGAAGCTTGAACAGCTTCGAAAGCTTGCATTTTCAATCTTATTGAGTTAGCCAATAAATGGTATTACCTTAACCTTGGATTTCCTATTCTATTTGGGTATAATAGAAGACAGCATACAGAAGAACAATCTATTGTAGAAAGAAAATAGACCTAAAGCTTACAATCTATCGAGCTATAAAAGAAAATAGACCTAAAGCTTACAATCTATTATAATAGAAGACAGCAAGAAGAACTATAATCTATTGTAGATAGAAAACAGACCTAAAGCTTACAATCTATTATAATAGAAGACAGCAAGAAGAACTATAATCTATTGTAGATAGAAAATAGACCTAAAGCTTACAATCTATTATAATAGAAGATAGCAAGAAGAACTATAATCTATTGTAGATAGAAAATAGACCTAAAGCTTACAATCTATCGAGCTATAAAAGAAAATAGACCTAAAGCTTACAATCTATCGAGCTATAAAAGAAAATAGACCTAAAGCTTACAATCTATTATAATAGAAGACAGCAAGAAGAACTATAATCTATTGTAGAAAGAAAATAGACCTAAAGCTTACAATCTATTATAATAGAAGACCGCAAGAAGAACTATAATCTATTGTAGATAGAAAATAGACCTAAAGTTTACAATCTATCGAGCTATAAAAAAAAATATAGAGTTGGTAAAGGAGCTTACAATCAGTAAGGATATTAGAAATAAAACACAGCCAGTAACAAACCTGAGGGTGAGGGGGAATAAGACAAAGGGACCATCACCTGTTACAGAAACTGAAAGAGCTTACAGTCTATTGGGATATAAAAAAAAAAAGAGTATAGTAACAGTTAAGGGTGGGCTTATCATTTCTGGGGCCCCATACAATCAAAGAAATACTTAATATTAACGCACCTTGTCAGGGATGTAGCTGCAGCCTGCACATGCGCTGTGGGAGCGCCAGCGAACCCAGGGGGTTTCACACAGGGGCATCCTGGCATAGAAAATTATCCGTCCATGGCATAGGGAATTGCCCATATGGCCGTCCAATTTCTACTCCCGTGGCATCCCAAAGTAGGATGCCCCACTGCGCGAAACCCCATTATATCGCTGCACCCACTCACCTAACCTCGTTCCAATGGCGCATGTGCAGGTCATGACCTTGCTATACCTTTAGCTAGACACATACCTGGGGCAGCCATTTGTAATTGGCCGGCTTGGACACGCCCCCAGCTAGAGGTGATCGAGGATGCCACCAGTGGCAGCTCTGCGCCATTCAGCTAGCAGGTGTGATGTCACAGCGTCTTGTATAACTGAATGGAGCCGAGCGCTGATTCTGCAGCAGCTGGATCATGTAAGTGTACAGTGGCTTCTTATTTGCTGGACACACTGCATTGTGTTAGAAAGCCCCCCCATACTTAGCCGCAGGCCCCCCACCTGCCCGCCGAGTGCCATTATTTATTTACTCATTTTTTTTTCAACAAAATGTTGCCACTGAACCTGCCTCTGGGGGCCCCCATGCATTATCCAATGGTGGGTAAGCAAGCCCCACTGGTAACAGTAGGCAGAAGAGCTTACAATCTGGAATGGTGAAGAAATAAAGCACAGGAGGTTTAATATATTAGTGCGAGAGAGGATAGAGGATACAATCTATTAGGAAGGATACAGAAGAGCTTACAATCTAGACGCAGGCTTGAACTGACCCATCAGTTTACCAGGAAATCCCCCGGTGGGCCCCTGAACCGAGGGGCCTTTGAGGGCGACATCTCCAAATGGGATGTAGCTGTTCCATGACAGGAGAGCACAGCTTATCCACTCACACTCAATACCAAACAAATCCCAGGAATTTGACTTTCCCGGATTTGATTGGATGACCGCGCATGGGAATGTGGCACCTGTAAACAATGAGAGCCGCCTACCGAATTATGTAGTCATAGCCGGCGGCTTTCATTGGACGATAGCCAGCACATGAGCCATTGGAGTGAGGAAAGGTGAGTTTTTATGGGCACCCTGGGGGGCATCCCGATTCAGGATGCCCTGGGGAAAAGCCAGCTCTTTTAGATTCCAGGCCAACCGCTTCTGGGTTTTGTCACACGTTAAAGCAGAACAAAACCCAAGCTGGCTGGCCCAGGAATCCCCCCTTTTATGATGCTCTGCTGTGTGAAACCCCACCAGGTCCCTCACCCAGCGGGGATTCCTGTGTGCGTGCTTCTGCTCCCAGCCATTCAGATAGGGATGGGGATGCTACTCGTGCTGCTGATTTCCACAAACATATATTCCATAAACACATATGCATGGCAAACACCTCTGATTGGATGAGAACCTGCAATGCCCATGGGGCAGGGAACACCACCTGGAATAGTCAAATCCTGGGTTTTGTTCCGCTTTAAATTGGACCAAAACCCAGTATTTTCATTATCTCTGGTTTTGGCCCGCCCCCCTGGGACATCCTGGTTTGGGATGCTCCGCTGTGTGAAACCCCCTCGAGTGCCCGGTATACTTACCTGTCTAACAAGCCCACGGCACAGACACGGCTTTACTTCAAACAGCTTTTCTGGCAACTGGAAAAGCTGGATGGAATCCCAGCCGCACACACTAGCAGCTCGCGGCATCACTTGCCTCCTTCGCTGTGCACGACCACGCATGCCATTCATATACAGTGGACGTGGCCGCACACAGCAGGAATGAGATACTCGTGATGCTGCCGCCAGCCAGGCGTGCACTGCGGGCTCGTTGGACAGGTAAGAAAAACAGGCACACAAAGCAGGGAAGCCTAGTTTGGGATGCGCCGGGGAGAAGGAATCCGCCATCCCTGGAATCTCAGACTTCACTTATCACTAATATCTATGTGCATAACCCCCAACAATAAGTAATATTTCCATGTAACTGTAGAGTGGGCCCCCAGAATCTGGTGTCCTGGTGGGCCCCAGATCAACACTGTCTAGAGGGATAAAGAAATTAAAGAGATAAGAAAAATCTAAGAGAGGATAAAGAAAGGATAGAATCCTACAGAAGAGCTTACAATCTATCAGGGTATTCCACTTTTACAAAGCTTACCAAACCCAGTTTCCGGCTCAGACAGGCTTCCCTGGGCTCTAAAGCAGCACAATCCTCCGCTTCTAGTTATTCCCATGACCTGACACCATCTGCAATGTCAGAGGACATTGGTCCTCTTTAAGTAAAGCCTGGAAAAGCTACAGCTCCTGCTTTGCTCGTACCTACAACCAAACAAGAAATCCACCCCTACCCCCTGTATGTCATTACCTGGCTGCCATGTTATAAGGAACAAGGCTATAAAATACCCCCTGGGCAACACTGCTACTCACTCACAGGCTGGGGGGCAGGAATGGAAGAAGCTGCAGGAGGTCATGTGACCTGAGATATCAGCTGCCGGTCACATGACTATTTGTTTCTATCAGCAGTGTGTTCATTAAACTCATTAAAGTGGACCAACACCCAGGATTTTGACTATCCTGGGTATTGGTCCACTTCCCCGGGGCACCCCGATTTTGGGTGCCCCGCTACCTGAAAACCCCCCAAACCCCCCCGAAAACTCACCTCTCCACGCTCCCACGTGAGTGCGCTGTCCAATGCCCGCCGACGGACAAGGGATCGCGCCCGCCGCCGCCTCCCGCGCGTCACTCTTGACGTGTGCACGCCCGCGCCGGCCATTCAGAGACGGCTGGCGCGGGCGCGCGCACGTCTAGAGGAGCGCGAGTGAGGCGGCGGCGGAAGCAGCGGCTGGAGAGGTAAGGTTTTTCAGGGTTTTGGGGGGGGGGTTACACCCCTCAGGACATCCCGATCTCGGATGTCCCGCGGTGTGTGAGGTGATCGGCCCGGGAATCTTATAGATTCCCGGGCCGATCACCCCTGGGTGTTGGCCCACTTTAAAGTGGACCAATCACCAGGATTTTGACTATCCTGGTAAATAGTCCCTGCCCTGGGGGCATGTGTGAAGCCCCCCAGATCACCCACTTTCACTCACCTTCCCGCCATCTCCACGGTGCATGCGTGGGCGCTCGTCCAATTAGCTCTTTATGCCGTGCATACTAATGCATGGCATAAAGCCGTGGGTTTGAACTTCACGGCTGCGACCCACCGGGATCAGGTAAGATTAGCTGCGCCCCGGGGGGGGGGGGGGGGGGGGTCACACAGTCGGGATGCCCCAGGGGCACTTAGGCCCTTATTTATGAAGGAATAGCGACAGGTAGTGACTGGTAATGACGGGCCCCGCCACGAGAACGCCGGCTCCCCACCACAGTCACACATTTATCAAGCCGATCCTGCTTAGCGACGGAGATAGCGCCATATAGCCACTCATTCATCATTATTCCAGCCTCAGCCCACAGCGCCAGCGTCCGACCTTGAACAGCGACAGGTATGACCTCTCGCTACCTGGCGCTCTCCAATGCATTTCAATGGAACAATCTTTAAATATTCATAATTAATTGTTATTGTTTTTTTTTTTTTTTTTTTTTTTTTTTAAATGTGAAAAATTCTGTGACCACTTCTGCCATGTTTTTTTTACCTTAAAAAAATTAACTAATTGTGCAGAATTGATATTACAGGTCTGATATTATTGTATTCATATTACTAAATTCTTTAAAAAATTTTTATTTTTTGGTTTACAAAAATATGGTGGTTTGGGGGGTTAAAAAACTACTTTTAACACATTGCCTCCAGCGCTCTGGGGTTTAAACATGCATTTCACAGCGCGAGAATTTTTTGAGCGTGATTTTTTGATGAATGTGGTGGGAGCCGGTCGCTCTGACCAGTCGCTATCATGCGCACCCATACATCGCGGAACCTGTCAAATAGCGACTCGTCACCCCGTATTCAACATTACCGCACACCGACTCAGTCGCTATCAACAACCGAACAACGGCCAAGCACAGCGACTACTAGCGGGCGCTGTGAAAATACTGCTACAGTCGCTCAACTGTCGCTACCTGGCGCTATTACTGAATCGGCCTCCCCGTCTCCTGTAGCAGTAATAGGTCCACTTTAACCTGCTGTTCCCCATTCTCCCCCCCTGTGAGACATCTATTCCACTGTCTGCTTTCAGTGCATTTGGGGACTGGAAGGCACAGCACATACTGTAGCCTTCTAGACCTCCAATGCACCGGGTGGGGGACAGGTTAGTATTCCTATCGGACTATATGACATTGTATTCATCTATGCTGTCAAAAAGTCCCAAACATGTATATCCTCTTTTTTAATTCAATAAAGCCATTTGAAGCTAAATTCCTTTTGTTAGAGTGAGGAGGGGTTAGAACCACACCCCAGGCCATTGGCCTGCTTTTTTCTTGCAAATAAATGTCCAGATTAAATAATAATAATAAAAAAAGTAATTGATGGGACAGTGCAGGTTATCATTTAGTAGTGCTCTCCCCCAGTGTGCGGTGCTGCTCTCCAATGTCTCTGACAAGTGTAATTTATTAAAGGGATGCTGCATGGCAGAGTCAGCAAAAGGGGAGCAAGTTCACAAGGTCTGACAATGCGCATGAGGTGAGCAGGCTAATTTAACAATTTGCCTGAACTGTCCCTTTAAATCCGACCAAAACCCAAGAATATCACTTCCCTGAGTTTTGGTCTGCTTTAAAGGGCCACCCAGATTGTGTGTGAACTTCCCTGGCATCACCTGTTTACTCACCTATATTTTCATGCGTTGGACCTCTAGCATAGCTAAAATCCATCACAAAATTCCTGCGCTCAGCTAAGTGGATTAACTGCGACCGGGGGCTCTATTGAAGTCTATCCACTGCGTAGCGCAGTCGCGGTGCAAGGGAAAACGCTGCCCTTTATTTTCAGTGGGCCAGTTCACAGCTCGGTTACACTTTACGGCGGGAAAGTTGTGTGCAGCATTTTCTAAGCGACACAAGCACAGGCCTAACGGGCATAACGAAGGTTAAATGCAGTGCAGCGCATTAGCACTTTTTTTTTCACCCAAAAACGCAATGCAAATGCATCCAGGGTGCAGCATATATTTTGATTACGATGCTCCTCTAGCATAGCTAAAATCTATCACAAAGGCTCGGATTATACTGATCCATTTGTGCTGCGTTGCACAAGCACAGTCATAATGAGAGAACACAATTCTTTTCGATGGGCTGGTTGGCATATAGGCGCCACCTTGTGTTGGGAAAAATACATGCAGCATTTTCAAGGCAACACAAGCACAAGCCAATAGAAGTCTATGGCAACTCCAGCTTAATACAGGTGGAATGCAGTGTACGGTGTTGCGTTTGCATTAGGTTAATACAGAGGGCTATTTTCTTAGGGTGCAAACACACCAAAAGTGCAGCACATGTTTTGATACAACACACCTCTGCCCAGTTGCCGACTGGAGCCAAAAATCAGCCGGGGATTTTACCAGCCCTGGCCTGCCCATGACCAGCCAGTGGCATCTCTGCTGCTTCCTGGCCAGTCAACCAGTGTGCTCCATAACTGAGGCTATATCATTAGGGGGGAGGACATGGGTCGGGGTTGCTTGGATGAGGGCACAGAATGGTGAAGGGGATGGGGGGCTGGGATTGGATGGGAGTGTTAGTAAAGGTAGTAGCCCAGATTACCTCAAAATAGTGCAGCCCACCCCGGGTCTCCCTATGGCCAGTCCGCCCCTGCCTCTGGCATTGCTAAAGCTAAAGAAGGGAGAGGGGCGGACATGATTGAGACCTTTAAATATGTGAAAGGATTGAATAAGGTTCAGGAGGGAAGTGTTTTTAAAGTGGACCGTCACCCTCCTGTGATCGGCCCGGGAATCTATAAGATTCCCGGGCCGATCACCTCCCTCCCCGCGGGACATCCGAGATCGGGATGTCCCGCGGGGTGAAACCCCCCCAAACACCCCAAATCCCCTCACCTTGTCTTCCACCGCCGCCTCCCTCGCGCCCCTCTAGACGTGCGCGCGCCCGCGCCGGGCGTCTGTGAATGGCCGGCGTGGGCGCGTCAAGAGTGACGCGCGGGAGGCGGCGGCGGAGGAGCCGCTTGTCCGCTCCTGTCAAATGGCTTGTCCGTCGGCGCTGGGAGCGGGGAGAGGTGAGTTTTTCTGGGGGGTTTCACACAGCGGGGCACCCCGATCGGGGGTGCCCCACCGAAGTGGACCAAGACCCAGGATAGTCAAAATCCTGGGTGTTGGTCCACTTTAAGAAGAAGCTTAATGATAGAACAAGGGGGCACAACCTGAAGCTAGTCGGGGGGAAGATCAGGAGCAATGTTAGAAAATATTATGTTACAGAAAGAGTAGTAGATGCTTGGAACAAACTTCCAGCAGAGGTAGTTGAAAAATCAACAGTCACTGAGTTGAAAAACGCCTGGGATAAGCACACATCTATCCTAAGATAAAGAGAACATACAGTATACACATAAGGGCAGACTAGATGGACCGTATGGTCTCCTTCAACCTTCTATGTTTCTATGTTTCTATGTAAAGTCTATTACCTGCGATTAGCGCAACGGAAACACGATGGATCGATGTTCACACCTATCTGTTGGGCTTCTATTGCGCTAATTGCAGGCGTTTTGTGTTTATGACAGAGGTGCATTGTAACAAAATATGTGCTGCGATGCTGATGTGTCTGCGTTGCTTTGCGCAGTAAGTAAATAGTACCGCCCTCTGTATTGCTACTGCAACGCAAGTGAAACACAGGTAATGCATTTTGCCTGCGTTATGCTGGAGTTGCCATAGACCACTATCAGCCCGTGTTTGTGTTGTGTTAAAACTGCTGTGTGCAACATTTTCCTGACCCAAAGTGTAACGCGGCGCCTATATGTGAACTGGCCTATTGAAAATAATACACAGCGTTTTCTGCTGTGTCTGCGCTGCACAACGCATTTCAAGTGGATTGGTTTGAACAATGTTTTGAAGCTCCATTCACAGTTATCCGTTGTGCTAAGTCCTGGCACTTTGTGGTGGGGTTTTAGCTATTCCGGAGGTGCATTGCCAAAATATATGCCATGCTTTTATTAGCATTGCTTTTTTGAAAAAACATTTTTTTACGCAGTAGGTAATTGGTAAACACAAGCGTCAGAAATGCACACTGCAGTATAATTGTGCTGCGCCTGCAACAGCAATACAGAGGACTTAACCATTTACTTTGCAAAAAAAAAAAAAAACAATCCCCCAAACCGCAATGGAAATGCAACAAGCGCTGCCATTCTATAAGGAACAAGGCTATAAAATACCCCCTGGACAACACTGCTACTCACTCACAGGCTGGGGCAGGTATGGAAGAAGCTGCAGGAGGTCATGTGACCTGAGATATCAGCTGCCGGTCACATGACTATTTGTTTCTAGCAGCAGCGTGTTCATTAAACTCATTAAAGTGGACCAATCACCAGGATTTTGGATTTTGTGAAGCCCCCAGATCGCCCACTTTCACTCACCTTCCCGCCGTCTCCACGGCGCATGCGTGGGCACTCGTCCAATTAGCGCTTTATGCGGTGCATACTAATGCATGGCATAAATCCGTGGGTTTGAACTTTGCGGCTGCGACCTGGCGGGATCAGGTAAGATTAGCTGCGCCCCGGGGGGGCTCACACAGTCGGGATGCCCCAGAGGCACTTAGGCCCTCAGTGGTGGTAATAGGTCCACTTTAACCCGCTCTTCTCCATCCCCCCCCGTGACACATCTATGCCACTGTCAGATCTCAGTGCATTTGGGGACTGGAAGGCACAGCACATACTGTAGACCTCCAATCAGGGCCGGATTATGAGGGGGGCGCAAGGGGCTAGAACCCCAGGCCTCCACCACTTGCCCTGCAAAGGGGCCTCCACCAACCTTTGCGTTATGGTCTGGTCCCTTTTCAGTCTTTGGTCTGATGGGCAGCAAAGCCGCTGCAAGCAATGCTACAGTGATGGGTGTGTGCAGAGCTGTCACTGCACATAAGCCAGGCAGGTCAATGCAGGGAACTGTTTTCTGCTGGACCAGCTGGGTGACTAAACTACCCCCCACCCAGAATGGCAAAGCAGGAGTTCCCAAGTAGCATGCACCCCCACAAGGGACTTGATCGGACGTTCCAGTAAGTGGGCGGGTGCCAAACAACCACCAATCAGTTACTTGGCTGGACTATTATTTCAAATGAAATAAGAAAAAACTGCACCTGGGGCCTCCACCAGATGTTGTGCCCAGGGGCCTCCACCACACATAATCCGGCCCTGCCTCCAATGTAATGTAAATGGTAAACACAAGCGTCAGAAATGCACACTGCAGTATAATTGTGCTGTGCCTGCAATAGCAATACAGAGGACTAAAAAACAATCCCCCAAACTGCAATGCAAATGCGACACAAGCGCATAAAAATTGCAGCGCATATTTGGATACACATAGGTTAAACATATCTGTTGTGCTAAGTGCTGGCACTTTGTATTGGTGTATTAGCTATTCCAGAGAAGCATTTTCAAAATATATGCCATGCTTTTGATGCATTTGTAAATGGCGAGTGCAACAGATTTACACTGCGATATACCTGTGTTGTGCCTGTGTTGCATTAGCAATACACAGGGGACCTAACCATTTACTTACTATGCAAAGAAAAATGCCTGAAACTGCAATGAAAACGCGTAAAAAGTGCAGTGTATATCTGAATACACATAAGTCACGCCTGAGCTCAGGCCCTTATTTAACAAGGGATAGCGCCAGGTAGCGACTGGTAATGACGGGCACCGCCACGAGAACGCCGGCTCCCCACCACAATCACACATTTATCAAGGCAATCCTGCTTAGCGACTGAGATAGCGCCAGATAACCACTCATTCATCATTATTCCATCCTCAGCCCACAGCGCCAGCGTCCGACCTTGAACAGCGACAGGTGTGACCTCTCGCTACCTGGCGCTCTCCAATGCATTTCAATGGAACAATCTTAAAATATTCATAATTAATTAATTTTTTTTTTTTTTTTTTTTTTAAATGTGAAAAATTCTGTGACCACTTCTGCAATGTTAGATTTTTTTTTTTAAGGTAAAAAAAAAAAAAAAATTTGTGCAGAATTGATATTACAGGTCTGATATTAATGTATTCATATTAGAAAATGTTTTTAGAAACTAGTTTTATTTGGTTTCCAAAAATATGGTTGTTTGGGGGTTAAAAAGCTACTTTTAACCCATCGCCGCCAGCGCTCTGGGGTTTAAACATGCATTTCACAGCGCGAGAATTTTTTGAGCGTGATTTGTTAATGAATATGGTGGGAGCCGGTCGCTATGGCCATTCGCTATCATGCGCACCCATACAGCGCGGAACCTGTCAAATAGCGACTCCTCACCCAATATTCAACATTACTGCACACCAACTGAGTCGCTGTCAACAACCGAACAACGGCCAAGCACAGCGACTACTAGCGGGTGCTGTGAAAATACTGCTACAGTCGCTCATCTGTCGCTACCTGGCGCTATTAATGAATCGGCCTCTCAGACTTTTTTCTGTTTCAATATTTTTATTGAATACAAGTCCAGCATAATTCCACTTATCGCAGTACTATTCGTTTACAATGCTCAAAAATTCCAGGCATTCTGAATCGCAAACAGAGATTATTCGTAGCATTTTAAATAACCGTGTGTTTGATTCAAGTAATAATAAAAACAAAAAACATAGAGCTCCGGCTGAGAAAGGGAACCCGTAGAAACTTAGAAGACTAGAAAAAGGGAAAAAAGAAGAGAGAAGAAAAAATAAAAAGAACGGGGAGGGTAAGAGAAAGGGAGGGATCACGGAGGAGCTATTTATGTTTATGCCAGAACGCTTTGTATCAAAATGCCTAATGTGCTTTTGGTGCGTTTGCTTTGTGTTTTTTAGAGCAAAAAAAACGACACAGTAAAAACCTGTCTATGGCAATGCTAGCACCATGCAAGCATACTGCATTATACCCGTGACGTTTACATTTTCACAGACCTGCTCTAGCTTGCTTTGAAAATAAAATGCAGAAATAAACGCAATGCAGAGTAAGCTGAGCCTGAGTCTGCTTCCAGACCGAGACGTTTTTCTTCGATTGCGGAGCGATTGTGAAAACACTACTTGTAGTAGCCTATGGGCCTTTGACCAAATGCGATTTGGGCCCGGCTACAATTTTTTTTACGATATTTTTGAAAAAAAGTGTTTGCATTTCCTGTCCATTCAAATGGAATCGCAGCACAGTCGTGGCTAAAATTGCAAAGGCGTCTAAAAGGAGAGTTCCTGTAAGAAGTAAGCCTCTAACTAGAATACAAAGCGGCTCACACTGCCCACTCGTGGCCCTGAATAATAATAATAATTTTGTATAAATAATAGTGATTGAGCTGCTCCCACCCCCCTTTATTCATTTGAATTGCCATGAGCACAAGCAGGGAGGAATTCAGTCAATATGGATTTCTCCCTGTGAAGTGTTCTAAAGGGAAACTGGCAGCTTCCCAGGTGAGTAGCTCTCAGATATTGGTCTGCAATGCATGTCCCAATGTTGGGGACTCAAAATTAAGAGTAGGGACCACACTAAACACAGAGTGCCTTGCCGGGGCGGTGTGGCTTCCACATGTATCTGCAGATATGTGCAACCAAATCTCTGTCTTTCCACATAGCTAGACATGTTTGTTGCTTGATATTTAGTTGATGAGAGGGTTAAACTGGGCGGTAAATTAGTTCCCAGGCCCTGAATAATAATAATAATAATAATTTTGTATAAATAATAGTGATTGAGCTGCTCCCACCCCCCTTTATCCGCTCGTGGCCACCCTGCATAACTGCTCTCCAGCGATAGAACAATATGGACGCCCTCTTGTTTTTGTGACAACACCTCGTCTTAATGACCCAACACAATTTCATTAGCATCCGCGGGCAAGGCAAACATTTTGATGATGGGTAAACAGAGCTTGCTGTGCTGTTTGTATTCCCAGAGTGCGGAGAGGGGCTTCCAGGGCCAGCTCCCTCCACCGCTAAATGGATTTCACTCTTGTTTGGTGGAACAACAATTAATTAAATGTGACTAATTGAAGCTGTGCTGTATAGCTGGCCACACTGCAGGGGGCAGTTTTGTTGTGATGACCGGGATGGGCCCAAGTGCTCCCCATAGCAATGTGTCACCCACGACTCCCGTTACACCAGGCCAGGATGTCCAGCTATTTGTTGTAAATGGCGTGCAATCTGAACAAAGGCGAGTTACAAGTGGTGTGCCGCAGGGCTCTGTCCTGGGCCCCATTCTTTTTAATATATTTGTAAGTGACATAGGAGAAGGCTTGGTAGGAAAAGTTTGTCTGTTTGCTGATGATACAAATGTTAGTAATGGGGTGGATATTCCGGGAGGTGTCTGCAACATGGAAAATGATTTAGCTTTACTGGATAGATGGGCAAAACTGTGGAAACTAGAGTTTAATGTCTCTAAATGTAAAATCATGCACTTGGGTAGAAGGAATCCCTGCTCTGAGTACCGTATGGGCAGCACTGTGTTAGCCAGGACCTCGGAGGAGAGAGATTTAGGGGTACTGATTACTGATAGCTGCAAGATGAGTGGACAGTGTAGCCAGGCAGTGGGAAAAGCAAGCAGGATGCTCGGCTGCATAGCTCGAGGCATCACCAGCAGGAAGAGGGAGGTTGTGATGTCGCTGTATAGAGCCCTGGTGAGGCCACAGCTAGAATACTGTGTGCAGTTCTGGAGACCTTACCTACAAAAAGACATTATTCAAATAGAACGGGTCCAAAGGCGGGCAACAAAAATGGTGGAAGGACTTAAACTTAAAACTTATCAGGAGAGACTTAAAGAACTTAATTTGTACAGTCTGGAGGAAAGAAGGGAGAGGGGGGACATGATGGAGACCTTTATATATGTGAAAGGATTGAATAAGGTTCAGGAGGGAAGTGTTTTTAAGAAGAAGCTTAATGATAGAACAAGGGGGCACAACCTGAAGCTAGTCGGGGGGAAGATCAGGAGCAATGTTAGAAAATATTATTTTACAGAAAGAGTAGTAGATGCTTGGAACAAACTTCCAGCAGAGGTAGTTGAAAAATCAACAGTCACTGAATTGAAAAATGCCTGGGATAAGCACACATCTATCCTAAGATAAAGAGAACATACAGTATACACATAAGGGCAGACTAGATGGACCGTATGGTCTCCTTCTGCCGTCAACCTTCTATGTTTCTATTTGAAACACCCCGGTTCGCCAGCAATTATTACAAAGCCCACGATGCATGTGCAGCAGGCATCACTCCTCTATCTTCTTGGCTGAGCGCTGCCCCGCCGGCCGCAACTAGAGGGCTGGGTGGTCGCGCACAGCTGAAGGATGCAAGAGATGCCGCCAATGTTTGCGGCTCTGGATTTCATTAAACTTCTCCAGCTGCACATTAATATGCGAGACCAGAGAAGCTGCTTGGACCAGCGGCCTCACCTGCGCCTTTGTGCTCGAGTAGAGGGGAGCAGATTGGGCAACCTGGGGTGGTCCAGGGGGGAGCCAATGGGGGTCCTGAGAACAAGTGGGGCGCCATTTTGAATCTTTGCCCCGGGTGCCAGAAAGCCTAGCTGCTCTTCTGGGTTTCACAAAGTGATGCTGCAGGGGGATGGACCATAACCCAATATAATGTAAATCCTGGGTTTAGGTCCACTTGAAAGACACAGCTATGGCAGTCATGTCCTGGAGAGAATTTGGCAATATTAAACCTGTGACACACCCGTCAAGCTACTCAGCCTTGTTACTGTTTTTAAAGTGGACCAAACTCGGGATTTTCTCTATTCCGGTTTTAGGACTTTCCCCGGGGGCATCCTGATTTGGGAATTGTGATGCCCCTCTGTGTGAAACCCCCCAAATTCGCCCTAAAATCCACCTTTCCTCAGTCCCGTGCAGCAGGCATGGTCTCTGTTTAGATCAGGGGCGTACATACCATAGAGGCAGCAAAGGCAGCTGCCCATGGGCCCATAGTAGAAGGGGGCCCAGCACAAGCCTCCACCGCTTCTATAGTTTGTACACTTCCAAGCACCTGGTTGAATGGCATGTGGTGCCACCATAATTCCACAATTTCCCCCTAATCATACTTACCTACCAAGCCAGCCTGCCTTCTTCATCATCCAACAACTCCTCTGGCCCCACCCCGTGCATGCCCCAACCACACCCCCAGTAGATGTGCACTGAAGTTTGACCCCTGTCACTCAATGGAGGGGTACTTATGCTATGGGGCCCCATCAGAGCTATATGTACTACTGGTTTTGACACAGAGCATAAGGGCACACAGGCCTTTTTAAACAGAGAGCCTGGCATAGGGAAGCTGATGCCCGGTTTCCCTGCGCTGTGCTGTACACTCCCCCCAGCCTATCTAAATGGCTGGTCACGGGGGCCTGCCATAGCTACAGGGGTGCCCCAGAAAAGGGGAGTGAATGCAGGGCGATCTTGGGGGTCCACACAGCAGGGGGCGAATCAGGTCAGTCAATCGGTTGGTTAGAAGGACATTATAGAGGAAATGTGGTACAGAGAATAAGGAAATGTGGAAAAGAAAGAAAGATGGGGGGAATGTGGGAGAGGGAAGGAGACAGATGGATTGTGGAAAGGGGGGGAACAGAGGGAGATGGGAGAAAAGAGAGAAATATGGGGGGAATGTGAAAAATGGAGATAGTGTGGAAAGAGGTAGAGTGAATGTGGTAAAGAGGGTGGAAAAAAGGACTGAAAAATGAGCGAGACAGTGGAAATGTGTAGAAGAGAAAAAAGAAAGTGAAAAGGATTCTGGACAGGACTATTAAGCCAGCTGAGATCTATCTCTCGAAGTGGTCACCAAATGGTGTCTACAGAGAGTTTCGGATGGCGCCCTCTGCTGCTGCACACGGCAAAGAACAACGATGTAAATAGCTATATGGAGGCAATGGGATCTGATCGCTGGAGGAGTTATTTGGTGATTAAAACATGATGGCGCATAACCCCCATCCTCTGGCTAACTGAGCAACAGCACTAAAATGTCATCATAAAAGCTCTGGACACAGTTGAGGTATTAATGATTCTAATTAAAGCAGGGAGGTTCCTTAAAGCAAACTGTTTGGGCAGTTTATTTAGCCATTTTGGGAGAAGTGCTGAAAGGTGTCAGGTTTTCCATTGCTTAAGAGCACACGAGCCCGGCCAAGAGGAGGCATCACTTAATCCTCAATGTATACATCAATGTTTCCATTACACTGACGCCAATGCACGAGGGCGTAGGCAATCGCAACATTCAGCCAGGGGACATTATTAGTGCCCTAATATGTTTATAGGCTTTATTCAGTTACTCTGCACACCCACCCACATATATATATATATATATATATATATATATATCCACACAGGATGCCTCTGGACAAAGTGCACATAGTACTACAGTATCTCTGCGCTGTGTATTGTGTGATGCAGCAACTGTCTGCTATATTGCACAGGCTGCAATGCCACCTGCAGGCAAAAACTAGCAAGAGATATAGGTTACATGGCTAAATAACTAGTCAAAAGGGCAACCAGCTCCTGTGACTAGGGCAGCTACCTCCTGCAACTATGGGCTTGTGACTAGGGTAACTAGCCCATATGATTAGGGCTGCTACCTTCTGTGACTAAGGACCAGTAACTAGGGAAACTGTCTCCCATGACTAGGACAATTAGCTACTGCAACAGAAAACCTGTGACTAGGGCAGCTAGTTCCTGCAACCGATGGCCTGTGACTAGGGCAGCTGTCTCTTATGACTAAGGATATGTGAAAAGGGCATCTAGTTCCTCTAAGGACTAGGGCAGCTACCACGTGTCTACGGACCTGTGACTAGGTCAACTGTGTTCTATGACCAGGGCAGTTAGCTCCTGTAACTAAGAACCACTAACTAGGACAATCAGCCCCTGCAACTAAGGACCTGCAAATAAGGCAGCTAGCTCCTGTGATTAAGGACTGTTGACTAGGGCAACTAGTTCCCATGACTGGGGCAACTAGCTCCTGCAAACCAATGACCTATGACTAGGGCAGCTAGCTCTTGTGACTAAGGATCTGTGACCAAGGCATCTAGTTCCCATGAATAAGGACTAGGGCAGCTACCACATGAGTCTATGGACCTGTGACTAGGTCAACTGTCTTCCATGACCAGGGCAACTAGCTCCTGTAACAACCCCTGACAAGTGTAACTAGCTCCTGCAACTGATGACTTGGAACTAGGGCAACTAGCTCCCATCACCAAAGCAGCTACCTCCTGTGAATAAAGACTTGTTTATAGAGTAACTCGCTCCTGCAACTGATGACCTGTGACTAGGACAATCAGTTACCATGACTAGGGCAAGTACCTCCTGTGACTATGGCAACTGACTTCCTTGACTAGAGCAGCTACCTTTTGTGACTCGGGCAGCTACCTCTTGCAAATAGTTAACTTGCTCATGTGATTATATGATTATAGTAAACAACTTAGTATAAGCAATGCAAGACACACGCAAGACAAAGGCAACTAGCTTCTGTGACTAAGGACCTTTGACTAAGGACTAAGGAACTTGGTCATGTAGAGAAGTATCAGCACTAAATTAAGTAAAGGTTAGGTATTAGGTATAAGTTAGGTATATGGTAGCCACCTGGTCAGTATTTTTTTTTTTACTTTACTAGCCACCGGCCTGGTGGTGATGATATTTGTTTTTTTACTGGTAACTGAGGATGGGAAAAGTATACCCGCAATTAAAGTGGACCAACACCCAGGGGTGATCGGCCCGGGAATCTATAAGATTCCCGGGCCGATCACCTCCCTCACCGCGGGGCATCCGAGATCGGGATGTCCCGCGGGGTGAAACCCCCCCCAAAACCCCCAAAAAACCTTTCCTCTAGACGTGCGCGCGCCCGCGCCGGCCGTTTGTGAATGGCCGGCGCGCGCCCTGTAAGAGTGACGTGCGGGAGGCGGCGGCGGACGCGCTGTCTTGTCCGTCGCTGTCACCCACTTGTACGTCGGCGGGGATTGGACGGCGCGGTCACGTCGGAGCGTGGTGAGGTGAGTTTTTGGGGCTTTCTGGGGGGTTTCACACAGCGGGGCACCCCCAATCGGGGTGCCTCCCCCCTGAAGTGGACCAAAACCCAGGATAGTCAAAATCCTGGGTGTTGGTCCACTTTAAAATTACCAATAAAAAAACGAATATCAGCACCGCCAGGCCCGTGGCTAGTAAAGTAAAAAAAAAAAAAAAAAAGCGGGCAAGTGGTAACCCTAGTTAGGTAATGGTAAATTTCAGTTCAGCTGAAGAACCAAATTTTTTTGTGGGTAAAATGTTTTTGTGAGTTAGACCATTATTTGTTCTTCATAGGTCCCTTGTACAATGTGCCAGCTTTATCTTGGGCAAAAGAACATATTGAGAGGAACTCCGCCCAAAAATTTTCAAAATTTAGTTCTAAACGAATTAATTGCTTGTATGTAACTTTAACCCAGAAGAGCATTGACATAGAAGAGAAATATGGCAAAATAACTAGTCAAGCAAAGAGTGGAAATGTCCGGGGCCAAGCACAATCACATAGCAATGACCTGCTATTATGTCAGGGCAGTGGTGTTTGTTTTTGGGCTTTTCCCCTTATGGGAGGCTGGTGCACTCTTGAACTTTTCACCTGAGTTGGTTGCAAATGTATTCCTGGGAAGCCCTAATGGAATATACATATTAAACCAGATTGGGGCCTTCCATTGCCGGGGGCGCAGCTCTCTGCGGCTGCTGATAAATGTGGCTTTAAGTGTTAGCTCATGGGGGTTATCACAGTTGGGCCCCCCAGGGATAAATTGGAAACAAAACAACAGCACGGCCTCCCGCGGCTAATGCTGATTAATCAGTTCCGCTCAGAGAGGGCCGGGCCACCTGCAGAGGGAGGGTCTGCTTTCAGGGCCACTTTTATCTGATACACTGGGAGACATTTGTAACAATGACTAGAGAGGAGCTGCTGATCACTGCACTGCTCATCAGCCTCATTGATCTAGTAGATTGATGGGCTTTGTGGAATCAGAGACTCCCACAACCCGCTTGCCACTGAAGTGAGCAGGAACCTGTGGCCTCCCAATGACGGCCAAGCCTGGTATACACCAGTTATGGGAGAGCATCTGGTTTGGTTCCTTAGGCCTTGATTCAATAAAGGTCAAAAAAAATTTTCATGATAGTAAAAAATTCAATTCATGAGAAAAAAGCCTGAGAATGTCACTGTTACTGAATCTCTAGATAAAAAGACAATGAAAGTCAATGGCAGCTTTTACTACAGTGTGGAAAGGAGTAAACAGTTCTCTACCTTTCTCAGGAGTAAAAAAGTGCCATTGACTTTCATTGTTTTCCTATCTGGTGATTCAGTAACAGTGACATTCTCAGGCTTTTTTCTCATGAATTGAATCTTTTACTACCATTTTTTTCTACCTTTATTGAATCGATGCCATAGACTGTCATTATTAAAGCAGACCAAAACCCAAATTTTAACTAGTATCCCCTCAATTGCTCCCCCCATGTAGAGTACCCTTTGCCAATTTTCACTGCTCCTGCTTCACTTTAATCCCAGATAATACCCGTTTTAGCTGTGAAGCTCTGTCTCCTCCATTCATTGTCACTGTTGTGTGTGGCAATTATGTCATTGCCCCACCTGTGCAATGACTGATCACCTGACCTGAAAGGGACAGCAATAAAAAGTGTACAAGGAGGATTTGAAGAACGACAATATCCATTTCTAATTCTACACCCTAAGAAGGGAGTATCGACAAGGGCTTTGGCCAAATGTACTTTACAAGTTCAGCGGGTTTTGGTCCGCTTTAAGCTTACCATGGGTCTCTCCTTAAACCAGACCTTCACCCTGAATAAGAGTCTATCTTGTACGTTTCTGTACATACAGATTGCCCACATTAAAAATCATCCTACCTGCATCTAGTGCATTTTCTGAGCCTTTAAACATCCAAGATGGTGGCCCATAGAGTGTCAGGCTGCCAGCAAACAGGAAGTGTCTTCTGACTATGCAGCTCTGCATTCTGGGATTGCTGTTCTTTTCCTGACCCCAGCTCTGCTCTGTCTGTGCAAAGCACAGCTATAACTCGCCCCCTGCACTTTTTGTCCTCAATCTGTGATGCTTCTGAGGCAAGATGGCGATGCCCGTGTCCCAGAGTTCTGAACAAAGTTGAATCCCAGCGAGGGAAAGAATAATAAGTAAGCAAATGAAAACTTAAAATATATCAATTTTAGATGCTGGCGAATAGTTTAAGGGTTTGGGCTTCTCATTAAATGATGCCGAAGGTCCGCTTTAACATGGCTTGCTCCTCTGGCTTGGAGGTCTCAAACTTACCTGCCATACAGCCACCATTTCCAGCTTTGTGCTGATGAGGGCCACTAGGTAAAACCTGTGTCCACAATATTATACTTACCTGGCAGGGGAGAGACCTTGATTACGAAGTTGGTTCTCACAGGGTGAGGCTATCCAGTGGTGTAACTAAATGTGACGTGGCCCTGGTACAAACATTAGATGGGGCCCTTTCGAGGCCCATACAGTAACTTTTTTCTGTCTCAACTCAATTGGATGCAGCTAGACCACTAAGGACTGAAACAGCAGAGATAAATGGCCCTTCTTTTCTCTGTACGATGCCAAGTGAGCACACATATGACAAATAAGGTGGAGCAACAATGATGGGGCCCCCTAAACCTTCTGGGCTCTGGTGTGGTCCCACCCCCTGCACAAATATGATAAATAAGGTGGGGCAACAATGATGGGGCCCCCTAAACCTTCTGGGCTCTGGTGCGGTCCCACCCCCTGCACAAATATGATAAATAAGGTGGGGCAACAATGATGGGGCCCCCTAAACCTTCTGGGCTCTGGTGCGGTCCCACCCCCTGCACAAATATGATAAATAAGGTGGGGCAACAATGATGGGGCCCTCTAAACCGTCTGGGCTCGGGTGCGGACCCACCCACTATGCCCCTGACACTAGCAATGGTGACCAATGAGAAACACTTGTGATGGTTCTCTATCGTCTTTGTCAGGAAGATGTCAGCCCCTAGAGAAAGGATTGGTGGAGATCCGCTCTACCGCGCAATTGGCTCAAAGAAAAGTCATCATTCCCAGCTGATTTACCAGGTATCCGACCATGAACCACGTAGCGCTTAAAGCGGACCAAAACCCAGGATTTTGACTATCCTGGGTTTTGGTCCTTTCCCCCAAATGTGGTCCTATGGTCACCCGTCCCTCAACACACTCAATATGTGTGTTACCTAAATGGCTTGTCAGGCTCACATTGGAAGCGCTGAGGGACCGGGGGGGCCAGGCAACCACATTCAGAGGTTGACTTAGGAAAAATAGCTTGGACTGTCCCTATAAGGTTCTATTTTAAAGTTTTTCTTCTCTTTTGATGTCCACTGGTTCTATGTGTTTTCCTTGTAATGTAACATCTTGTCAGATGATAAGGAGGAAGTATCCTTAAAGTGGACCAACACCCAGGATTTTGACTATCCTGGGTTTTGGTCCACTTCACCTCACCACGCTCCCACGTGACCGCGCCATCCAATCCCCGCGACGTCCAAGCGGGTGACAGCGACGTCCAAGACAGCGCGTCCGCCACTGCCTCCCGAGATCGGGATGTCCCGCGGGGTGAATCCCCCCCTGGGTTTTGGTCCTTGCCCCTTACCTCCCGATCAGCATGCTCAGATCTGCTCGAGTCCTTTCATCCAGGAGCCCGTCTAATGCGAGCTGATCCGAGCATGCTGGCGGCTGCATCCCCCGCTACCCTACCCTACCGGCCAATCACAAATGCCTGACCCAGGAACGTGCTAAAGGGATAGCGGGGATGCGGCCACTGCTCATGCATGCACCGTTGGACCGGAAACGAAGGTGAGCTTTCGGGCAACCTGGAGGGTTTCACATGGGGGGGGGGAGTATGCCTGCCCTGGTCTCATAGACTCCAGGGTGGGTTTTAGTCCTCTTTAAAAGTGCAGCTTTAAAGCAGAACTTCAGTTAAAATTGACCCCCTGTCCTGTCATCCTACCCTGGTGCTGAGGCAGGACGGGGGAGCGGGTAACAAAAAAAAAAACTCTACCGTAGCCAGGTGACCGCGCTGTCCTCCAGGCCGAGGGGTGCGGGTCTGCGTTTTCCGTGCAAGATGGCGGTGCCCAGGGTCCAGAGCATGTGCGTCTGCCTAAGATAAGGATTTTTTTTCTTTGTAGCCCCCCTGTCCTGCCTCAGCGCCAGGGTAGGATGGCAGGGGGGGGGCAATTTTAACTGAAGTTCGGCTTTAATATCTGTTAATTTAGCTTACAAAAGGTATCTCCTTATTTCTTTACTATTCCACTGAAACCTACCTGAGTTGCCAGGTAAGGTGCAGGTCTGCCTTACTTTACCTTTTACACTATTCCCTGTATAAACACTAGGTATAAACACTGATGATACCTCTTGCTAATCACAAGGTCTCCTAATATTTCCCGCAAACAAGTCAAACTCTTTTGCATGACTCCAGGTGCCTTTACCATTCCAAGCAACTTCATTTCATCCTCTGCATTTACAGGTAACACAATTGTTAGCCCCCTCTCTGTCAGCCTTCTGCCTGATTAACCATATGATTTATTGGAAAAATAATATTGGCCCAGAGGTGGTAAGATTCCTTGTAGGACTTGAATTGTACAATGGCAGCAGTTTGCAGAGTGGCATGATGGGCCTTTGAATTGTAAGGCAGGAGAGCAGAAATGGCTAAGGGTTAACCCCTTGTTTACCACCAAATGACTTTATACTGCTAACTGTGAGGCATATATGATGTTTTGAGTTACCAGCACCGTTGCAGATCATTGTGACCTCACTGTTACAAGTCGGCTTATCACAGTTAGAGATGAGCGAACTTCTTGAAAGTTCGATTCGGGCGATTCGCCGAATTTCCCCAAGAAATTCGAGTTCGCCCGATTCGAACTTTCACAAATCGCTCATCTGAAAAAAAAAATGCCGGCATGGTGGGAGCGGGCAGGCCGGCTACGCCTATCAGCGGGCCGCCGCCGCTCTCAGCTGTCATCATAGGACGCGTCATCAGAGGGCGCGTCATCAGAGGGCGTCTGAGAGCGGCGCCGGCCTCCACGCTCCGACCATGCAGGTAAGTGTTTGCTTTTTTAAAAAGCCCGCTGACAGCGTAGCCGGCCTGCCCGCTCCCACCATGCCGGCATTTTTTTTTTTTTATTTCAGGGAAAATTCGATCGGCACGAACCAAAAAAATTTCGGGTTCGTGCCGAATCGAATTTTCCCTGAAATTCGGAGCGAATTCTGGTTCATCCGAACCGGTTTGCTCATCACAGTGATCAGCCATTAAAATCAAAATAGAGACAAAAACTTATAACCAAAAAAACAAATATAACTAAGAATATGGGGAATTAAAGGACTCATGGCCCTACTGGCCCCCCCCTCCAGGTTTACAGAATTCAGACCAGGAACTCCAAATCCCACTAAATAGCAACTCTTTATTAAGTAAAATGCTGCTCAACTTCTAATTGACCATTATCCAATTTAATTTATCAATGAACATTTGTAGTTTCAATGTATGAGATGACTTAGCAATGCGCATTTCCACCATATATGAAACATATCACCCACCTGTCCACAATTTCTGAAACATAATGGAGATATATTAGGGTAAATATTTGCCAACCTACTGGGGACCATATACTAACAACTTAATACCTTCACGTTGGATTTTAACAGTGAAGTGTTGAGAGAACCTTTAGAACTATGAACCTTCTATTTAACCCAATCTTCCAGTTTGCTGTAAATCCCCTTCCAACTTTATCATATAAGCACAATTGCCTTCTTCATCTGTAAAGTATTTATATTAGGTAGAAATACCACCTTTCCCTCCAGGACAAGTTAGGCATAATTTCTAAAAAATAGTAACATTAACTCTATTCTTTAATTATCATCGAATTTAAAAAATGCTGTTGTCTATATGTGTATTCTTCTTTTAAATGAAGTTGAAGGCCTCGATTCAATAAAGGTAGTAAAAAATTCAATTGATGAGAAAAAAGCCTGAGAGCCTAGCTAAAAAGACAATGAAAGTCAATGGCATCTTTTACTACAGTGTAGAAAGGAGTAAACAGTTCTCTATTTTTCTTAGGAGTAAAAAAGTGCCATTGACGTTCATTGTTTTCTTATCTGGTGATTCAGAAACAGTGAAATTCTCAGGCTTTTTTCTCATGAATTGAATCTTTTACTACCATGAGAATTATTTTCTACCTTTATTGAATCGAGGCCGGAATGTGTCTTTAAAAATTGTCATGCCCTGTAATCCACTTTGAGTCATAAAGTCTGCAATTCTATAGAGTCAGAATTTTCCCATTCTTCCCCATGCTTTCTGTTCATTACCCAGCTTCTCCATTATTAAACATCTGTGTAATTTGGGTTAATTGAGCAGCAACATAGTAACTATATGCATTTGTGATACAAAAGCCCCCCTTATGCTTTGCTATATATACAATTTTCTGATTTATTCTTCTACTTTTGCCTGTCCACACTTTAAATTGAAATTTCTTTAAATCTGCCTTCAGGATAGAAATCGGAAGTGTTTTGAACAAATATAACAGTTTAGGTAACAAAGTCCTTTTAATTGCTCTAATGCATATACCAAGACAGCCTCGGGCCAGGAGTCCATGTCACCTCCCAATTTATGAAATAATGAATTGTAATTGTTTTTATATAATAAATGAAACTGAGGGGTTAGTTGGATCCCAAAATAATGAATACTATTAGGTTTCCAAATGAGTTTAAAGAATGGTCTGAGAGTGTCATACTCAATCCCCTCGATTCAAAGAGCAAAAGTTAATTGATTTCGTATCGAGAATCGTAAGTTTGGGTGGGTGTTAGTCATTTTTTCCTGTTTTTTTGGCCATTTCCGACTCGCACGAGCCTACGTACGAATGCGTATATGCTCTTACGATCAGCGGAAGTCCGTTCCTAAATTTTAGGATCAAAACGTAAAACTTAGGATCAAAACGTAAAACTTAGGATCAAATCCTAAAACTTAGGATCAAAACGTAAAACTTAGGTTAATTGGATGTGTTTAGGTGTGATTCAGAGAAACCTCTAAACGCGTTTTAAAAGAAAGCCACAGCCGACACCTTTTAGCAGCCGGATTGCTGTTCGTGAACAGGTTTTTTGGCTATGTGGAGGAGTCTGCGCGTCTTGAGCTCCAATGAACTGCATGTATCAGCATGGCCGAGGCCATAAATTGTATGGCAATGCATACCTGATTCATGTATGCCTTATAAAAGCATTTTAATGTGGACCTTAATTAGTCCTTTGCATGTAAACCTTTATTTGGCAATATATTTGCGTTAATTAAAGAAACTTATGTCCTTTGTTATTTATTTTAAAATTGAGGTACTAGAATAATATTTTTAGATTGCATTTATTGGTGTAGTTGTTTACCTTTGCTTTGTTTAATTATTTAAGCACATCTTTGGGCAGATGCATCACACTTACTGAGGAGAGGAGAGCGGGATAAAGTGCAGGATGTGGGTTACTGCTGTATTTTGCACAGACACAGCAGAGCTGGGGGCATGGAAAGGTCAGAAATCAAAGAATCCAGAGCAACACAGTCACAAGGCCCTTTCTGTTTGCAGGCTGCCCGATAATACCTGAGCCGCCATCTTGGCTGTTTCTAGGCTCATAACATGCAGAAGTTGCTGGGTGTTTTTTAATATTTGTGAGCAATCTGTATGTAGAGGGTGTGGGTAACCACACAAAAATTTTAAAGTTGTACCATTTGAAGCATAAATATTAAAATTAAATCCACAAGTAAAAAATGCAAGTTAACTAAAAATTAAACAAAGTAAGATTTACTTATGCAAATGCATTCATGTTGGTTACTACAAAATGAATGAAATAAAGAAAAAGACCAAATATTTAGAATGCACTTTAATGAGGTAAGTTTGTAGTGCGGAGCCGCAAGATCAGAAGGATTTACGTCCAGACAAAAAAGGAAAAAGGGCAAAACCAATGTTGCAACCTGAGAAATGAAACGGAAAATTCAGGATGGAAACTGACATAGGTCTGATTCCCGAACTGCCATACGAACGGACGTATATTTTAGGATAGAAACGTATTTGCTTATTGAATCACTCGCAAGTTCATACGAACGCACGAGCGGACGTGAAAAATAGGATGATCGTGAGCCAAATCCAAGCTGTTACATGTTTCTTTGAATCAACCCAAATGTCTCAGAACTTAGTATCATTCAATTTTAAGCCAGAAATTTTGCTAAATTTCTCGAGCATCTGAAATAAATTAGGAAGTGAAGTGTGGTGGGGTCAGTTAACAAACAATAGAACATCGCAAATAATACACATTTATGTTCCCTTCCCCCACACTCCAACCCAACATCCTTGCTTAATCTAATTCTCGACAATGGTTCCATTGACAATACCAATAATAATGGCGACAAAGGACAACCCTTTTAAATACCCTTGTATATATTATAAAACTTCAACTCAATGTTTTTTTATTCGTTTAACCGCATGAGGAGCCCTATATAAATTTCTCAAAAGTGGGGGAAAAATGTCAGCGAGTCTTATTGGGGGAATGTAACAAAAACAACTCACATTTCTGGGCTTCCACACCGCAGCTGAGTCCCGCCGAGCTAGGGACACCTTTCACATAGGAAGAGAAAGAGAGAGAGACACACAAACACAAACGATACCACCCACACTGCCTGTATTTGGGATGCCACACACACACACTGGCTGTATTTGGGATGCCACACACTCACACTGCCTGTATTTGGGATGCCACACACACACTGGCTGTATTTGGGATGCCACTCACACTGCCTGTATTTGGGATGCCACTCACACTGCCTGTATTTGGGATGCCACACACACACTGGCTGTATTTGGGATGCCACTCACACTGCCTGTATTTGGGATGCCACTCACACTGCCTGTATTTGGGATGCCACTCACACTGCCTGTATTTGGGATGCCGCACACACTGCCTGTATTTGGGATGCCACACACACACACACACACACTGGCTGTATTTGGGATACCACTCACACTGCCTGTATTTGGGATGCCACTCACACTGCCTGTATTTGGGATGCCACACACACACACACACACTGGCTGTATTTGGGATGCCACACACTCACACTGCCTGAATTTGGGATGCCACACACACACACTGGCTGTATTTGGGATGCCACACACTCGCACTGGCTGTATTTGGGATTTCACACACACACTGCCTGTATTTGGGATGCCACACACACTGCCTGTATTTGGGATGCCACACACACACACTGGCTGTATTTGGGATACCACTCACACTGCCTGTATTTGGGATGCCACTCACACTGCCTGTATTTGGGATGCCACACACACACACACTGCCTGTATTTGGGATGCCACACACACACACACTGGCTGTATTTGGGATGCCACTCACACTGCCTGTATTTGGGATGCCACTCACACCGCCTGTATTTGAGATGCCACACACTCACACTGGCTGTATTTGGGATGCCACACACTCACACTGGCTGTATTTGGGATACCACTCACACTGCCTGTATTTGGGATGCCACTCACACTGCCTGTATTTGGGATGCCACACACACACACACTGGCTGTATTTGGGATGCCACACACACACACTGGCTGTATTTGGGATGCCACACACTCACACTGGCTGTATTTGGGATACCACTCACACTGCCTGTATTTGGGATGCCACTTACACTGCCTGTATTTGGCAGTGTAAGCTCATGGGCCGTGAAGACTGGAATCCCCTCACAAAAGAGGCTAAATTTCCTTATGCTGCTGTGCAAGGCGTTATTAATTTGACTTGGTTCGCAGTATAATGTTTTTATGGTCGCGAGGTGCACGCATGCGTCTCTCTACATTTTAGACATGTTTGTTTTGGAAAACTATTGTACCATAAATAAATTGCTGAAAAAAAGGAGAAATGTTTTTTATTATTACTGATTTAGGCTAGGTCAGCCCACCCGACTAGAGTTCTTGCTGCTTTAGCCCCCCACCCTCTCTCCCCATACCCGGTGGGCATTTAATTTTCTCCCTGGGCTCTTCCGGCTTTAGGATAGGGCCTGAAATAGACCCACCCCACGCTTCATCTGGAAAAAAAAATAATTACTCAATTACTTAAAAAAAAAATTACTACTTTTACTCTCCTGGGTCTGTGATCCCTCTCACCAGGTCCCCTCTTCACCTAGGGGGCAAAAAAAAGCCCCCCCCCCCCCCACTTCCGCAGTCACCACAGCTAGCCCCACCTTTAGTGGGTGGGGCGAATGACATCACTCCCATCGCTGAGCTGTCAGATGCTTACAGTTTACCATTTGTGAACCCTTTGTGAACTGGTAAGGGACTCCAATGCCACTTCACAAGGTTTGGGGGCTGCCAAGTCACCTGTGGCTGCCATGGCACCTGCCATTAACCCCCAGCCCCCCTATTTTCTGCTTTCTCCAAAGCTCGGTGGGGGTAGACGAGCCCGGGGGCACAGAGGCTATGCCCGCTTGTAGCCTGCAGGGTGGGGGGTCACCGAAGCCCGCCTCTGCGCCCTGTTCTACAAGCTCCCATAGCTGGTCCACTGGCTGGTTATGCTGGGTAGGGGGGCCCCATGTCATTTTTGGAGGATTTAAAAAAAATATTAAACCAAAAAAAGGGTTAAATGCAAGAAATTTAAATAAATTTTTGCCTGAAGATGCTCTATTTAATATCAAAAGATTTTAGGCACAAAACATGTAACACATATATATGCATATACAGTTGACAGACCAGGATAAAAAATGTCTACCCTGACGAAGCTCCAGAGGAGGAGCGACACAATCGTAGGTGACGGGTCACCTGACCACGCCCCCTTCTACGTGGTCCTACGTACCTGGCCTTAGGAAGCAGCAGCCAGCAATGTTGCGCGGGTGATGTGAGGAAAGGCGCACTCAGCTATACAGGCGGACGCCGGAGGGGCCACAGCGGTATCGACGGCGCTGAGATTATTTAAGCGGTCAGGTGTCAGCAGCGGCGGGCAGCCAGCCGCTGAGCCATAGCTGCCGTGCATAACTGTGTTGAACGCTCCCGCAATGAATGTTTGTCAAGTCTGCCATTAGTGTTGCTGCATATGTGAGCCTGCTGAATTATAGTCAGAAATGGAACTTTGTGCGCCTGCACTATACTGCACATGGTCATTCAGTTGGCTAGTTTATTAATCCAGATTAGGGATTATATGGTGAAGCTCAGCATCTACGGACACACGCTGCAATCTATCTAGGTGTGGACATTGGTCCCTCTTACTAAGGGCTGGCCAGCTGGTATGTTTGGACATGGAGGGATAAGTGGAGTCCAGGTAGCACCTGGGGGGGCTCTCTTTGTTCGTTTTTCCATCAATATTTTTATTGAGAATATATGAGGAGTACATTACATTGCAACATTACATTGTGGAGCATATAATAACACCCAATGGTGTGTCAACACATAGACAAAATGGGAGCAGAATCTCCCAAAGCAACGTATAAAGTGTGTGTGACAAAAGACCACGTACCTGAGGAGGTAGAGCGGAAGCATAGGACAGGGGGACTAGAATGAAGAAGATAGGAAGGGAAAGAGAGGAAAGGGGGAAGGTTTGGGGGTGAGTGTCCAGCCGCCATCTGGCGCAAGATGTGTACAACACATCACTGAGATGTGAGGAGGGAACGGTCGAAGTTATTAGGTTGGAAGTGAGTAATCCAACCTTCCCAGGTGGTCAGAAAGGCTGCCATCTTCTCGATGAAAATAACTTCATTAATGCGAGGGACCAGGCTTCCACTAGGGATCTTCTTCTTTTTCCATGAGTGCGCTATAAGTTTAGCAGCCGTAAGGATGTGCCTGATAAGTTCAAATTGGGATCTAGTACATCCAGGAGGTTTCAAATTAAGTAGGGCAAGTTGAGGTGAGGGAGTCAGGTGTAACCCTGTAGCTTTCCTTATAAGGTAATAGACCTTAGCCCAGAAATGGCGGACTACCTTACATTCCCACCATATGTAAATATATGATCCCTGTAGGCGGTATTCTCTAAAACACTCCGATGGGTAGAAGGGACAAAATCTGTGGATCTTAACCGGAACTAGATACCATCGGAGAAGGACCTTTATATTGACCTCCTGGGCGCCCGTGTTCAGAAACCTTGAAAATGAGTTCCGCCATGCTATTTTCCATTCACTAGGCGATATGCTGACTCCAAGATCGGCCTCCCACCCATACGTGTAGGCTGGGAGGGGTATCTCCTCAAAATCGTTCAACTTCCTATACACCATGGCAATCACCCCCTTCCCCAGAGGTTGTGATCCACAAGCAAACTCAAATAATGAAGATGGTTTTGGGGTAGCCCCCGCTCTAGACTTAGTAGCTAATTAATAAAAACGAACAAAGGTATAGCAATTGCATTTTTTTTCCTGGTCTGTCGACTGTGTATGCATATATATGTGTTACATGTTTTGTGCCTAAAATCTTTTGATATTAAATAGAGTGTATTCAGGCAAAAATTTCTTTAGCCTAGTAGTGTTTTTTGCCAGAACCCGCACTTAACTCTTTTTTTGGTGTGATATTGTAAGTTATATTCCGGTTATCAGGGTGCCCGAATTGAGGGCAGAGCATAACACTGGCACACACAGGGGTCTCCCTAGTATTTATATTTTTTTAAATATATTTATTTTTTACTTTTTTAACTCCAAAATATAAAAAACAAAATGGAAAAATTGCAATCAAGACATTTAATGTTAAAGCCTGAACGTTGCCGCTAAAAAATAATATAGAATTTTCCTGGAAATTCCTGCAAAAATCACATTTAAACTTAGTGCAAAATTGTGAAAAATGACCAGTCAACAGAGGGTGACAAAAACTCCAGTGGGCTGGCAGTTAAAAGGGTTAAAATAGCTATGCATGTTGGGTATTGCTCTGTTCGGGGGCCTTGCGCTTTCAGATTTAGCTTGTTTTTTCTTGTTTGCATACTGACATTTTAGGAAAATGTGTTTTATATTCTGCTTTTTAATATATCTTTTTAGGGAAACCCTGTGCAACTGAAGAGTTCTTCGAGGGATTACTTTCAGAAAGATGAGCCCATTACAACAAGCTGGGTACAACTAGAAAGCTTAATATTGTTTGTTTTGTTTTAGGAAAATGTGACCTTGCTTCTGCTTTTTTATTCTTTTTTTTTTTTAGGGACACCCTGTGCAACCAAAGAATTAATCAAGGGATTAATCCTGAAAACTTTGCCCACAACAACAAGCCTGGTACTCCTAGGAAGCTTGAGGTGTTTACTTCCAGAGAATATATAGTTTGTGGGGGGTATTTCAAATGCAAAGGGTTGTTTTTCAAGGTGCGCATACAGTCAGGGCCAGAAATATTTGGACAGTGACACAAGTTTTGTTATTTTAGCTGTTTACAAAACATGTTCAGAAATACAATTATATATATAATATGGGCTGAAAGTGCACACTCCCAGCTGCAATATGAGAGTTTCCACATCCAAATCGGAGAAAGGGTTTAGGAATCATAGCTCTGTAATGCATAGCCTCCTCTTTTTCAAGGGACCAAAAGTACAATGGACAATGGACTCTAAGGGCTGCAATTAACTCTGAAGGCGTCTCCCTCGTTAACCTGTAATCAATGAAGTAGTTAAAAGGTCTGGGGTTGATTCCAGGTGTGTGGTTTTGCATTTGGAAGCTGTTGCTGTGACCAGACAACATGCGGTCAAAGGAACTCTCAATTGGGGTGAAGCAGAACATCCTGAGGCTGAAAAAAAAAGAAAAAATCCATCAGAAAAATAGCAGACATGCTTGGATTAGCAAAATCAACAGTCGGGTACATTCTGAGAAAAAAGGAATTGACTGGTGAGCTTGGGAACTCAAAAAGGGCTGGGCGTCCACGGAAGACAACAGTGGTGGATGATCGCCGCATACTTTCTTTGGTGAAGAAGAACCCGTTCACAACATTAACTGAAGTCCAGAACACTCTCAGGGAAGTAGGTGTATCTGTCTCTAAGTCAACAGTAAAGAGAAGACTCCATGAAAGTAAATACAAAGGGTTCACATCTAGATGCAAACCATTCATCAATTCCAAAAATAGACAGGCCAGAGTTAAATTTGCCCAAAAACACCTCAACAAGCCAGCTCAGTTCTGGAAAAGTATTCTATGGACAGATGAGACAAAGATCAACCTGTACCAGAATGATGGGAAGAAAAAAGTTTGGAGAAGAAAGGGAACGGCACATGATCCAAGGCACACCACATCCTCTGTAAAACATGGTGGAGGCAACGTGATGGCATGGGCATGCATGGCTTTCAATGGCACTGGGTCACTTGTGTTTATTGATGACATAACAGCAGACAAGAGTAGCCGGATGAATTCTGAAGTGTACCGGGATATACTTTCAGCCCAGATTCAGCCAAATGCTGCAAAGTTGATCGGACGGCGCTTCATAGTACAGATGGACAATGACCCCAAGCATACAGCCAAAGCTACCCAGGAGTTCATGAGTGCAAAAAAGTGGAACATTCTGCAATGGCCAAGTCAATCACCAGATCTTAACCCAATTGAGCATGCATTTCACTTGCTCAAATCCAGACTTAAGACGGAAAGACCCACAAACAAGCAAGACCTAAAGGCTGCGGCTGGAAAGGCCTGGCAAAGCATTAAGAAGGAGGAAAACCAGCGTTTGGTGATGTCCATGGGTTCCAGACTTAAGGCAGTGATTGCCTCCAAAGGATTTGCAACAAAATATTGAGAAAATAAATATTTTGTTTGGGTTATGTTTATTTGTCCAATTACTTTTGAGCTCCTAAAATGTGGAGTGTTTGTAAAGAAATGTGTACAATTTCTACATTTTCTATCAGGTTTTTTTAGTTCAACCCTTCAAATTAAACGTTACAATCTGCACTTGAATTCTGTTGTAGAGGTTTCATTTCAAATCCAATGCGGTGGCATGCAGAGCCCAACTTGCGAAAATTGTGTCACTGTCCAAATATTTCTGGCCCTGACTGTAGCAGTTGTATTCTATCTGAAAATCGCCTAAAGCGCTGTTTCAGTTTGGTGGATACTCCTGGACAGGAAAGGATGTCTACAATACATATGTTGTACCGCTTTAACCGGCAGAAATGGGGATTTGGCACACAATATGATTTTATTGGAAAACTTACATTTTTTTCTTACAAAAAAACTGTACAAATTGTAAAAAATAATTGATTTTTCTTGCACATATTTCACCCAAACATATTGAGAATACACTACAAAAATAACAAACAAGACATTTTATGTTAAAGCCCAGACACATATGCTCCCGACCCAGCCATTCAGATGCTACAAAAATGACAAACAAGACGTTTTATGTTAAAGCCCAGACACGTATGCTCCCGACCCAGCCATTCAGATGCTACAAAAATGACAAATAAGACATTTTATGTTACAACCCAGACACTGCTGAAAAAACAATATATATAATGTTACGGGGATATCCTTGGAAATCCCTTAAAAAAATCACAGTTGTACATGTATAGCGCACAATAGTGAAAAATGGTCTGGCAACAGAGGGTGACAAAATCAAAGTAGGTTGGCAGTTAAAGTGTTAAAGAGTTAATTGGGAGGGAGTAATTCCATCGAAGTAGGGTGTTCTATGCCCATATGACTCCCATTATCAAAGTATACTGTGAACTAAGAGTTAAGTAAGCATTAACTGATACTGATTTAGATTAACTGAATGCTTTTGAACTGTGCTGAGATCTGTTCTTTGGATTGGAGTTAAAGTCTGTTTTTTTTTCGTGGATGTGATATGAGCTTTGTCTTACCAGCAAGTGAATAAAGAGGAACTAAACTGGTTAAAGTGGACCAACACCCAGGATTTTGACTATCCTGGGTTTTGGTCCACTTCGGCGGGGCACCCCGATCGGGGGTGTCCCGCTCTCTGAAACCCCCCAGAAACCCCAAAAAACTCACCTCTCCCCGCTCCCACGTGACCGCGCCGTCCAATCCCCGCCGACGTCCAAGCGGCGTCCAAGACAGCGCGTCCGCCGCTGCCTCCCGCACGTCACTCTCGGTGGGTGCGCACACGTCTAGAGGGGCGCGCGGGAGGTGGCGGCGGCGGAAGCGGATCAGGTAAGGAGTTTGGGGTTTTTTTGGGGGGTTTCACCCCGCGGGACATGGTGAGTGAGGTGATCACCCCTGGGTGTTGGTCCACTTTAAGGAAACAAGTGGTGCGAACGTTTATCAGCCATGACATACATTGACCTATTGGACTGCTATTACCGTGATACAAGTGTTGGGCCTGTGACATTTGCCCATTGAAGCATACGAAATTTGCTTTTGACTGTGACATAGCTTTGTGTAGAACAATTTCCACCTGACCTTTATTTACCACGATAGTTAGTGACCATTTAGGAGCGAGGGGGTCCCCTGCACATTTCGTTGAAGGCAAATTCAGAACACTCTCCGAGAGCATCTCTATAGGATACTGCATGTGGTGTAAAGTTAGACTTGTAATAAAAGACAGATTGGGCGTTGGCGTGTCATCAGCTCAGTTCCAATGGAAGTTCCTCATGTGCCACCATATGACTCCTGTTCAGATTTCTGAGTCTTGTCATTAATCGATGATAACAGATTGAGGAGAAAGGAAAAACAAGAGACATGTCTGGTACTAAGGGACAGTTGGCAGCTCCACCACCTAGTGTGACCCCCATTGCCAGAATAACAGAAGTGCTACATTGCTTTCTTAATTTTATTTGACATAAATAACAGCTGCTACAGCCTGCTCTCTGGGAAAACGTCTGGAAATATGTGAGTGATGAGGGAAGCCAGATCCTCTTCATACATCTAACATAAATCAGACATCAGTGCACCTTGCCAGGGATTTAGCCGCGTCTTGTTGTCTGCTCTTAGCAAGGGCCTGCGAGCATTTTAGCACCAGTGGAGCAGCCACGCACTAATCTTCAAGATGAGACTTTGCGCATAATGAACACATATGGGAGAGTTCAGCCAAACAGTTTTTCTGACTTTGCTGCAATGAATTAGGTGGGCAGGCTGATTCATTACTAACGCCAGATAGCGACAGATGAGCGAATTTCAGAACATGTATCCACTAGTAACAAAACATATGGAATTACATTGTTATTACATTGTAACATGAACACTTCAATACCAGACATGTAAGGACAATTCTGCATAAAAATATTATTAATCCAAAAAGTTAAAAAAAATGTCGTTTTCTTGCCCAGGATACATGTCAGAAGTTTCTTTTTTAAAAAAGAAAAGGGATTTAAGGATCGTCCATAGAAATGTATGGGAGAGCGTCAGGTAGCAACAATTAAGACATGGCGCTCTGCAAGGATGAACGCCGGCGCTGTACACTGAGCCAGGGATAATGATGAATCGGACGCTACATGGCGTTGTTCTAGTCACTCACCAGATTCGGCTTCATAAATAGGTAATTGCGTGTCGTGTCCGGCATTTACCTGCCGCTACCTGGCGCTATCCCTTCATGAATAAGGCCCTTAGATTGAAGGTCTGTCTCTTCATGTCATTATGCCAGGGAGCAGTATTAAAATAATATTTTTGGCTAAGAAAAAAAGCAAGATTCAGGGGCCCAGAATATGTCTGAGCCCCAATATACAAAAGACAACAAAATTGTAATAAAACTTTATGAATTGGTGAATACGGACACCCATTTGGCTAGGCCGGCATCAGCACAGCATGGGAAATACTCTTAGGAAGTGGTGGACTGGGGCCAATAATCAGCCCTGGATTTTACCAGCCCTTGGAGGCCCGAGACATACCTGCTGAGGCCCCCCCAACCATGGGGCTATAGCATTGGAGCTGGGGTACCTTGGCTTTTAGGTATAGAGAGGCTGGGTACAGGGGGCTGAGAGCAGGACTAAGGGGGTAGGGATTGAATATGGTTGTAAAAAGCAGCAACCCAACTGGCCCCAAAACATTGTCTGCCTGCACCCTAACTGGGGCACCTTGCAGGCCTTGTGACCAGTGATTCCGGTGACAGGAATTGCCTAAAGTTCCAAGACATTGACAGGATCTTCTTCCTCTAAGACCTACAGCTCTGGACATCATGGTTCCCTAGCACCCCTCCCTAACCATGGAGACTAAGCATACATAGTCAGGACTTTTCACTGAATGGCAGAAAGCAGTGACCCTGGGGCAGCAGATCTGCAGAAAGCCACAATTTCATGCTAAGGTTGGCTTGGGGGGGGTGGGGGGCATCCTTGTCCTCCGGCTTCCTGCAAGTTGCAGTCCTGTTACCTCGTCATCCTTGTCCTTTGGCTTCCTGCTAGTTGCAGTCCTGTTACCCCGTCATCCTTGTCCTTTGGCTTCCTGCTAGTTGCAGGCCTGTTACCTCGTCATCCTTGTCCTTTGGCTTCCTCCTAGTTGCAGTCCTGTTCCCCGTCATCCTTGTCCTTCGGCTTCCTGCTAGTTGCAGTCCTGTTACCCCGTCATCCTTGTCCTTTGGCTTCCTGCTAGTTGCAGTCCTGTTACCCCGTCATCCTTGTCCTTCGGCTTCCTGCTAGTTGCAGTCCTGTTACCTCGTCATCCTTGTCCTTTGGCTTCCTGCTAGTTGCAGTCCTGTTACCCCGTCATCCTTGTCCTTCGGCTTCCTGCTAGTTGCAGTCCTGTTACCCTGTCATCCTTGTCCTTTGGCTTCCTGCAAGTTGCAGTCCTGTTACCTCGTCATCCTTGTCCTTTGGCTTCCTGCTAGTTGCAGTCCTGTTACCCCGTCATCCTTGTCCTTTGGCTTCCTGCTAGTTGCAGGCCTGTTACCTCGTCATCCTTGTCCTTTGGCTTCCTCCTAGTTGCAGTCCTGTTCCCCGTCATCCTTGTCCTTCGGCTTCCTGCTAGTTGCAGTCCTGTTACCCCGTCATCCTTGTCCTTCGGCTTCCTGCTAGTTGCAGTCCTGTTACCTCGTCATCCTTGTCCTTTGGCTTCCTGCTAGTTGCAGTCCTGTTACCCCGTCATCCTTGTCCTTCGGCTTCCTGCTAGTTGCAGTCCTGTTACCCCGTCATCCTTGTCCTCCGGCTTCCTGCTAGTTGCAGTCCTGTTACCCCGTCATCCTTGTCCTTTGGCTTCCTGCTAGTTGCAGTCCTGTTACCCCATCATCCTTGTCCTTTGACTTCCTGCTAGTTGCAGTCCTGTTCCCCATCATCCTTGTCCTTTGGCTTCCTGCTAGTTGCAGTCCTGTTACCCCGTCATCCTTGTCCTTTGGCTTCCTGCTAGTTGCAGTCCTGTTACCCCGTCATCCTTGTCCTTTGGCTTCCTGCTAGTTGCAGTCCTGTTACCCCGTCATCCTTGTCCTCCGGCTTCCTGCTAGTTGCAGTCTTGTTACCCCATCATCCTTGTCCTTTGGCTTCCTACTAGTTGCAGTCCTGTTCCCCATCATCCTTGTCCTTTGGCTTCCTGCTAGTTGCAGTCCTGTTACCCCGTCATCCTTGTCCTTTGGCTTCCTGCTAGTTGCAGTCCTGTTACCCTGTCATCCTTGTCCTTTGGCTTCCTGCTAGTTGCAGTCCTGTTACCCCGTCATCCTTGTCCTTTGGCTTCCTGCTAGTTGCAGTCCTGTTACCCCGTCATCCTTGTCCTTTGGCTTCCTGCTAGTTGCAGTCCTGTTACCCCGTCATCCTTGTCCTTTGGCTTCCTGCTAGTTGCAGTCCTGTTACCCTGTCATCCTTGTCCTTTGGCTTCCTGCTAGTTGCAGTCCTGTTACCCCGTCATCCTTGTCCTTTGGCTTCCTGCTAGTTGCAGTCCTGTTACCCCGTCATCCTTGTCCTTTGGCTTCCTGCTAGTTGCAGTCCTGTTACCCTGTCATCCTTGTCCTTTGGCTTCCTGCTAGTTGCAGTCCTGTTACCCCGTCATCCTTGTCCTTTGGCTTCCTGCTAGTTGCAGTCCTGTTACCTCGTCATCCTTGTCCTTTGGCTTCCTGCTAGTTGCAGTCCTGTTACCCCGTCATCCTTGTCCTTTGGCTTCCTGCTAGTTGCAGGCCTGTTACCTCGTCATCCTTGTCCTTTGGCTTCCTCCTAGTTGCAGTCCTGTTCCCCGTCATCCTTGTCCTTCGGCTTCCTGCTAGTTGCAGTCCTGTTACCCCGTCATCCTTGTCCTTTGGCTTCCTGCTAGTTGCAGTCCTGTTACCCCGTCATCCTTGTCCTTCGGCTTCCTGCTAGTTGCAGTCCTGTTACCTCGTCATCCTTGTCCTTTGGCTTCCTGCTAGCTGCAGTCCTGTTACCCCGTCATCCTTGTCCTTCGGCTTCCTGCTAGTTGCAGTCCTGTTACCCCGTCATCCTTGTCCTCCGGCTTCCTGCTAGTTGCAGTCCTGTTACCCCGTCATCCTTGTCCTTTGGCTTCCTGCTAGTTGCAGTCCTGTTACCCCATCATCCTTGTCCTTTGACTTCCTGCTAGTTGCAGTCCTGTTACCCCGTCATCCTTGTCCTTTGGCTTCCTGCTAGTTGCAGTCCTGTTACCCCATCATCCTTGTCCTTTGACTTCCTGCTAGTTGCAGTCCTGTTACTCCATCATCCTTGTCCTTTGGCTTCCTGCTAGTTGCAGTCCTGTTACCCCGTCATCCTTGTCCTTCGGCTTCCTGCTAGTTGCAGTCCTGTTACCCCGTCATCCTTGTCCTTTGGCTTCCTGCTAGTTGCAGTCCTGTTACCCCGTCATCCTTGTCCTCCGGCTTCCTGCTAGTTGCAGTCTTGTTACCCCATCATCCTTGTCCTTTGGCTTCCTACTAGTTGCAGTCCTGTTCCCCATCATCCTTGTCCTTTGGCTTCCTGCTAGTTGCAGTCCTGTTACCCCGTCATCCTTGTCCTTTGGCTTCCTGCTAGTTGCAGTCCTGTTACCCCGTCATCCTTGTCCTTTGGCTTCCTGCTAGTTGCAGTCCTGTTACCCCGTCATCCTTGTCCTCCGGCTTCCTGCTAGTTGCAGTCTTGTTACCCCATCATCCTTGTCCTTTGGCTTCCTACTAGTTGCAGTCCTGTTCCCCATCATCCTTGTCCTTTGGCTTCCTGCTAGTTGCAGTCCTGTTACCCCGTCATCCTTGTCCTTTGGCTTCCTGCTAGTTGCAGTCCTGTTACCCTGTCATCCTTGTCCTTTGGCTTCCTGCTAGTTGCAGTCCTGTTACCCCGTCATCCTTGTCCTTTGGCTTCCTGCTAGTTGCAGTCCTGTTACCCCGTCATCCTTGTCCTTTGGCTTCCTGCTAGTTGCAGTCCTGTTCCCCATCATCCTTGTCCTTTGGCTTCCTGCTAGTTGCAGTCCTGTTACCCCGTCATCCTTGTCCTTTGGCTTCCTGCTAGTTGCAGTCCTGTTACCCCATCATCCTTGTCTTTCGGCTTCCTGCTAGTTGCAGTCCTGTTACCCCGTCATCCTTGTCCTTCGGCTTCCTGCTAGTTGCAGTCCTGTTACCCCGTCATCCTTGTCCTTCGGCTTCCTGCTAGTTGCAGTCCTGTTACCTCCTCATCCTTGTCCTTTGGCTTCCTGCTAGTTGCAGTCCTGTTACCCCGTCATCCTTGTCCTTCGGCTTCCTGCTAGTTGCAGTCCTGTTACCTCCTCATCCTTGTCCTTCGGCTTCCTGCTAGTTGCAGTCCTGTTACCCCGTCATCCTTGTCCTTTGGCTTCCTGCTAGTTGCAGTCCTGTTACCCCGTCATCCTTGTCCTCCGGCTTCCTGCTAGTTGCAGTCCTGTTACCCCATCATCCTTGTCCTTTGACTTCCTGCTAGTTGCAGTCCTGTTACCCCATCATCCTTGTCCTTTGGCTTCCTGCTAGTTGCAGTCCTGTTACCCCGTCATCCTTGTCCTTTGGCTTCCTGCTAGTTGCAGTCTTGTTACCCCATCATCCTTGTCCTTTGGCTTCCTACTAGTTGCAGTCCTGTTCCCCATCATCCTTGTCCTTTGGCTTCCTGCTAGTTGCAGTCCTGTTACCCCGTCATCCTTGTCCTTTGGCTTCCTGCTAGTTGCAGTCCTGTTACCCTGTCATCCTTGTCCTTTGGCTTCCTGCTAGTTGCAGTCCTGTTACCCTGTCATCCTTGTCCTTTGGCTTCCTGCTAGTTGCAGTCCTATTACCCCATCATCCTTGTCCTTTGGCTTCCTGCTAGTTGCAGTCCTGTTACCCCGTCATCCTTGTCCTTTGGCTTCCTGCTAGTTGCAGTCCTGTTACCCCATCATCCTTGTCTTTCGGCTTCCTGCTAGTTGCAGTCCTGTTACCCCGTCATCCTTGTCCTTCGGCTTCCTGCTAGTTGCAGTCCTGTTACCCCGTCATCCTTGTCCTTCGGCTTCCTGCTAGTTGCAGTCCTGTTACCTCGTCATCCTTGTCCTTCGGCCTCCTGCCAGTTGCAGTCCTGTTACCTCGTCATCCTTGTCCTTTGGCTTCCTGCTAGTTGCAGGCCTGTTACCTCGTCATCCTTGTCCTTTGGCTTCCTGCTAGTTGCAGGCCTGTTACCTCGTCATCCTTGTCCTTTGGCTTCCTGCTAGTTGCAGTCCTGTTACCCCATCATCCTTGTCCTTTGGCTTCCTGCTAGTTGCAGGCCTGTTACCTCGTCATCCTTGTCCTTTGGCTTCCTGCTAGTTGCAGTCCTGTTACCCCGTCATCCTTGTCCTTTGGCTTCCTGCTAGTTGCAGTCCTGTTACCCCGTCATCCTTGTCCTTCGGCTTCCTGCTAGTTGCAGTCCTGTTACCTCGTCATCCTTGTCCTTTGGCTTCCTCCTAGTTGCAGTCCTGTTACCCCGTCATCCTTGTCCTTTGGCTTCCTGCTAGTTGCAGTCCTGTTACCCCGTCATCCTTGTCCTTCGGCTTCCTGCTAGTTGCAGTCCTGTTACCTCGTCATCCTTGTCCTTTGGCTTCCTGCTAGCTGCAGTCCTGTTACCCCGTCATCCTTGTCCTTCGGCTTCCTGCTAGTTGCAGTCCTGTTACCCCCGTCATCCTTGTCCTCCGGCTTCCTGCTAGTTGCAGTCCTGTTACCCCGTCATCCTTGTCCTTTGGCTTCCTGCTAGTTGCAGTCCTGTTACCCCATCATCCTTGTCCTTTGACTTCCTGCTAGTTGCAGTCCTGTTACCCCGTCATCCTTGTCCTTTGACTTCCTGCTAGTTGCAGTCCTGTTACCCCATCATCCTTGTCCTTTGGCTTCCTGCTAGTTGCAGTCCTGTTACCCCGTCATCCTTGTCCTTCGGCTTCCTGCTAGTTGCAGTCCTGTTACCCCGTCATCCTTGTCCTTTGGCTTCCTGCTAGTTGCAGTCCTGTTACCCCGTCATCCTTGTCCTCCGGCTTCCTGCTAGTTGCAGTCCTGTTCCCCATCATCCTTGTCCTTTGGCTTCCTGCTAGTTGCAGTCCTGTTACCCCATCATCCTTGTCCTTTGGCTTCCTGCTAGTTGCAGTCCTGTTACCCTGTCATCCTTGTCCCTTGGCTTCCTGCTAGTTGCAGTCCTGTTACCCTGTCATCCTTGTCCTTTGGCTTCCTGCTAGTTGCAGTCCTATTACCCCATCATCCTTGTCCTTTGGCTTCCTGCTAGTTGCAGTCCTGTTACCCTGTCATCCTTGTCCTTTGGCTTCCTGCTAGTTGCAGTCCTATTACCCCATCATCCTTGTCCTTTGGCTTCCTGCTAGTTGCAGTCCTGTTACCCCGTCATCCTTGTCCTTTGGCTTCCTGCTAGTTGCAGTCCTGTTCCCCATCATCCTTGTCCTTTGGCTTCCTGCTAGTTGCAGTCCTGTTACCCCATCATCCTTGTCTTTCGGCTTCCTGCTAGTTGCAGTCCTGTTACCCCGTCATCCTTGTCCTTCGGCTTCCTGCTAGTTGCAGTCCTGTTACCCCGTCATCCTTGTCCTTCGGCTTCCTGCTAGTTGCAGTCCTGTTACCTCGTCATCCTTGTCCTTCGGCCTCCTGCCAGTTGCAGTCCTGTTACCTCGTCATCCTTGTCCTTTGGCTTCCTGCTAGTTGCAGGCCTGTTACCTCGTCATCCTTGTCCTTTGGCTTCCTGCTAGTTGCAGGCCTGTTACCTCGTCATCCTTGTCCTTTGGCTTCCTGCTAGTTGCAGGCCTGTTACCTCGTCATCCTTGTCCTTTGGCTTCCTGCTAGTTGCAGTCCTGTTACCCCGTCATCCTTTTCCTTTGGCTTCCTGCTAGTTGCAGTCCTGTTACCCCATCATCCTTGTCCTTCGGCTTCCTGCTAGTTGCAGTCCTGTTACCTCGTCATCCTTGTCCTTTGGCTTCCTGCTAGTTGCAGTCCTGTTACCTCGTCATCCTTGTCCTTTGGCTTCCTGCTAGTTGCAGGCCTGTTACCTCGTCATCCTTGTCCTTTGGCTTCCTCCTAGTTGCAGTCCTGTTCCCCGTCATCCTTGTCCTTCGGCTTCCTGCTAGTTGCAGTCCTGTTACCCCGTCATCCTTGTCCTTTGGCTTCCTGCTAGTTGCAGTCCTGTTACCCCGTCATCCTTGTCCTTCGGCTTCCTGCTAGTTGCAGTCCTGTTACCTCGTCATCCTTGTCCTTTGGCTTCCTCCTAGTTGCAGTCCTGTTACCCCGTCATCCTTGTCCTTTGGCTTCCTGCTAGTTGCAGTCCTGTTACCCCGTCATCCTTGTCCTTCGGCTTCCTGCTAGTTGCAGTCCTGTTACCTCGTCATCCTTGTCCTTTGGCTTCCTGCTAGCTGCAGTCCTGTTACCCCGTCATCCTTGTCCTTCGGCTTCCTGCTAGTTGCAGTCCTGTTACCCCCGTCATCCTTGTCCTCCGGCTTCCTGCTAGTTGCAGTCCTGTTACCCCGTCATCCTTGTCCTTTGGCTTCCTGCTAGTTGCAGTCCTGTTACCCCATCATCCTTGTCCTTTGACTTCCTGCTAGTTGCAGTCCTGTTACCCCATCATCCTTGTCCTTTGGCTTCCTGCTAGTTGCAGTCCTGTTACCCCGTCATCCTTGTCCTTCGGCTTCCTGCTAGTTGCAGTCCTGTTACCCCGTCATCCTTGTACTTTGGCTTCCTGCTAGTTGCAGTCCTGTTACCCCGTCATCCTTGTCCTCCGGCTTCCTGCTAGTTGCAGTCTTGTTACCCCATCATCCTTGTCCTTTGGCTTCCTGCTAGTTGCAGTCCTGTTCCCCATCATCCTTGTCCTTTGGCTTCCTGCTAGTTGCAGTCCTGTTACCCCGTCATCCTTGTCCTTTGGCTTCCTGCTAGTTGCAGTCCTGTTACCCTGTCATCCTTGTCCCTTGGCTTCCTGCTAGTTGCAGTCCTGTTACCCTGTCATCCTTGTCCTTTGGCTTCCTGCTAGTTGCAGTCCTATTACCCCATCATCCTTGTCCTTTGGCTTCCTGCTAGTTGCAGTCCTGTTACCCCATCATCCTTGTCCTTTGGCTTCCTGCTAGTTGCAGTCCTGTTACCCCGTCATCCTTGTCCTTTGGCTTCCTGCTAGTTGCAGTCCTATTCCCCATCATCCTTGTCCTTTGGCTTCCTGCTAGTTGCAGTCCTGTTACCCCATCATCCTTGTCTTTCGGCTTCCTGCTAGTTGCAGTCCTGTTACCCCGTCATCCTTGTCCTTTGGCTTCCTGCTAGTTGCAGTCCTGTTACCCCGTCATCCTTGTCCTTTGGCTTCCTGCTAGTTGCAGTCCTGTTACCCCGTCATCCTTGTCCTTTGGCTTCCTGCTAGTTGCAGTCCTGTTACCCCATCATCCTTGTCTTTCGGCTTCCTGCTAGTTGCAGTCCTGTTACCCCATCATCCTTGTCTTTCGGCTTCCTGCTAGTTGCAGTCCTGTTACCCCGTCATCCTTGTCCTTTGGCTTCCTGCTAGTTGCAGTCCTGTTCCCCCGTCATCCTTGTCCTTTGGCTTCTTGCTAGTTGCAGTCCTGTTACTCATATCTCCTAACCTTTTAGGGTGGGAATGAGGGACAGTTAGATTAAGCCACACCCCCTCATTGAGGAATGGATAAGAGATAGGTTGTAACAGGTACAACAATATAAACACTTTGAGTAGGCAAATTAATCATTTACTTATGCAGATCTGTTGAGCTTCCTATTAGTAGTGTTCATTGACTCCCTGTGCACAGTTAGGACTATATTTTGGTTTATTAGTTTTTGGTTTTGTTGTGTTACTGGCGCTGGTAAGGGTTCATATATATATTTGTGTGTGATGTGCCTGTTTGCCTCGCAGCCGGTCACATGGGAGCAGACTGCCTTGTAATTGGCAGCAGAAGGAAGCATAGAAAGACCGCTCGAAGTTGCCCTACAGTGCAGGGCCGGCTCCAGGTTTATATGGGCCCTTGGGCGGCATGGTCTTAGTGGGCCCCTTTGTGATGCAGAGTCGCTTCACATCATTGAGGGACATCCCAAATCTGGATGCCCCTAAGGATCATGTTATTTGGACCAAAACTCTAATTTTGGTCTACTGTGAAGCGCACCAGACCCCTTCAAACCTGACCTCGGAGTCTAACCGATTTGGATTCTCCTGATTTGGATGCCCCTGTGTGTGACCCCCCCCTTTGTTTATTACTTTCCTGGAACTGGTGAATGCACTGTGGGATCGCCAGTTTGAGTTAACGGCAAACCAGGGGGTTCTTTCTCAAACGGGCATCCCAAATTGAGATGTCCCTGTAAAGTGGACCAAAAAGACCAAAAGGGGGTTTCACACAGTAGGGTATCACATATTGGGATGCTCCAGGGATAGGAAATCAGCTAGGGTGGGCAACTTAAAAGCAGAACAACACCAAGCACTTCCTCCCCTGGAATCTAAATCGAGATGCCCCGTTGTGCGGAACCCCGCCATTCGAGGAGATGTGGACCCTCCCAGTCCGCTGCTGGTCAAGCATCGTTGCACACTCCATAGGCCGGCCCTAGTCAGTGAGCCCCCCAGAGAGTGGGGGCCCCCGGCAGCTGCCCTGTCTTGCTGCGTGCTGACGCTGGCCCTGCTACAGTGATTTGAATTCAGGACTGTGCAATGCTGGGAGAGAAGCACCAGGGCCAACAGCGTTAAAACCGGAGGACAGGAGCCCGCAGGACTTTTTGTATTAAAGCGATGTGTTCCCCTTTTAGAGAGTAGTTCTGAAATAAAGCAGACTGTAATAGAAGGAAATCTTTAGCCATCTTTAACTTAATAGGCAATCTTAATGTAGTAGAGATGCGTGGTTCAATCAGCCAGTTGGTGGAGCGAAGGCCTTTCCACCATGTGATTCCCAGAGTATTGGGGTAACTGGAGCCTCCCAGAGCTGGACACGCTGGGCAGGGGTAATAGGGACACAGTAGGTCGACTCACAGTCTGTTTGAAGAGCAAATAGGGGGGGCAGCCTTTTTACAATGGTCCAGGGTCCTAGGACCGTTGTTCACTCATCTGCAAACTGTATATTTAGACACCCGCATTCTGGCAGGTAGGTGTGATGCAGCAGACTTGTCTCATTTCTCCCTCTCTGGTCATGATTTGGTCTGTCTGGTTGTGCTGGGGCCCACTAGACTGAGTGGAACCTGGGAGGTTGGATGCCTCCCAACCTACCTCGGGTGAACCCAAGGAACGCCAGGCCAAGATGGCGCATGTGAAGGGACCAATCAACCATCGGCCTGCGACCTCCCCACAGGACCCTGACAGCCTGTCCTAACTCAGAACTCATGGGACAGCTAGAATACTACTCCTCACTAACCAGTCTCCAATTCCAATGGCCCAATCCTAACCTTACCCCATTGTGGTGATAAAGTTCTTGCCCATATGGAGGGATGCCCCATGTTATTAATGATTGGAGATGGCCAGTGCTGTACTCCAGTAGTAGAGAAGAAGCCAGTGCTTTCAGGCTAGTGGTTAAAGTGGACCAACACCCACGGGTGATCGGCCCGGGAATCTATAAGATTCCCGGGCGATCACCTCCCTCCCCGCGGGACATCCCGATCTCCCGAAACCCCCCCATCCCGAAACCCCGAAACCCCCCCATCCCGAAACCCCCCCAAACACCCCAAACTCCTTACCTTATCTTCGGCGGCGGCCGGCCGCCGGTCCCTCGCGCCCCTCTAGGCTTGCGCGCGCCCACGCCGGCCATCTGCGAATGGCCGGCACGGGCGCGCGCGTCAAGAGGGATGCGCGGGAGGCGGCGGCGGAGGAGCCGCTTGTCCGCGGCGTGTCCGTCGGCGCTGGGAGCGGGGACAGGTGAGTTTTTCGGGGGGTTTCACACAGCGGGGCACCCCGATCGGGGGTGCCCCACCGAAGTGGACCAAGACCCAGGATAGTCAAAATCCTGGGTGTTGGTCCACTTTAAATAAGATAATTCCCACCTAAATAAGATTAAGGACTTGGACATGACTCCTTTTGAGAAACTTTGCACGTGGGGGACTCCCACTACAGGTCTTGTGTCCACTATCTACTCGCACCTCATGCCATTGCCCGCCAATTCAAAACATGGGTACATGGCCAGGTGGGAAGCTGACCTGGGTCTGGTGAGAGAAAGGACAGACTGGGTAGAGATATGGGCTGGGATTAACAGATGCTCCATTAATGTTACGACTCTAGAAGCAGCATATAAGATGCTCACCAGGTGGTATCTAGTGCCATCGCGTATAGCTAAGGCAATCCCGGGCTACCCAGCGCATTGCTTTAGAGGCTGCCCCTTGGAGGGTTCTGTTTTGCATATATGGTGGGAATGTCCCAAGGTCAGAAAATTTTGGTTGAGGGTTTTTAGTCTCCTGAGCACTCTCTTGCAAACCCATATACGCCAAGACCCTTGGGTGGCCCTACTACATGTGAAGCCGGAGGGTGTCACCAGAACCCAACACACCCTACTTACTCAGCTAATGTTAGCAGCAAAACTAACGATCGCTAGTTCCTGGAGGAGGCCTGGAATCTCCTTCCAGGCAGTTAAAGACAGGCTTAACGGCATCTTGATTAATGAGAAGTTGACCAGTATACTAAGGGACACGCACGCTAAATTTACCAAGATATGGAGGCCTTGGGTGGAATACGCCTACCCGGAAATATGCAACGATCTGTCTTCCCCTCCCTTCTTTTTTTTTTTTTTCTTCTCTTCTTCCTCCCTTTCTATCCCCCCTCTCCTCCCCCCCCCAACTTTATCTTAGGCCACTCCCTCCCCCCCATCCCCCCCCCGCACTCATCCCCTCCTCCCATTCCTCCTACCTGGCTTACCCTTCCGCAAATTCAACATTGGATCCCTACGTACACTAAGCTGGGAGGCGGGAGGACAACGCCCAGTGCAAAAGATGCTGCTGGAGTTAAGCCACTTAAGCAGACGCGTTGGCGCTAGGCAAATAACCAAGTTGTGCAAATACATTTATAGATGTAGTAAATACTTTATTGCTTTGCTGAAAGTTTACAATGTGTCAGTTCTGTGGCAGTTGAACGCCTTTATGCTGTACAACAATCTTATGCCATTGTCATTTGTATACCTTTTAAAAAATCTCAATAAAAAGATTGAAACAGATAATTCCCACCTAAAAACAACATTAACTTATTGGACCCCAAACAATAGCGGTTTACTGAGGTCAAACTAACCTTATAGATTTTTTGACTAAAGTACGAAAGTATTGGCTACATTATTAATTAAGGAAAGCCTTTGACACCCCCCCCCCCACCACCACCACACACCTGCTTTGCTGTGCTGATTGGGGGATGGGATGAAAAAGAGAATGTTATTGGCTGAACCTTTAAACCCTGATATCTCAGCCATTTCTGCTTCAATCTAAAAACAGAAAACAGTTTAGGACAGTGCCAAATGTAGCCCGATGCAATGGTCTAAAAATGAGCTTTGCCTGCAGTATCACTTTAATATTTGATTTAATGCACGCATATTAAAGCAGAATTCCAGTAAAGTTATAACCTGGCGCTGAGGCAAGACGGCGGGTTACAAAGAAAAAACCTTTACCTTATCCTGGGGCCAGTGCCACTCGTCCTGAGCCCATAAGGTCGCCACAGATAAAGACATAAAGCGGCACCCAGCGGGTCGTGCACTCCCACCATCTATCCCCTTGAATGTGTGGGCGGGAGCAAGCATGGAGCTGTGTCTCTGTGCTTTCGTCCAAGATGGCGGCGCCCAGGATCCGGCACGGCGCTGGGTGCCAGAAAGCCTAGCTACTCCTCTGGTTCCATGTCCCTTTTTTTCTGGACTGTCCCTTTGACATGAATGCTAAATCCTGTGTTGTACACATAATACAACAAGCAACATCCCTTCACTTTTACCCCGGTGAGAAAACCATGGCAGCAGAACAGTCACCCTAGCTGCTCAATTGTGGAAAATAAGCGCAAAGTGACTTTTGTGGCTGTACGGTCCAGTCCTATTTCACACAACCAGTGATTGCACATTTTTGGGTGGTTGCCACTTAAGCATCTTTCCTGTTCCCAGTTTTCCTGTTTGGCTCTTTAATCCCTTCTTATTACCCTGCATTCCTATAAAGCCTTCATTCACATGCGCTGGCCACATCCACAGTGGAATGGAGATTTGTGCAGTTGATGACGCTGGGCTTTTGAAAGGTAAATCCCATGAAATATTTGAATGAATGAGGAACAGAATATACATTGTTCACCACTCCGACCTGGTTCTGGAATTCTCACAGGAATCAGAAGTAATCACATCCTTCTTGATGAAACTCAAGGTGAGGCGCTCAGCACCTAGATTTATATAGGAAGGATTGGGGCTCTCTTGAACACAGGAATAAGGAAAGGAGAGGCTGTGGTTGATATTCAAATAAAACACTGAGATTTAATAAGGAGTTGGTATACATGAATGCTGGTATATATACAGTGAAAACTACAATACATATAATAAAAAATACCGTTTTGTGAGTACTCACCTTTAAAACAGGTATTATGAGTGTGCCATACACTCCACTTCGATCTTCATGACATGTGGGTAATCTCCAGTAGAGGGCGAACTTCTGCAGAGATGAACATGCAAAAAAGAAAGCCCCTCCCGGTCCATATATACCTGTGACCGCCCACCAGTTTCCCAGTGTAAAAAAGCAGTAAGGGGACCAGGAAGAACCAATTATAACCTTAACAATCAAAACCAATGGTTCACCATATAAAAGCCCCAGAATACCTGAAAAAAGGGGTGGGGCGAAGTGGAGTGTATGGCACACTCATAATACCCGTTTTAAAGGTGAGTACTCACAAAACGGTATTATTCTAAGTGTGCCATACACTCCACTTCGATCTTCATGACATGTGGGACATCCAATAGCAGTGTCCGTCATGGGTGGGAACCAGAAACAGTAAAGAATGCACCAACTCAAACCACTGCAGCTTGCAGAACCTTGCGGCCAAAAACAGCATCCGCTGAAGCCCGCACATCAACCTTGTAAAACTTGGAAAAAGTATGAACGGAAGACCAAGTAGCAGCCTTACAAACTTGTTCAACAGATGCCTGGTGCTGAAAAGCCCAGGAAGCCCCAACGGCACGAGTAGAGTGCGCAGTGACCCTAAAAGGGGGAGTTCTCCCCTTAGCAGAATAGGCCCCAACAATGGCCTGATGAATCCATTTGCTAATCGTAGACTTAGCAGGCGCCAAACCTTTCCTGGGCCCGCAGGGCACCACGAAAAAAGCATCCATCTTGCGGAAAGAAGAAGTAGTCACCAAATAGTACTTCACACAGCTAACAACATCCAAATTGTGCAGAACCCTCTCCTTGTTAGGCTTAGGACACAAGGAAGGGAGAACAATATCCTGATTGAGGTGGAAAGCAGACACCACCTTAGGAAGGAAATCTGGCTTAAAACGAAAAACCACCTTATCCTGGTGTCTCTCAAAGTAAGGGGCCTGAATCGACAGAGCCGCCAACTCAGAGACACGCCGAACAGAGGTAATAGCCACCAAGAAAGCAACCTTCTGAGTGAGAACCAAAAGAGCAATATCCTGTAACGGCTCAAAAGGAGGATCCTGGAAAGAACCAAATTCAAATCCCAAACAGGAACCACAGCCTTCCGAGGGGGCCGCACATGCGCGACCCCTTGGAAAAAGGTCTTAACCAGCGGGTGTAAGGCAAAAGACCTCTGAAAGAAAACTGACAGAGCAGAAACCTGTCCTTTCAAAGTACTAAGCTGGAACCCAAGATCCAGATTATACTGAAGAAACTCCAAAATCCTAGGAATCGAAAACACCCTGCAAGGCAAGGCCCTAGCCTCACACCAATCAATATAGGACCTCCATGTCCTATAGTAAATGCCAGAAGAGGACCGCTTCCTAGCCTTAATCAAGGTCTGAACAACAGCCGCAGACAAACCTTCCTCCTTCAGAATGAAGGTTTCAGCAGCCAAGCCGTCAAAGCCAGCGTTTGTAAATTGGGGTAAAGTAGATGACCCTGGGATAGCAGGTCCGGCAACAAGGGAAGCCGGTACTGGTCTGCGGCCAGCCTTACAAGGTCTGCGTACCAAACCCTTCTTGGCCACCTTGGAGCCACCAGAATTGCTGGTGCCCCTTCTAGAACCAGTTTGCGAACTACCTTGCCCAGCATGGAGACAGGCGGAGACAGGTACAGAAAACCCAGATCCTTCCAAGCAAGGGACAAGGCATCCACTGCCAGAGATAGAGGATCCTGAGAAAGAGACACAAAGGCCGGAAGTTTGTGATTGTGCCTCGAAGCAAAGAGATCCACCTCCGGAGATCCAGAAAAACCTTGGGGTTGAGAGACCACTCTCCTTGGCAAGAGGATCCCCTGCTCAGGGAATCCGCCTCCGTGTTCTCCACTACCGGAATGTAGACTGCCGAAATGCAGGAACATTGCTCTCTGCCCAGTGCAGGATCAGAGAGACTTCCCTGAGGGCACTCCTGCTGCGATCCCCTCCTTGGTGATTGATGTAAGCTACCACCGTTCGGTTTTCTGAACGAACCTGAACCGGTAGACCCTGTAAATGTGAGGTCAGCCGTGCCAGAATCGGATGGCTCTGAGCTCCAAGACATTGATGGGAGTGTGAGCCTCCTGGGGACCCCACACCCCGCTGAACTGATGACTTTTCCAATAACCTCCCCAGCCCGACAGGCTGGCATTCATGGTAACTGTCTCCCAACAAGGGGCCAGAAAGGATCTGCCCTTCAACAGGTTGCTCGACTCCAGCCACCACCGAAGGTGAAGGTGAAGTTGAAGAGATCTCATGTGAAACTGTGCAAATGGTACCGCCTCGAAGGAGGACACCATCAAGCCCACCAGTTTCATCCCCTGTCGGATAGAAGGACAAGGATTGGCCAGAAGAAGGCGGATCAGACCCTGAATCCCCTGCACCTTGGTCTGGGGCAGAAACACTCTGGCCTGAATGGTATCCAGATTCATGCTCAGAAATTAAATCACTCGTGACGGAGAGAGAGAAGACTTGGGGCGGTTGATCACCCACCCGAACCTCTCCAGAGTCGACACCACCTGGTGGGTGTTCAGCTCCACCTGACGGAGGGAAGAAGCTGAGATCAACAGGTCGTCCAGATAAGGCACAATGCGAATGCCCTGAGCTCTGAGCAGAGCCATTATCCCCGCCAAGACCTTGGTGAAGACCCTCAGCGCCGAGGTCAGTCCGAAGGGAAGGGCTACAAACTGAAAATGTTGATCCTCCACCGCAAACCGGAGGAATCTCTGATGTGCCGGAAAAATCGGAACATGCAGATATGCATCCTTGATGTCTATGGATGTCATAAAATTGGAAGGAATTGATAGCCGAGCGCAGAGTCTCCATGCAGAACTTTTTGGCTCTGATAAACCTGTTGAGAACCTTGAGATCTAGAATGGGTCTCACCGAACCCTTCTTTTTGGGAACCGTGAAAAGGTTGAAGTAGTAACCCCTGCCTCTCTGCGACGGAGGCACCCGGCATATAACTCCCATGTCCAGAAGGTTTTTCACTGCTAACAGGAGCCCCTGTGCAGCCTGAGGGTCCGAGGGCATAAGACCTTAAGAATCTTGGAGGCGGCCAGTACTCGAACTCCAGTTTGTACCCAGAGGAAACCACTTCCAAGATCCAATTGTCTGTGACCTCCCGGGCCCAGACCTGGAAGAAGAGCCGCAGCCGTCCCCCCACCCTTGCGGGTGAGGGCGCCCCTTCATTGCTGAGCCGGTTTAACGGCAGGCTTGGGCTTGGAACCCCAGGCAGCCGCGGAACGTGCCCGACCTCTGCCCCTGTTCCAGGACGAGCCCCTGACACATGAGAAGGCCAAACCCCTAGCCACTCTGGCCCCTCGAAAGGAAGGAGTGAACGAGCCAGCCCCCCGAAAGGGACGGCGCTGTTTCTTCCGCTGAGGTAACTTACCTCCCTTAGCAACAGCATCCAATTTATCTCCAAACAGCCACGTACCCAAGAAGGGAAGAGCTGTAAGTGACTTCTTGGCCCCAAAGTCCGCCGTCCACTGGCGGAGCCAGACTGATCGGCGCATAGCCACCAATAAGGCTGAAGTCCTACTACACACAACAATAGAATCTTCCATAGCAGCCAAGACAAAATCCATGAACAATTCACATCTCTTAACCCCCCTGGCGTTATGATAGAGGCAAATGTAATGGTAACGAAAGCGTTACCATTACATTTGTCTCTGACGCACGGCTCCGCCCCCATGAGCCTCTGCGGCTCACAGAGACGGAACCCGGAAGTGAGATGGACGCCGCAGCCGCGGCTCTCACCTGCGATCGCAGCGGGGACATCGCTGGATCGCAGGGAGAAGGTAAGGAGACTGCGCCGCCCTGCTCCTCTGCCAAATAGATCCTGAGCGTGACTCGGGGCTACCGCTACTTACAGCGCAAATTAACCCCGAGTCACGCTCGGGATCACCACTAAGGAGGTTAAGGATAGCGAACTCCGCGCTAGCCGGATCAAAGTGAGCGTCATTCAGCCAGTCGCTGATAAGAGATCTGGTAGCAAGCGACACTAGGGCAGATGCACAAACAGGCCGCAGGGCCGAGCCCACGCTGGCAAATGCGTGGCACGCCATCTGATCAAGGCGCTTATCCTCGCCATCCTTAAGGGAAGTGGCGTCAGGGGTGTTCAGCACAGAAGAGTTGGTCAAACCTAAAACTGGCGCATCGACCTCGGGAGGAGAAGACCATCGCTTAACCGCCTCCACCGGGAAAGGATACTTCTTATCCCATCCCTGAGGCACACCAGGAAGCCGACTGGGCCTCTCCCATTCTCTAAGGATCAGCGCATCAGTGACCCTGGGTAGGGAATTCCAGACGGGGCTTGCGGACCCCAAAAAATTCCCTTTGCTTGAGAGGAGGCCCCCACATAAGCTAAGGAAGTGGCCATCAGGCCCTTACCACCTGGAGCGCAGCTCAGCAACCGCAATCCAAAATGGCCCCGAGAAGTGCCTCATGCAGAAAGACAGGAAGAGAAGGGGGAGGGCGGGCCAGCGCAGAACACGCGCTCGCCAGGCCACGCCCCCCTCCCAGCAACGCGGATCCCAAGGGTTGAGCCGCAGAATCGCACCCAAAGAAGGGGGCGGGGCTATCCTCCCTGAACACAGCCTGAGGGGGAGAAGTTCCCCAGGCTAAATCAAAGGCACCAGATAGGCAGACAATGAAAATTATGGCCCTCAGAAGTGAAAACATCCTGTCAGCCAACACACACACACACACAGTGAAGCTCACATACCCACACACACAGGGGCATAGGTGAACGAAACCGAAAATAACGGCCAGGCAACCCCCCCCCCCCGGAGGGGAGTAAGGGACCCAGAAGGGGGGGAACCCTGCCAGAATCCGGCCATGAGCATGGAGGGACAGGGCATCCCACACCAGGATCACCAAAACCTGGGTAACCGCCTACCCCTGAATGAGGTCTCACGGTGGAGCAAGGCTCCTTCCGCACCCATAGGGTGCTGCCTACCTTCACCAGGACCCGCAGCCTAAGCTGGGAGGCTCAAATAGGGGCAATTTAGAAAGGGTCCTGGCAGCAATAGGGACAATAAACGGCCGGGCGCCCGGCTTACCTGTAAGTAAAGAAGTCTTCATCTTCTGTCTTGTCGCCTTCACTGTAGAGAAGGAACTGGGAAATTGGTGGGAGGTCCCAGGTATATATGAACCGGGAGGGGCTTTCTTTTTTGCATATTCATCTCTGCAGAAGTTCGCCCTCTACTGGAGAATACCCACATGTCATGAAGATCGAAGTGGAGTGTATGGCACACTTAGAATAATGGGTGAAATACCCAAATTGACCACTAGATGGTGCTAGAGTACAGCATACAGTGTTTAACATCGCACTATATAGTGAAACAGTTATATATTGAAAGATCATACAAAATCTTATGGAACAACCGGAATAGTAGCATTGTTGAGAGTGTGAGACCACCCCTTAATCACAATGCTAAACATGCATATAGTGCAATACAGAGAACCAGAGTGTAGAAACGAGATATAATCTTACAGGCAGGCTGCACCAAGAAGTAACCCTTGAAGTTTCAGTTTTTGCAACCTTCTTCAGGGGGGGAGAGGTACCAGTATGTGTCCCAAACAACCTTAAATACCCTATTGGGGGCTCCAATGTGCTGCATATGGAGTCAGCAGGGGCGTGCGCATCGGCACCTAGTGATGACATCCTGCGACAACCGGCGCCCATCCCGACCATACACTGAATGGAACAAAATTTCTACTTTTATACTATATCCACTGCTACTGTTTTTTTCTGGATCTCTGTACATCTTTTATCCCTGCGGCACCGCTGCCCACCCTGAGCACCATTAACTGATAAGAAAACTTGTTCCATTCAGTGTATGGTCGGGATGGGCGCCGGTCGCCGCAGGATGACGTCATCACTAGGCGCCGACACGCGCGCCCCTGCTGGCGCCATCTGCAGCACATTGGAGCCCCCAATAGGGTATTTAAGGTTGTCTGGGACACATACTGGTACCTCTTCCCCCTGAAGAAGGTTGCAAAAACCGAAACGTCGAGGGTTACTTCTTGGTGCAGCCTGCCTGTAAGATTATATCTCGTTTCTACACTCTGGTTCTCTGTATTGCACTATATGCATGTTTAGCATTGTGATTAAGGGGTGGTCTCACACTCTCAACAATGCTACTATTTATTCTGGTTGTTTCATAAGATTTTGTATGATCTTTCAATATATAACTGTTTCACTATATAGTGTGATGTTAAACACTGTATGCTGTACTCTATCACCATCTAGTGGTCAATTTGGGTATTTCACCCATTTTTTATTATATGTATTGTAGTTTTTCACTGTTTATATAACACCATTCATGTATACCAACTCCTTATTAAATCTCTGTGTTTTATTTGCACATCAACCACAGTAGTTCGCCTCTCCTTTCCTTATTTCTGTATGCATTATATCTCTGGAAGGTGAAACAGAGATTTTGGGACCGGCCGAACACTAACCTATATGTATATCTATAATCCTCTTATTATCTTGGCAAAACCATAGAGGTGTGCTTCAACCACTCCTTTTTCCTTAAAGAGAACACACACACACACACACACTGGTACATTGACCTTGTTTATGGACAGCTTGACCCTTACCTCGAATCTAGTGTTAAAGGGCTAAACCCAGAAATAAATTAAAGGGGCATTCCAGGCAAAGGGTTACATTGGCCTGCATTCTGCTTGTCCCATGCTAGCTCTCATTCACCAGGATCCAGGATGGCGGTGACCAGGATCCGGAGCGGCGCTGGCCCCTGGATAAGGTAAGGGTTTTTTTTCTTTGTAACTCCCCTGTCTTATCTCATCGTCAGGGTAGGGTGGCAGGGTCAGGTGGGGTTATAACTTAACTGGAATTATGTTTTAACGACCTACTCACCTTACCAGGCTGCCGGCTCACAGACACCACCATCTTGCTGCACCCAAGAGAATGTATCCCACAATCCTCCCGGGTGCAGACCTTTTCTTTTCTCCCTCCAGCGAGCAGCAGCACAGTGACCCGGACTTGCATCGGGAGAGTTATTTTGGACTTTTGGTCCGCTTTCCAGGCAAAAGGTTAAATTGGCCTACATTCTGCTTGCCTCATGTTATGTTTCATTCCCCAGCACTCTGCATTCCCTGATAAACCCTTTAGAACTTGCTCCCTTTTGCAGACTCATTATTCAGGCTCTCCGAAAGGACCTGACTTCTGAGGGGACCCTCACAATTAAACATACATCTGCTGCTGAGGAGGCCCTGCAGAGGGAACCGAGTTCACTGAAAGTCATAGAGTAATACTAAAACAGAGCAAATGAAAAATAAACAGCAACACAATGTGAACCTACCCCTAGCCAAATGAGGCATCAACTATCCACAAACACAGTAAATTTCAAAATCGTAGCAATTGTAAAATTCATAAGTCCATATTTTTAAGTGTCCCAAAACGCATGCACTAATGCTAAAGTGCTCCAAAGAAAACTTTTTTCGTGTTAATGAAATCCGGTGGGTATCCCAAACGCATGCACCCGTTGACGGTGATCACCCTTCACTCCATGTGCGCTTACCAGAACTATGTATCAAAAACTCCTTATAATCAACGTGCTGCATGTGATCACTGAGCATTATGGATTGAGCTTATGGAAGTATGCTGAATTTATGGAATTATTTTTTGAAATCATCCACGGAGCACGTTGATTATAAGGAGTTTTTGATACATAGTTCTGGTAAGCGCATACGGAGTGAAGGGTGATCACCGTCAACGGGTGCATGCGTTTGGGATACCCACCGGATTTCATTAACACGAAAAAAGTTTTCTTTGGAGCACTTTAGCATTAGTGCATGCGTTTTGGGACACTTAAAAATATGGACTTATGAATTTTACAATTGCTACGATTTTGAAATTTACTGTGTGGATAGTTGATGCCTCATTTGGCTAGGGGTAGGTTCACATTGTGTTGCTGTTTATTTTTCATTTGCTCTGTACCTTAATAATATTCATTTCACTTGAGGCTTACTAGGGATAAAAGTCTGGTACGCTGTAGCATTACCTAATTTATTTTATTCAAATTTATTTACTTGAGAATCTAGGAGCGCAGTGTTTATCTAAGAATACTAAAACAGGCTGAATGAAAGCTGGATGAAAGATGCAGCTCCTGATAGCCAGCATAGGGAGAGCAGAAAGATGGATAATTTAACCCATTGCCTGCAATGTCCCTTTAATGTAAAACCGCTAACCATTAAAGCAGATTAAAACCCGGATTCTGAATATCCCAGGCTTTGTTCCTCGCTCTCGGAGCATCCTGAAACTCCGATCCTACAGCGTATGCATGGCCTTTCATCCAATCAAAGCCATTTGCCAGGTATATTAATGCTCGAGAAAAGGCGCTCCGCTCGGCAATCAGGAGTAAAAGTGGGTGCATCCCCAGATGTGATGCGCTGCTGTCCCCAGCCTGCTGGACGTGGGAGTGCGTCTGTCCCTAGAGAAAATAGGGATGTGCCCGCTCTCACTTCCCATTGTTTACATCGCTACAGGAGCTGCCAAAAAAGGTGAATTTTGCCTGCAACCCGGGGGTTTCACACAGCGGTGCAGCTAGATTTGGAATGCCCCAGTGGCCCTAGAATCTTTTCGATTGTGGGCTGGCCTGCTTGGGTTTTGTTCCGCTTTAAGCATTCTGATTCAGTTCTTTATTTTTTTTCCTTTAACATGAAAGTCTTAGGCAAGGCCACTACAGTTAAAGCGGACCAAAACCCACATTTTTAACTAGCATCCCCTGAATTGCTCCCCCTATGAAGATTACCATTTGCCAATTTTTTTTAATGCTCTAGCTTCACTTCCAGATAATGCCCCTGTTTTAGCTGTAAAGCTCCGCCTCCTCTATTCATTGTCACTGCTGTGTATGGCAATGATGTCATTGCCACACCTATGCAATGACTGATCACTTGCCATATTACAGTGAGCGAAAGCAATCGTTTTGAATCATTCCAGGATGATTCGAAATGCGAAAATATCTATTTCTAGTTCTGCATCCTGAGAACAGAGTATAGGCAGGGGCTTTGGCCAAATGTATTCAGTGGGTTTTGGTCCGCTTTAATAAGGATTAGAACCCTTTCAGTGGCATAGGCCCTGGGAGTGACATTAATTAGTAGCCAGTGGATTTAATTAGGAATCCAATGGAGAGTCATTGGGAGCTGTAGCAATGTATTTTAGATTCTAGATGACAGTAGTGAGATCACCCAATAAAAAATAATAGGCCCATAGACTTTAATGGAAAGACAAATGTCAGAGAAAGGTTCCTGATTAGGGAAAAACCTGATCAGGAACCAAGTGGATACAAAAGGGTAACACCATCTCACATGGGACATGTTGCTGGAGAGCAATGCAATATATGTTTAACTGTGATTTTTGCAGGGATTTCCAGGAAAATTATGTATCCGTTCTTAAGAAATGGCGTAGAGGGAATCCCATGCTTTTTAACATTTTTCAAGGGTTAAGTTATAGGGGCTGGTAGACCACACCGCAGAGGCCCTAGCGGTCGCCTCCTAGGCCTGAGGGCTATCAGCCCACATAGCCCACAAGGGCTGTGGGCTTTTCTGCACCTTCCTGGGCTTTAGGGGGGTTAAATACAGAGAAAAAAGTACTTTATTATTCCCCCCACTTACTGTATCTCCTTCAACCGCCGTTTGTTGCTGTCCGGCGGCGTCCATCGCTGCTTGCACCGATCACTCCCGACACTCAGGATTTTCACTCAGGACATTTTTTGAGAGCTTTTCATGCAAGAAATTTCCACTTTTGCTAAAGATTCTTGCATGAGAGAAAGTATCGGCAGATCATCAATCAGCAGAGCTCCCTTGTGGCCATGCACTGAATGTAAGTGATTATCTATGAGCGCTGGAGCTGAACCAGTATGATTGAGGACAAGAAGACCAACTAAATGAGATTTTGCATATAATAAATCTTGAGCGCTGTATTTTTTCTGTATTTTTATCTGTTGAATCAGAAGAGATGAAAAATCAGTTCAGAAACTGTGCATGAATGCTTTCTCTAAAACTGCTGAATGGACCATTCTATCTCACATGACCCTCATTTTGCTGTGTGAAGTAACCTTTGGCCCTATTGGAAATACTCTCTCAGCTTTTACAGCATTTTTAGCAAGGAGTTGCAGTTCTTATCTCTGACCAATAGATGGCTGCCTATGACAGATCCCGGAAGCACAAAGTCTTCCAGCTAGAGCTGAGGGACAGAGAAAACAGCAGCCATGATGCTGCTGGTGATAGGATCGATTCTGCTCCTCAGTTGCTTATTGTTCCTGGGGGCTACTTACCTGGAATGCTCAAGAGCTGAATATCCACCTGGGATCGCCAATCCCAATGAGCTCCGAAAACAGTATCGATTTATTTGTGCATTAACAGTCCTGGTGAGTTCACCCCTTTAAGCTTTCATTATCATATTAGAAAATAAGTCATTGATTATTATATGGGGGAGAGGGGGATCTATACATTTAGGGGTTTGCTGTATTAAAGAGGACCAAAACCCACGCCCCAACGGCCCTGAAATCTATGATTCCAGGGCCGCTGGTTTCCCTCCCCCCGGGTCATCCAGAATCAACCCTGCTGTGTGAAACCCCCCCAGGTCGCCCGGAAACTCACCTACTTTCCCGGTCCAATGGCACATGCTCGAGCTGTGGACGCATCCTCGCTCCCCCCTTAGATTTAGATTGGGGGAAGACCAGGCATTGGACCCGGACGATCCTTCCGGACCAGGGGAAGACGTCGCTTTGCGGGGGCCGAGGTTGAAGATGCGGACCGGTAAGTAGTGAAATAAAGAATATTACATCTATTTGTGTTGTGTCTTATTTTGTACTACTTGGAGTTAACTGGTAAGGGAACCAAAGGACCTAGGGGGTTGTCATGTCACCTGCTCCCCATAGCCGAATATGCCAGGCACCAGGCATAAGAGCTGGTAACCAAGGACCCAGAGGCCGTCTCCCGGCCCTGTGCGTATACCAGCCCTTATGCCCATTGGTATGGGCAGGGGGCCGACATGCAATACTTTGAGCAGGTTACACTCCCTGAATTACACGCAATTACACTCTTTGAGTAAATTTCCATGTGAGATCTGGCTCTTTGTGGAAATTTACTTAAAAAAATTGCTTACCAAAAAGGTCTGCTGACCCATGAACAGCCATGCACAAATGCATTGGGTTATGGTGCTGAAATGACCTTCTAGTAATCCATGGGGTTTCGGAACCATATGTATACATCCAGGATCTTTAAAGTGGACCAACACCCAGGGGAGATCGGGCCGGGAATCTATAAGATTCCCGGGCCGATCAGATCCCTCCCCACGGGGCATCCGAAATCGATCAGATCCCTTCCCGCGGGGCATCCGAAATGCAGATGAAACCTGCCCAAAAACCTTACCTTAACCCCGTTCCAACGGCGCATGCACGGGCCGCGTCTCGCGCTTCCCTCTAGCAGGGCGCGCACCCGCGCCAGCCGTTTGTTAGTGGCCGGCGCGGGCGCGCTCCCTGTTAGAGGGAAGCGCGAGACGCGGCCTCCAGCGCTCAGAACTAGCCAGGGCAGGACCGGAATGTACACAGTGTAGCCAGTGCTCCATGGCATCATTCGATAGAACTTAAAACCTGAATGCCAGTTTATCTGAATGTGATATTTCGGAAAAGGTGCAATATACCATATTTTACGCACTATAAGACGCACCCCCCCCCCAAAAATGTGTGTGAGTTGGGTAAATGTCTGTGTGTCTTATCGGGCGAATGTGGGAAAAAAAAAAGGACAAAAAGTCAACTCACCTTTCCATCCTTCCCGCGCTCTCCCAGTGGGCGTGGCTGGCGCTCGACCATCAGCCACGCCCACTGCTGAATGAAGCCAGGTAACAGTATGTGCAGGCGCCGCGGAGAAGGCAAAAGTAAAAAGATAATAAAAAAAAGTAAAAAGATACAGCTGCCTCCACCGCCTGCACACGCTGACACCTGGCTTTATGCTGAATGCTGTTGGGCGTGGCCGACACTCAAGCATGGGCCACGCCCACTACTGTACCGAACCGGGTGTCTGTGTGCAGGTGGTGGCAGATACAGGCGGCAGGGACAGCGGGAAGGAAGGAAAGGTGAGTTTACTTTTTTTTTCTTTTTTTTACTTTGGCTATGGGGAATAAGAGGGAGAATGCCACACTGCCTATATAGGAATAAGAGGGGTAATGCCACACTGTCTATATGGAAATGGAATGGGGAATGCCACACTGTCTATATGGGAATAAGAGGGGTAATGCCACACTGCCTATATAGGAATAAGAGGGGTAATGCCACACTGTCTATATGGAAATGGGATGGGGAATGCCACACTGTCTATATGGGAATGGGAGGGGAATTCCACACTGCCTATATGGGGAGTAAGAGGGGGAGTGCCACACTGTCTATATGGGAATGAGAGGGGGAATGCCACACTGCCTATATGGGAAATGGGAGGGGGAATGCCACACTGCCTATATGGGGAATGGGATGGGGGATGCCACACTGCCTATATGGGGATTGGGAGGGGAATGCCACACTGCCTATATGGGAAATGGGAGGGGGAATGCCACACTGCCTATATGGGAAATGGGAGGGGAAATGCCACACTGTCTATACGGGAATGGGAGGGGAATGCCACGCTGCCTATATGGAAATAAGAGGTGGAATGCCACACTGCCTATATGGGAATGGGATGGGGGATGCCACACTGTCTATATGGAAATAAGAGGTGGAATGCCACACCGTCTATATGGGAATAAGAGGGGGAATGCATCACTGCCTATATGGGAAATGGGAGGGGGAATGCCACACTGCCTATATGGGGAATGGGAAAGGGAATACCACACTGCCTATATGGTGATGGGATGGGGGGATGCCATGCTGCCTATAAGGGGAATAGGAGGGGGGGCAGGTGTGTCTTATAGGGCGATAAAAAACCTGGTATACAATTAAAGAAAAAAAACATGAGATATTGACTAACTCACAGGTGATGTATTTTTCTATTCTATCTGTCAGATTTAAATTAATTCTCATTTCTTTTTTTTTTTCTAATTCATGTTTTTTTCTTTTTCCCATCACTAGGCAGTGTTCTTTGAGAAACTGGGGATTTGTACTGAGGTTTTTCCGATATATGATAAGACTGATACCAAAGAAGTTACAGGAAGATCCGGAACTCTTTATGAAAAACGTGCACTTTGACAGCGTACCTGTGAGAGTCTACCAGCCCCGAGCGCCATGTGCCAGTGCCAGAAAAGCTGTTGTGTACTTTCATGGAGGAGGGTTTGTGTTTGGAGGCATTGGTAAGAGCAAATACACACTGTAGAATTATTTTTAAAATTGGGAGCAATAAATGCATCTCACGGTATAAGTTACAGAGTATACAGAGCCTATCATAGTTTGGGAGCCCACAGCTTCCAAACTTGGTGAGTCTTTTGCCTGTATTTATAAAGTATGTGTGCAGCCAACTTTTTACCTTGCTGACACTTTGCTCTTGATGACTAATTTCATTTAAAATTTTAGCACTTCCAAAAACAGTATCTTGAAGCTGAAGGGGAACAAAACTTTAGCACTGCTTGCTATCTTTGTTTTTCAGACGCATCTAACAGTTTGTGCCAATATATTGCAAAAAACTCTGGAGCTGTAGTAGTGTCTGTTGGGTAAGCTTTTTTTTAAATAATTCTTTCTGATGAATTCTAATCAAAATTCCCGTAGTTAGAACATACAGTGGAAAAAGTTGAGTTGTACTGGAATTTAGAACAGGAAGAATGTACCCTAAGGCCCTTATTTATGAAGGAATAGCGACAGGTAGCGACTGGTGAGCGGCCGGTAATGACGGGCACCGCCACGAGAACGCCGGCTCCCCACCACAATCACACATTTATCAAGCCAATCCGGCTTAGCGACTGAGATAGCGCCATATAGCCACTCATTCATCATTATTCCAGCCTCAGCCCACAGCGCCAGCGTCCGACCTTGAACAGCGACAATCCTGTGACCACTTCTGCCATTTTAGAAAAGAAAAAAAAAAAAAATGTACAGAATTGATATTACAGGTCTGATATTAATGTATTAATGTATTCATATTACAAAATTATTTAAAAAACCTCCAAAAATATGGTTGTTTGGGGGTTAAAAAACTACTTTTAACCCATCGCCGCCAGCGCTCTGGGGTTTAACCATGCATTTTACAGCGCGAGAATTTTTTTAGCGTGATTTGTTAATGAATATGGTGGGAGCCGGTCGTTAGGGCCAGTCGCTATCATGCGCTCCCATACAGCGTGGAACCTGTCAAATAGCGACTCCTCACCCAATATTCAACATTACGGCAAACCGACTGAGTCGCTATCAACTACCGAACAACGGCCAAGCTCAGCGACTACTAGCGGGCACTCTGAAAATTCCGCTACAGTCGCTCAACTGTCGCTACCTGCCGCTATTAATGAATCGGCCTCTAAGACAACACTCAAACCAGACAGAGGTTTCAGTTTTGCAGCATTTCACTTGAATTCTGTGATCATACAGCTAAATAGCATAGAATAATGTATACGTGAATTAACATGTTTTTGTTTTCAATTGTTTTATTATGTTTTCAGTGCCAATTTATTTTTTTTTTCATTTTAAGCATTACATCTTGTATCATTGAGATAGAATAAACATCAGTTATAATAAGTATCCTGCTTCTCTTCAAATTACCTCTAATATTTTGGAAATATCCACAATCAAACAAAAAAGTAACGAAGAAAACAAAAGAGTGGAGGAGAGTGATTAGAAGCAGTGTTAAAAAACATTGACACGACACACCTCTATCCTCTTCTATCCTCTTGAAAGAGCCTCGGAAGTATCCACATAAAGGTAACCTTGGCTCTTTATCATTCAGGAGGTCAAGGGCTGAGGGACCTCTCTAAAATTCATGACAGGTCCTTCAACTCCTGCCTACCAGTCCAGAAGGACCTGCCATGTATTTTAGTGAGGTCCCTCCACTGCAGCCCTTGACCTCCCAAATGATAATGAGCTGAGGTTCCCTTATGTGGATACTTCCGGGGCTCTATCCAAATTATAGAGGTTAGTCTGGGTAATGTTGTTGTTCAACATGGCTCTGAATCACTTTGTGTTCAATTAAGGTGGAGGAGAAGGGAGGGCCCCACAATGGACTTGGGATGGTGATTGCCTGATTAGTGCCTGACTCTCTCCTCCCCGTTTTTTTTTTACTCTCCTTTTTTGTTGGGAAAAAATATTTTAAAAAATGTTTATTTTTAAATCTTATTTTCCCCAACATTAAAGTAGAGAAGAAAAAAGGGGAGGAAAAAGTCTGGAGCTAATCGGACAATCGCCATCTCATGCTATTGCGGGACCCCTTCCTTCTCCTCCACCCTAATTGACCACCAAGTGATTGGTCAACATGGTTGTTTAACACAGCTCCCAGACTTACCAATATCAACTTGAAAGAGCCTCAGAAGTTTCCACATATCAATCGGGAGGTCAAGGGCTGAGGCAGAGTGAACTGTCTATAATACGTGCAAGGTCCTTAATCTCCCTTTTTTTCAGTCTTTTTTCCCCCCACTCAATTTAGGCGTCCACCTTGGTTTTGGTGTCTCTTGTCGGACACCCGATCGGGGTGCCATGCTGTGTGTAACCCCCCAGGTCGCCTGAACAAACCCACCTCTTCCCAATCCTAGGATGCATGTGCGCCCACTCGTCTAATCAGCGCTCTCAGCCCCATCAATCAGGAGCTTGTCTAATACGAGAGGATCCGGGCACGCTGATGGCCACATCCCCGCTACCTTCTAACAGGTAGCATGCACGCTCCGGCCATTCACAAATGAGGGATAGCGGGGATGCGGCCGCTGCTTCCACATGCGCCGTTGGACCAGGAAAGAAGGTGAAGGTGAGTTTATGGATCCCGATTCTGGATGCCCCAGGTCGAGGGAATCAATCGGCCCAGGAATCTGTGCAGGCCCCAATCCATCGGCCCATCTGCTGCCCAGGTTCACTTAAATATCAATATCACAGAGTTCAACCTCAAGGCTCATGATCAACTGGGCGTCCTGTGGACATGGCTCAGGGCAGTCAGACCATGGTGTGGCCCCAGAACCAGCATTTAGGTAATCATTAATGACATTACACTTATTTATTACTGATGCATCTACCCTAGGAAGATGTGGGTCAGCTGCTTGATCCATGTATTCTGAGTAGCTGCCCCACATTCCAGGCCACCATCTGTAGTGGGCAGGTCTGTTTTAGTAGGACAGTCCCCTACTTCTAAATCATCTAGAAGACATGTTTCAGCCTCTACACTAAGAGGCACACTCTGGGTTAATTCTAACATTGGTGTCTGCATAACACTAAACAGAGTCACACCATTATTCACAACAATTGTATTTTGGTCCAGCTTAAACCAGACCTTCACCATCATTTGATAAAAAGCCCAAAGCCCAAACACGTTTTTAGTCACTTATTATTTTTCCCCCCACTGGGCTGCAGCTCTGTTCAGGACTCTAGGATACGGGTGCCGCCATCTTGCCTTAGAAGCATCACATACTCAGGATGGTGGAAGTGCAGGGGGTGGGGTTATAGCTGTGCTTCGCACAAACAGAGCAGAGCTGGGGTCAGTAAAAGGTCAGCAATCCCAGAATACAGAGCGGCACAGTCAGAAGACACTTCCTTTTTGCAGGCAGCCTGAGACTCCATGGGTAGCCATCTTGGATGTTTAAAGGCTCAGATGATTTTTAATGTGAGCAATCTGTATGTACAGGGTGGAGGAAACATATAAGATGCACTTATTTAGGGTGAAGGTCCGGTTTAACCCCATATGAGGCATACACTTTTGCCCAGTACAGCAATTCCCAGCCTCTTTTCCTGCCACCATCTCACAATGTATATTAAAATATACATATATATATATATATTGTGGAGATTAGCTCTGGTAGGCGACCGGGTGTCAGCAGTATAGAGGCGGAGGCAAACAGTTCAAAGTAAAGTCTGTGTTTATTTCACACAAAAATCCACAAAAGCATATGTCCATACAGGTTACATCACCTTTTCAGGAAACCGCAGCATAAATGATACAGTCAGGCAAACAGCTTTTAGTCCTTGAGCAAAGGTTCTGTTCACAGTCAAATATGTCTCAGGTCCGCATGAAACAGCTTCCACAGGAGATTTCAGCCAGGCTCACAGAGTCTCACTCCCATGTGAGCTCTAGACAAAGGACAGGCCACAGCTGATTCCCCAGGCTATTTAAACAGCCCGCAAAACCCGGACCTGGGTAGTGGGATGGAGTCCCACCCTGCTCTACTCCATCCCAGTAAAGCCGTCCCAGGTTAGCCTTTCAGCTATTCTAAAGCAACAGCAGCAAACTGCCACCAGCAGCTGATGCTGAAAATCAGACTACACGGCTTTACTGCACCAATGCCAGGTACATTGGTGCTACATACCTGCCGTCAATAACGGCCCCTTGCACCTTACCACATACCCCCCCCCTTTGTTCAACCCTGAGGGGGTGGACACATGCCAAACAATGTGCTCGGGACAGGGCATCCGCGTTACCCAATAATCGTCCCGCTCTGTGCTCTACTGTAAACTTGAAGTTTTGTAACGACAAGAACCATCGGGTGACCCTGGCATTCCTGTCCTTAGCCTGGCACATCCACTTGAGGGGAGAGTGGTCCGTAATCAGCCGGAACCTTCTCCCCAGCAAGTAGTAGCGAAGAGACTCCAGGGCCCATTTAATGGCCAAACACTCCCTCTCCACCATACTATACCGGGTCTCCGCGGGTGTTAATTTGCGACTCATGTAGACAACGGGGTGCTCCTCCCCGTTGACTTCCTGAGACAGTACAGCACCGAGACCTACCTCGGAGGCATCGGTCTGCACTATGAACTCCCTCTTAAAGTCGGGTGTCACCAACACCGGAGACCCACACAGGGCAGACTTCAAAGCGGAGAACGCTTTTTCGGCGTGTTCATTCCACTTCACCATGTCAGACTTGCGTCCCTTTAACAGGTCTGTCAATGGTACCGCTAGGGTGGCAAAATTGGGAATGAACCGCATATAATATCCCACCAACCCCAGAAATGACTTTACCTGGCGGGTGGTGTTAGGCCGGGGCCAGTTACGGATGGCTTCTAGTTTGTTCACCTGGGGCTTGTCCACTCCTCGTCCAATCACATAGCCCAGGTATTTTGTTTCTTCTAGGCCTAAAGCACATTTTTTCGGGTTTGCCGTCAACCCAGCCTTCCTGAGGGAATCCACTACGGCCTGGACTTTGGGTAGGTGACTTTACCAATCCGTGCTATGGATAATTATATCGTCCAGATATGCCGAAGCATACCGACGATGTGGCCTGAGGACAATATCCATTAACCTTTGGAACGTAGCGGGAGCGCCGTGTAACCCAAAGGGTAATACCTTGTATTGGAACAGTCCCTCTGGTGTAATAAAGGCTGTTTTCTCCTTGGCAGCCTCAGTCAAGGGCACCTGCCAGTACCCTTTTGTGAGGTCCAAAACCGAAAAGTACCTGGCTTGGCCTAGCTTCTCAATGAGTTCATCTACCCGGGGCATAGGGTAGGCATCAAACTTGGAAACTTCATTAAGGCTCTACGGGGGGCTGCCACTTTGTTGCTGTGGATACCTCTACTGAATAGATAAGTGACACACTGATTGTTGTTTTTTCATGCTCGATTTCTGTCTCCTCTTCATTGTTTATGATGGAATTGGGATCTGTTTTGTATATTTGCACAGGCACTAGGCACTTTAATTTGTAAATAGATTTAATGATATTTGTATGTTTATATCTTATTATCAAGTGGGGACTATACACTTATAGGGATTATATATATTTGAGCTTTATTTTTATACACTGATGGATCCATAGCAACTAGACCAACTGCGCCCCCTGGTGGCAGATCTGTGTCTTATATGTTAAATGTTTTTTAGAATGTGTAGTTTGTCAAAAAAAAATTTTTATTTTGTGTAATATGCAATAAAATTTAGATATATTTTTCTTATATATTTTGTGAGTGCATCAATACAAACCCTGGGGATTTCCTTTGGGGTGTGGGCACCCCCACTTCACTAGCTTAAGTTTGCGGAAATCGTTACAGAACCGCAACGTACCATTGGGTTCGGGAATCAAGACTATGGGGCTGGCCCACTCACTCTTTGATTCCTCAATCACGTCTAACCGGAGCATTTGCTGCACTTCCTTCGCGATAGCTTGTCGCCGGGACTCAGGTACCCGGTAAGGCCTCAACCGGACCTTGACCTGAGGTTCCGTGACAACATCATGTTGGATGACCGAAGTGCGCCCAGGGAGTTCTGAAAACACGTCCGTGTTTCTGCTAATAAACTCCCTGGCTTCCCTGGCTTCCTGAGAAGAGGAATGGGAAGCTCCACCCCCACCATACCTGGTCGGGGACTGTCACCCCCAGGGGTCTCCCTGTCTTTCCACAGTTTCAACAGGTTTACATGGTACACCTGCTCTGGCTTCCTCCGCCCAGGCTGATGTACCTTGTAAGTCACTTCCCCAACTTTTTCAATGACCTCATAGGGACCCTGCCACCTAGCTAGAAATTTACTGTCCACCGTGGGTACCAGAACCACAACTCTGTCAACTGGGTTAAAGTTCCGTACCCTGGCTTGCCGATTATAAATCCTGCTTTGGGCCTGCTGCGCTGCCTCCATGTGCTCTCTGACAAGCGGCAAGACGGTCTCTATCCGATCCTGTAGGTGAGTAACGTACTCTACCACACTTTTGTGGGGTGTGGGTTGCTGTTCCCAGGCCTCCTTGGCTATATCCAACAGGCCCCGTGGATGTCGACCGTATAAGAGTTCGAAGGGCGAGAACCCCGTAGAGGCCTGGGGCACCTCTCGCACTGCGAACATCAGATAGGGCAGCAGCAAGTCCCAATTCTTCCCATCCTTGGCGACCACCCTTTTTAACATGGTCTTTAAAGTTTGATTAAACCGTTCTACTAGGCCGTCTGTTTGCGGGTGGTAAACGGATGTCCGCAACTGTTTCACCTGCAGCAGTTTACAGAGCTCTTTCATTACTTTCGACATAAACGGGGTACCTTGATCGGTCAGGACCTCTTTAGGCAGACCTACTCTGGAAAACATTTCCTTAAGCTCCTTAGTAATGAGCTTGGCAGAGGTGTGACGCAGGGGCACTGCCTCAGGGTACCGCGTGGCATAGTCCAAGATCACCAGAATATGTTGGTGCCCTCTAGCGGATTTTGGCACTGGACCCACTAGATCCATGGCAATCCGCTCAAAGGGTACCTCAATAACTGGGAGAGGAACTAAGGGACCACGGTAATGAGGCCGAGGGCTGGTCATCTGACATGTTGGGCAGGACTCACAATATCTCTCCACCTCCTTGTACACACTGGGCCAGTAGAATCGTTGTAAAACGCGGTCCAGTGTTTTCTGCTGGCCTAGGTGTCCACCCAGAACATGTTGGTGGGCCAAATCCAACACCAACTTGCGATATGGATTGGGTACCACCAATTGTTCCACCACCTCTTCACGTACCTTATTTACTCGGTACAACATTTCCTGGTGAACCACAAAGCGAGGAAACTGTAACTCCGCCCCTGGCTGTTGTGGTTCACCTTCCACCTCAAGAACATTCTCCCAGGCCCGAGACAGTGTCGGGTCCTGGTGTTGAGCGGTACCAAAGTTAATTGTGGGGACATGGAGATCTGCCAACTCTGGACCTGTTGCCAACTCTTCCACATCTCCAACCATAACATTTAGTGGGGTTGACTCCCCCTCTTCCATTTTAGGGGCGGGCACCTCTTCCACGGTGCCTCCTGATTCCGGTTCCCAGGGTACCGGGGTCTCCCCTGAGTAGGGGCAGTCTATTGGGGACACACCCGCCTCGCGGGTTTCCGGAACTGCCAACTTGGCCCACAGGGACCTGAACCCTGGAAAATCTCTCCCAATAATCAGTTCATACGGGAGTTTAGCGGCGACAGCGACTTCATGTTTCCAGCTGCCGGAGACGGTGGTGAGAGACACTTGTGCTGTGGCATAGTCTCTCAAGTCCCCATGAATGCACAAAACCCCGGTTTTCCGCCCAGTGTACTCATCGGGCAGTACTAAGGCGGGTCTTGCCAGGGTAACCATACACCCCGAGTCCAAAAGGGCCACAGCCAGGGTGTCTCCCACTTTCACCTGACAGAGGTGACTTTACCCCACAAGCTCAGGGACACCGGCAGCACACAGCCTCCGGGCATACATGGAAGGGCGGTAACCAAAGTTCACGTCCATGGGCTCTCCCTGGTGGGGACAATTGGCTCTGATATGTCCCGGCTCCTTACATCCCCAACACAACACTTGGGCAGGGACTTTGGGGGGTAGGTCCTGAGGGGGTTTAGGGGACGCCACTCGCCTGAGCTGGGGCGGGGACCTCCGGGGTTTCCCCGAATCCCTCCTTATGGAGCCGCCTTGCACGTTCCTGGTGGCCTCATATCGCTCCACTAGGTCCACCATCCCTAATGCGTTGTCAGGGGATACCTGGCCAACCCAGTGCTGAAGAGGGTGCGGTAAAGCCCTCCAGAAAATGTCCGCCAGCAAGCGGTCCAACATGGCAGTGGGGCTTAACAACTCCGGCTGCAGCCATTTTTGCAGCAGGTGCAGCAGTTTATAATACTGGGGTCGGGCGGGCTCTGCCGACTGGTAGCTCCACTGATGCACCCGCTGAGCCCGAACCCACACATTCACCCCCAGTCTCGCCAGTATCTCACCCTTCAGAGTCGGGTAGTCAGCGGCTTGGTCCTCTGGGAGATCAAACAACACCTGCTGGGGTCCAGACGCCAGAAATGGAGCGATGACATCAGCCCACTGGTCATGCGGCAACTTCTCCCTTGCAGCCACCTTTTCAAACACCGCCAGGTAAGTCTCAACGTCATCTGAAGGGGTCATTTTTGTGAGCGCCGAGCGGACAGCTTTCCGGGCATCAGGAATACTTTTGGGCGCACCTGCAGCTTGCAGCGCCATCACATGTTGCAAAAACAGCTGGTTGGTCTCCTGCTGCTGCCTGTTGGTCTCATGCTGCTGCCTGTTGGCCTCCACGAGCGCTTTCACGACCGCCTCCATTTTGTCTGCAGTCCCAGGTAGCAGCCTGGCAGGTTTAATATAGGACATGCACAACAAAAAACTTTTTCGTCGGTTGCTCCTAGCAACGGCCTCACTGCTGTGCCCGCATCCGACACCAAATGTGGAGATTAGCTCTGGTAGGCGACCGGGTGTCAGCAGTATAGAGGCGGAGGCAAACAGTTCAAAGTAAAGTCTGTGTTTATTTCACACAAAAATCCACAAAAGCATATGTCCATACAGGTTACATCACCTTTTCAGGAAACCGCAGCATAAATGATTCAGTCAGGCAAACAGCTTTTAGTCCTTGAGCAAAGGTTCTGTTCACAGTCAAATATGTCTCAGGTCCGCATGAAACAGCTTCCACAGGAGATTTCAGCCAGGCTCACAGAGTCTCACTCCCATGTGAGCTCTAGACAAAGGACAGGCCACAGCTGATTCCCCAGGCTATTTAAACAGCCCGCAAAACCCGGACCTGGGTAGTGGGATGGAGTCCCACCCTGCTCTACTCCATCCCAGTAAAGCCGTCCCAGGTTAGCCTTTCGGCTATTCTAAAGCAACAGCAGCAAACTGCCACCAGCAGCTGATGCTGGAAATCAGACTACACGGCTTTACTGCACCAATGCCAGGTACATTGGTGCTACATACCTGCCGTCAATAACGGCCCCTTGCACCTTACCACAATATATATATATATATATATATATATATATATATATATATATGGCACACTCTGTCACAGGCTGGACATGTGTATTGCAGCAATGCCAGAAGAAATGTAAGCCCCATAAGTTAGGCTACGTTCCCTGGATTCATTTTCTTTTTTTACCGTGAGATTATGTACTGTGTGCAGGGCCGGCTCCAGGTTTATGCGGACCCTTAGGCGACAGAGTCTTAGTGGCCCCCTTGCGGTGTGGTATGACTCCATACATGGTGATAAAGTCGCATGTATTGTGAATACTGCCAGAAAATAGAAATAAAATAATAATAGAAGGAATCACAGAAAGAAATAAAGTGCCAAAGAATACAAAAAAATGGCAGGAAAAAGGGAAAGCAAGAAAGATAGAAGAGGAATGACAGAAAAGAAAGAATAGATAGGCAGGAATAAAGAAATATAAAAAATAAATGGAAAGAAGAAACAAAAGCATAGGATGAATGACAGAAAAAAAGAAAATGGAATAAAAGGAATGACAGAAAAACCATCAGTAAAGAGAGAGAATGAATAGGAAATCGGAGAAAATGTGGAAGGAAAGAAAGATTAGAAGGAGAAAAAAAGAAAGGGAATGACAAAAACAATAATAGAAGTAATGACAGAACCAAATAATAGATGAAAGAAAGAAAAGGAGTGGTAGAATGGCTACGTTAAACAAAGAAACAAAGAATAGATCGAAAGAAAGAAAAAACAATAATAGAAGGGCTGAGAGTAATAATAGAAGGAAAGGAGAAAAGAAAAAAAGAAAGAAACAAATAATAGAAGGAAACAAAGAATAGAAGGACTGACAGAAACAAAGAAAGGCTCTCCTATTTACCAATCTGCCCCTGGCTGACAGTCCTTTGTTGTGGTTATTGCATCCTGCATAGGGGCTGCCCAGGCTAGAGGGAATGAAGTGGGGCCCTCCCAAGGTGCAGGGAGGACGCCTGCCCTGACTGTGTGAGTGATAAGCAGAGTTTACAAAGATACGAATACACAGGACTATTTCCATTTAGTCACAAGTATTGTGATTTCTTTCAGATACCGGCTAGCACCAGAACATATCTACCCCACACCATTCCAGGATTGCCTGAATGCCACCATCCATTTCCTGAAAAATTCCACGGAATATGGTGTTGATCCCTCCCGTGTTATTACCTGTGGAGACAGCGCCGGGGGTAATCTTGCAGCTGCTGTGACACAAGCTCTTGCCATTACGAAAGATATTCCAAAACCCTTAGCCCAGGTGTTAATATACCCTGTACTCCAAATGATCGACAGCCACCTGCCTGCGTACCAACAAAACGCCAGGGTCCCCCTTTTGTTTGCAGAACGTACTATATTCTACACACTGAACTATATCAGGGGAGGGGACATGTCTGGCTCAAAAGAAGAGCAAAATGGGAGCCACGTTCCACCAGAGCTGAGGCAAAAACTCTCTAAATGGCTAAATGCTGATTATATTCCAGAAGAATTTAAGACCAGAGGTTACAAACCTCATGTGATGGCTGCCTTTCAACATAATTTGTATGAAATATTTAAGCCTGCGTTTGAGTCCTCGTGCTCGCCTTTGCTAGCTGAAAGCTCTGTAATTTGCCAGCTACCAAAATGTTTTCTTTTAACTTGCGAGTTTGATGTTCTCCGTGATGATGGAATACTCTACAAAAAGCGTTTGGAGGACAATGGGGTCTCAGTCACTTGGTACCACGTCAAAGATGGCTTCCATGGAATCGTCAGCTTTTTAGATTTTGAATCTGGAAAACAGGCTATAGAGAATGTTGTTAGTTTCATTAAAGATGTCTGATGTTAAAATTTATTCTGAATATAAATGTAACATTATGCGGAATAAAATGGCTTATTCGGTGCTTATTGCAAGGGCAGATTGAGGTGACTACTATGGTTGAAGACATCTAGTGGAAGGGGGGAGATCCAGGTGCTGTGAATAGCCCTCCTGCGTTTTTTAAATTCGCAACTTGTGTGGCAGTGTATAAGATTCACTCTCCGGATGGAGCCTCCCTGCCCCCTCCCTACATTTTCTTCTGTGCCCTGACAAGCAGTGTATGCAGCGTCTGTGTGTGCCACTGACATCAGTGTCTCCCACACAGTCTTATGCAAAAAGGATGAAGAAAGCCGAAGCCGAAGAGATAATGGTGGTGAATTCACAGGCCATAAAAATACAAGAGTGCTTAAACTAACATGGAATAGAGCATCAGAAGACGGGCCCATACATGCCAGAGCAAAATAGGGTAGCTAAGAGAAGAACAGAACTCTGAAATGATCAGATGTATGCTGACAGTTTCTGGACTACCACAAAAATACTGGGGTGAGGCAGCGATGACACTTATTTGCAGAGCAGACTTTTTTCTAAAACATTGGAGAAGACCCAATTTGAACTGTGACTCAATGAGAAAAACAGATTTTTGTACAGGGTATCTGTTGGGAGCTCGGTGTCCAAGGCAGAGTTATGCACAGAGCACAGAGCCAGGGGGTCAACTGAAATAGACTTTAATGATGAAATAAATACATAAATCTTATAATCAGGTACAAAACAAAAGCAAACCAAACAGGTATAAACTAGATAATAAACAGAACTGAACATTAACTCAGGCCTGATCAGAGTTGGGGGATGGAGGATGGGGGACAAAAGAGCATACCAAGTTTAGGGCAGAACACAGCAGATCCCAGGCTTGACAGAGCATGAACAGGGTAGCTGACAAATAGAGTCTCAGGAACATATACACAAACCCCTCGATTCAAAGAGCAAAAGTTAATTGATTTCGTATCGAGAATCGTAAGTTTGGGTGGGTGTTTGTCATTTTTTCTTGTTTTTTTGCCCATTTCGTATTCGCACGATCGTTCGCGCATAGACGTATATGAACATACGCATTTCGTACGGAAATCGTATATTTTGCGTTAGTTCGTGTCTTTTTCCCGTCCAAATCGTATTATTTGCGTCAGATCCTATTTTTTACGTCATTCACATGGGCTTGCGACCAATTCAGAGAGCTGATTGCTAATTGTTTTGAAGCCCATTAAAGAGCTGCTTTACGAAATGTTTGCCGGCAGCTATTTGGCCTCGGGAGTAGGATGGAGAGGAGCGAGTTTGTGGCACATCAAGGGCTTATGCTTTTTGGCATTGAGTTGATCTAGATGTCTGAGAGCAGATTGCCCCTGCGTCGTCGCATGAACATCGATAGCATGAATGATGTTGAGCTGTTCGAGCTGACCAGGCTTAATCGCGCTTCCCTCCATAAATTATATAGTGAGCTGCGGCCATGGTTAGCCCGCACCACAAGGAAGGGGCATGCAATTTCAGGTATGACCAAGATGCTTGGCTGCCTGCAATTTTTGGCGAACGGCTCGTTCCAGAGGCTGGGTGCCCTCTCCGTGGGGATCTCACAGCCTACGCTGAGCCGCGCACTATCTAAATTTTTGGAAGGCATGGCTGCCATAACTCCAAAATATATTTATTTTCCGGATGATATGGCAGCCAGAAACGCCATTAAGCTTGGTTTTTATAATGTGGCCGACATGCCCAACGTTATTGGTGCTGTTGACTGCACACATGTGGCACTCGTACCTAGGGCAGCCGACGAGTATATATATAGGTATTTATATTTTGTTTTAGGTTATTATGTTGCCCAACGTGTAATGTAACCTGTTTTCCTTTGCGGCAGCATATTTTTTTTTGGCTCATTTGTGTACATGCCTTATTTAGGCTTTTCATTAGTAGTTTCCAATAGAGTGCAGACATGTTTTAAATTTTTGATCCTTTTTTCAATTATCAATTACCCTTTTTGTATGCTTTTGCCTTAAGGAATCGAAAAATGGGACACTCCCTTAATGTCCAGGCCGTGGTTGGGCCGGACATGCGTTTTCTGAGTGTCCTTGCCGGCTACCCAGGATCGTCGCACGACTCATATATACTCAGACGATCTGGGTTGTTTCGGAGATTTGAGTCAGGTGAATTTTCGGGTGCATGGCTGCTTGGTAAGTGTGTCCTATTTATTTGGTATTAAATTTCTGATTAATCTGTTATTTGTTGATATTTTTGTTTTTGTATTCTTTACATAAGCCTGAAACTGCATTTTAGTTGGCTCGTATTTTCGGAACTCAAAACCAAAATGCTTGCCTCACTTTGTCCTTCAGAATGTTTTCCCTTTAGTTAGGATGTCTGTAAGTTCCATGTCCCAAAATATATTGGTTGGGAGTTTATACCCAAGTATCTGTTAGTTTATGGTCCTTTTGTAGTATTGGTCTTTAAATGGCAAAGTGGACTTAAACTGCATACATTGTATTCTTTATATAAATGTTGAGTGCCCCTCAGCAGCATCCTAATTGTAACATGTCAGAAAACCAAAAATATATAAAAATTCTAACTACCCTTGCCCGTGCAGATGTTTTATCATTCTTTTGTATATTTAAGCGGCATTTTTATTTATGTACTACATTAGTGGCAATAGTTATTTTGCTAATGTGCCCTGGGTGTATTTTTACGCCCTTTACCTTACATCATTTGGATATATGTCAAATTCTTTGTGTTTGTTGTCTTGCCTTTTTAATTTTTATTAAATTTAATTGTCTTGTTAAGGTGATTCCGGGTACCCACTTCTCCCCTGGCTCATGACGCCTGTGCTGCGGCCCCAGGATGCCTCTCAGGAAGCGTACAACCGTGCGCACCGCAAGACCAGGGCTGTTGTGGAGAGGGCCTTTGGGCTGTTGAAGACCCGTTTTCGTTGTTTGGACCATACTGGGGGCGCCCTGCAATATGATCCCAAAAAAGTGATCGACATCATCATGGCATGTGCTGTTTTGCACAATTTTGCAATACTAGAACGTGTCCCACGTTATGTGGATAGTCTGCCCTCTACAGCCCTAGAGGATGATGAAGACAATTATGTTGGGCCACCCAGTGAGTCTGGACAATCAGTTAGAGCAAACTTGATATTGCAGCATTTTAGTTAATTTTATTTCGTTTTTCAACATTCTGTGTGTCTGTCTTAGCCTTTTTGTTCAATATGTTGTTTTGCCGTAATGTGGCATTACCTTAAATTAAAACATTTTTCCCTTAATTGTTGCCTAATGTATTTCATGTTGTTTACTTAGCTTGATATTTGCATTGTTACACCTCTTAAACCAAAAAGTATCTGGTTTAGCCCAAGCTGATTTAAAATGTGTTTCCACTAAAAACGCCACAAGTATTGTAATTGTGAAATTTGTTTTACTTTGTAGAATTAGAATTATTGTGCTTAACATAAAACATTCCACATACAACTGTGGTTATAAAGGCATGATATAACAAAAAACAAATCGAGCACATCTACACCTGGAAGTGAGTGGCACAACCAAACAAGGACACCCAGTCCAAAGGCCAGCCTAGTCCAGTCATTAATATTGCCTGTGCCAAGGGATATTTGGGCATGGCCATAATGTCACACAAACATGTCTGCAAACAGGAGGAGCACAAACCAAATACATATTTAAAGCCATAAGTGGCCAGATACACTCCACATAGACCTATGGCATTGGCTAGTGGCTTTAATCATTACTCTAAGGAGCTATATGGGAGCAAATACAAAACACAACCTGCATGAGCAACACAAAATGGATTGTTTGAAACCTCAAAGGACAAGTAAATACAGTGGGGGGTAAGAGAAAAGATGTCCCACACAATCATGGCTTAATAGGGTGGCTGCCCATAATACCCAGGTGGAGGTCCGTGGGGATGGGACCTAGCCTGGGCCATGGCTGCATTGTGAATTTGAAACTGCTCCATAATGTTTCTCTGCATATTGGTCATCTCAGCCATGGCTGACTGGATGCCATTACTTGCAGTTACCATGTTGCTGTTGAGGGTACACAACTCCGCGAGGATGCCCTGTAAGCTGTTATTGATGTTGACCATGTCGGCATGCCTTTCCTCACGCTCAGTAACGAGCTGTGCCTCAAAAGAGTCCCTCTCTTGGGTCCATAATTGAAGCAGGGCACTCTGCCTCCCCTGGGAAATTGTGGGGCGGCGTAATGGAGTCCGCCGCACAATTACCCTGGCTCTTGGGCGTGCCCTGCCGCGTTGTGTCGTCCCCTCAACAGCAACAGGCATGCTTGGCAAATCCTCAGCAGCAGAGTGAACACTGGGGACTGTTGTGTCAGTCTCCCCATGTGCATGCACAATGGATGGAGATTCACTCTGCTGCTGAGGATTGGCCAGAAAAACATTAGGGAGCAGTTCCAGATTGGGACCCAGGGGGAGGTCATCGGACGTGCCCTGCATGGAGACATCAGCTTCCTCCATTTCCTGGATCTCTTCCATGAGTGTGCGGGTCTGTAGGGACATATAAAAAAAAAGGGTAAGTTGGCGTCCAAATTTGGGATTCCATCAGTTTAACACATGCTTAAGCACTTGGTAGTATTTATGGTACTAAATTAACTTACCGGAAATCTCGGATCTGGGCTCCTATGCTGTACGGACCTGGTAGGCATAAGCAAACTGGGGGGTGAGTTTACCCTTGCTGAGGGGTCATGCTGGGCTGAAGAAGAGAAAACAAAACAAGGTAAACACACACATAAGCATTGTTTTTTTAGTTACTAAAAAAAGCCACTATTTGTAATATTAAGCAACTCTACAGCAATGGGGACAATTGTTAAAATACACGCAATTTTAGATAGGTGCAATGGCTCGAGAAAACTGCTAACTGACCTCAGTTCAAAGTCAGGAAGTGTACCCAGTCAGCATACAACTTGCACAGCAACTATTTGGATTTTGACTACCATTCTCTAGGTCAGGGGTACTCAAACACTTCTTGTAAAGGTCCATTTAAAGGTATGTGGTGAGAGGTGAATGTCTGGGCATGGGGCTGTCTCAGGGGGTGTCTAGTTAGAAATAAACACACTGGGGGAGGGGCTGGAGATTGCCAAGTGCAAACTAATAAAGGCTGCTTGCCCTTGCTGGGCTGGATGGGGCAGAGCTGAGGGGACAGGGATTGGATGGCTAAAGGTGGGCGGTCAGGAATTGATGGTGATGGGATGGATGGAGCAAATATGTTAGAAATGTATGGGGCTTATGTGGGGGGGGGGCAGATGGTGGGACTGTGGCAGATGGGGCAGAGCTGGGGCAGCGGGACAGGATTGGACCAAGAGAAAGATGCACCAAGTTACTGTGTACCTTGCAATGCCACTTCCTGTGCAGTACTTCATATTGCAATGCTATGTTTCAGGGAGCCATGACATTGGGCAGGAGACCAACCACTACATCGCCGATCAAGGGGGCAGCTCTGAGCACGTCAACACAGAAGTAACTGAGTGCAGTGCTGTCTGGGCAGGGGTCCGGGAATCTGGTGCCAAGGTCCGCATTGGGACCCCGGGCCGCCAGTTGAGTCTCGCTGCTCTAGGTCAGATATGTTTGGGGGTGTGTAATTAAATTGTTACCTCAAACACAACTCACACAACAAATAGCCAACCCATCCCTAATGATGTGTGTTTTGTGATTGAGTCCAAATATATCACTTTTCAGGATAAACTTCGTTACTTGACAAATATTTTTGGTTAATTGGTCTTTTACATAATGTATGTGGTCCTAAATGTGTGATTCACAGGGACCAAAACAGGACACAAACAGGCACAGTAGTGCGAGCCCAAGCAAGCCACACCATAGGGCCATACCGTCATCTTGGTACTAGTGACCTTTATATTTTTTACAAAACAGGCAAACATGCAGATTAAGAGTACTCACCGTGGGTACGGGTCGGTGAGTCTGTGTCCCTTAGACCCGCATGGCCACCGACCGCGACCGGATGGGGAAGGCCCAGCACAATCTCCTCAGCAGGGGTAAACTCCAGTTTGGTAGGAAAGCCACCTCCAGTTTGCATGCTGAAAAGAGAAAATCGTTTGGTACTCAGAAAAGGTGCATACAGTACATCCTAATCCTTATATTTGGAGACATCATTTATTTACCTGTAATTATGCCTTTTAATTTCTTTTTGACGTACAGCATATTTGAGATCCGAGATTTTCTTTTGAATTTGTGGCACATCTTTCCTCTCTTCCCCCGCTGCATTTACTTGTCGTAGGATGGTTTCAAACAATTCCATCTTGCGCTGCTTCGTGGTGTGTTTTGATTTGCTCCCATAGAGCTCGTCATAGTATAATGTAAGGCCACTAGCCAATGCCATATTTTGGTCATGGGAGAATCTCCCACTCAATTGGCCGCGGCGCAATGTGCGGCCAGATGGTTGGCTTGGGTGCTCCTCCATGTGTGCAGACACATGTGGTGACATTATGGCCTGGGGCTGGGTAGGGGAATGGACGGATTGCTGGCTTCCCAATGACTGGACTGGACTGGCCAAGGGACTGGGTGTTCTTGCGTGGCTGGGCACCGAACTTCCAGGTGTAGATGTGGTCAGGGTGGCCATTCTTTGGCCTCTTGGGGGGCTATGTTCCCGGCTGGTGCCAGGTCGGGGGCTATGTTCCCGGCTGGTGCCAGGTCGGGGGCTATGTTCCCGGCTGGTGCCAGGTCGGGGGCTATGTTCCCGGCTGGTGCCAGGTCGGGGGCTTCTGGCCCTGCTGCGTGGCCTGTATTGGCTTCTGGCCCTGCTTCTTGGCCTTTCTGGGCTTCTGGCCCTGCTTCTGGGCCTGGATGGGGTTGTTGCCCTGCTGCGCGGCCTTGCTGGGGTTCTGGGCCTCCTGTGTCGGCTTTCTGGGCTTCTGGCCCTGCTGCGGGGCCTGTATGGGCTTCTGGCCCTGCTTCTGGGCCTTTCTGGGCTTCTGGCCCTGCTTCTGGGCCTGGATGGGGTTGTTGCCCTGCTTCTGGGCCTTGCTGGGGTTCTGGCCCTGCTTCTGGGCCTGGATGGGGTTGTTGCCCTGCTGCGCGGCCTTGCTGGGGTTCTGGCCCTGCTTCTGGGCCTGGATGGGGTTGTTGCCCTGCTGCGCGGCCTTGCTGGGGTTCTGGGCCTCCTGTGTCTGCTTTCTGGGCTTCTGGCCCTGCTTCTGGGCCTGGACGGGCTTCTGGCCCTGGATGGGCTTCTGGCCCTGCTTCTGGGCCTTTCTGGGCTTCTGGCCCTGCTTCTGGGCCTGGATGTGCTTCTGGCCCAGCTGCGTGGCCTAGATGGGCTTCTGGCCCTGCTGCGTGGCCTAGATGGGCTTCTGGCCCTGCTGCGGGGCCTGGGTTGGCGAAGTGCCCTGCTTGAAACCATGGGCGGTGTGGGCTCCCTTGGGCGGCCTCTTCTGGGGGCAGAGGTGGTGGGTGCTGCTGTGGCCTGTTTTTTGGCCGCAGGGGCACGTGCCTTTGGGGCCCTTTTTTGGGTAAGGGAGGGTCCAGTGTCCCTTGGTGGGGCCGAGGTGGTACTCGCCTTCTGGGAGCGTAATTTCTTGCTTCCTTGCTGGGACCTGGTGGTTGGGCCCTCCGAGGTCTGGCTTGGCTGGGCGCGTTTTGCTGCAGGCTTTTTGGGTGCCATTTTCCACAAATGCTCAAAGAGAATGAGCTTTGGGTGCAGGGACCTTTAAATAATGAGCCCAGCGTGTGACGCCTATGCGCACGACTACGCGCTCGTACAGACGTACGTTCGAGCGGAACCAGGAAACCGCTGGGGTTTCACTTATCTGCTGCCTTGAAGAAGCATAAAGATGGCGCCCACTATCTTCACCCGTCAACAGGAAGAGATCCTCATGCTGGTAAGTGCCTGGCGTTGCGTTTTAAGCTAATACTCAATGATGGCCTAAATGTAAATGATGCGTTTGGAACTAGTTTTGGGTCTCTTAATGTTTAAGAACTGGCTCCTCACACTTCATCCTCAAGGGCCGAGCCAGGCCACGTTTTCACCTGTCTATGCTGATGTCCTAATTAGGGCAATTGCTCTGGCTTAGCACCAGTTAATTAACCTGTGGAGTAGCGGGGCTAGCTGTCAAACCTGGCCTGTCTCGGACCTTGATGCGGATGTTTGAGGAACACTGTTTGCCTAAGACCGCAAAACACAACGGCAAGCCACACACGTGGCCCAAAAGCCTAAGCATAAGCCGACATATTGGATGTTGAAACCATCCTAACATGCCATAGATGCAGGGGGGCTGATTTTTAATGTTGGCTATTATCTGTATGTACATGGTGTGTGAAACATATCACATAAGACCAGACTCTCATTCACAGTCAACGTCCGCTTTAAGGCACTCCCCAAAAATGGCTGCCACTCTAAATGTGTGTGTTAATGACATGAAATTCTCAACTTGTGATGCAACACATATGGGTCTGTGTGTAAAAGTAAAAGCTCTGTGTCCATTATGTTTTTCAGATCATGCTTCAGCGCCGGTATGACTTCGCGCCCAATGTGTGCGAAAAAAGGGACATCGCCCGGGAGAATCGCGGAAATCCACCGTGTGACCAGCACCACCTTCACTCACACCCAGATGATGCAGCATTGGTCGGACCTGAAACGTCTGCACATGGCCCGGGTGCGGAGGTTTTTTGGGATCCATTTCCCAAGTAAGTACCAAGCGATAGCATGTTATATGTTGCAAATGTATAAGCTATACCTTTATTTATAATGACTTTTCTTTGTTAGTGTTGGAAATGGATTTCAGAATTCGCCGCACCCGGAGGCGCAGAGGCCGACCAGTGCTGCATGAGTCTGCATCTGTGAGTGAAGGTGGTGGATCTCCCGGGCGACGGACCTACCCCTCCTCTGTGGCCTCCTCAGACCAGCCCCTGGACCTTACCACAGAGGAGGGGCGCAACCGTTTGGGCGTGGAGTCATGCCCGGCCAGGCATGGGGAAGGCTCTGGTATGTCACTCTTCATGTATATGCACAAAGATATACATGGCAGGCCAAAAACTAAGTTATCCTTTATTATGTATTTGTAGAAGCTTCTGGAGCGGGTGAGATAGTGGAGGAGGAGGCAGCAGAGATGCTGGAAGTCGATCCTGACGAAGGTGAGTGATGTCAGCCAGCCTGGGAGCCAGATCTGTTTGGAATAGTGACTCTATACAACTACTAACCAAATGTCACATGTTTCTCCAGGGACTTCTTCACAGCATAGCCAGGACCAAGGGCAGCCTGTTGGCCCCAACCAGCCATCTGTCGGCCACCAACTCAGTAAGTATCCATGCCATTATTCATATTAATGTGTTGTTAGCTAATAACACACACATAACTAAAGGCGTAGCCAATGTGTAGTTAACACTTTCATGTGGGCACTTCGTTAGCTTAAAGCGGACCCTAACTCGTATTAAGAACATAGCTAATAATTAGCCAACACACTGTACATACAGATTGGGAACATTGAAAAACAGCCTACAGCCATCTAATGCATGTTAGGAGCCTGTAAACATCCAATATGGCGGATTATGGAATGCGCAATATTTACATGCAGCATGGGATACCGATTTGAAAAAGTAAGGTGCTGCCATGCATTGTGGGACTGATGACCTTTCCCTGAACCCAGCTATGCTCTGTATTCCCAAAGCACCACTGTAACCTACTCCCCTGTACTTTATCCCACTCTCCTCTCCTCATTAAGTGTTATGCTTCTGAGTCCCGATGGCGGCGCAGTAATCCTAAATCCACCAAAATATACTTCGATCTGGTGCAGAATCATTTGGGACTAGTTATTGCTTTTCATTAAATAATGTAGAAGGTCCGGTTTAAGGAGTTTCAATACTTACCTGTGTGAAATGCATTTACTTTATCCCTTGGAAGAATGACATATGTCATGCATTTACATGTATTTGATTAACCCCAAATCTATTTCCAGCATACAAACCGGTCTGGTACTCCTATTTATGTTTATTTCTCTATTGCTTACAGGGATGAGGCCACAAACCGTGGGTGAAAAAAAAAAAAGAATCCAAGAGTTGGTGGCCGAGCTGCTGGCCATACAGGCGACGTTGGGGCCAACAGATGAAGAAGAAGAGGAGGATTAGTGCCCTTGGTCCTGGCTACTTTTGTAAAATAGTTTTCAATTTGGTTTTAGATAGACTACTTTTCTTGTTTTAAAAAAACAAACAATTTTAAACATTTTTAAAATGTTTTAAAACTAAACCAAAAAAAAAAAAAAACAAATATTTAAAATAAATAATATTTTAAGCCTTCATAAATGTGTCATTTCTAATATGCGCACAAAAAGACATTTACACAAACACGAAAAAACACGCTTAGAAACATATAGACATATGTACATTATGTTGTTTGGGTAAGTTTTAGGGTCGTCAACATGAAGAAGGATGCAAGCGCTAAGGGGTTTAGGTAAGTTTGAGGGACCGAGAAATGAAGAAGGATGCAAGCGCTAAGGGGTTTAGGTAAGTTTGAGGGACCGAGAAATGAAGAAGGATGCAAGCGCTAAGGGGTTTAGGTAAGTTTGAGGGACCGAGAAATGAAGTTGGATGCAAGCGCTAAGGGGTTTAGGTAAGTTTGAGGGACCGAGAAATGAAGAAGGATGTAAGCGCTAAGGGGTTTAGGTAAGTTTGAGGGACCGAGAAATGAAGAAGGATGCAAGCGCTAAGGGGTTTAGGTAAGTTTGAGGGACCGAGAAATGAAGTTGGATGCAAGCGCTAAGGGGTTTAGGTAAGTTTGAGGGACCGAGAAATGAAGAAGGATGCAAGCGCTAAGGGGTTTAGGTAAGTTTGAGGGACCGAGAAATGAAGAAGGATGCAAGCGCTAAGGGGTTTAGGTAAGTTTGAGGGACCGAGAAATGAAGAAGGATGCAAGCGCTAAGGGGTTTAGGTAAGTTTGAGGGACCGAGAAATGAAGTTGGATGCAAGCGCTAAGGGGTTTAGGTAAGTTTGAGGGACCGAGAAATGAAGAAGGATGTAAGCGCTAAGGGGTTTAGGTAAGTTTGAGGGACCGAGAAATGAAGAAGGATGCAAGCGCTAAGGGGTTTAGGTAAGTTTGAGGGACCGAGAAATGAAGTTGGATGCAAGCGCTAAGGGGTTTAGGTAAGTTTGAGGGACCGAGAAATGAAGAAGGATGCAAGCGCTAAGGGGTTTAGGTAAGTTTGAGGGACCGAGAAATGAAGAAGGATGCAAGCGCTAAGGGGTTTAGGTAAGTTTGAGGGACCGAGAAATGAAGAAGGATGCAAGCGCTAAGGGGTTTAGGTAAGTTTTTGGGACCGAGAAATGAAGTTGGATGCAAGCGCTAAGGGGTTTAGGTAAGTTTGAGGGACCGAGAAATGAAGTTGGATGCAAGCGCTAAGGGGTTTAGGTAAGTTTGAGGGACCGAGAAATGAAGAAGGATGCAAGCGCTAAGGGGTTTAGGTAAGTTTTATGGACAGAGAAATGAAGAAGGATGCAAGCGCTAAGGGGTTTAGGTAAGTTTTATGGTTCATAAAGGAAAGTGGGAGCCTGGCGCGAGGCAGTAGTGGTGAGGGTGCGCATGCGCAAGATCTTATATACATACGAACGAACGAATCTAAGAGGCCAAAAACCAATGAAAACCAGAGGCAAACGCAAGTAATTGGAAGAGGTGGACGATGGAAGCAGCACAAAAAACAGGCTGCCGCCGCAACAAGTGAGCACATGAACGTGAATTTTACGATTGTCAACTGACTGAGGCAAGTTCGGAAGATAACATACGAACGGACGTATATTTTAGGATAGAAACGTATTTGCTTATAGAATCACTCGCAAGTTCATACGTACGCACGAGCGTTCGCAAATAATAGGATGATCGGCACCAAAATCAAAGCTGTAACATGTTTCTTTGAATCGACCCTAAAATCTTGCAGCCCTAAGCAGCAGGCCCCATCCCTTTTAATAGGGCTGCACCAGAAGTTGATGAAGGGGTCAGGCAGATCCTTAACCCCCGGCTCATAGTGTCGAACTGACAGTACCCCTCTTAAAGAAGCAGGTAGTGAACGCTTACCAAAACATTTTGATCAAGTCCATGAAACAAGTCAAAGAAAGTCCATCAATATGGGATCCAGCCAAGTGCTCCCAAGATCAGCTCATTCTCCCAGGATCAAATACTGATGAGGTTGATGCCACCGTTTTGCAAGTGACATATTTTGCGTTTCTACATGACAAGTTACCAGAAGAAATCTACTTGGAACAACTGCCAGGTTTCAAGGATTACCATGGACCAGACTTGCTATGCTAACTTCAGCTGAGTATATATGGTCTAAAGCAAGCATGGAATATGAAAATAAACAAGGTGCTTACACATGAGGACTTTCATGTAGACCCCTCCTTATAAACAAAGAAACTGGCAGACAGATGGATCTACCGTATGTGCTTATTCATGTGGATGATCTCTTAGTTTAATTTGAGTAAGAAGGAAGATACAATTCAAATATTACAAACCCTAAATAAGTACTTTGAGACCAAAATTCTTGATAACATAAAGAATTACCTTGGAATTCAGATTGAGAGAGAGAGGAAAAGGGCAGTTTTTTTCTAAACCAAAAGCACAACATTTCTGAAATAATTAAAACAAAATAGAAGACACTAAACCATTCTATTGGAAACCAACTTGAAGTAATGCACAGTCAAATAATAGCACAGGAAAGCAATAGGGATATTGCTGTACGTTGCCACAGATACAAGACTGGACATACAGTAGCAGCAGCTATTGGAATCCTATGCTGAAAAGTTTCAATGCTAAGTCAGATGGACTGAAATGCAGTAAATTGAAATTGGTTATCCTAAAGTCATTTCGCTGCTAGAAAAAAAGCAAAAGGATATTCACCTTTTATCCCCCGCAGCTGATCGTACCTGTACCTGATCACTGGATCCGAGCCTACGTGCAGCCCTCACGTCTCATGAATCAGGGGGGAGGAAAAAAAATTAGGTAAAACATTTTTGCACATGAAAAGTGTGCGCAAGTACTTTGGTGCATGATCATAAATTGACATTGTGTTTCATAGGACTGAGCAGTTGCAAAAGATTCTCATGGTAATAAAAAATTCACATTAGGAGAAAAAACATGGGAATGTCACTGTTGCTGAATCACCATCTAGGGAGACAATGAAACTCAATGGTACACCTAAGAAAATTGGTTAATTTTACTTTTACACTGTAGTAAAAACATGGCATTGACTTTCATGGTCTTCCTGTCTGGTGTTTCAGCAACAGTGACATTCTCAGCCTTTGTTTCTCCAAAAGTTTTTACTGCCATGATAATTTTTTTCAACTTACTGAATCAAGGCCAGAGAGCTCAGTAAAAATACTGCCAAAATAGAGATGAATCCTCCAACCAGCCACAGGAGCTCAGCAAAAATAGCTCAAAGGAGCACTATCGTGAAATAATAAAAATCCATATAAACACCTTGGCTAATTAAAGGAGGGGTCACTTATACACCTAAACTTAATAAAACTCCCACCAAGCTTGTGGTTTTCTTCTCCTGGTAGGAAAAAAATCCAGGGGTGACAGGTTTAGTCTATTAGGGGTGAGCCTGTCACCCATCATTTCCTCTTTCTACCTTTAAAATAAAAAGCAAATCAAACCTGGCTGGATATTTCCTGATGCCCAGTGTATAAGTCACCCCCCCACTCGCCATCCAGTATATTTATATTTTTATATTGATTGGGCCATTTTTCATGATCATGCTCCTTTAAGAAATACTACTGTGTTCCCTCTTAGCGAATCAAGGCCATGGTCTTTATTTTATGGCTTTGTATTGTATTTGTTTGCACACCTTATTTGCTTATTTAAATATATTTATTTTTAGGCATCATTATTTGGACAGGAGTTGCATTAATTATCTCTGACAACTAGGTGAAGCTTACATAAATGACAGAGAAAGCAGCAGCCATGCTTACGCTCGTGATAGGGGTGATTCTGCTGCTCTGCTGTTTATTGTTTCTGGGGGCTACTTACCTGGAATACTCAAGAGCTGAATATCCACCTGGGATCGCAAGTCCCAATGTGCTCCGGAGATACTTTCAACTGGTCAGTGCATCAACAGTCCTTGTGAGTATGGCCTCTATTTCATTAAAGGTAGTGGATTCAGCAAGTTCAGATGAACTTTAAATAAAATGGGTTCGGGGACCTGAACCTGGTCCCCATTGAAATCAATGGGGTACCGAACTTTGGGGGGCTGTTCTGTCTCTGAGCCACCGACACATTCCACCCTCCCAGCAATTTAACAATACATAGCTATTCCTGATCTCTGTAAAATTGATGTGAGTGGGGTGTCAATCTCAGATGCCACAGCCTCCAGCCAATGGTAATGATTCGTGCTGGAGGAGAAGGGGTTCTATACTAAGAAGGGGGAGCCTCTCTGGATTCCCCCTCCATGTGACTTTGAAGTTACTGGAGAGGGGTATGGAGGAGGATAACCTAGGAGGGAAGGAGAAAGAGATGACCCACCGGGCAAAGAGGATGCTGTCTAGCAGGGGAATAGGTAGTAGTGAAATGGGGTGAAAGCACCCCACACCCCCTCTTGGTGCACCAGAGGTGCCTCATCTGTATAGGCCCCCTGTTCCCCCAATAAGTCCTCTGGCACCCCTAAAAAAAAGCAACAGACTCTTACCTAAGAGCAAGTGGTTAACAGCCCCTATGCCTGGTGCCCTGACTGGTTGACTTTGCGTGGGAGGGGTACACATTTTTTTATTTCAAAGATTCAAAACATAATGGTATTTTCATTAAATTAAACTTTCCAGCTTTTTCAGCATGACTTTTTAAAATGAAAAAAGCAACAAAGAAGTCACTGTCATTCATTTGACTCTAGCTGATGAGGCAAATGAAAAACTCTAATGCGATAAGGAAAAAACTCTCATGGAGCAGATCATTCTTGCATGGCTATCTATCTCAGATGCTCTAACAGGTACAAGGTTGTTTTGTATGTGTTCGCTGAATCATGCAAGATATTTTCTCTTGAGAGAAATTCTCTTATGTGAGAATGATCTCGCACTGAAGGGAATGTTGGGTCCAATATTATTTTATTTCTGACTTTTTCAAGCCTGTGGGGAGATTTCCTTACTTTATGTCATGCTGACACAAGCTTAAAGGATAATTGATGATTGGCAGTGTGTGTTGTTAAACAGTTACTTTAACGTTGTTCTGGAAAGGGTCCTAACCCACTAGGCCCGATAGCATAACACTGTTTTCTATCACACAAAGTTTCAAGAGTAAAAAGGTAAATATGGAAACATAAAAGTTTGACAGCAGATGGAGACTACATGGCTGCACTTTTGTGTATGTTTTCTATATTTGATGATAGATATACAGTATACTTATCCTAGGCATGTTTAAATTCAATATTTATTTTTCAACTACCACTGCTGGAAATTAGTTCCAAGAACCAAGCTCTTTAAAACAGCTACCATAACAGAGTTTCAAACCTGGGCCACCTAGGTGAAAACAAGGAGTCACTAGTACTTTGTTATGGAGCTTACCAGCAGCATTAGGAAATGGGTTAGGGTGACACAAACCTGAACCCCTGTCAGAGAGGATCATTTTAAGTTAACCTCTAGTGATACAAGATGTTCATGAACTTAGTAGTGATCTAAAGTTTGACACCAGGATCCTTATATCAGCCTACCTCTTTCCTTTCATACCTAGCAATACCGTTGCATCTCAATAAATTGGAACAGGGTTTCCCAACTTGTGGTAGTACTACCACTGGTGGTAATCAAGTTATCCTCCATGGGTACTCAAGACTATCATTTGTAAAAGGTGGGAAGCACTGCAGTCAAAATATTGCTCCATAAGGATCTGTTGGAAAGCCTGGTCTACAATATGCAGGTGTGAACCGTTTAGGGATAATGTTATTGTTAGAAAAAGAGCTTGTGCAATTGTAACATTGATAATAGGTTTAAACTTTGACCAATCCAGTCCAATCTGAATTAATTTATAGTATTGTAAGTGGAGTTCGATTTTAAGCTAAATTTAAATTGTAAGGGTATCCTTGAAGCTAAATGTATATATAGCCTTATCTCGGCTTACACACTAGCAGGACAGGTGCCATGCATCTATCACAAGTACATACACTGATGTATAGGAATGTGAAAGCATGATGTCATTGTACTATAATGTTCTTCTGTGATTGGTTGAAACATATGAATGTCCATAAATATTTGTAAGAAACGCCCATTTGTTTTACTATAAAATACTTGAGCCGAGATCGAAGGGGAAAAGGACCCTTCTTGAGAAGTATGGTATCATATGCTGTGTCTGTGTGATGTTTGGTCAGAGGGTGTCCCGAATTCAACAACCATTGACATAATCAAAGAGAAATGGCAATTTCCCAAACAACATATACATACAGCAGGAGTCCCTTTTAAAAGTGGACCTCCACCCTCCCGGGCATTTGTATTGATACTTTAGATGGAAAACTGGTAGAACTCTATGAAAAAAAGGCTGGAAACCCTGGACTAGAATGTCTTTAAAAAGTTGATATATTTCAGCAATTTAATTAAAAAAGTGAAGGCTGGGCACTACGAGTACCTTGTGGTGCCATTTGGCCTTTGTAATGCCCCAGCAGTCTTCCAGGATTTTGTGAATGAGATCTTCAGAGAATTTTTAGGTTACTTTGTTGTCATGTATTTAGATGAAATCTGATTTTTTCCCCTAATCTTGTAGGAAGTACGTCCAGCAAGTTTTGCAGAAATTACATGAGAATTGCCTCTATGCTAAACTTAAGAAGTGTGTGTTTGAGGTATCCCAAGTCCCTTTTCTTGGTTACATAATTTCTAATACTGGGTTGACCATGGATCAGTCCAAGGTCTCTGCCATCTTCCAATGGGAACAACCCAAGCATTTGAAAGTCTTGAAGAGATTTTTGGGCTTTGCCAATTTATATAGGCGATTTATTAAGAACTACCCCACCTTGGTAGCCCCCTTGACTGACCTTAGTAAGAAGGGAGCCTTCGTCACAGTTTGGTCAGATCAGGCCCTAAAGGGTTAAAAAACGCCTTTAGCTCAGCCCCTGTACTAGTCCATCCTGATACCCAGCGGGCATTTGTTGTAGAGGTAGATGCTTCTGAGCTGGGATGGAAGCGGTCTTTTTTCAGTGTAGTGGGACTCCTGAGCATCTGCATCCCTGTGCTTTTTTCTATGGGAAGTTTAGCTCAGCTGAGAAGAACTATGAAATTTGTAATCAGGAACTCCTATTTGTGAAATTGGCCTTCCAGGAATGGGGGCACTTGCTAGATGGGGCCCAGTTTCCAGTGATAGTCTATACTATACTACTTAGCATATATAGCGTCCGCTAAGAGTCCTTGGTAGGCCCGATGGTCTCTTTTATTCTAGATTCGATTTCACTATTACATACAAACCAGGTACCATAAATGTTAAGGCTGATGCCCTATCCCGTAGTTTCTCAGTTACTAAAAATCCTGGAGGATTCTGATCCCATTCTTCCACGTCATAGAGTGATTGCGGCCATTTAGCCTGACCTCTCAGTTGAATTAAGTCGGTTTCAATCTGATTGTCCTCCAGGGAAAACTGATAACCTTCTGCTTGTGCCCCTTTCCCACCATCTTGCAGTGTTGAAGCATTTCATGACTCTAAGACCATGGGACCGGAGTTAATAAAACTCTTTTGTCTCATCATGTTTGGTGGTCCTCTCTTAGGGAAGATACTCAGATCTTTGCTTAGGATTGCCAGACCTGCGCCCACCATAAGCCCCCGAGGTCTGCCCCAGCAGGGCCCCTAGTACTACAGTCTATTCCATCCCAGCAATGGACCCACCTGGTGATGGATTTCATTACCGATCTGCCATTAACTCAGGAGTTTACTATCATCTGGGTAGTGGTAGATCAGTAAGATGGCTCATTTTATCCCATTAAAGAAATTGCGCACTGCTCGGGAACTGGTGCAGCTCTTCTTGGATAACATCTTCCGTCTCTATGGTATCCCGGTGAATGTGGTCTCAGATAGAGGAGTTCAGTGCGTTTCACATTTCTGGAGAGCCATCTGTGTCCGACTGGGCTTCTCTGTCTCCCTTTCATCGGCCTTCCATCCTCAGTCAAATAGTCAGACAGAGAGGACCAGTCGCTAGAACTGTCAGGTCTGGAGTTCCTCCACAGCCTGGGAGCATGCCTCTCTTCAGTTCTGCTTTTGGCTGGCTCCCTTTCTGGGACTTTCTCCTGCTATATGCCGCTTCACCAGCAGATTTCTCTGCCCTGCAGAGGTGTTGGTAATCGGCCAGCACGTTGTGTGACTTACTGTTCTATATAAGATGATCCACCCATTTAGCAGTGGATCAGCATTGAATTGTCATCTTGAACTCCAAACCCAGGTCCCAGAACTCTGAACCCAGGACTCCTGCCACAGCTATTGTGTTTTCCGTCCCTGTCACAGTCTTGAATCCGTCTATGGGGTTTCATTGGATCTCTATTCATGTATGTTTCCTGGCCTCAGCAGCCAGAGTGTGTTTATGTTTGCCTGTATTTCTGCACAGCAGCCTTAGCACTCAGTGATCACCTTTATTCTTGTACAGTTATTGCAGTACGTGTTTGTTATATGTACACTTATGTAAATCTGTCACTAGTAAACACGGTTGCTGCATATCCACCTTTGTCTCGCAGCCTCAATTTCTGGTCATTCTCTACAATCGGGATTTCTCCATTGAGAAATCCATGACAAGAACAGTTTCTTTATTGTTTTGTCTCTGATGCTCAGACTGAATGTTCTAAGTATTTTCTTTTTGCTGAGTTGGCTTTTAATAATGCAATCATTTCTTCCACGGGTGTATCACCGTTTCGTTGTGTGTTTGGTAAGGATCTTACATTTTAGGCCCTCTCGGGTACGTCTTCAGGGTTGCAGGAGAATTTGGCTCAGGCTTCTGATCAGCAAAGGATTGTCATTTGCAAAAATCTGCAAGTGTGCATAACTTGCCTGCTATTCCAAGCATCTGCATGTTTTAATCCTTCTCAATAAGCTTATGTCACTGGAGGTCCGCTTTAAATCAATTTAAGTAACAAAAATAATACATTTTGGTGCCATCTAGGTCTTGTGTTTCAATCACAGTCACAATGCAATTTCTGAGCAAATAAATGTGTGTAATTTAATAAAAAGCTGCTTCTGCTGCATCTGGCGCTGCTTCAACCAGAGCGTCCGGTGCTGCATCATTTTCAGCACTATAGTTAAATAAGATGCATTGGCGTTTTTTTAGTTTTTAAATCTGACGCTGAGTGCCACTGAGGCAAAAAAAAAAGTGGCGCTGCGTGATGCTGACTCACAGGCAAGTTTTTTCATTTTACATCAGTACTTGCATGTGAGTTCTGTCTGCTTTTTAGCCTGTCCGGATATATATATATATTATATATATATATATATATATATATTTATATTTAATTATAACACATTTTTTATCCCTATCACTAGGGGAAAACTATGAAAAAACTGGGAATTTGGACTGAGGTGGGTTTTTATCGGTTCATGATGAAAATGATGTCAAAGACATTAGAGGAAGATTCCGAGATTCTTAAGAAAAACCTGCGGTTTGACAGTGTGCCCGTGAGAATCTACCAGCCCAGAGCACCCAGTGCCGGAGAAAGAAAAGCAGTTGTGTATTTTCATGGAGGAGGGTTTATAATGGGAAGTGTTGGTAAGCAATTCAAATATATACTAAGAAATTAGAAGTAAGATGTGTTTGAAGCAAACCTGTTGTCAGTATGCAAATGGCTTTGTTATCATTGCTGCCAGTGTGACAAACCGACCTTTAGTACTGATTTGATTTAATAGGTTAGCTTAACCAAAACAAATGCCTTAATGGGACAGTCGGGGGGCAGAATCCCCCAATCTCCCATAACTGGCAGCACGCAAAAACCCCCCAATCTTTCGATAACAAGCAGTGTGGCAGAATACCCCCAATCCACTATAACAGGCCTTGTGCAGAATTCCTCTAATATCCTATAACAGGCAGTGTGCAGAATCCCCCAATCTCTTATACTGGGAAATCTGTCCCCACAACCCCCTACACCAAGCAGCAGGGCAGGCATTCACACTAGGCGTACCCGGGCAAGCGCCCACCTCATTCCCTCTACCCTGGGCAGCCCCTATGCATGATGCAGGGTTGTGCAGTAACCAGGACTAAGTATTGGCCTTTGGAGAGCCTTTCTTTTTGTCAGTCCTATTCTTTGTTTCTTTCCTTCTATTATTTTCTTTATTTCTTTCCTTCTTTCTTTCCAGCTATTTTTTGTTTCTTTCCTTCCAGTCTTTGTCTTTTGTTCTTTCCATCTATTTTTTGTTTCTGTCATCTCTTTCTTCTTTCCTTCTATTATTTTTTTTCTGTCATTCTTTCTTTTTCTATTTTTCTAATCCTTATATTCTTTCTTTCTTTCCCTCCATCAATTTTTTTCTCTCATTCCTTCTATTTCTCTTTGCTGATATTTTTTTTCTTTCTTTGTTTCTGTCATTCATTCTATGCTTTTGTGATGGGCAACACTACACATAGAAAACATTAGAGCCCTGTCAGTGGAATAGGCCCCTGATAATGATAGGAACTTAAAATAATCCTAGTTAAACCAGTTAGATGCATAACTTGGGGATCATTACATCATTAATCCACAGGATGGCAGTGTTGCCTAAGAAATGAACCGAACTAATATTAAATAGTCTAGTGTTCCTCTAAATTAAGATAAATAGAGACTTAGCCAGGTGGCATTGGCAACATTACCTGTCCTGCCATTGGTTGAGTCTCGCAACTTAGTTTGTTAAGGCAACAATACAGAGGTTATATAAGGGAAAACCCAACTCTTCTAGAGTGTTCTAAGTTCTGAGTACCCCCATGAGGGGAAGCGTTAATGTAGTGGAGGCGCTGAGATACAGCCATGGAAGAAACCTGTGGATTGTAACTGATTGCTGTAACCAATGGATATTGCCTGTAACTGGACTATGCTGTTTGTCATGGATGGAAGCCTTTCAATAAAGACCCTGTTGTTTGCACCAAGGAGTGTCATCAATGGAGACCAGCGTCGACTGAATCGGTAAGTGCACCCCCACCCCAAATATGCCACACCAACCTGGGTCGCCCTACCCTAGGTCCAAGAACCCCCCTCGCTTCTCAGAGCGCGTGCCCACACTTTTTTCTTTCCATTCATTTTTTTATATTTCCTTTTTTTTCAGCTATTCATTCTATGATGTCATTTCTTTTTTCTCTCTTTCTTTTTACCTGCTTTTTTTCTCTCATTCTCTTCGATTCTTTCTATTTTTATTTCTCCTTCTTTCTGTCATTTCCTCTATTCCATTCAGGGCCGAATTAAGTGTGGTAGAGGCCCCTGGGCACAAAATCTGGTGGAGGCCTCAGATACAGTATTTTTACCTTTAAAATTATAGTTCGGCGGGTGCCTGCCACACGCCCACTTACTGGAACATCAGATCGAGTCCCTTGTGCCACCCTTGTGCAGGTGCTTCAACTTTGCCATTCTGGATGGGGGTAGTATAGTCACCCAGCTGGTCCAGCAGAAAACAGTTCCCTGCCAGCGGCTGTGCTTGGTGGCTTATGTGCAGTGAGTGGCCACCTATTGACACCCACCCTCATCACTGTAGCGTTGCTGGCGGCGGCTTTGCTGCTCTAGACTCTCCGTCCTGTCCTGTGGTGGCTTTGGCTGAAGGTTTGCAAAAACATAAAAAGGCTTGCCCAGGCACCCGGGGGTCCTCCACTGATGCTGATAGCTTTGTTGCTGGCCCCGTGACCCATCAGACCAAAGATTGAAAAGGCTCCTGGACCAGACCATAACTCAAAGGTTGGTGGAGGCCCCCTTTGCAGGGCAAGTGGTGGAGGCCCCCGGGCTCGCACCCCTTGCGTCCCCTCATAATCCGGCCCTGATTCCATCTATATCTTGTCATTCCTTCTATTATTTTTTTCTTTCTATTCTTTGGCATTATTCACCATACATGTAACTTTATCACTGTGTATGGAGTATCATACAAATACATTTTCATACCGGTATAAGCAATTATTACAGTCTGTGATACATAGAGGAAAAATGATACCAATCAGGCTAAATACATCAGAGTATGCAAAAGCATAAGCCAACTTTACTATAGGCAAATAGAAATAATATGATGTCACTGCCACACCTATGCAATGACTGACTGCATGCTATTTTGCAGAGAGGCACAGGGCAAAAAGTGTTCAGGACAATTTGAAAAGCGAAAACATCCATTTCTAGTTCTACACCCTAAGAAGGGAGTATCAGCAGGGGCTTTGGCCAAACGTGTTTCACAAGTTCAGTGGGTTTTGGTCCGCTTAAGCAAAATGCTGTACACAGACCATATTACATGTGAACCTGGGCACTCACACAAAGTTTCTGGGATCACGTCCCCTTCCTCAAAGAAATTGCACCCATGCACCACAAAGCGGCCTATTGAGACTCTATTGCCCAAGAACCCACATAAACCAGGAGCTGGCTCTGCCATGCAGTCTGGCAAAGAATACCCCTAATCACTCCATAACAGGAAGTATGCAGAATCCCTCCAATCAATCCATAACATGCAAGGTGCAAAATTACGCCCACTCACTCCATAACAGGCAGTGTGCAGAATTCTCCCCAATCTCCCTATAACAGGCAGTGTGGTAGAATTCCCCAATCCCCTAAAACAGGCAGAGTGGGTGACCGATGCTCTGTGCACCAGCCCCTGGCCACCAGCATTGTGTGGCCCACAGCTGCTCCCATTCATCTGGGCCACCTCCAGAAGTGACACCAGAACTGGAGCGAGTGGCCAATGCATTGTAGACAGCCTAACAGAATTTAGAGTCTGTGTTTCCGACTGCCAGTCCCCCCTGGAAATAATAAGGCAGCAAGGAGCTTAATTGAAGCCTGTCCCATGTGCCTCCTCTCCATTTCGTGCAGTGTGTTATAGATCCTGTTGCATGTGTCATAAGTTTTTGCCCCTGCTTTCCATTGTTACAGGGCTAGACTACGAATGTGGCTGCATATGCTCTCCTGTCACTCTCCTGCATAATTATAGGGCATTCATGGCCAGATGGTTAAAAATTCAATCTTGTCCCCAGAGGCGGCGTGCGTGGGGTCTGGTTCACTAGAATTAACCATGGCACCAGTTGCGTCTGGACGGACAAAGTAAAGAAAACACATGGAAGCTTGTCAGGCATTATTCTATTATGTTAGTTCAGGATTACTTCTGCCTTTTACAATTTCTGTACAATGCCTGAAAGTATGTAATAATTTCTGAATCTGTAATAAATAAACAATATATTAAAAAAAAAAATCAATCTTGTGACCAGATGGTTGTAGGTTACATTCCTGGCTGGAACATGACTGAAGTGCTCTTGAGGAGGGAACCTAACCCCCCAACTGCTCCCTGAGCACTGTGGTTATAGCGAGCCACAGCTCCGGCCATGTGTTTGTCTCACTGAAAGCAGGGCCGACCCTAGCATAAAGGGCACCCTGTGCGAGACTGCAAGATGGTGCCCCCAAACACACTTCTGCACTTCCTCACAACCGGTCTACAGCCCCACATGGTTACTGACATCATGGGGTTCACCAGAAGCCCCCTGTGCATAACCTAGCATGAAGCCTGATGCCAGGCCGAGGTGCAGAAGCATTCCCTAGCCATTGATTAACTGCCTCATGTGAGGGGTGTAGAAATGTAAGGCAGTGGGGTTGCAATACAGAATAGGGGGAGTTCCTCCAGTACCAGGAATGTTGCTAGAGGCAAACGGACCAGCAGCAGCACTTTTGACTGCCGGCCTGCTTTTAAGTCGACCAAAACCTGTATTTGCCAGCCCTGAAGTCTTAAAGTGGACCAACACCCAGGATTTTGACTATCCTGGGTCTTGGTCCACTTCGGTGGGGCACCCCCGATCGGGGTGCCCCGCTGTGTGAAACCCCCCCGATCACCCTAAAAACTCACCTCTCCCCGCTCCCAGCGACGACGGACAAGGGATTTGACAGCCGCGGACAAGCGGCTCCTCCGCCGCCGCCTCCCGCGCGTCCCTCTTGACGCGCGTGCGCCCGCCTAGAGGGGCGCGAGGGAGGTTTCACCCCGCGGGACATCCCGATCTCGGATGTCCCACGGGGAGGGAGGTGATCGGCCCGGGAATCTAATAGATTCCCGGGCCGATCACCCGAGGGTGATGGTCCACTTTAAAGACTGAATCCCTATTCCCATGCACTGGCCACATCCCCAGCTTTGCCAGCTGATGCACCAGAGGGATACCGAGGCTGCCAGCTGTTCCCCGCCCCCTGGCTTGGGTTCTGTGGATAAAGAGAGTTCCACTCCCTGCATTAATATATACAGCTTTGGGTGCTGATGGTATGAAAGGCTGAGAATGTGCCATGCAATCAAACTGGTGGGTGGGGGTGTGATCAAACTGAAGTGGGAGATACAGCTGCCTTGCACCCCCTGACTATGGGCGCTCTGTGTGATAGCACATCTTGCACAAGCCTGGCCCTAACTGCAAGGATGGGTTAAATGCAGTGTGTGTATTCAAACGTAACTCAAACAAACTATTAGCGTCCCTTTCTATCTTTGTTTTTCAGACTCAGCTGACTATTTTTGCTACTATATTGCAAAGAACTGTGGAGTAATAGTAGTGTCCGTTGGGTAAGACTTTTTAGTAATATTTTATACTACTACTAAGACATTTGAAACTGGAATTTTAGCCAAAACTGTTGTAGTTTTGGGGAGTGTAGAAAAAGTTAGTGCTTCTTTTAGGATGTTCCATGCTTACTCTGCTCCTCAACAGTACAATGGTTTAAGAAAGTATAACACAACTGGTGTGAGGGCACTACACAAAGATGTATTAAACAATGGGTGATCCATGAATTCCACAACTACTATTCATTAAAACAAAAACCAAAAACCTGGAATTCACACCTGGGCACTCCATTCAAAATAATTGAAAATTTATTGAAGCGCAATCATTAAAAAACACATAAAACACACATCCAACAAGGGTTAAAAACAAACAAAACCTGGATAAATAATCAATTAATATTTCAAATAACAATTAATATAATAATATGTACAGATCTAGTAATAACTGTGGTGAGAGTTTCCTAGCAGATCTTACTATTATCACAGAAGTATTATATAAAGAATGCTCCTGCCCCCAACTGGTTATCCATGATAATTACACCCACAATAATTCTCCTAATAAATATATATACTTATAAATTACTTAAAAAACCTAATAGTGCTAAATCCATGATACTTCTATCCACCAAATATATATCTATGTGTAAAAAAAGGTGTAATACTGAATGTGACTAATATAAATAATCATAAAGTGCAACGTGCCTATCTATTGGATAATACAAAGCTAATACATCTCCTATTTTTTTTTTTTAAATAGGAGATGTATTAGCTTTGTATTATCCAATAGATAGGCACGTTGCACTTTATGATTATTTATATTAGTCACATTCAGTATTACACCTTTTTTTACACATAGATATATATTTGGTGGATAGAAGTATCATGGATTTAGCACTATTAGGTTTTTTAAGTAATTTATAAGTATATATATTTATTAGGAGAATTATTGTGGGTGTAATTATCATGGATAACCAGTTGGGGGCAGGAGCATTCTTTATATAATACTTCTGTGATAATAGTAAGATCTGCTAGGAAACTCTCACCACAGTTATTACTAGATCTGTACATATTATTATATTAATTGTTATTTGTAATATTAATTGATTATTTATCCAGGTTTTGTTTGTTTTTAACCCTTGTTGGATGTGTGTTTTATGTGTTTTTTAATGATTGCGCTTCAATAAATTTTCAATTATTTTGAATGGAGTGCCCAGGTGTGAATTCCAGGTTTTTGGTTTTTGTTTTAATGGTTTAAGAAAGTACTCATCCCCATGGATTTTTTCCTATTTTGTTAAATTACAACCTATATTTAAATGTATTTTTTAATCTAAATTATGCAGGATGCATCTGCACAAAATAGTCTAATTAAAGTAAAGTGAAATAAGAACAATATATATACACAAAACATTTTGGAATAAAAAATCTGAAAATTGCCATGTGCATATGTATTCATCCCCTTTGCTACAAAGCCCCTAAAATGTTCTGGTGCAACCAATTACCTTCAGAAGTCACATGCTTAATAAAATGAAGTCCACCTGTGTGCAGTCGAAATGTGACATTGTCTATCAGTATGTACACACCTTTTCGTGTAGGCCCCATAAGCTGCAACAGCAAGGGTCACCACTAACCAACATGAAGACCAAGGAGCTATCCAAACAAGTCAGGAACAGAGTTGTTGAGAATTACAACTCAGGATTGGGTTATAAAAAAATATCCAAAGATCTGATGATCTGACCTGTGACCCAATAGGTTGTTTTTTATGTTGCCCATGTTTATGTTGAGCTTAGCACAAGGAGCACAAGGAGAGGAACAGGTGAGTGGAGTGTTACAAAATGCTTGATCTTGGCACTAATATTAGCATTTCATTTAGGTATCGGCTAGCACCAGAATACATCTACCCCATCCCATTTCAGGACTGTCTGAATGCCACCATCCATTTCCTGAAAACTGCAACAGAATATGGTGTTGATCCCTCCCGTGTTATTACTTGTGGCGAAAGCTCGGGGGGTAATCTTGCAGCTGCTGTGACACAAGCTCTTGTCATTAGGAAAGATATTCCGAAACCCTTAGCCCAGGTGTTAATATACCCTGTACTCCAAATGATCGTTGACCACCTGCCTGCGCACCAACAAAACGCCACGGTCCCCCTGTTATTTAAGAAACATACTATATTCTTCACACTAAACTATATCAGGGGAGGGGACATGTCTGCTTCAAAAAAAATAAAGAACGGTAACCAGATTCCTCCTGAACATAGGAAAAAACTTTCTCTATGGATAAATGATGATAATATTTCAGAAAATTTTAAGACCAGAGGTTACAAACCCATTGTGATTGATGCCTTTAACTCCGAACTGTATGAAATATTGAAGCCTGCATTTGAGCCATCATGCTCACCCTTACTAGCTGAGAACTCTATGATAAGCAACCTACCAAGCTCCTATATTTTAACATGTGAGTTTGATGTTCTGCGTGATGATGGAATACTGTACAAAAAGCGTCTAGAAGACAATGGGGTCCCTGTCACTTGGTACCATGTCAAAGATGGCTTCCATGGAATCATCAGCTTATCCTATATGTCCAAGGTTGACTCTGGAACAAAGGCTTTGGACAATCTAGTTAACTTTATAAAAGATGCCTGATGTTTAATAGAATTCTGAATATGATTGTAACTTGATGTAGAATAAAATTTATTTCGCAAGAGTACACAAGGATTTTTTTTCCAGCTGGTTACAAGGGAGAATTATGGGGGGGGGGGATACAATTTGAAATAAATAAAGTGATTCTAAAGATTGTAACTTGATGTAGAATACAATGGCTGAATGATATACAGTAGGTATACTGGATATCCTTTTGTACAAAGTGTTACCGTAATCAAATCCCATTGAGCAAACCCCCCAATAATAACATGATTTATAGATTCTGAAATGAAAACTGTCATTTGTTGTATTTGCATAAAAGGTCACATTTACTAACTAAAATCTATTTTAAGAAAAAAAAATATCTTAACAAGCCAAGTTACATGGTAATATAGCACACCTTCACAGTTCTTGTATCCATTGAACTTGTAAGTCTTTGGAGAGTTTCTGCTTTCATTTCTTTGCAGGATGTCAGGATAGCCTCCCAGGATTGCTTTTTTTTAAATGTAAACTGCCTCACGCCCTCATATATCTATTCATTGAGGATACTCTCAAAGGTTCTCAATAGGGTTGAGGTCAGGGGAGGATAGTGGCCACACCATGGCATGAAGATGATTTTGCTATGGAAGGCATGGTACCATGGAAGAAAGTGGTCAGTCAGAAACCTTTATGTAGTTTGGCAAGGTCATTTTCACTCCTTTAGGTGGGCTAAATGGGCCTACCAGCTCTCTCCCTAAGATTCCAGCCCAAAACATGACTTTGCCACCTCTTCACTGGTGTCATAGCTATCATGCTGGCCATTCATCCACTGCTCATCTTTCTGGACAATCCAGGGTTGTACAGCACTCATCAGTAAACAAGAATTCTTTAAAGTGGACCAAAACCCTTCTCAGGTGGCCCAGGAGTCTATAAACCCCCGCCGATTATCCATTAAAGCCTACTTGATCTCCAATCCAACTGAGCATGTGTGGGCCATGTTTGCACTACACCATACCTTTAGCCAGGTGACCACACCAGGAATTTGTGAATGGGTGGCGAAAGCGTGCCCCCCCTGAAAGAGGCTAGTGGGGATGCACTCATCGGGCTGTTTGGCTGCATTCGGCCCTTAACTGAAAGGGGCGAATGGAGCCAAACACTATGCGCTGCAGGACTGGGAAAAGGTCAGTTTTTCTGGCAATCTGGGGGGTTTCACACAGCGGATCATCCAAAATCAGGATGCCCCCCTGGAGGTGAGCACTAAATAGTCACAATTCACTTTAAGATTAGACTACATGTATGTCTGGGCCCACTGCAACCATTTCTGTCTGTGGCTATTGATGGGGGTGGCTGAATAGTAAGTTTATGCACAACTGCAAGCCTCTGGGTGATCCTACACCTTGAGGTTCGCTGGATTTCAGAGGTACCAGCAGCTTCAAATACATGTTTGCTGCTTGGTAATTACATTTTAGCAGCTGCTCTTGTAAAGCCCCGGGTAATACTGTGGCTGCTACCGTTGGCGTCCTCCATAACATGACTTCTGGACCTGGATACAGTGCCCTCTTACTTTTTAACAAACTTGGCACCTGGGCAATGACCTGGCCTCCCTGGTCCTAAAAACTGCCTTGGCAGAAGCTAAAAAAGGGCACTTCAATAGATCAAAAGGCCAACCCAAAGATAGATGATAATAAAACAAGGGTAGCTAAGTCTTAACTGTAAAGAGGAAGGCATAGCCCTTAAATAGTAAGTCCACTTTCAATGGAAGTGTAGGTTTTTGTAGTGCCAAAATTATGTCCTTTTATTTAATAAAAGGTGTGCTTTATGGGAGAAGTTTTCACCTGCAACCTGTTGCCATTGGTAACATACACTAATCTGTACACCAAGAGGAGAGAAGTGTTACGGATTTCTCAAGGGAGAAATCCACTAATAAAGAGTGACCAGTAATTTGAGTACTGCAAGGCAGAGAGACTATTGGGTTGATTCAAAGAAACATGTAACAGCTTGGATTTGGCTCACGATCATCCTATTTTTCACGTCCGCTCGTGCGTTCGTATGAACTTGCGAGTGATTCAATAAGCAAATACGTTTCTATCCTAAAAGATACGTCCGTTCGTATGATATCTCCCGAACTTGCCTCAGTCAGTTGGCAATCGTAAAAATCACGTTCATGTGCTCACTTGTTGCGGCGGCAGCCTGTTTTTTCGGCTGCTTCCATCGTCAACCTCTTCCAATTACTTGCGTTTGCCTCTGGCTTTCATTGGTTTTTGGCCTCTTAGATTCGTGCGTTCGTATGTTTATAAGATCTTGCGCATGCGCACCCTCAACCAGAAACTTACCTAAACCCCTTAGCGCTTGCATCCAACTTCATTTCTCGGTCCCTCAAACTTACCTAAACCCCTTAGCGCTTGCATCCAACTTCATTTCTCGGTCCCTCAAACTTACCTAAACCCCTTAGCGCTTGCATCCAACTTCATTTCTCGGTCCCTCAAACTTACCTAAACCCCTTAGCGCTTGCATCCAACTTCATTTCTCGGTCCCTCAAACTTACCTAAACCCCTTAGCGCTTGCATCCAACTTCATTTCTCGGTCCCTCAAACTTACCTAAACCCCTTAGCGCTTGCATCCAACTTCATTTCTCGGTCCCTCAAACTTACCTAAACCCCTTAGCGCTTGCATCCAACTTCATTTCTCGGTCCCTCAAACTTACCTAAACCCCTTAGCGGCTGCATCCAACTTCCTTTCTCGGTCCCTAAAACGTAAGAAAATCACATAATGTACATATGTCTATATGTTTCTAAGCGTGTTGTTTCTGGTTTGTGTTATTTTTTGGGTGTGTGCATATTAGAAAAGACACAAATTTGGAAGGCTTAAAATCGAATTTATTTAAATTATTTGCTTGGTTTTGTTGGAAGTAATTTTCAAAACCTCTTTTTTTTTTTGGGTAGTTTTTTTAAAAATTTTTTTTGGGCTCGGTAAAACACATCTAAAATTTATTTTTGTTTTTAACAGTAAAACACATTTTTTTTTTTTTAAAGTGTTTTTGTAAAAAACTTTTTTTTTTGGTTTTTAAAAAATGCCAACAAAAAACTTTTTAACATTTTAAAAACTTGAACAGCAAGTTAAACAAAGGAGCCAGGACCAAGGGCACTATTCATCATCCTCTTCTTCATCTGTTGGCCCCAACGTCGCCTGTATGGCCAGCAGCTCGGCCACCAACTCCTTCATTCTTTTTTTTTTGCCCGCCAAAGTTTGGGGGATCATCCCTGTAACCAATAGAGAAAGATACATAAATAGGAGTCCCAGACCGGTTTGTATGCTGGAAATAGATTTAGGGTTAATCAAATACATGTAAATGCATGACATATGTCATTCTTCCAAGGGATACAGTTAATGCATTTCACACAGGTAAGTGTTTAAACTCCTTAAACCGGACCTTCCACATTATTTTATGAAAACCAATAACTATTCACAAATGATTCTGCACCACCTCAAAGTTAAATAGGGTTTTTTTGGGATTACAGCGCCGCCATCTGGACTCTGAAGCATAACACTTAATGAGGAGTGGAGAGTTGGATAAAGTACAGGGGAGTAGCTTACAGTGTTGCGTTGGGAATCCCGAGCATAGCTGGGTTGAGGGAAAGGTCATCACTCACACAATGCATGGCAGCACCTTCCTTTTTTCAATCTGTATCCCATGCTGCCTGTAAATATTGCGCATTCCATATTCCCCAATATTGGTTTGGTTCAGTCTAATAACATGCATTAGATGGGTGAAGGGTGTTTTTCCATGGTTCTAATCTGTAGGTACAGTGTGATGGCTAATTCTTTGGTTCTTAATACTAGTTAGGGTCCTCTTTAAGCTAACGAAGTGCCCACATGAAAGTGTGAACTACACATTGACTACGCCTTTAGTTATGTGTGTGTTATTAGCTAACCAAACATTAATATGAATAATGGCATGGAGACTTACGGAGTTGGTGGCCGACAGATGGCTGGTTGGGGCCAACAGGCTGCCCTTGGTCCTGGCTCTGCTGTGAAGAAGTCCCTGGAGAAACATGTGACATTTGGTTAGTACTTGTAGAGAGTCACTATTCCCAACATATCTGGCTCCCAGTCTGGCTGACATCACTCACCTTCGCCAGGATCGACTTCCAGCATCTCTGCTGCCTCCTCCTCCACTATCTCACCCGCTCCAGAAGCTACAAATACATAATAAAGGATAACTTAGTTTTTGGCCTGCCATGTATATCTTTGTGCCTATACATGAAGAGTGACATACCAGAGCCTTCCCCATGCGTGGCCAGGTATGACTCCACGCCCACGCGGTTTGGCCCCTCCTCTGTGGTAAGGTCCAGGGGCTGGTCTGAGGAGGCCACAGAGGAGGGGTAGGTCCGTCGCCCGGGAGATCCACCACCTTCACTCACAGATGCAGACTCATGCAGCACTGGTCGGCCTGTACGCCTCCGGGTGCGGCGAATTCTGAAATCCATTTCCAACACTACCAAAGAAAAGTCATTATAAATAAAGGCATAACTTATACATTTGGAACATATACCATGCAATTGCTTTGTACTTACTTGGAAAATGGAATCCAAAAAACCTCCGCACCCGGGGCATGTGCAGACGTTTCAGGTCCGACCAATGCTGCATTATCTGGGTGTGAGTGAAGGTGGTGCTAGTCACACGGTGGATCTCCGCGATGATCTCCCGGGCGATGTCCCTTTTCTCGCACACATTGGGCGCGAAGTCATACCGGCGTTGAAGCATGATCTGAAAAACATAATGGACACAGAGATTTTACTTTTTTACACACACACACATATGTGTTGCATCACAAGTTGAGAATTTCATGTCATTAACACACACATTTCTAGTGGCAGCCATTTTTGGGGAGTGCCTTAAAGAGGACGTTGACTGTGAATGAGAGTCTGGTCTTAGGTTATATGTATCACACACCATGTACATACAGATAAGAGCCAACATCAAGAATCAGCCCACCTGCATCTATGGCATGTTAGGATGGTTTAAACATCCAAGATGTAGGCTAATGCTTAGGCTTTTGGACCACGTGTGTGGCTTCCCGTTGTGTTTTTATGGCTTAGGAAAACAGTGTTCCTCAAACATCCGCATCAAGGTCCGAGACAGGCCAGGTTTGCCAGCTCGCCCCGCTACTCCACAGGTTAATTAACTGTTGCTAAACCGGAGCAATTGGCCGAATTAGGACATCAGCATAGACAGGTGAAAACGTGGCCAGGCTCGGCCCTTGAGGATGAAGTGTGAGGAGCCAGTGATTAAACATTAAGAGACCCCAAACTAGTTCCAAACGCATCATTTACATTTAGGCCATCATTGACTATTAGATTAAAATGCACAGGCAGCCACTTACCAGCATGAGGATCTCTTCCTGTTGACGGGTGAAGATAGTGGGCGCCATCTTTATGCTTCTTCAAGGCAGCAGATAAGTGAAACCCCAGCGGTTTCCTGGTTCCGCTCGAACGTACGTTCGTACGAGCGCGTAGTCGTGCGCATAGGCGTCACACGCTGGGCTCATTATTTAAAGGTCCCTGCACCCAAAGCTCATTCTCTTTGAGCATTTGTGTAAGATGGCACCTAAAAAGCCTATGAGCAAGCGACCCCAGCAAAGCAAGACCGCGGAGGGCCCAACAACAAGGTCCCAGCAAGGTAGGAGAAAGCTGAGAGGCAAGACTCCCACCTCGGCCCCACCAAGGGACCCTGGACCCTCAGGAACCAAAAAAAGGGGCCCCAAGCCCCGTGCCCCTGCAGCCAAAAAGCAGCCAACTGCAGCACCCACCACCTCTGCCCCCAGAAGAGGCAGCACAAGGGAGCCCACACCGGCCATGCCTTCAAGTAGGGCAGTTCGGCAACCCAGGCCCCGCAGCAGGGCCCGAACCCCATCCAGGGCCAGAAGCCCATCCAGGGCCCGAAGCCCAGCCAGAGGCCGCCGAACCCCATCCAGGGCCCGAAGCCCAGCCAGAGGCCGCCGAACCCCATCCAGGGCCAGAAGCCCAGCCAGAGGCCGCCGAACCCCATCCAGGGCCCGAAGCCCAGCCAGAGGCCGCCGAACCCCATCCAGGGCCAGAAGCCCAGCCAGAGGCCGCCGAACCCCATCCAGGGCCAGAAGCCCAGCCAGAGGCCGCCGAACCCCATCCAGGGCCCGAAGCCCAGCCAGAGGCCGCCGAACCCCATCCAGGGCCAGAAGCCCAGCCAGAGGCCGCCGAACCCCATCCAGGGCCAGAAGCCCCTACAGGGCCCGCCGAACCCCATCCAGGGCCAGAAGCCCCTACAGGGCCCGCCGAACCCCATCCAGGGCCAGAAGCCCCTACAGGGCCCGCCGAACCCCATCCAGGGCCAGAAGCCCCTACAGGGCCCGAAGAACCCCATCCAGGGCCAGAAGCCCCCGACCTGGCACCAGCCGGGAACATAGCCCCCCAAGAGGGCCCCGAATTGCAACCATGACCACATCTACACCTGGAAGTTCGGTGGCCAGCCACGCAAGAACACCCAGTCCCTTGGCCAGTCCAGTCCAGTCATTGGGAAGCCACCAATCCGGCCATTCCCCTACCCAGCCCCAGGCCATAATGTCACCACATGTGTCTGCACACATGGAGGAGCAGCCAAGCCAACCATCTGGCCGCACATTGCGCCGCGGCCAGTTGAGTGGGAGATTCTCCCATGACCAAAATATGGCATTGGCTAGTGGCCTTACATTATACTATGACGAGCTATATGGGAGCAAATCCAAACACACCACAAAGCAGCGCAAGATGGAATTGTTTGAAACCATCCTCCGACAAGTAAATGCAGCGGGGGAAGAGAGGAAAGATGTGTCCCAAATTCAGAAGAAAATCTCTGATCTGAAGTATGCTGTACGGCAAAAAGAAATTAAAAGGCATAATTACAGGTAAATAAATGTTTTCGCTAAATATAATGTTTTGGATGTACTGTATGCACCTTTTCTGAGTACCAAACGATTTTCTCTTTTCAGCATGAAAACTGGAGGTGGCTTTCCATCTAAATTGGAGTTTACCCCTGCTGAGGAGATTGTGCTTGGACTTCTCCATCCGGTCGCGGTCGGTGGACATGCTGGTCTAAGGGACACAGACTCACCGACCCGTACCCACGGTGAGTACTCTTAAATCTGCATGTTTGCCTGTTTGCTAAATAATCTACAGTTCACTAGTAACAAGATAACGGGATGCCCCTATGGTTTGCCTTGCTTGGCCTCGCACTACTGTGCCTGTTTGTGTCCTCTTTTGGTCCCTGGGAATCACACATTTAGGCCCACAGCCATTATGGCAAAGATCAAATGTCCAATTGGATTGTTAAAGTCATGAAGTTTCTCAAGAAAAGTGATATATTTGGAATCAATCACCAAACACACATCATTATGTATGGGTTGCCTTTTGGTTGTGTGAGTTGTGTTTGAGTTAACAATTTAATTAGCCACCCCCAAACATATCTGACCTAGAGCAGCGAGACTCAACTGGCGGCCCGGGGTCCCAATGCGGACCTTGGCACCAGATTCCAGGACCCCTGCCCAGACAGCCCTGCACTCAGTTACTTCTGTGTTGACGTGCTCAGAGCTGCCCCCTTGATCGGCGATGTAGTGGTTGTTCTCCTGCCCAATGTGATGGCTCCCTGAAACCTAGCATTGCAATATGAAGTACTGCACAGGAAGTGGCATTGCAAGGTACACAGTAACTTGGTAAAACTTTCTCTTGGCACAATCGTGTCCCGCTGCCCCTGCTCTGGCCCATCTGCCACAGTCCCCCCATGCCCCCCCCCCCCCCCCACATAAGCCCCATACATTTGTAACAGATTTGCTCCATCCATCCCATCACCATCAATACGTTAACTCCCCCCTTTAGCCATCCAATCCCTGTCCCCTCAGCTCTGCCCCATCCAGCCCAGCAAGGGCAAGCAGCCTTTATTAGTTGGCACTTTGAAATCTCCAGCCCCTCCACCAGTGTGTTTATTTCTAACTAGACACCCCCTGCGTCAGCACCATGGCCAGACATTCACCTCTCACCACATACCTTGAAATGGGCCTTTCAAACAATTGTTTGAGTACCCCGGACCTAGCGAATGGTAGGCTAAATCCCAAAATGTGCGTTGAAAGTTGTATGCTGACTGGGTACACTTCCTGACTTCGAACTGAGGTCAGTTAGCAGTTTTTGCGAGCCATTGCACCTATGTAAACTTGCGTGTCTTTGAACAAAGGTCCCCATTGCTCTAGAGTTGAATAATATTACAAATAGAGCTAAATTTGATTACCTATCCCAAAAAAGGTTATGTGTGTGTTTACGTGGTTTGTTTTTCTCTTCTTCAGCCCAGCATGATCCCTCAGCAAGGGTAAACTCACCCCCCAGTTTGGTTATGCCTACCAGGTCCGTACAGCATAGGAGCCCAGATCAGAGATTTCCGGTAAGTTAATTTAGTACCATAAATACTACCAAGTGCTTAAGAATGTGTTAAACTGTTGGAATCCCAAATTTGGACGCCAACTTACCCTTTTTTTTTTATATGTCCCTACAGACCCGCACACTCATGGAAGAGATCCAGGACATGGAGGAAGATGATGATGTCTCCATGCAGGGCACGTCGGATGACCTCCCCCTGGGTCCCAATTTGGAACTGCTCCATAATGTTTCTCTGGCCAATCCTCAGCAGCAGAGTGAATCTCCATCCATTGTGCATGCACATGGGGAGACTGACACTACAGTCCCCAGTGTTCACTCTGCTGCTGAGGATTTGCAAAGCAGGCCTGTTGCTGTTGAGGGGACGACACCACGCGGCAGGGCACGCCCAAGAGCCAGGGTAATTGTGCGGCGGACTCCATTACGCCGCCCCACAATTTCCCAGGGGAGGCAGAGTGCCCTGCTTCAATTATGGACCCAACAAAGGGACTCTTATGACGCCCAGCTCGTTACAGAGCGTGAGCAAAGGCATGCCGACATGGTCAACATCCATACCAGTCTACAGGGCATCCTCGCGGAGTTGCGTACCCTCAACAGCAACGTGGCCAATGCAAGTAATGGCATCCAGTCAGCCATGGCTGAGATGACCAATATGCAGAGAAACATTGTGGAGCAGTTTCAAATTCACAATGCTGCCATGGCCCAGGCTAGGTCCCATTCACATGGACCTCCACCTGGACCTCCACCTGGGTATTATGGGCAGCCACCCTATTAAGCCATGGGTGTGTGGGACATCTTTTCTCTTAACCCCCACTGTATTTACTTGTCCTTTGAGGTTTCAAACAATCCATTTTGTGTTGCTCATGCAGGTTGTGTTTTGTATTTGCTCCCATATAGCTCCTTAGAGTAATGCTTAAGGCCACTAGCCAATGCCATAGGTCTATGTGGAGGGTATCTGGCCACTTATGGCTTTAAATATGTATTTGGTTGGTGCTCCTCCTGTTTGCAGACATGTTTGTGTGACATTATGGCCATGCCCAAATATCCCTGGGCACAGGCAATATTAATGACTGGACTAGGCTGGCCTTTGGACTGGGTGTTCTTGTTTGGTTGTGCCACTCACTTCCAGGTGTAGATGTGCTCGATGTTTTTTTGGTAATGTTATCCATTTGTAACCACAGATGTATGTGGAATGTTTTCTGTTAAGCACTATAATTTTCCCTTTTCTAAGTAAAAAAAAAAAATCACTTACAATACTTGTGGCGTTTTTAGTGGGAACACATTTTAAACAGCTTGGGCTAAACCAGATAATTTTTGTTTGAAGAGGTGTAACAATGCAAAGCTAAAGCTAAGGAAACTACATGAAATACATTAGGCAACAATTAAGGTCTAAATGTTTTACTTTGAGGTAATGCCACATTACGGCAAAACAACATATGTAACAAAAAGGATAACACAGACACACAGAATGTTGAGACAGGGAAAAAAGTTAAGTAAAATGCTGCATGATCAGGTTGGCTCTAACAGATTGGCCAGACTCACTGGGGGGCCCCACAAAATTCTCGACTTCATCCTCGACGGCTGAAGAGGGCAGGCTGTCCACATAACGTGGGACACGTTCCATGATGGCAAAATTGTGCAAAACAGCACATGCCATGATAATGTCGATCACTTTCTTGGGATCATATTGCAGGGCGCCCCCAGTATGGTCAAGGCAACGAAAACGTGTCTTCAGCAGACCAAAGGCCCTCTCCACAACAGCCCGGGTCTTGCGATGCGCACGGTTGTACGCTTCCTGAGAGGCATCCTGGGGCCGCAGCACAGGCGTCATGAGCCAGGGTAGAAGTGGGTACCCGGAATCACCTTAAACAGAGAATTAAATGTAATCAAAATTAAAAAGGCAACACAACAAACACCAAAAATTTAACATATATCATAATGATGTAAGGTAAAGTGGCCAAAAAACAAAACAGGGCACATTAGGCCACAAAAAAATTCCACTAATGTATTACCTAATTAAAAATGGCACTTCAATATACCAAATAATTAACAAACATCTGCACGCCCAAGGGTATTTGGATTTTACATATATTTTTAGTTTTCAGACATGTTACAATTAGGATGCTGCTGAGGGCCTATACACATTTATCTGGAAACTACAATGTATGCAGTTTAAGTCCACTTTGACATTTAAAGACCAATAGTACAAAAGGAGCCAAAGGTCAAAGATCCTTGGGTATAAACTCCAAACCAATATATTTAGGCACAAGGAACTTACAGACATCCTAACTAAAGGGAAAACATTCTGAAGGACAAAGCGAGGCAAGCATTTTTTTGGGAAGTTCATAATATATGACCCAAGAAAAAGGCAGTTGGACGCTTATGTAAAGAATTCAAAAACAAACATATCAACAAATACAAGATTAATGCCACATTTAATAACACACAAATAGGACACACTTACCAAGCAGCCATGCCCCCGAAAATTCACCTGCCTCAAATCTCCGAAACAACCCAGATCGCCTGAGGATATAGGAGTCGTGGGACGATCCTGGGTAGCCGGCAAGGACACTCCTAAACCGCATGTCCGGACCAACCACGGCCTGGACATTAAGGGAGTGTCCCATTTTACGATTCCTTAAGGCAAAAACATACAAAAAGGGTAATTGATATTTGACCCAAAATAAAAAATTAACCACAAAACATGTCTGCACTCTATTGGGAAATACTAATGAAAAGCCTAGATAAAGCAGCTACACAAATGAGGGATAAACAAATATGCTGCCGCAAAGGAAAACAGGTTACATGACACGTTGGCCAACATAATAACCAATCTCAATACCTATATATATACTCGTCGGCTGCCCTAGGTACGAGTGCCACATGTGTGCAGTCAATAGCACCAATAACGTTGGGCATGTCGGCCACATTATAAAACCCAAGCTTAATGGCGTTTCTGGCTGCCATATCATCAGGAAAATAAATATATTTTTGAGTTATGGCAGCCATGCCTTCCAAAAATTTAGATAGTGCGCGGCTCAGCGTAGGCTGTGACATCCCCACGGAGAGGGCACCCAGCCTCTGGAACGAGCCGTTCGCCAAAAATTGCAGGCAGCCAAGCATCTTGGTCATACCTGAAATTGCATGCCCCTTCCTTGTGGTGCGGGCTAACCATGGCCGCAGCTCACTATATAATTTATGGAGGGAAGCGCGATTAAGCCTGGTCAGCTCGAACAGCTCAACATCATTCATGCTATCGATGTTCATGCGACGACGCAGGGGCAATCTGCTCTCAGACATCTCGATCAACTCAATGCCAAAAAGCATAAGCCCTTGATGTGCCACAAACTCGCTCCGCTCCATCCTACTCCCGAGGCCAAATAGCTGCCGGCAAACATTTCGTAAAGCAGCTCTTTAATGGGCTTCCAAACAATTAGCAATCACCTCTCTGAATTGGTCGCAAGCCCATGTGAAGGACGTAAAAAATAGGATCGGACGCAAATAATACGATTTGGACGGGAAAAACACACGAACTAACGCAAATTATACGATTCTCGTACGAAATGCGTATGTTCATATACGTCTATGCGCGAACGATCGTGCGAATACGAAATGGCCAAAAAAACAAGAAAAAATGACAAACACCCACCCAAACTTACGATTCTCGATACGAAATCAATTAACTTTGGCTCTTTGAATCGAGGGGCATGTATATGCACTGTGTTTATTGTGAAAAAAAAAATCTCACTCTCAGAGTGCTATACATAAAACAGTGTGCAGTGAGGTAACATACATGCATGAGAGAGCCTGTCCAAAGGTAAGTCCAAAGTCCAAGAAGGAAAACAGGGCAACAGAAGGGAAACAGAGGGCTGAAAAGGAAGTACAGGTTTCAGAATCCAAGTGCAGAGTTCTGGGTTCAGAGGTCCGGTTACAGGAATCCGGGTTCAGAGTTCTTAAATCCAGCTTCCAGGTTTCTGAAGACAGAGTCCAATGATGAGCCACTGACTGCATGGCAGCATCAGCATATAAAGGCCAGCAGGTAATTAGCACAGGTGCTGGCTGATTCCCGGGAGCTCTACAGGACAGCGCCACCTGCAGGTCAAGCTGCATACTACAAAGAATTGTTGTAGAGAGAAACAGGCAAAGGCTAAAGAGGAACTCCAGGCATGACAGTATCCTCCCCTGACCAGGCGGGCACCGAACACCTTTAAATAACTGCTCTGCAGGATGGGTAAGATAGGGATATAGCCCGAAGAGGCGAAGACTGGCGGACATAGAAGTCCCCCCAGGATCAAAGTCCACGAAAAAATGGCCAGGGCGATCAAACTCGGCAGACACAGCAGGGCGATTGAACTCAGCAGACCCGGAGTTAGAACCCTGGGTTTGGCTTTTGCCCGGCTGGTGGCTGGGTCAATTACCCCATCTGCAGTACTGGTAGCCACCAGCTGGTGTCAAAAGAGCTCTGGCTGCTCTCACCCCATCTGCAGTTTCATCAGCCACCAGCGGGTGTCAGCAGAGCCCTGGATGCTCTCTCTCCCCATCATCTGCTGCACCTTGTGTGAGGGCTATTTAAGTGGATCTGCCCTCCGCCTGGTGCAGCCTTCAGGTGAGTGCGCCAGCAACTTAGGGCTTCAGTTATTCCCTTGTAAGTTTTCCTCTAGTTAGCTTTGTTTTGTCCCTTTGGTTACTTATCTGAAATTATGATCTTTTTGTTTGTTTCCCTTGACTTATAATAAACCCCCCTGTTTACAGCATTTCCTTGTCGTGTCTTTGCTCTGGCCAAACTTTCTGTTTCCTGGCGGAGAGTTCATATTAGAGAACTCTTGGGCCTGACATAATCCTGCTGCCCCCAAACTCCACCTGGCCAGAGCATTGCGCATCCTGGGACCTGTAGTCCCTCTAGCTATTGCCAAAGTCTCCATTCCTACCCCCCAAAATGGATCCTGGAGTGATCAGAAAGTTGCTTGCATTAACAGAAAGCCATGCTGATGCTGTGCAAGCATTATTTGTGGGATATTCCAAATCCATGTGCCTGGACATAAATTTTATCCATTTTCTGATTGATCGAGTGGATTTTGATTTCCCTGCTGCTCAACCCCTCATTAAGATCTTGGTGGAAGTAGCTTTCAAAATCAATACTCCTTTGCCACAGGTTAAGCAGACCTGTTCCATTGAACCCTGTGCCCCTGATCATATTCCCCCAGCTCCTCTCCCTTTAGATAGATCTGATAGATCTGTAGGGTTACTCTGAGGTGCTGTGTGCTTCACCTGGGGCCTTGGCTCAGGGGTCAGCTATTTCCTCATGGGGCCAACGTGTGCCTACTGCTGGAAGCCAGGACCCTGATTCCTGTTTCTATGAAGAATCTCACAATGAAGATCCTGTCTTTGAGATCCATGCCATTGATTCCGATGATGATGCGTGGACATATTTTTCTGATGAGGATTTTGAGGTCGATGCCAGCCTGTCACCAGAGCATCCCATGGTCGATGCCAGCCTGTCACCATAGGTCAATGGTCGAGTTAGCCGCCGCTGGGCCCCACCGCGAGTCAGCCGCCGCTGGGCCCCACCGCAAGTCAGCCACCGCTGGGCCCCACCGCGAGTCAGGCGCCACTGGGTGTCTCCTAAAATCTACCTTGTCTCTGTCCCTCAGCGAGCCTGCAGCCGGGTCCCTCAGGGAGTCTGCATCCGGGCTCTGCTACCAGCCTGCCCCTGGACTCCCTGGCTCCAAGTCTGCACCCGGGCTCTGCTACCAGCCTGCCCCTGGACTTCCTGGCTCTGAGTCTGCACCTGGGCTTTGCTACCAGCCGTTACCAGGACTCCCAGACCCTGAGTCTGCACCCGGGCTCTGTTACCAGCCTGCCACTGGACTCCCTGGCTCTGAGTCTGCACCTGGGCTTTGCTACCAGCCGTTACCAGGGCTCCCAGACCCTGAGTCTGCACCCGGGCTCTGCCTTGGCCCTGTACCTAGACCGTGCTTTGAACCCAGGCTCTGCCTTGGCCCTGCATCCAGACCATGCTTTGAACCCGGGTTCTGCCTTGGCCCTGCATCCAGACCGTGCTTTGAACCCGGGCTCTGCTTTGGCCCTGCGCCCTGTCTTGAATCCACACCGGGCCATGTCTTGAATCCGCACCCGGGCCCTGTCTTAAATCCACACCCGGGACATGTCTAGAATCCACATCCAGGACCGGTGAAACCTGGCCAACCATCTGGATCCCTTCCCCTAAGAACTCTAGCTCCACAGTGGATCCCGGAGGTGGGATTAATACCTGGATTTTGGACATTTTTCATTTCATTGACTTGAGCTTTTACTGTTTGGTCCTGCTCTCTGGGGAGAATGTTTGTTTTTTTCAGAGGCGCGTTCAGGAGCCCACTCCTGAGAAAGGGGGTAATGGGTTTGGCTGATGCCCTGCTGGTGGCTGGGGTCAGTAACCCCATCTGCAGTACTGGTAGCCACCAGCTGGTGTCAGCAGAGCTCTGGCTGCTCTCACCCCATCTGCAGTTCCATCTGCCACCAGCGGGTGTCAACAGAGCCCTGGATGCTCTCTCTCCCCATCATCTGCTGCACCTGGTGTGAGGGCTATTTAAGTGGATCTGCCCTCCACCTGGTGCAGCAGGATTTTGTTTGTTTGCCTTGGTAGCTGTAGCTATTGGAACCAGAGTCTGAATATGTACCTGAGTTGTATCACCTGTCCTGAGCCTTCAGGTGAGTGTGCCAGCACCTTAGGGCTTCAGTTATTCCCTTGTTAGTTTTCCTCTAATTAGCTTTGTTATGTTCCTTTGGTTATTTATCTGAAATTATGATCTTTTTGTTTATTTCCCTTGACTTATAATAAACCCCCCTGTTTACAGCTTTTCCTTGTCATGTCTTTGCTCTGGCCAAACTTTCTGCTCCCTGGCAGAGAGTTCATATTAGAGAACTTTCTGGCCTGACACCCGGCAACAATTGTTGTAAACTGACTCTTTTTCACACTATCGCTACAGCAGGGCGGTCAGATTGGACAGAGAGGTCAGGTTGGACAGAGAGGTCAGGTTGGACAGAGAGGTCAGGTTGGACAGAGAGGTCAGGTTGGACAGAGAGGTCAGGTTGAACAGAGAGGTCAGGTTGGACAGAGAGGTCAGACTGGACAGAGAGGTCAGATTGGACAGAGAGGTCAGGTTGGACAGAGAGGTCAGGTTGGACAGAGAGGTCAGGTTGGACAGAGAGGTCAGGTTGGACAGAGAGGTCAGACTGGACAGAGAGGTCAGATTGGACAGAGAGGTCAGATTGGACAGAGAGGTCATACTCAGCTGATTTCTGGGTTGCAAAAACTGTAGTCAGGTCATGGCCAGCAAACACTGTCTCAGGAATACCTAAGTAGGAAGTAGCTATGAATAGCAGGAATTCAACCACATTTTCACTGATATGTTTGCTATGATTTAACCTGGCTTCAGCCTAGAAATACAGCTCATCTTCAAACAGAAAGTAAGCCACCTGACGACTCCAGGTTGTCATGGAAGACTGCCGAATGTAAAGCTCCAGTAGTAACTTTGAGACAGCCTGGAGGAACTGGGGGTAAGTGGCCAGGGTGAGTTCTTTAAAGCAAGGTGGAGTCACAAAGATATATCTGTCTGTGGGATGGTCAGAGTCCATAGCAACGACTGCCCTTATGGACATCTGAGGGCTAAAGCTGACTTACACGCGCAAACAGACAGACAACCCGCCTGCGCCACCAGGGAGGCAAACTGCCGATTACCCAGAGCGTAGGGGACCTGGTACTCGAAGAGCCTGTAATCCACCTACTTCTTCGGCAGAGATTCTGAAGGTGAAGATGCACAGGCCCCGGGTAATCCCGTGGTGGTCTCAGACTTGGGAAAGGGGAAACACAGGAGAGACAAATACTAGACAGACAATAACTGGGCCCCAAACTACTAAAACAAGGTTGGGCCCCAATACAGGCTATAGCAAACTAAAGCTAGAAGGCAATGCAGACTCTGCAGAAAAATCTAACGCTGGCACTAGGACCCTGCATATCCTCAGCACACCAAAGCCAGCTCAGCCTTACAGTCTCCTGGTCTTTTATGTGGGCTCAGCATTCTGTCACGGATTTCTCAAGGGAGAAATCCACTAATAAAGAGTGACCAGTAATTTGAGTACTGCAAGGCAGAGAGACTATGTATATGCAGCAAACTGTGTTTATTGCGAAAAAACAACTCTCACTCTTAAAGTGCTATACATAAAACAGTGTGCAGTGAGGTAACATACATGCATGAGAGATCCTGTCCAAAGGTAAGTACAAAGTCCAAGAGGGAAAACAGGGCAACAGGAGGGAAACAGAGGGCTGAAAAGGAAGTCCAGGTTTCAGAATCCAAGTGCAGAGTTCTGGGTTCAGAGGTCCGGTTACTGGAATCCAGGTTCAGAGTTCTTAGATCCAGTGTTCAGGTTTCTGAAGAGTTCAATGTTGAGCCACTGACTGCATGACAGCATCAGCATATAGGGCAGCAGGTAATTAGCACAGGTGCTGGCTGATTCCCGGGAGCTCTGCAGAACAGCGCCACCTGCAGGTCAAGTTGCATACTACAGAGAATTGTTGTAGAGAGAAACAGGCGAAGGCTAAGGAGGAACTCCAGGCATGAAGTGAACCCTGAACATCTAGAACACTGCTGTTATAGCCATTGTTGAGGTGAGGAAGCTTACTCAACTTTACACATGTTCAGCAGCAGTGTTCTGTGTGTACAGGGCTTATATAGCTTTATAGTTAGTCAAGGCTTGGCATGCCAAGTTGTTACTGAGTGTGAGTGCTGGGTGCAGCGGAGTCAAAACCAGATAGACATTTTTGGTGTAACAGGTACTGGCTTTACTGGAACATGAGTGCAGTAAGAGAAGTCACCTTACGTGGTGGATGACATAGATATATGTAACAGCGACATCTACAGTCATAAATGTAAACTGCTTTAACCCAGCAATATAGATGCAGATCACATACTAAGCTAAGTTGTAAGCTATTGCACAGTATCTCCAACATTGCATGCCTCCAGTTTACAATTGTTGTAAACTGACTCTTTTTCACACTATCGCTACCTTGAGAAAGCAGTTAGCCACGAAACGTGATTCTCAGTTGATGCATTGTATATATGGATTTGCTATTTATGAGTTTGGCACATCATGATTATCTTTGCATATATATGTATAGATGCATATCTATATTTCTATCTATCTAACTGGTAGATATGGAAGGATGGGGCTGTCACCATATATATTGTTTATAAACTGCTCTATCATTACTATAGCTCATTTCCTTAACTGTCTATACAGCCACCAGAGGATATCCACATGAGTATCTATCTGATATTCCCTTAATAGAACATGGGTAATATTTTTACCATATTTTCCTATAGCTTTACTGTCTTTTTGCTACTCATAGTAAATGGTGGTTACTTTTATACATCATTATCTGAAGGAAGCAGTATCCTCCTGGGATTTCATTCACACTGAATACTTGCTTGTACAATATGAATTCTTTTTTTTTTTTGCCACTTGATCACTGTCATTGTAACTCATGTATATGAATTTGCAATACACAATTTTATTTGCATTCAAAAGACATTTGTGTAGTTGGTGTGTATTCTTCTACTAATTATCTTGCATATGACTCTAGAGGTCCATGGTGGATAAGGACCTCGGGTTGAAAAGCACCCGTTTCAATTAACTCCTTGATTACTGTCCAAGTGTGCTTGATTCCCATTAATAACTTCTCAAGAAGAACCCTACAAAAAATTGAGTACCATTGCATATGGTATTGGGTTTCAGGCAAGGGGCACTGTTCACAACTGAGGTGACAGTATGTGGGACAATGTTAGAACCCTGGGCGTTTAAGAATAAGGTTTTAGTTAGTAAATCAGGTAGCGGCAGTCAGCAGATACACCAGATTGCAGTGGTTAAAGTAGAGCCATAACTGGGATTTAACTGTAGAACATGGGATATGTCACCGGGAAATGAAAGGAAATAAAAGCTAGGTAAACACTAGAACTGATAGATTTGAGCATATATTGAACAGGGCCCACGCACATGCCAAGTGTGGACCAATATGTGAGCCATATGTAAGGGAGGAGATAGGGGGTGTAGCTAGGACTGGACCAGTCTGTGATTAACTTTAGTCGAGGGGAAAGAGTGTAGCATCTGTAATTGTGAATATGTATATGAATAAGAAGCTGTTATTGCTACCAGCTGTATTTATCTACAGAGGAGCAATAAAGAGCTACAGTTTCAGTGCAGAAATCTTGCAGATCAATACACTTGACTTCAGCAGGTAAAAAGGGTGTGAGATCCTCAGCCACCTACCTGTCGTTCTCCGGCCCACCTACCCATCATCCTGCCTGCCTGCCTGCCTACCCACAAACCTACCTGCTTGACCACCCATCACCTACTTATCTGTCTGCCCAACTACCTATCTGTCTACACAGCCACCTAGACGACCACAAGAAGGTAAATGCATGGGCGATCTGAGGTGTTTCACACAGCGGGATGTCCCGATTTTGGATGCCCCGAGGGTAGGGTAGGGCTCTGGGTTTTGATCCCCTTTAAATGTGAAAGCTAAGGCGTTAATGGTTCTGTTATGTTTGGCTATTTATTGGCCATAAGTTAAACTAGAAAGGCTAGACACACAGTGACAGAACTGATGCCTCTGCACTGCATGCTGTTGTTTCTAGAGATACTTACCTGGCGTCATGTCCCACAACCTGTGTTTTTTATTTAGTCATAAGTTGCTATTCAGAAACAGATTTATGGTCTGTATTACCTTAAGGGAGGACTATCATGAAAACATGGGCCAACGATAAATAATCCATATAAATATGCTGGCTGGCGAGAGGAGGGGTCACACACCCGGTATCAAGGCATATTCTGCCAGGCTTCGTTTCTTTTATTGGAAATAAGAGCAAATCAGAGAGGGGCAGGTTCTGTCCTCCTAATACACACAGACCTGTCACCCCTGGATTTTATTCCTATCAGTTGAAGAAACCACAAGCTTAGTGGTGTAGGGGTAATTAAGATTTTAAGATAGCGATAGCAACCCCACCCAACTCAGTTGTAACCCAACAGATGTCACAATCTCAACTTGTCGCAGAACACATTCATGGTAGCTGAGGGTAAGGGTTAATGGGACCGCAGCATGGGGTAATATAAGATGGTACCTCAGCAGACAGACACTCAATGGCAAGGCAGCAGTGATGAAAGAATCAGCTTTTTTTTATTGTTTCAGGGTCATGAAAAGAGAGGTTTAATGTTTTAACCCATTTATTGTCATGTCCATGAGACCCCTATACCAGTTCACAAGGCTTGGGGGGCTGACAAGTCACCTGCGGCAAGCAAATGTCTTGTCATTTACCTTTTGGCCCCATTAGGTGCCTATCCAAAGCCCAGGGGCAGTAAAGTCCCCTAGGGCTATGGGAGCTTGTAGCCTTCAGGCCCAGGGGACACCCAGGCTGGCCACCACGCCCTGGTCTACAAGCCCCCATAGCTGGTGCCCGGGCTGGTTATGCTTGGATAGGAGGGACCCCACGCCATTGTTTTTACATTTTTAAGGGTTTCAGATGGACAACCACACCTTACCAGTGTGTAGGCACAGTGGCTTCTCCCTCGTGGTCTGTGGTCTTATACTTCCATCTAGTGTTCAAATTTGGAATTGCAATCCCATTTTTATTTTAATTAGATCAGATTCAATCTCATTATTGTAGTAATCTGGAGCATGTGAGGACAGTACAAGCAGGGCCAAGATGTTAGTAGTCAAGGAAGATGAAGAAGTGAGCAGAGGAGACAGTTTCATACCTGACAAGTCATTACAGGAAAGGTTAACAAATGGGTGGAATGTTTGGAAACTGCTATTAGATTTCTATTGGAATGTGACTGTATGATCTGCTAAGAGCCTGGAATCCTTTTCCATAAAGTTGGTCTTATTGAAGAATGGCAGCCCCATTTAGGGAAGTCTCTTGATCCCACAATAGAGAACCCCACTCCCCACATGCTTGAGTGACTAAACCCCTCAGACATACATATGCTACACTATCACACTTTCTGCCAGTGGTGGACTGGGGCCAAAAATCAGCCCGGGATCCTCCCAGCACCTGGCCTGACAAGACCAGCCAGTAGCATCTCTGCCGCTTCCTGGCCAGTCAACCATCATGCTCCAAGGCTGAGGCTATATATTTGGGTGAGGGCGTAGAGTGGTGAAGGGGATGGAAGGCTGGCATTGGATGGGAGCGTTAGTAAAGGTAGCAGCCCAGATTGCCCCAAAGCAGTGCGGCCCAGCAGGAATTTGCCCAGGTCTCCCTAAGGCTGGTCCGCCCCTGTATTCTGCCAGCTAATAGTTGAGACATAATAGTAAAAAGCAGCTTTTCATCCCAGCAGAACAGTAAAAAAATGATCTCAGAAGTTTTGGCAATCTAAGACAAAGCAGTAGAAAGGCTGTTATAAATCTGTCAGATTCATCTGCACACTGCTACAACAAGCTTCTGTACCCAGTCCTGAGTTCCTGTGATCAACAAGCTTCTGTGTACAGTCCTGAGTTCCTGTGACCAACAAGCTTCTGTGTCCAGTCCTGTTCTGCTCAGCAGTCCTGTGGATAGTTCTAAAGTCCAATGTCTTGGTCTGAGGTCCTCTATCCAGCATCAAGGTCCTGTGTCTGCTACTAAGGTTCTGTGTCCTTTCTGATATCCGGTGTATGCCACTGAGTTCCTGTGTTCTGCTTGAAATCCTGTGTCCTGCCTGAGATCCAGTGTCCTGCCTGAGATCCAGTGTCCTGCCTGAGATCCAGTGTCCTGCCTGAGATCCAGTGTCCTGTATGAGGTACTGCATCCGCCACTGAAGTCTTGGTTCCTGCCTGAGATCTTGTGTCCTGCCTGAGATCTTGTGTCCTGTCTGAGATCTTGTGTCCTGTATGAGGTACTCCATCCGCCACTGAAGTCTTGGGTCCTGCCTGAGATGCTGTGTCCTGCCTGAGATGCTGTGTCCTGCCTGAGATGCTGTGTCCTGCCTGAGATGCTGTGTCCTGCCTGAGATGCTGTGTCCTGCCTGAGATGCTGTGTCCTACCTGAGATGCTGTGTCCTACCTGAGATGCTGTGTCCTACCTGAGATGCTGTGTCCTACCTGAGATCCAGTGTCCTGCCTGAGATCTTGTGTCCTGTATGAGGTACTGCATCCGCCACTGAAGTCTTGGTTCCTGTCTGAGATCCTGTGTCCTGCCTGAGATCCTGTGTCCTGCCTGAGATCCTGTGTCCAGCCTGAGATCCTGTGTCCAGCCTGAGATCCTGTGTCCAGCCTGAGATCCTGTGTCCTGCCTGAGATCCTGTGTCCTGCCTGAGATCCCGTGTCCTGCCTGAGATCCCGTGTCCAGCCTGAGATCCCGTGTCCAGCCTGAGATCCCGTGTCCTGCCTGAGATCCCGTGTCCTGCCTGAGATCCCGTGTCCTGCCTGACATCCCGTGTCCTGCCTGACATCCCGTGTCCTGCCTGACATCCTGTGTCCTGCCTGACATCCTGTGTCCTGCCTGAGATCCTGTGTCCTGCCTGAGATCTTGCATCCGCCACCGAAGTCTTGGTTCCTGTCTGAAATCCTGTGTCCAACTCTGATGTCCTGCATCCAACTCTGGTCTGATTGTAGCTTCGTTTTGTCTGATCTTTTGTAATTTCACAGATAAAATAAAGATATTGATAAGTGAATATCTGTTTCTGCTATCCAATCTATATTGCTGAGCGCATATTAATGAGCAACCTAGAATGCTGAATGGAAGGAGAGCGGCGAGCATACCTGCAGCCACTTGCTAGACATTCAGATTCATTCTGAGGTGGGCACCCCATCCAGAGGGATGCCGCTGTGAGCCACACATGGGATTGCCAAAAAAGAAAGATCCTGGTCAGGTCAAATATAGTTTTTGTATTTTTACTTACAGATCAAGAAATACGATTGGATCTGTGTCTCCAATCCAAGAAAAGATTTTACAGTGAGTAGACCAAATCTTTCTTTTTAATCGTGCTTTTGGCAACACAGCTTCTTTCCTCTACTTCATTAGTGCTATAGTTGAAAATGTAATGGTTGAAAGCACTAGCCCGCATATGTCTCCCTCCTTCACATGTGGTTATGATAAAAAGATAATCTCAGTCATACTATTTGTGTTCCACTGAATAAAGCACAGCAGGGCAAAGGGGACAAGGGCTGTATTAAACAGACACTGGGATGCCCTATGCTGCAAAGGTGACTATGGGCCTTATTCATGAAGGGATAGCGCCAGGTAATGCCTGTACAGCGGCAGGTAGCGTCAAGTAGCGTCAGGTGAACACCGGACAGGGCACGCAATTACACATTTATGAAGCCAAACCTGGTGAGCAACTAGAACAACGCCATGTAGCGTCCGATTCATCATTATCCCAGCCTTAGCGTACAACTCCGGCGTTCAGCCTTGCAGAGCGCCACGTATTACCTCTCGCTACCTGTCGCTCCCCCATACATTTCAATGGACGTTCTTTAAACAGGGGGTTTTTATTATTTTTTTTTTTTAAATCTCAAATAATGTTGTGACCTCTCCTGGCCTAGAAAAAGCCATTTTTTCACACTTTTTTCATTTTTTATATTTTAATGCAGAATTGATATTACAGGTCTTGCATTAATGTGTTCATGTTACAATGTTATAACAATGTAATTCCATATGTTTTTGCTTTGTTACTGGTGGATACACGTTCAAAAACAGCCTTTAATCACACAGCCTCCGGCGCTCTGGCCTTTCAGCGAAGCATTTTTGATCGCCGGCGGTGTGTGAGGCTGTTTTTTGATGAATATGGTGTGAGTCGGTCACACTGACCAGTCGCTACCATTCGCTCCTATACAGTGCTGTACTGGTCATATAGCGACTCCCCACAACGTATTCATCAATGCTGCACAGTGACTGAGGCGCTCTGAACTAGCGAACCGCGCCGAGCACAGCGACTACTAGCGGGCGCTCTGAAATCCGCTCTACAGACACTCAGCTGTCGCTACCTGCCGCTAGTAATGAATCAGCCTGCCCATCTCCAATGAATTTTGACTAGGAGGTCCTCTTTATGATTTTCTATTCTGCATTGAGAACAGTTCCCACATGTGGCCACCAGGTGGTGATGATTGTTGGGAAATTAAGGAAATAGATTGTGCAAATTTAATATTTCCTGCCTAACTTCAGAACATTACTTGTTAGAGAGGAAGCGCAGTGAGAGCTGCAGCCATGCTGGTGCTGGTGATCTGCGTGTTCCTGGTGGTTGCCACTTTGCTGCTTTTAGGTGCCACTTACATCAAAAGCTCAAAAGCAGAATATCCACCTGGGCTGGATAATCCATCTGTGATTCGAACGGCACATCAGATAACAACTGGTTTTTCCATCTTGGTAAGGTCATTATCTGTAACAAATATTATTTAGGTTTACAGGCATCTGTTATTAGTCCTGCTTATATAACATGCAATGTATACAATTATATTTGCACGGCCAGTATTTTTAGATAAGGATAAAATGAGGAAAGCATAAGGGTACTGTATACAAGCATTCAGAGCCAAACTCTTGTGCAAGATTTTATGATGGTGGTTCTAGACAGGCAAATACAACACTGTAAGGCAGACTATTTTTCCCCAAAAGTGTGTGTGTGTGTGGGGGGGGGGGGGGGGGAGGTCAGTGTCAGTGCCTGCTGTCCCCACTCTGGCTTTTGGCACTGGCGCCCGCTGACAGCCGAGTGTTTGTGTCAACGTTCTCCGTCCCGAGAGACAGAAGCGGCGCCTGAAGCCAGGGCGGGGACACCGTTCATGTAAGTATACCTTTTTTTCTGGGGGAATGGGAGGGGGATGCCACACTGCCTATATGGGGAATGGGAGGGGAATGCCACACTGCCTATATGGGGAATGGGATGGGGGGATGCCACACTGCCTATATGGGGAATGGGATGGGGGGAATGCCACACTGCCTATATGGGGAATGGGATGGGGGGATGCCACACTGCCTATATGAGGAATGGGATGGGGGGATGCCACACTGCCTATATGGGGAATGGGATGGGGGGATGCCACACTGCCTATATGGGGAATGGGATGGGGGGATGCCACACTGCCTATATGGGGAATGAGATGGGGGGATGCCACACTGCCTATATGGGGAATGGGATGGGGGGATGCCACACTGCCTATATGGGGAATGGGATGGGGGGATGCCAACACTGCCTATGAGGAATGGGATGGGGGAATGCCACACTGCCTATATGGGGAATGGGATGGGGGAATGACACACTGCCTATATGGGGAATGGGATGGGGGGATGCCACACTGCCTATATGGGGAATGGAATGGGGGGATGCCAACACTGCCTATGAGGAATGGGATGGGGGGAATGCCACACTGCCTATATGGGGAATGGGATGGGGGAATGACACACTGCCTATATGGGGAATGGGATGGGGAAATGCCACACTGCCTATATGGGGAATGGGAGGGGAGAATGCCACACTGCCAATGGAAACGGGAGGGGGGATGCCACACTGCCTATATGGGGAATGGGAGGGGGGAATGCCACACTGCCTATGGGAATGGGAGGGGGGAATGCCACACTGCCTATGGGAATGGAAGGGGGGAATGCCACACTGCCTATGGGAATGGGATGGGGGGAATGCCACACTGCCTATGGGAATGGGATGGGGGGAATGCCACGCTGCTTATGGGGAATGGGATGGGGGAGATGCCACACTGCCTATGGGAATGGGAGGGGGGAATGCCACACTGGCTATGGGAATGGGAGGGGGGAAATGCCACACTGCCTATGGGAATGGGAGGGGAGAATGCCACACTGGCTATGGAAATGGGAGGGGGGAAATGCCACACTGCCTATGGGACTGGGAGGGGGGAATGCCACACTGGCTATGGAAATGGGAGCGGGGGAATGCCACACTGCCTATGGGACTGGGAGGGGGGAATGCCATACTGCCTATGGGAATGGAAGGGGGGGAATGGGATGGGGGAGATGCCACACTGCCTATGGGAATGGGAGGGGGGAATGCCACACTGCCTATATGGGGAATGGGATGGGGGAATGCCACACTGCCTATATGGGGAATGGGATGGGGGGATGCCACACTGCCTATGGGAATGGGATGGGGGGATGCCACACTGCCTATATGAGGAATGGGATGGGGGGATGCCACACTGCCTATATGGGGAATGGGGGGGGGGGATGCCACACTGCCTATATGGGGAATGGGATGGGGGGATGCCACACTGCCTATATGGGGAATGGGATGGGGGGATGCCACACTGCCTATATGGGGAATGAGATGGGGGGATGCCACACTGCCTATATGGGGAATGGGATGGGGGGATGCCACACTGCCTATATGGGGAATGGGATGGGGGGATGCCAACACTGCCTATGAGGAATGGGATGGGGGAATGCCACACTGCCTATATGGGGAATGGGATGGGGGAATGACACACTGCCTATATGGGGAATGGGATGGGGGGATGCCACACTGCCTATATGGGGAATGGGATGGGGGGATGCCAACACTGCCTATGAGGAATGGGATGGGGGGAATGCCACACTGCCTATATGGGGAATGGGATGGGGGAATGATACACTGCCTATATGGGGAATGGGAGGGGGGAATGCCACACTGCCTATATGGGGAATGGGAGGGGAGAATGCCACACTGCCAATGGAAATGGGAGGGGGGATGCCACACTGCCTATATGGGGAATGGGATGGGGAATGCCACACTGCCTATATGGGGAATGGGAGGGGGGAATGCCACACTGCCTATGGGAATGGGAGGGGGGAATGCCACACTGCCTATGGGAATGGAAGGGGGGAATGCCACACTGCCTATGGGAATGGGATGGGGGGAATGCCACACTGCCTATGGGAATGGGATGGGGGGAATGCCACGCTGCTTATGGGGAATGGGATGGGGGAGATGCCACACTGCCTATGGGAATGGGAGGGGGGAATGCCACACTGGCTATGGGAATGGGAGGGGGGAAATGCCACACTGCCTATGGGAATGGGAGGGGAGAATGCCACACTGGCTATGGAAATGGGAGGGGGGAAATGCCACACTGCCTATGAGAATGGGAGGGGGGAATGCCACACTGCCTATGGGAATGGAAGGGGGGGAATGGGATGGGGGAGATGCCACACTGCCTATGGGAATGGGAGGGGGGAATGCCACACTGCCTATGGGAATGGGAGGGGGGGAATGCCACACTGCCTATGGGAATGGAAGGGGGGAATGCCACACTGCCTATGGGAATGGGAGGGGGTGCCACACTGCCTATGGGAATGGAAGGGGGGGGGGAATGCCACACTGCCTATGGGATGGGGGATGCCACACTGCCTGTGTCTTTTGGGCAGGTGCGTTTTATAGGGTGAAAAATGCTGGACATTCTGAAAGCACTGAAAAGAGAGAAATGAGAAATTGAAAGAAAGATTGAGATAATCGGGGCCCATGCTATTTCTTTTGTGAAATAGGTTTAACCATACTGGCTCTCATCTGGGACTGTCCCTCTTTTGAGTTCATGGGCCCACTGTCCCTTGATGTTCTCATTTGTCCCTTTTTTAGGGTTTACCATGTAGGTCAGGATTGCTAAATAATTAATTTGCCTAGTCAAACATTTTATATTGTTGTAACTGTTAAGTCTCCCCTCAAATGTATTTAAAGTTAAACCGGGACAACCACCCTTTGGGGTGGGGAAAGCCCTTCTGCTGGGCTGACCCCACCCTCCGTTTTTGGGGTGTCCCGCAATGCAAAAATCCCACCGCTGCTCCCCAACATCCCTGCATTCGTGTGTGCTCCCACACCCATAGACTTGAATGCCGGAGTGTAGTATCGCACTGGAGCACCTTGGGCCCACCAGGGGCAGACATCACACTAGACTTTTTCCCAAGGAGTAAAATACTCCTTCCATCATCTTTGAGGAGTATTTTCAGTCATGAAGAATACGCCATTTCCGGGAAATAAATATAGAATTAGAGGTGGTTTTAAAGGGTCATTCTAGGCAAAGGGTTATTTTAGCTGCTTCCTGCTCTCCCCATGCTGGCTGTCAGGGGTGGCATCTTTCATTCAGGCTGCTTTATATTTTATAACAAGCCAAGGCAACTGTGTTCCTTGTATTGGACCTCTCATGCTAGGATCAGTCATCAGCTTTGCGTGTATCTTTATGGCAGACTATAAATTCAAACACAGGACCATGAAAATTGAGTCAGCAGAAGAGAGCAAGTTGGTTTATCAGGGAATGCAAAGTGCTGGTAAATAAATGACGTCACCCCTGACAACCAGCACGGGGCAAACCATAAGCAGCCGTGGCGGCAGCTTACATCTGTAGAAGAGGGGTGTCACTGGAAAGCTCTAAAAGCATGTCTGAGCCTGCCTATATAGAGTATAAGTCTATCTCTATATAGTCACACATCATGTTCTTGGATATTTCCAGCATCAACCCTCTTCTGTATATACAAATGGCGAGCACAGAGAGATTTTACAGGCTGTATAAGTCATATATATACACCAGGTATAACATACAAAGATTTCTAGGGACATCCCTCTTCTACAGATAGAAGTCAACACAGAGCCTTTATTTTGTAGGCTGTTCACAGTTTACAAAATGAAGGCAGTGTTGACAGTTTGTATGTGTATAAGAGGGGTGTCACTGGAAAGCTTTGTATGTTATACCCCATATGTATATGACTTACATTTGTCTCTGCTCAGCATTTGTATATGCATAAGAGGGGTGTTGCTGGAAAGAACATGATGTCTGACTATATAGAGATAATATATAGAGAGAATAAGTCTCTTTATAGGCAGACATCGTGTTAGAGCTTTCAATGTATACCTTGCATCTAGATATAAATCCAAATATAAATCTAAATGCAAGTCTACAAAAAGATGCAGACTTCATGTCTGCAGGCAAAGTTTGCGTGAAAGTGGACCAAACCCACGCCCCAACATTTTTAAGATTCTAGGGCCACTGGATTCCCTCCCCCCGCATGCAGAATCAGGATGCCCCATTGTGTGAACCCCCCCCCCCCCCCCCCAGATCGGCCGGAAAAACACACCTTCTTTCCCTGTCCAAAGATGCATGCACTAGCAGTGGCCACATCCCCGCTATCCCTTTAGGGAAAGGCTGCGCATGCAACATAAGACTGGGGAAGGGTAAGTCAGATCGGAAGACCTGGGGGGTTCACACATCGGGGCACCCCTGATCGGGGGCAAGGACCAGAACCCAGAATAGTCAAAATCCTGAGTTTTGGTACACTTTAAAAGACATGTCTCATTTTTTCTGCACTCGCTGACCATGTAACAATTTGTAGCAGCACCCAAAAGATACAATGTATATTTGTAACAAATGACAGCTGTGCGGCCAGAAGAAATTGCTACTACTGCCATTCATAGGAGTATTTATACGCAGTCAAGGCTTCAGAATGCGCTTTAGAGAAAATTTACATGTATAATATGCTAAATTAGGCATTAAAGTGGACCAACACCCAGGATTTTGACTATCCTGGGTTTTGGTCCACTTCGGTGGGGCACCCCCCAGAAAGCCCCGAAAACTCACCTCTCCCTGCTCCCACGTGACCGCTGCAGCCAATCCCCGCCGGCGGACAAGTGAGAGGCAGCGCTGGACAAGCAGAGCGCGTCCGCCGCCACCGCCTCCCGCGCGTCCCTCTTACAGGGAGCGCACCCGCGCCGGCCATTCACAAACGGCCGGCGCGGGAGCACGCCCTGCTAGAGGGACGAGTGGGAGGCGGCAGCAGACGAGCATGCGCCGCTGGAACGTGGAAAAGGTAGGATTGTGGGCTTCCTGGGGGGTTTCACCCCGCGGGACATCCCGATTTCGGATGCCCCGCGGGGAGGGATCTGATCGGCCCGGGAATCTTATAGATTCCCGGGCCGATCCCCCCTGGGTGTTGGTCCACTTTAATGCAACCTCTGACCAGGGGAATATATAGAAAAATATATAGAAATAATGCAAGACTACTTGTTATGTTAAAATTACAATAAGGTTGTTGCACAATATAAAATACCTAGTTATCTAACAGGATAAATAGCTCATACAAGAGTACAGCCAAACCTAAGATACTGTCATAGTCTTTCCCATTCATTTGCTCCTCCCTGCTCTATCCCGGGGCCCCCAACCTTGTGTGGCTCACCGGCCCTTGCTGTGTGGCTTGCAGACTGTATACTGGACCGAATCAATTTTGGAGGTGTAGAACACTGTTGAGGCTGGGGAGGTACATGGCTCCCTGGGTTAGGCATTGCAGTGCCATGCAGAGGTTACTGCAGACTCAAGTGTAGAAATATGCCAATATTACCTATTTATCCAGCGTCCAGTGCCATACTCCTTTCCCCACCTTCCTGATAAATGAAGAGGACGGAAACTGGAAATTAGAGTGCAGTAAGCCAGAATGCTTTCTCTGCCCATATCTGCCATTTATAGATGGGGATGCACTTCTGTGGAGTAGGCATTTTATGGGCAGAGAAGATCTGTTTATTATTTTTGGGGTACTAATGAGCTCCATGCTTTATAAACCTTTGTGTTTTATGCCTTCAAGTACTTCACTGTATTTTGAATTGTTTTAAATAATGACTTGTTCTATAAGAGTTATATGACATTTATGATCTATTAACATCAAAAGTCACCCCCGATCATCTCTCACTGCTAAAAGTGACTCATAAGTTAAAAGGTTGGAGATCCCTGCTCTGGCCAATCATCCCATCTTCCCACCCCATCCCCTACATTTCTCCTATCCATCGCTCTTTCCTTCCCATACCTTCCTGCTAATCCCATCTCCAATAGGCAGGACATTTGGCATGGGGTGTGGCCTGGGTGTGGTGAGGGGGTGTGGCTTAAATAAATAATTGCCCCCCTTTCCCACCCTGAAATGTTAGAAGGTATGGCTATGGGACTACATATGTAGCATTACGTTGCATGTTAAAGAAAGCTGCATCTGTAGATGTTTAGTGAAGGCTTGGTGTCAATGCGGTCGATTCAGAGCCAGGTGAGAAAACTCCCTCTTTTTTAGGAGAGAAAACTCCAAACTTAAAAGAGTACCATCGTGAAATTGTGTAGTATTAAAAAATCATATAAACACTTTGGCCAATAAGAGGAGAGGTCACTGAACTGAATAATCCCCATGTGTTGATGGTCATCCTGACTCTTGACTAAAGATGGCTTTTTTTTGCAGCAGTACCTTTACCTATAAGGTGTCAAGAGTGATTTGTCATATAACTCTGATTGTGATTTTACCGCCCAACCCCCCCCCCCCCGCCAGCCCATGGCCAACACACAACAATCCCACTGAGCCCGCCCCATGCTTTCCACCTGCTCTTGAAGTGTGCTCCAGGTTGAGGCTTTAGCATTTCAGGGAAGATCATGGACAGCGGTGGATATGGCCATTCCTGAATTGGTGAAACTGAAGCTTTAGCGTTGTAGGGGTAGATAATGTGGAAGGGGGAGTTTGATCCTCGCAGCCATGATGGCAACAGCATTGCAGGAGCAGAACATGAGCCTATTTCAGTGGTGAAACTATATAAAAAAAGTATATTAGAAAAAGGGAGGTATTTTCTAATTAATTTTCTAATTAAGCCACACACCCCTATTGATGGATGGATAGGAGATGGGGTGTAAGAGTTACAACAACACTTTGAATAGGCAAATTAATCATTTATTGATGCAGATCTGCATTTTACACCTCAAAGAGGGACAGGGGGACATGGACTTAAATGACGGACAGTTGGGGGGAATGCATATGCGCCTAACCTGTGCAGCTGTTCTTCACTAGGGGGATTCCTCCCAGCCCCTAAAACATAAGATGCAGAATGCTTATGGATACCCTCTCCCTATAGAATAATTGCCTTACACAAGCAGATTTCCTGGCCTTAAAAGGGTAAAGTGGGCCAAAAAACATCTGTGTGGGGCTACGCCTGACATAACTGAGTGTCTAGCGTGGCCAGGGGCGGGCTGGCCATAGGGCATACCGGGCAAAATCCCGGTAGGCTGGTGCCAGGGAGGGCCGCGACCCCATGGAAAAGATGCTGGAGGCTGGGGGAGCAGCCGGCCGCCCGGCTGGCCTGCCCAGCCCTGCGGTTCCTGCCGGCGCCGCCGCTCTCACACACGCAATAACACACATACATGCTTACCGGCACTTCCCGGCTGTTGCGCACTGAAAACAATGGACGCCGGCCATATGGGGCACTCCCACCGATCGGCGCGCAACAGCCGGGAAGTGCCGGTAAGCATGTATGTGTGTTATTGTGTGTGTGTGTCTGTGTGTGTGAGAGCGGCGGCGGCGTTGCCGGTTCGCTGCTGCTGCCTCATCCTCTGCCAGTCCTGCTGCCATCACCTTCCACTCCAGGTGCCCACGCCGCTGGGGGACAGGAAATGCACCACATCAAATCGCAGTAAAATGGAGGGTGAGGCTGGTTTCACACTAGCGCTATTGCAGGATGATCACGATCGCCCCAGGATGCCGCTCATCGGCTGTACTGAGGGATGCCCCACTGGCTGTACTGAGGGATGCCCCCACTGCCTTTATTGTAATGGGGTGATTCTGTGCACTGAATGGGGGAATTTAAGCACACCCATTGGTTCAGAATATTCTTATTTTATTCCTTTAAACCCTGGGTGCATCTTATGGAACAAAAATAAGGTGTGTATATAGTGACATTAAGAACAGTGCAGCAGGGCCGGTGTGCCCCAAAAAGTCCGGGCCGTTTTTTAGCCCCAGTCCGCCCCTGAGCGTGGCCACACGCAGCCATAGAGGGATGCAGGGGGTGCCACCAGCTATCGGAAGAGCGGGCAAGCTCCCATTTAGCTTCTTTAGCCTTTCATTTATATGCCCAGCCAAAGAAGATGATTAGAGCAGAGCTGTGCCTGCGCTGTGGGGAAGCCGTAAAGGTAAGTATAGCAAGCAACTGGCTGGATTTCACACAATGGGGCATCCTATATCGGGGTGTCCAAAAGGAACAGACCAAAACCCAGGATAGTGATAATCCCGGTCCATTTTAAATGTCAGAATTTAGCTGGTGGGAAAGCATTATGGATTATCTGTCTCAGCAGCACTTCTAGCTTCTATTCTCTGCTCACCCCTAGAATGTTACACAAGCTTTACAAGTGAGGGGCTGGGAAACCAGGCGTGACACTTGAAGCTGTAGACACAGGTAAGACATGCCCAACTCTGCATTATCTCCATTCACATTGCCTGAGCCAGAACACTGTGTAAGTCCTCAGCCTCAATACATGTGCTAGACATTCACACGTGGCCCCCAAGCTACAGGTTGCAGATCCCCACTTTAAAGGGTCAACCAAAAAAAGAGAAACATTAAGGAAAAGCTCTAAAAGTCTTGAAAAGGCCTTGTGTTGTGATTTTGGGCCCGTCAACCCTGGTCCTAGACAAGAAAATGGGTGTGAAACCTTCCTAATATTTATTGTGCTCAAATAGCATGGCAAGGCGTGGCATGCTATTTCTGGCATAGAAAGAGGATAATCTGGTATCTCTAGTCGCAAACCCTGCAATTTGAGTTTGACAGTCCTGTTTGGCTCTCCAAGCCTGGGACTGATGCCATGTTAATTAAAGATAAGTGTCTGGCTAGCAAGTGGCTAAGAGACTAAACTTGAATGTTCATCTCTTGTCATTTGATAGGTTAAGGATATGTGCTGGGCACTAGACCTGTGCTATAGGACATAAGGGCTGGCAAAGACCAGGGCCAGGGGCCCATGAGCCCCGGAATTACCAGCCCCTATGCTTGGTTTGCCAGGTTGGTAAGCTTTGGGGGGTGAGGGAAGCATTTTTTTATGATTTTTTTTAAGTGTTGGGTGTGTGGCCAATTTAAAAAACACCCCACTCCAAATATTAAGAATATAAATGCATGCCCCCCCCCTCAAGCTCACCAACCTGGGAAACCAAGCAGAGGGGCTGGTAATTCCAGGGTTCAAGGGCCAAACTGCTGACCCATGGCCCTGGTCATTACCAGCCCTTATGCCCTATAGCACAGGTCCGGTGCCCAGCATATATCCCTAACCTATCAAATGACAAAAGATGAACATCCAAGTTTAGTCTCTTACCCACTTTCTTGCCAGACACTTATCTCTAATTAGATAATCAGTCTGATGCCCACTGGTGGTGCAGGTAATGGGGTAATTGAACTATTTTCAGGGTCCATGGGACCCCCCATGCAACACTGATTCAGAAAATATTGTCTGTCAATAGATGCCTCACCAGCATTTGTAATGGAGAAGAACACAGGTTCCCCTCCTTTCATTCCAACCCTGAGCCGGGAAGAGCAGTGAGACGAGGTTGCTGTCAGGGATCTCCCCCATGTGACTTACATGTCACAGGAGCGGAGGAGTATGGAGGGGGGTTTATTGTAGAAAATTGGATCAAGACAAAATGGGATGCACTGCTATCCAATAATAATAGAAAAATACAAATCTTTACATAGTTGCCACTACACAAAAGCAGAAAGACACATTAAGAGCAATTAAAAAATTAAAAACGCAGTGTGGTTAAGGTGAGCCCCAGGCGATGACGGTGGTTTTGATCTAGAATCAAATGAAAAAGTCTTTGAGATGACACTGTTATTCTTCCTTTTTCATTACATTTGCTCATCCACCCCTCCAGTCTATCCTGAACTCTGCTGCTCGCCTCATCCATCTCTCCTCTCGCTCCTCCAGTTCTGCGCCTCTCTGCCAATCCCTACACTGGCTGCCAGTCCCACAGCGAATCCTGTTCAAAACTCTAACTCTCGCCTACAAAGCTCTCTCCAACCAGGCCCCTCCCTACATCTCATCTCTAATCCAACAGTATCAACCTAGACGCAGCCTCCGCTCTTCTGCCGACCTTCTCCTGTCCTCCACCCTGGTCACCTCCTCTCACGCCCGCCTCCAGGACTTCTCACGTGCAACTTCAATCTTCTGGAATGCCCTCCCGCACCCAATCCCCCACTCCACAACCCTCAAAACCTTCAAAGGTGCTCTTAAAACTCACTTATTCAGACAAGCATACAATCTGGCTTAAGCAATTCTCTAAAGGGCGCATGCCACAATGCTCAATACTGACTGTTTGTCATCCTTCCCCCTCGTCTTCACCCCTCTTCCTTTAGACTGTAAGCTCGCAAGGCAGGGCTCTCTCCCCTATTGTATCTTGTACTCAGAATATCCATTGTCAAATCTGTAAAATTGCATTTGAATTAGTATATGTACCATATGTTTCTACCCTCTCTGTAATTACTACTTTGTAAAGCGCTACGGAAGATGATGGCGCTATATAAATAAACAATAATAATCTATGCAGGGAAAGGCATTGGAGAAACTTGGAATATGGAGCGAGGTTGGCCTGCTGCGTTTTATTTCGGCACTGCTAGTGAAAAAATTGGGGGAGGATCCGGAGCTCGTCATCAAAAACGTGGAATTTGAAGGCGTACCAGTAAGGATTTACCAACCCAAAGCGCCCTCTACTGGAAGCAGAAAGGGTGTAATGTACTTTCACGGAGGAGGATTTGTGTATGGGAGTATAGGTGAGACTGCTTCTGTTAATTTATGACAACTGTGCTGAAGGATTATTTTTTATGTATGTTGTGTCCACTATTACACATTATTGATATTTACACTTACATACTTCTTAGTTTCTAGTGCTGTACAGAGAACAAAAAGATGTGCACATTACTTTTAAGCATCGATGGAGTTTATACTTCACTTCATACGTTGTTTTTTCACCTATAAGATGCAACCTCTGATATCTTCTTTATAGCTATACATAAAATATATATATATATATATAAAATATATATATATAAGCATTCCATTTATCCTCTGTGCCATCAGGGGGGCACCTATAATGGGGCCATGTGAGGCAGCCACCTCAGGTGCCACTGCATTGGGGCGGCAATTACTGGACCTGTTTATTTAATTTTTTAAATCATAGTGGTTCAGTGGAGATTGCGTGCCACCCACCCTCTGTGCCCCCCCTCGGTGATGCTCTTCTGAGGGGTGGAGCAGCAAGTCTTAATGGGCGCCTTCCTTTAGTTTGCCTTAGGCAGCAGAGAGACTAGGTTCACCCCTGTGCACCATGAGGGCTTACACTCTAATATAGTCAAAATAAAAAGCCTCAGCCTGGCTTAATAAAACAGGTGAAGAGAGATGAAAAAAAATGCTGGGTCATTCTGTTATTCCTAGTTAGTATGCCTACTGCTATTACTTGCATGTATGCAATCTTTTCCTTGCAAACCCATTTAGTTGGGACCCATTTCATTAAGCCAGGATGGGACAGCTAGCAACTCGGTGCTCATGAGGGCCAAAAGACCCCAAACTTTTGTACACAAGTAGAAGACGGATGGCTCTGTCAAAATATAAAAGCTTTATAAATCTGGATAATTGCACAAACTATCAGTTTTAGGATGCCCAGAAAGGTGATCGGAGCAGAAATAGACGGTTGGCATGGCTCCACCGACCACCTGACTGATGGGTGTTTCTATAAATCCTGGTTAGTATGCACCCTCCATGTAACTACTTTTTTTTTACTTCTACTTTACCTACTAAGGAACACATGCTATCAGTCAGATGTGTTAGGCTCCTGGGTTGCCTCCTCTTTAGAGTAACTTCTAACTTATACAGAAGTTTCTCCAGTTCTTCAAGATTAAAAACAGGAAGCCAAGATGCAATTGTGCTTTGCCTTCCACTCAGCGCTTCTGACCTCTTTGCCCCCCCAAAAAAGGCATGTCCCAACCAATGGCAAATGGCACCCCTCTTTGAAAGGATTCCCCAGGCCCTGGAATGAGTATTATATTATGAAAATCTCAAATAGTTCAAGAGCAGTGACTACAGTATACCACCAATCATACTGACCTGCATTATGGTTCCACTTAGGAAGGAACCCGAGAAGAGGTGTTGTCTACATAGTTGCCTGCATAGTTTTAACTGCCAATTAAAATGTGCACTGCCCCAGCTGTCCAGCCAATGATATTTCAGCTTTATTGGACCAACTGGGGATTCCCCATCCTGCCATAATCACATTGCAATTTGGGGTTTTAATGGATTTCTTTATTGTACGGGTAACAAAGCATGAACAATTGAACGTCATGAACGGAGAAGGCAGGCAGGCAGAGGCCATAAGAGGTGGAGGTAGGCTGGCAGAGGTCATAAGAGGTAGAGGCAGGCTGGCAGAGGGCATAAGAGGTGGAGGCAGGCTGGCAGAGGTCATAAGAGGTAGAGGCAGGCTGGCAGAGGGCATAAGAGGTGGAGCCAGGCTGGCAGAGGTCATAAGAGGTGGAGGTAGGCTGGCAGAGGTCATAAGAGGTAGAGGCAGGCTGGCAGAGGTCATAAGAGGTGGAGGCAGGCTGGCAGAGGTCACAAGAAGTGGAGGCAGGCTGGCAGAGGTCACAAGAGGTGGAGGTAGGCAGGCAGAGGTCATAAGAGGTAGAGGCAGGCTGGCAGAGGTCACAAGAGGTGGAGGTAGGCAGGCAGAGGTCATAAGAGGTAGAGGCAGGCTGGCAGAGGTCATAAGAGGTGGAGGCAGGCTGGCAGAGGTCACAAGAGGTGGAGGCAGGCTGGCAGAGGTCATAAGAGGTGGAGGCAGGCTGGCAGAGGTCACAAGAGGTAGAGGCAGGCTGGCAGAGGCCATAAGAGGTGGAGGTAGGCTGGCAGAGGTCATAAGAGGTAGAGGCAGGCTGGCAGAGGTCATAAGAGGTGGAGGTAGGCTGGCAGAGGTCATAAGAGGTGGAGGCAGGCTGGCAGAGATCTTAAGAGGTGGAGGTAGGCTGGCAGAGGTCTTAAGAGGTGGAGGCAGGCTGGCAGAGGTCTTAAGAGGTGGAGGTAGGCTGGCAGAGGTCTTAAGAGGTGGAGGCAGGCTGGCAGAGGTCATAAGAGGTGGAGGCAGGCTGGCAGAGGTCTTAAGAGGTGGAGGCAGGCTGGCAGAGGTCTTAAGAGGTGGAGGTAGGCTGGCAGAGGTCATAAGAGGTAGAGGCAGGCTGGCGGAGGCCATAAGAGGTGGAGGTAGGCTGGCAGAGGTCATAAGAGGTAGAGGCAGGCTGGCAGAGGTCATAAGAGGTGGAGGTAGGCTGGCAGAGGTCATAAGAGGTGGAGGCAGGCTGGCAGAGGTCTTAAGAGGTGGAGGTAGGCTGGCAGAGGTCTTAAGAGGTGGAGGCAGGCTGGCAGAGGTCTTAAGAGGTGGAGGTAGGCTGGCAGAGGTCTTAAGAGGTGGAGGCAGGCTGGCAGAGGTCATAAGAGGTGGAGGCAGGCTGGCAGAGGTCTTAAGAGGTGGAGGCAGGCTGGCAGAGGTCTTAAGAGGTGGAGGTAGGCTGGCAGAGGTCATAAGAGGTAGAGGCAGGCTGGCGGAGGACATAAGAGGTGGAGGCAGGCTGGCAGAGATCTTAAGAGGTGGAGGTAGGCTGGCAGAGGTCTTAAGAGGTGGAGGCAGGCTGGCAGAGGTCTTAAGAGGTGGAGGTAGGCTGGCAGAGGTCTTAAGAGGTGGAGGCAGGCTGGCAGAGGTCATAAGAGGTGGAGGCAGGCTGGCAGAGGTCATAAGAGGTGGAGGCAGGCTGGCAGAGGTCATAAGAGGTGGAGGCAGGCTGGCAGAGGTCATAAGAGGTGGAGGCAGGCTGGCAGAGGTCATAAGAGGTGGAGGCAGGCTGGCGGAGGACATAAGAGGTGGAGGCAGGCTGGCAGAGGACATAAGAGGTGGAGGCAGGCTGGCAGAGGACATAAGAGGTGGAGGCAGGCTGGCAGAGGTCATAAGAGGTGGAGGCAGGCTGGTAACAGGCATCAAATGCTGAGTGTCAGAAACCTCTGAAAGCGAAGGCTGTGAGGTGGCAGCAGTCTCTGGGGCATCAGCAGTGGGCACAATCTCTGGAAATGACTGTAGAAGGTTGTGGACTAGAGTTGAATAGAGCAAGCACTGTGGACACCAAGATACAACAAACGAGTGTTGCGGAGGGTATCCCTACTGCTGGGGTCCAGCTTCCACTTTGCCGGATGGGGCATGTGGCTTCTGCTGGCCAATCACATGGTCGCATTTTGGAGGGAGAGAGGAATGTTCAAGGTAAGTTTTATAGGGTAGGGGGACCGCAGCAATCAGGGTGCCAACACCCACTGTGCCCCCCCCGTCAGCAGATTTTATGTAAAATAGGTGTTGGTCCAGTTTAAGGTGGAACAAAACACAGGATTTTGACCTGGGTTTTGGTCTTTGCCCCCCGGGCACCCCAATCGGGGCTGCCCCACTGTGTGAAGTTCCCTAGGTCACCCGATCTCACTCGGTCCTAAAGCGCATGCACAGTCTCTCGTCCAGTCTGCGCGCTCCCGACCCTTTATCCTAGAGCTCGTCTAGGACAAGCGGATCCAAGCGCCCTGGCAGCCGAATCCCCCACTACCCTTGAACAGGGAGAGTGCCAGCGTCGGCCAAAAATGCCTGGCATGGGCACGTGCCCTGCTAAAAGGGATAGTGGGGATGCGCCCGCTGCTCGCGCATGCGCCGTTAGACCGGAAACGAAGGTGAGTTTTCGTGAAACCTGGGGGGTTTGACACAGCAGGGCATCCCAAATCTGGATGCCCCGGGGGAGCGAGTATGCCTGCCCTGGATACTCAGTGGTGGGTTTTGGTTCACTTTAAGGAAATCTGAGTACCCACAAGTTGGGCCAATTTACTTGAGTTGGAGGACAGTCAGAGCCACCTGCTGGTGAACAGTAAATTCAATCTGAACAAAAAGGCAGGAAAGTGTCACTAGCATGTAGCCGATGTGGAACTGAAGTCAGGGTCTTAGTGTATTCCTGGCAAAAAACTGTTGAACATTCTGCCCGCAAGCAACTCGCCATGCCAATATGACATAGGCGTGATGTGACTGCCTGCGTCATATTGTGGAGCCACAACTTGTATGTACATTGAGCCTCACACTGCACACTCGACGCCCGTCCACTCCCAAGGCTAATAAGGGTGCAGTAGCGCCCATAGCATATAGTAACATATTTTTATAGACTGGCACCCACCAGGAACAAGGGAGTTGGGAAGCCATATTACGGTAGCTCAAATTTGAAATGGAAATTAGATTGTTTATGGAAAAATTAGACATCCCCTAAAAATAAGCCCTAGTATATCTTTTGGAACAAAAAATAATATAAGACCCTGTGTTCTTGTCGGGGAAACACGGTATTATTCTGGTTTATTTTAAAACTATAAGAAGAAATTATTTCAGCAACACAAAAAGACTTTAAATATTTATCTTTTTTTAAAGAGAGCTATGACCACCTCTGCCGACACATAGCGAAGACATGTGATGCTGTGGTGGCCTCAGTTGGGTAAGTAATTGTCTTAATATATGTCTCTAATAAAGATGGGTTGGGTTGGATTATCTGTCAGATTTCTTATTGTAGTCTGTGATCCAGGGGTGAACATAGCCTCTCTGCTGCCTGAGGTGCACTATAAAAAAGCGCTGTTGGGGCGAATAGCTCCACTCCTCACAAGTGCACCTGATGGGGGGGGGGGGGGGGGGGGTGAGACCACTGAGCCACCATTGATTGACTTGAAAACATGACAGCGTGCAGTGGTGCCCCAGCTCTGCAGTAAACCACAAATGAGATGGCGGTCTCGCATGGCTTCATGCTCTGATCCCACTAGAGCAGGTATGCAGAACCTGTGGCCTGGGGGCACATGCGGCCCGCTCTGCCCTAAATTGCAGTCCCCTGCATGTCATAGCTCAAATCCAAGGAAATCTTTTAGGTGGAAAAAGGCTTGAAGCTGCTGGAGATACAACAGACTTAGCTTAGTCTAGATTAATGCAGTTTACACTTAGGGCACTCGATGGTGCCAATGCCTGGTGATACTGCAGGCAAAGGCAATTATTAGACCATTATATTGGGCTACATTTGGCACTGTTTTCCCTCCCTACTCAAAGGTATATAAAAAGGCGCTTTCCTAGAATGGGAAGTGTTTATACAGTGCCCAACACGGAGCCATGCAAATCATCCATTTATGTCTGGGTGCCATCCAAGGCTGAGTGTACAATGCCAAGAATTAGCCTAAAAGTGTCTTGGATGGTACTGAGATGTAATGAGATGATTTGCATGACTCCACCTACTGCAAGGAGCTATGGGAAAATCTATTTTTCCATGTGTTGGGCGCCTTCTCTTTCAGTTATCATGTAAGTAGCCTTACCATAGACAGTAGGCTATTCAGATATTGATCAGGAGCCTCTCTATTTTTAGAACAATTGTAGGCAGTATAAATAAAATCAATACATCAATAACAGTTCCCTAAAGAGTTGTACCAGGAAGGAAATCATTCTCATTTATGGAGTCATGGTCACAGTAAACTGCTCTAATTACATTTATTTCTCAAATATTTAATATTAGGTATCGTCTAGCACCAGAGCACAGGTACCCCGCTGCTTTGGACGACTGCATAAGTGCCTCAATTTATTTTCTGAAGACAACAGAGCAATATGGTGTTGATCCCTCTTCTGTTATCATTTGTGGAGATAGTGCTGGGGGTAACCTAACTGCTTGTGTGACCCAGGTCCTCGTCACTAAGAAGGATATTCCAAAGCCTCTCGCCCAGGTGATGATCTATCCAGCTACTCAGCTCATAGACTTGAATTTACCCTCCTACCAGCAAAACAGCATGGTGCCTATATTATTGCGAGACATCACTATTTATTTCATACTGACCTATATAGGAGCAGATTTGTCCCTGTTACAAGAAATGCAGAACGGTAACCATATTCCACCTGAATTTCGTAAGAAATTCTCCAAGTGGCTGAGTGCCGATAGGGTTCCTGATGAGTTTAAGGTCAGAGGTTACAAACCTTATGTTCCGCAGGCCTTCAACAATGATGTGTATCAAAAAGTCAAACATGTTTTTGATGTTCCATGCTCCCCATTGATAGCAGAGGACTCCATCATTTCCCAGCTACCAAAGTCTTACATTTTAACATGCGAGTTTGACGTTCTCCGTGATGACGGAATACTCTACAAGAAACGTCTGGAAGACAACAGGGTTCCGGTCACCTGGTACCATGTCAAAAATGGCTTCCATGGAGTTGTCAACTACTTTAATGCTCCAAACGTTATCTCTGGGAAAGAAGGTATGGATAGCATTACAGACTTCATAAAAGATGCCTGATATCTGCAGAACAGCTCCTGGCAAAAAATATTTTAAGCTCAATTCCAGGACAAAAATGTATTTTAGTTTTGAATTGGTTGAGGAACGCTGAAACTGTCTATAAGTCTTCCTCTGGAAGTTTTATTTCCTGTGTTTGGTGACTGCAGAAGTTATGGGTATTACAGTTTGTCCTGATGAGTGATACCGATAGATTTTCTGCAAACAGAATGTATGACTGTGGGTTTTCAGTATAAAGCCAGCCAGTGGATGCGGTCCAGAAAACTGGTCCCTTATTTATTTCAAGCAGTGTGACAACACAATATGGCAAGCTTTCCAGGACAAGGGCACAGACTTGAAGAATGGCCTTGCCCGAAAGCTTGTCATCTCGCGTTGTCACACTGCTTGAAATAAATAAACCGTATCCACTGGCTGGTATGAATTATATCTTTCTAATAATGCTAACAGTATACTACAGGGTTGCTTTAAGGGGATACAACCTGATTAACACTTACCACACTTGGCTGCTACTGTCTGTATATGCTTTTGTCCAACTGTGGGTTTGCAACCTGCAAAAAAAAGAAATAAAGGTGCTAAGTGTTTCTATATATATATATACATACACCTTCTACTATATTATAAACCTTCTAAAGCATATTTATTATTTTACTTATCATTAAACAGGGTCTAACCTTCCCACCATGATGTGTGTATAAATGCTCCTACTAAATGAGTCGGGCTAGCCAGTTTTTCTATTAGGTGCATAACTTATGGCCCCTGGTCAGATGCTTGTAACTGCAATCCTTTTTACTTTAATATACAGGTTTAACTTAATATATATCCTGGTCTAGTTTCTATTGTAGACCAGGGTTGGCCGTTGAAAACTAATACCACCACCCACCTCGGGCCACCTCCCTAGCACTAAGCCTAAACTGGACACCAGCATAAAAAGTTACTCACCCAATTACTGACAATCCCTTGCAGGTAACTCCAGAGGTTCAGCTGCCATGCAGTTTGCCGTCTGACATGCTCCCTTCATAAAAGTGAAGTGTTGGACCAATCAGCTGTTGGGGACAAAAGTAAGTACACTTTTGTTTTTTTTATTGGGTGGACAATCCCTTTAAGATATGCATCTCTACCCAGAAGTTGTAAGCAGAGCAAACAGCTCTGCTCCAGACCCAAGCAGTGGTGGATTTGAGTTTTTTTCTACCTTTACACCCTCCCTTATTAGGGACTTCCATTATGGCTCTTTACCATTCATCTGTGGCCAACTGAGTTCACAATCTCCACAGACCCAGAACTGAACAAAATTGGACCAACTGTGATGTCCATTCCTAAACTTGTTGTACTGAGGTAATGACAGTGGTCAGGGCCAGCGTCAGCACCCAGCAAGGCAGGGCAGCTGCCAGGGGGGCCCACTGACAGAGCAGCCTTTGGGGTGTGCAAGGGCACTTGACTGGCGGGCGGACTGGGAGGGCACCGCCACAGCTGGTGCCCACATCTCCTCGAATGGCGGGGTTCCACACAACGGGGCATCTCGATTTAGATTTAAGGGAGGAAGTGCTGGGTTTTGTTCTGCTTTTAAGTTGCCCATCCCAGCTGATTTCCTATCCCTGGAGCATCCCAATCTGTGATACCCTACTGTGTGAAACCCCCTGGGATCGCTGGCATGCCCACTATACAAGCATTTCCAGCCCTGAGGTTTTGGTCCGCTTTATAGGGGCATCTCAATTTGGGACGCCCCTGTTTGTGAAAGAACCCCCCTGGTTTTGCCGTTAACTCAAACTGGCGATCCCACAGTGCATTCACCAGTTCCAGGAAAGTAATGAACAAAGGGGGGGGGGGTCACCCACAGGGGCATTCAAAATCAGGAGAATCTAGATTCTTTAAGCCTCCAAGGTCAGGTTTAAAGGGGCTTGGTGCGCTTTAAAGTAGACCAAGACTAGAGTTTTGGACCAAATAACATGATCCTTAGGGGGCATCCAGATTTGGGACATCCCTCGGTGATATGACGTGACTCTTCACCACAAAGGGGCCCACTGAGACCATGCCGCCCAAGGGCCCACATAAACCTGGAGCTGTGCCTCATCTAAAGGCTCAGGTCCAAAAGTGCAACCTAGGCTTCAATCAGAAGTCTAGTCTCCTGGTACTTGGCAACTGGATATCCACCTCAAAGCAGACCTTCACCCTGAATATGAGCCTATCTTATGTTTCTGCCAACCTGTACATATAGATTGCCCACATTTAAAATCATCCTACCTGCACCTAGTGCGTATTCTGAGCCTTCGAACATCCAAGATGGCGGCTCATGGAGCATCAGGCAGTCTGCGAAGTGTCTTCTGTGCCGCTCTGCATTCTGGGATTGCTGTCCTTTTCCTCACCCCAGCTCTGCTCTGCCTGTGCAAAGCACAGCTATAACCCCCGCCCCCCTGCACTTTACCCCACTCTCCTCTCCTCAGTGTGTATGGTGCTTGGGACTAGAGCATGAGTCCTTGGAACTAGACACTGCAGTGGTCTGCAATGGAACTTGACAAAGGAGACTGCCTGTATAGTGCCTTGCATCAAACGGAAGACCCTGTCAATGGGTTGATAAGAGCTAGAAGCTCATTATCCTAGTACTGAAGAAAGTGCTTCTCCACCAGGAGGTAGATCTGCTACTATGTTAAAGTCCCTGTCCAGACACAAATTAACTTCTTCCTCCCTGTAAAATGAACTATTTCAAATCATGGCAAAATCTTTGATTACATGTAAAAGCGTAGATGCTTCTTTCGCTTCAATTTTTTAAATTGGACTGAACTGAGAAGGGCATTTCATGGCACAGCTTTATGAGTACTATTATTATTATTATTATTATTGTTTATTTATAACCTTCATCATATTCCATGGCGCTGTACAATGCATAAATTACAGGAGGGTGGGACGAGTAACATACTAAAACTACACAAGGCATTATGAGTCATATATAACAGAGGTGACAACAATACCATTTTGTGAGTACTCACCTGAAAAATGGATATTGTTGGTGTGCCACACACCCCGCTTCACTTCTTAAATATTCATTACTTCATGGGTTAATCACCTGCAGGTGACGTAGTGCAGAGAGGAAGTCTTGTAACGAGCCCCACCTTCCGGCCTATATATACCTGGTACCTCCCTTCAATCACCAGTATAATCAACAAAGCAGTAATACAAGGTACCAGTATTCCACCAGTAACCTCAAAATCAAATTTGATATAAAAAAGGCTTCACCATATAAAGGCTTCGGTAATACCGAAAAGGGCGGGTGTGAAGCGGGGTGTGTGGCACACCAACAATATCCATTTTTCAGGTGAGTACTCACAAAATGGTATTATTCTTGGTGTGCCACACACCCCGCTTCACTTCTTAAATATTCATTACTTCATGGGACATCCAAAAGCAGTGTCCACAAGGGCTGGGCAACTCAAGGCCAGGTGAAGCATAACTTAAACGACTGCAGTCTGCAGAACTTTGCGGCCGAAAACAGCATCCGCTGAGGCCCGCACATCAACTTTGTAAAATTTAGAAAAAGTGTGAACAGAAGACCAAGTGGCGGCCTTACAAACCTGTTCAACCGAAGCTTGGTGCTGAAAAGCCCAAGACGCCCCAACAGCGCGAGTGGAATGAGCAGTGATACGAAAAGGGGGAACTCTTCCCTTGGCAGAATAGGCCGCAGTAACGGCCTGACGTATCCACTTGCTAATGGCAGATTTGGCTGGTGCCAAACCCTTCCTAGGCCCATGGGGCACAACAAAAAAGGAATCCGTCCTACGGAAAGGAGACGTGATAACCAAGTAGCACTTAACACAGCGTACTACATCCAAACAATGCAAACCCCTCTCTTTGTCATTCTTAGGATTAGGACACAAGGAGGGAAGAACAATATCTTGGTTCAAATGAAAAGCAGAAACAACCTTAGGAAGAAAGTCTGGCTTGAATCGAAAGACCACCTTATCCCGATGCTTCTCGAAGTAGGGCGCCTGAATAGACAAGGCCGCCAATTCCGAGACACGCCGGATCGAAGTGATCGCTACCAAGAAGACAATCTTCTGAGTCAGGGTAGACAAAGCAATCCCTTGCAAAGGCTCAAAAGGAGGAGCCTGAAGAGCAGAAAGAACCAAATTCAAATCCCAAACCGGGAGTAATGGTTTCCTGGGAGGCCGCACATGCGTAACCCCCTGGAAAAAGGTTTTAACTAAAGACTTAAGCGCAACACGCTTCTGAAAAAAGATAGATAAGGCAGAAACTTGCCCTTTCAACGTACTTAGCTGAAGACCAGAGTCCAGCCCAGATTGTAAAAACTCCAGAACCCTGGGGACCGAAAATACCCTACAAGGAAAAGATCTCATCTCGCACCAAGCGATATAGGCTTTCCAGGTCCTATAGTAGATGACAGAAGAAGACCTCTTTCGGGCACCGATCAAAGTCTTAACGACAGAATCAGAAAGACCCTCTTCCTTTAGGATGGAGGTCTCAGCAGCCAGGCCGTCAAAGCTAGCGCTGGTAAATTGGGGTAACACAATTGACCCTGAGTGAGCAAATCGGGCCGAAGGGGCAGAACGACCTGGTCCACTGCCAGCCGAACGATGTCTGCGAACCACACTCGCCTCGGCCACCTTGGGGCCACGAGGACGGCGGACACCCCTTCCAGAGCCAACTTCCGAAGCACTCTGCCTAGCATGGGTGTCGGAGGAAACAGGTACAGAAACCCCAGATCCCCCCAGCTCAGGGACATGGCGTCCACTGCCAGAGCCAGAGGATCCTGGGAGAGCGATACGAAGTTCGGGAGCCTGTGATTGTGACGAGAGGCAAACAGGTCCACCTCTGGAGTCCCCCATTGGCGACACAGTGAGCGAAATACCCGAGGATGGAGGGCCCATTCTCCCCGACGGGGAGAGCCCCTGCTCAAGCGGTCCGCTTTCAGGTTCTCCACTCCTGGGATGTATACCGCCGAGAGACGAGGAACATGGGCTTCTGCCCAGGTCAGGATCAGGGACACCTCCCTGAGAGCACTCAGGCTGCGAGTCCCTCCCTGATGATTGATGTAAGCAACCGCTGTTCGATTGTCTGAACGCACCTGGACCGGAAGGCCCAGAACGTGCTGAGTCAGGAGAGCAAGCACCCGACGGATGGCTCTCAGTTCCAGAATATTGATGGGTAAGAGGGCCTCCCGAGGTCCCCACTGCCCCTGGAACTGCAGCTCCTTCCAGAATCCGCCCCATCCCGACAGACTGGCGTCCGTGGTGACAATTTCCCAAAGGGGGGCCAGGAAAGACCTGCCCTTCACGAGATTGGTCGAGACCAACCACCACTGGAGGGACTGCCGGACCCGGGAGGACAACTGGAAGGGCTGATCCAGCGACCGAGGCTGCCGGTCCCAAGCCGCCAACAGATAAAGCTGAAGCGTCCTCGTGTGGAATTGAGCAAAAGGAACTGCCTCGAAGGAGGCAACCATCAACCCTACCAGCCTCATCCCCAGACGGATGGACGGCCGAGGATTGGAGAGTAGGACCCGAGCCAACTCCTGAATCAGAAGAATTTTGGACTGAGGGAGAAACACTCTGTGTTGATGAGAGTCTAACCGCATCCCCAGAAAGGACACCACCCTGGCCGGAGCGAGGGAGGACTTGGAGAGGTTGATCACCCAACCAAAACTTTCCAGCGTGGAGAGCACCACCCTGGTGTCTTTCTCCGATTGATCGGGTGACGGAGCCATGATAAGAAGGTCGTCTAAATAAGGTACGACACGAATGCCCCGAGCTCTGAAAATGGCCATGACCCCTGCCAGCACCTTGGTGAACACTCTTGGAGCTGAGGTAAGGCCAAACGGAAGTGCCACGAACTGATAATGCCGATCCTTCATCATGAATCGAAGAAAGCGTTGATGAGGGAGGCAGATGGGAACATGCAGATAAGCATCCTTGATGTCTATAGACGTCATGAAGTCCCCTTGCCGAAGAGAGCCGACGGCAGTGCGCACGGTTTCCATGTGAAACTTCCGAAAACGGATGAACCTGTTGAGCAACTTCAGGTCCAGGACGGGACGAACCGACCCATCCCTCTTGGGGACAGCGAACAGATTGGAGTAGAAACCGAGGCCCATCTCTAAACGCGGTACCGGCCGGATGACCGCCATCTCTAACAGATTCTCTACCGACGCCAGGAGCCCCTGTGCGGCCGAAGGATCGATGGGCACCCGAGACCGAAAGAACCGTGAAGGAGGGCGAGACTCGAACTCCAGTTTGTAACCGGACGACACTATCTCCTGAATCCACCTGTCCGGAACCTCCCGGTTCCAAACCTGGGAGAAGTGTCGCAATCGTCCCCCCACCCGCACGGGTGAGGGCGGCCCCTCATTGCTGAGTGGGCTTACCCGCAGGTTTGGGCTTGGAGCCCCAGGACTGGGCGGGACGGCCACGGCCCCTCCCCCGCGTCCAACCTGTACGACTGGTAGAGGGAAGGGAAGTCCCCCTACCCGCTCTGTATCCTCGAAAGGACGGCCTACCAGAAACAGCCCCTCTAAAGGGGCGTCGAGGCCTCCTGCGTTGTGGCATCTTGCCACCCTTTGCGACTGAATCAATTTTCTCCCCGAACAGCCGCAGCCCCAAAAAGGGGAGAGCTGTGAGCACCCTTTTAGAAGCTGAGTCCGCCGACCACTGTCGCAGCCATACTGACCGACGAATAGCGACCAGCATTGCCGCTGTCCTGCTACTCATAGCCAGCGCATCGTCCTGAGCGGATAGAACGTAAGACACAAAAGAATCGCACTGCTTAAGCGCAGCGAACTCATCACAGGCGGGATTGAGATCCTCGCATAGCCCCTGGATAACAGATCTTACCGCTAAAAGAAGAAGGGCCGAAGCGCACAAGGGGCGCATTGTTGACCCAGCATAAACAAAGCCATAGCGAGCATACTGGTCAATCCTACGATCCTCCCCATCCTTAGGGACAGAGGTCTCAGCAGACTGTACCATAGCGGAGCTAGATAACCCTAGCACAGGGGTATCGACTTCAGGAGGGACGGACCAAAGCTTCAGCAATTCTGGCGGAAAAGGATAACGCTTTTCCCAACTGGGAGGGATTCCAGATAACCGTGTGGGATGTTCCCATTCTTTCAGGACCACCCTCTCAAAGTGGTGCTGTCTGGGAAAAACCAAACGCGGCTGAGGCTCTTCAAACAACTGACCCTTTGGCCGGGTGACAGCCTCAGGCGGATCTAAATTCAAAATTTCAAACATTTGTGCCAGAATGGAGGGGGTGTCAAGGGCAACCCCCGCCGACCAATCGCCAATCGCATCAGCCTTAAGCTGACCTGCCGGCTCATCTGACTCCAAGAGGAATTCACCCTCATCCGGGGAGCCATCGGACCATTCCACAGGCTCACATAATTCGTCCTGAGGAGCCGAAGAAACCGGAGTCAGGCGCTTCCGTTTTGCAGAGGCCTTTAGCCCCGCTTTAACGGGCAATACTTCCCGAAGATTGGCTGAATTTACCACCACCTCGGATTGCGAATCCCCACCCTTGACAATGCCATGCGGGGTCCGGAACAGGGAGGGAGAGGCAGGAGATGATAGAGGTTGCGACGGGTCAGCCGCCGGATCAACAGACTGACGCGCAACAATCTGCCTTGCACAAGAAATGCAAATAAAGATATCATCAGCAGGGAGCGCAGCCCCACATTTTACACACCCCCTGGACGGCTCTGACGAGTCGTTTCCGGTAGTAACAGAAGCCTCCATATTGGTGATTTATGGTATCGCAAATACTGGGACTTTTAAGGCATAAGCCAACCCGGGATGCCCCTTTATAAGAATGTCCCGGAAGGGAGGGTTTTTATTTTTATATATTTTTTTTTTTTTTTTTTTACACTTTATATTTTTTTTTTTTTTTAAGAGAAAAAGGTCCCCTTTAACAGTCTCAAAATAAATATATATACATATATATATGTATATATATATCCAAAATGTGCAATTTTATATCAAGAAAGACTAGCCAGGCAATATAGAGCCGGAGGCCGCAGTAAAAGAGGGATCCCAGGATCTGAAAGGAAAGAAAAAAACAAACCATCAGATCCCTTGTGAGAGAAACAAAGCAGCATGTTCACAATAGTCCAACAAAGAGAGTGCCTCCTTAAAAGTCAGCCCCATGAGTAAAACTCATTCTGGCCCCACAAAAGCGAGACCGCTTACCTGTTACCGACGCCAGGAGCCAGCCGGAGGGACATGTAGCAGCCGCAGCACACAAACTCATGTGTTGCTGCAGCGCGCGCCCCCCCCACGTGACCTCTTTTCACCGCAACATGAAGGAAGTGAGGCTGAGGCCGCCGAGCGCCGCTTCCGCCGGCGCCGCTTCCGCCGGCGCCACGCCCCCCCGCGTCACAGGGAGCCGCCCTGCTCTAATCAACGGGGGAATGCCACCAGCTGCGCTGGCTGACACCGAGCCGGCGGAGGAGGAGGAGGGGAAAAGAGAGACACAAGCGCAGCCACACAGGCTGCCGCACGGAGCAGCGGGGTAGGAAGGGAGGCGGGAGGGAACCAACTGAGGCTAGCTGAGCGCGGTCCGCTGCCCCGCCCCCATAAAGCAGACCAAATACACTGGCCATGCCTAAAGCATCTGCCCGGAGCCCCGGTCAAAAAACAGTTACTATGTAAAAGTGAACACACAGAAATAACACACAGTGAAAACATCATACAAGATACACAACCCTCTATACCCCCCCCCCCCCCCCCCCAAGTGAAGGGAGAAAGGACCGGAGCGGGGGAGAAAGGGCTACGGGGACCCTCGGGACAGGGGCATCCCATTTCCGGATCACCATGCCGGATTGCCGCATTGCCCCCAAAAGAGGGGGATGAGCGGAGGAGATAAGCTCCTAGGCACCAATAGTGCCATCTACCAATTACCCGGTGAGCAGCCTAAGCTGGGAGGCTTCCTATCCACCATAGAGGTATACAACTCAAACCGGGCAGAAATAGACCAAAAGGGGGGTGGCGGGGTAAGCCCCGACCTACCTGTAAGCAGGAAACTTCCAACCTCTGCTTGTCACGCAGAGAGAAAAATACTGGTGATTGAAGGGAGGTACCAGGTATATATAGGCCGGAAGGTGGGGCTCGTTACAAGACTTCCTCTCTGCACTACGTCACCTGCAGGTGATTAACCCATGAAGTAATGAATATTTAAGAAGTGAAGCGGGGTGTGTGGCACACCAAGAATAAATGCATATAATACAGACAGTATTATGAGTCAAATGCAATAAAACACATAAATAAAAGAGCACATGACGAGAGAGAGTACGGGTGGGTCACAAACCTAAGGGGCAGTCGTGGCCTAGAAGTAAGGAAGCGGACTTGTGAGTTGGATCGTGGCCATGACTGAAGTGCACTTGAGCAAGGCACCTAACCCCCCAGGCATCATAAGTAGGGTAGCCCACCACTCCATATATGTTTACACTTACTGCATAGATGGTTTATATGCGGGGAAAGAATTCCCATGTGTGCATAAGCATTCAATGGCCATCTATAACCCCCCAAAAAAGAGAAGAGTATGCAAGTGATTGGGTTAGGCCAGATGGTAAGCTTGTCTAAATAGAGTGTTTATGAAGGTTTAAAAGATTGGAGATTGTTGGATTGTATGGGAAAAGGAATTCCAGAGAATTCAGGATTTTGTACTGAATTATTTTAGATATTAAGGGTGACTCGGAGCCTCAAGCGAATGCATTTTTGCCTGTTTTTCCCCTGGAAATCTTGTTTTTTGGCCTTTTTCGTTCTTGTGCGATTCATCCAAGCCATTTTTGGAATATCAAATGATTTCATTTTTTTTTGTTTTTTATGTTTTTTTGTTTGGAATCAAGTTTTACAAAGGTAAAATCCTGCAAATCATACAAATTTGTGTGATTCGGGACCTTTTTTGCAGGAAAAACAGGTAGGAAATGATTTTTTTTTGGCCAGCTTTGCATTGGTGAAGTTGTTAAAAATCATGCTACTTGAGTTTGCATGATTTTGAACATTTCCCAATAAATTTTACAGTAATAAACAACAAGCACACAGGGGGAGGACCACACCCCCCTAAAATGCTAAAGAAAAAGTGGCACCATCCCACTATATGTATAGTGAAAATCTCAATTTATTGCATTATAAACCAAAGATTAAAATAGCATACAAATAGCATACAAACAGTTACATTACAAACACAGAACAACACCAGAGGGCGCCGGAGGTCTTAAGAATAGTAAATAGTAAGTGAATTCATTTCAAAAACATAAACATACATGAAAGTGAATCTCTTTGTCCAACCAATCAAATATGTGCAAATATGCAAGGTAAGTGCAAAGTGCAAACAGTATAGCAACCAAATACAGTCACAAAAACATCAGTGCAACTACTATAGGATAATGTGAGCCCAGACAGGTGCAAGTCAGCGCATCTGAGTGAGCACAGGAGGAAGAGAACATGTGTACAAACCGACCGGGGGCGCCCCCACAAACCGTCGCCAACGCGTATCGTGGTGTAACCACACCACTTCCTCAGGGCAATGACAGTAATAATGTAATATTTTTGCGTTAGATACAATTTTTATTTTTGGTTACTTGTTTAAATGAATGCCGCTTAACCAGCAATTATTCAGGCAGGGAAAGTGACAGCGGGGCATTTTTTAAAACTTATTTTTGGTTATTTTTACTTGTATTTGAAAAAAAAAACCTGGGGTGCCCAGCCCAGACACGAAGCATAAGGCACCAGGCTCTTCTGCACCCCTGATGTCCCAAATGGGGGTGCGGGTAATCTCTAATTTTACCGGCATGTCACCCACAGAGTCTGGCAGGTGCCATGCTGGCTCCTGACCCTGGTGAACTGGTATAGGAGTCCTCTGGACCCCCTAGCATTCCACCCCAAGTTTAAGTAAAAGAGACACAACACAAATTTAACTACTCACCCGTCTCCGTCTTCCTCCTTCTTTCCCCTGCTGGGCACCATCTTCCTATGGTCCGGCGGGTCTCCTGGTGTCCTGATGTGGATCTTCTCCTTTTCTTGAGACTCCCTCCAGCATCTTCAGGTGGCAGTGCTGGCTGCCCCCCAGGCGAAGATCTGAATTTTGGGCTGAGGGAGGGGCCTTTATACATGGAGGCGTGGCCTCTATTGACTCTCCCTGACATTATTGATGATGTGACAGAAGGGGTGGGGCCTAGAGGGGATTTTCCAGTGCAACCCCTCTAGGCCTCTCGCCTTTTTTAAAGTGGACCAACACCCAGGATTTTGACTATCCTGGGTCTTGGTCCACTTCGGTGGGGCACCCCCAATCGGGGTGCCCCGCTGTGTGAAACCCCCCCTAACCCCCCGAAAAACTCACCTCTCCCCGCTCCCAGCGCCGACGTACAAGGGAAGATCTGGAACGTCTAAGCGGCGGCGGCCGCCGCCGCCTCCCTCGCGTCACTTTTGACGCGCGCGCGCCCACGCCGGCCATTCGCAGACGGCCGGCGCGGAGGCGCGCACGCCTACAGGGGCGCGAGGGAGGCGGCGGCGGTGAGTTAAGGTAGGTGAGTTGGGGTGTTTGGGGGGGGGTTTCACCCCGCGGGACATCCCGATCTCGGATGTCCCGCGGGGTGGGGGGTGATCGGCCCGGGAATCTTATAGATTCCCGGGCCGATCACCCGTGGGTGTTGGTCCACTTTAACATCACAAGTGACGTGGGGGAGATTCCAGAAAAGTCCCACTTCCTAGTATAAAAGCCACTCCACAGCGGGACATCCTGGGATCCCTGGCTAGAAGTGTTCTCCTCCTTTCCAAATGCCTTAGACGCCCCGTTGGCATAAATTTAAAGGATGCTGCATTGGAGCCCGTCTGGAGAAGTTAAGTATAAGTTAATTAAGAAAAATAAAATATTTTTACTTAAACTTGTGCTTGTGTTTTTAATTCCATTCTCACTTTGAACCGGACCCCTATACCAGTGCATACACCATTACCCACACCACCAATGAGCATGTTGGAGTGGATGACCCTGGCGGCCCATAGCATGGGCTGGGGCTGGGCACCGGACCTGTGCTATAGGGCATAAGGGCTTGTAAGGGTTAGTGCCAGGGGTCGGCTGGTCGGCCCTTGAGCCCTGGAATTAAAGCTTGGTTTGCAGGGTTGGTAATGTGGGGGGGAGGGATGGGGCAAAATGTAAACATTTTTTCCCAGTATTCAATTAAACACTTTAAAATAAAATGAAAAACTAAAAAGTCAGGCTATTTTTCATTAGATAAAAATTGTATCTAATGAAAAATAATCCAAAAATTACAAAAAAGTTTCCCCAAAAACTGTCTGTCAGTTACCCGCAGCGGGAACGAATTCACTTTAAGATGCACTCTCGCAGGCCAAAATCGTAAAGGCTTTTCTTGAACAAAAGCATACACCAAGAATTTTCACTAGCATACGCATGAGCCAACTAATCTTGCAGACGGCTTTAAATCACACAAGCAAACGGTAATTCCCCACCTGCGAGCTTTTACACCGAGGCTCAGAATCAACCTTACTGTGTAGAGATCAACAGAGATCAAAAATATAAGCAAGAGGAGAGGAGGATGAGGTGAGCAGCAGTTGAGTTGAGAATAGATTGGATGGGTGCCAGTCTGTTAGCTGGTAGACCACAGAGGAGGGTGTTGCAGTAGTTTAGCCAGGAGATGATTAGGGCATGCACTTGAATTTTAGTGGCTTCAGGTGTATGGAAAGGGCAGATGTGGGAGATGTTCTTGAGTTGATAAGAGTTGGTGAGTGACTGAATGTGAGGTTTGAATGAGAGAGATGAGTCCAGTATAACACTAACACTTGAGAAGCTGCTGTGATAGTCAAGCCTATGACAGATATTGTTATCGAGTAGATAGGAGCATCCCAGATTGGATGCTGGGAAAACAACAAGCCATGTTCAATTAAAGCAAGTGAGATGACATGAATGAGGACATAGCTGTTAGACAGTCTGGAACACAAGATAGAAGAGAAAAGAGATCTGGGACAGACAGGTAAATGTGAGTGTCATCAGCACAGAAGTGGTGTTGGAAGCCAAATGAGTTTATGAGCTGGCCAAGGCCATAGACTAAAAAAAGTAGGGGTCCCAAGACGAACCCTTGTGGTACCCCCACGGATAGGGAGTGAGGAGAGGAGACTGTGTTGCAGTGCAGTTTGAGGGGTGGGAGGAGAGCCATGAGAGGGTTAGGTCTTTGATTCATAGAGAGGCTAGTAAATGAGTAGAATGGAGTGGTTGACAAAAGCAGAGGACAGGTCGAAAAGAAGTAGGATGGAGTAATGGTCTTTAGATTTGGCAGTTAGTAAATCTATAGCGTGTAGGGCCATTGACAGCCTCCATAATAAGTCTCTGCTATATCAGATTTTGTTTAATACTGTCAGCAGAGGAGGGAAACAGGTGCAGGCAGAGTTGCAACATTGTTATGTTTTAATTTGATGTCTTAACCACAACAAACTCTGGGTAGGGCTGTTGGATATTATCACAAAGGAAAATTAAAGTAACCGTACTTCATATCTGTACTATATATCAAGGCCTAGTTACCGCTGTTGGAATTTCATCCTCTCGCTTCACTTTTGGTCACTGTAAATTTTTCTATGCTATATTTTTCTGCTGCGCAGCTTAAAGACATTAATGACTTGGGATTTGGAGTGTGCATGCGCACGTGAAGCCGATGGCAGCCTGCTAGTTTGGCTCCGTGCCCTCCGAGTGTTAGTCTATCAGCCCCAAGCAAAAAAGGCGGCTTAATGCTGACAGGGATCCAAGATGGCCACCAGCTAAACTAGAATAAACAGAATAAGAGCTCCTGAGACTATATTTCTGTGGCAAAGCGGGAATAAAAGGGCCCAAGGAGAAATCTTACCTCAGACTATTCACCAGCTTCTCACGCTTAAGGAGGTACACAGCACAGCACACCTCAGCATAGCCTGGAGTTTAAGATGGCTGCCAGCTAAACTAGAATAAACATAATAAGAGCTCCTGAGACTATATTTATGTGGTAAAGTGGGAATAAAGGGGCCCAAGGAGAAATCTTACCTCAGACTATTCACCAGCTTCTCAAGCCTTAAAGGGCTATGCAGTGCAGCACACCTCAGCACCTTAGCATAGCCTGGAGTTTAAGATGGCTGCCAGCCAAATTAGAAAAAACTAAATAAGAGCTCCTGAGACTATATTTCTGTGGTAAAGTGGGAATAAAGGGGCCCAAGGAGAAATCTTACCTCAGACTATTCACCAGCTTCTCAAGCCTTAAATGGTGCACAGCGCAGCACACCTCAGCGCCTCAGCATAGCATGGAGTTTAAGATGGCCGCCAGTTTCAGTGAGACTGAAATGCTTGAGGTGGTGGGACGTGCGGCATCAGTTTCGGCCAGGGAGGCAGGGGAGCTGCTCTCACCAGGTAATGTGAACCAGCATGCAAGAGGACCTGACATGGTAGATAAATTTGTCAATATACTTCAGAGTGCACTTTCTGCCAATACCAAGACTATTACTGATCATCTTACTAAGGAAATTGAGTGACAAGGAGCTTGGGCACCCTGGAGAGGAATGTGAGATGTTATATCCACTCAGGAATCTCAGGCTGCCGAAATTAATCAGCTGTGGAAATATAATAGTGCTCTGCATGCTAAGCTTGAGGATATGGAAAACAGGGATAGAAGGTCAAATCTGTCTTTTAAGGGGGTTACCTGAACATATGGAGGATGTGAAATCTGTGGTCACTGCTCTATGCCAAGAACTGCTCCCGGGAATTGCTATTGAACGCCTCGAGCTGGACCATGTCCATAGAGCACTGGGGCCCTGAAAGCCACCAGAGGAACCTCCACGGGACATTCTAGCAGAGTTTTACTTTTACAATACTAAAGAACAAGTGATGCGGCTGCTCGGGACACTGTTAACCTGTCATTTCAAGGCCACAAATTCCAGGCGTTCTCTGATCTTTCACCTGCAACAATGGCAAGACAGAGGGAGATGAAGCCGTTTCTAAAAATTCTACAGGACAGCAAAGTCACCTATAAATGGTTTCCCATTCTGTATATTTTTTTTTATAGGGGCGATTCCTTTACGGCGGTATCTGTCGAGGAGTCACAAAGACATCTGGCTTCGGCGGGTCTCCTACGGGACGCAAGGCAGAACAGCTCCATGAAATCTCCCAGAATCAGAGTTGACTCTCTCAAGATACAACGGGCAGGGAAAAGACCGAGACGCAGAGCACAATCGGTAGAGCGGCGCTCATCTCATAGCTTCAGAGTAACTATTAAATCGTGAGGTGATCCCACGTTAAGGTTTATCTCGTCACTGTTGGCTATGGCTGAAGTTAAATATATGATTGCTACTTTGTCAGTGGTTCATCTGGAAGAACCAGACTAGCTGTTGGAGAGGGAAGGGAGAAAATTTTTTTTTCTTCCTTTTTTCTGACCTATTTGATTGGTTGTTGTAGGATATTTTTTGTAAATTTTTGCGAAAAATCAGAGGGAGCCTGAGAAGGGGAGCAGTGACGGAGCGATATTGTGGCTCTCTTTTTCAGGCCTCATATGTGTTTAAGTTAGTTAGCTCATAGCGTTTAGATGTCAAGACCCTCTGCTTGGCGGCATTCACATGCTGCACTCATATGGGAGACTTAAGGGTCGATTCTAAATGCAAAAGTTAATTGATTTCGGATCGGGAATCGGACGTTTGGGTGGGTGTTAGTCATTTTTTCCTTTTTTTTTGGCCATTTCCGACTCGTGCGAACGTTCGAACGAATTCGTATATGCTCTTACGATCATCGGAAGTTTTACTAACAAAATCGGAAGTTTTACAACCAAATCTGAAATGTTCCCAACCAAATTGTAATTTTTCCGTTCGTTCCTAAAACTTCCGTTAATTGGATGTGTTTCCATGTGATTCAGAGAGCTGTGAAAATCCACTTCCGACACCTTTGAGGACTCGGATCGGATTTGCTATTGTAGAACATGTTTTGTGGCTATGTGGAGGAGTCTGCGCGCCTTCAGCTCCAATGCACTGCATGTATCAGCATGGCCGAGGCCATAAATTGTATAGCAATGCATACCTGAATCAATACATTTCATGTATGCCTTATAAAAGCATTTTAATGTGGACCTTAATTAGTCCTTTGCATGTAAACCTTTATTTTGCCACACATCCATATAATTGCGATTTATTTTTAAACTTATGTCCTTTGTTATTTTTTTTTTGGATTGTTGTTGTACTTGAATCTTAATTTGTTTTCGGATTTATTGTTGTAGTTGGCAACCTTTGCTTTGTGTAATTATTTTATCTTATCTTTGGTCAGATGCATCACACTTACTGAGGAGAGGAGAGTGGGATAAAGTGCAGGGTGCGGGTTACAGCTGTGTTTTGCTCAGAGACAGCAGAGCTGGGGGCCTTGAAAGGTCAGAAATCCCAGAATGCAGAGCAACACAGTCACAAGGCCCTTTCTGTTTGCAGGCTGCCTTATATTACCTGACCCGCCATCTTGGCTGTTTCAAGGCTCATAACATGCTGTGTGTTTTAAAAATTTGGAGAGCAATCTGTATGTACAGGGTGTGGGTAACAACACAAAAAATTTAAAGTTGTACCATTTGAAACCAAAAATGTTAAGTAAAAACCGCAAGTAAAAAATGCCAGTTCAAAATAAAAAAAAAAAAAAAATGTATGATTTACTTTTAGAAATACATTCATTAATGGTTGGTTACCACAAAACGAATGAAATAAAGAAAAAGCAGAAATGAAGATTCGCCTGAGCGCACAGTGGTTTGGCTCAGTTTTAGGGGTGAGACATGGAAGATGTAAGAAAGTGCAAAGTGATTTAGCTAAGCATTGTAGAAGAAGTGAGTGAGCCAAATATGTAGGCAGCACTTTAATGAGTTAAGTTTGTAGTGTGCAGGCGCAAAATCCAAAACCGACTTTGAAACCTGAGAAATGAAACGGAAAAGTCAGGATGGAAACTGACATTCAACTGATTCACTAACTGCCATACGAACGGACGGAAAACTTACACACGGTTTGAAATGCATTATAGAATCGCTCGAATGTTCATACGAAATCGGAAAATTTACACCAAAAAACACAGATCGGAAAAAATACTAACGTTTTTGGTGTTTCTCTGAATCGACCCTTTAGTCTGGCAGATAGACATATATAGTTTTATTTTACTATTTCCTTTTTTATTAGCGCTCAGTTAATCAAACTTGTTCCGGGGACATTGTTCTGTCCCCGGGTACAGCGGAGAAGAATCCCACCAGTACTTATAGAGTCTGAGGGAATTTTTCTCCCAATCTAAAAGTTATTTCATTGTATTACTAAATTCTTGGTTTCTTTTCTTCTTCTCCTCTCCTTTCGCTCCACCTCCTTTTCATTCCTTCCCCTCCCCTCTCCTCCTTATTTATTTTTTTTCTCTCTCTATTCTTTATCCTTCTCCCCACTCCTTTTTCCCTTTTCTTTTAATTTCAAGTTACAAGTTAAACAATGGCTACTGTATTCTCACTCAATGTACAAGGGTTTAATTCACCACAGAAAAGAAGTTTAGCATTCCGTAAAATTAGATCATTGCATCCTGATATACTGTGTCTCCAGGAGACGCATTTCCCGAACAGCTCCAAGCCCAAATACTTCGACTCCTCATATCCCCAAATTTTCTTGGCATGTGCCGACACCAAACAAAAGGGCATCCTAATAGGGTTCAGGAGGGGCTCCCAATTCCATTGCAAAAAATAAATTAGTGATCCGGAAGGGAGATTTCTGATTTTAGTTGGTTCACTGCAAGATGTGGACATAACAGTAGCTGGTTATTACGCTCCAAATGTCAACCAGGTTAGTTTTCTTTTTTGACGAAGTGGCGGCAGTAGCACACGGCACGACCATAATCTGTGGGGATTCGAATATGGTTTTAAACCCCCATATAGACAGACAGTCCTGGTCTGGTTCTCTAGTAACATCCCATATGACGATGAGTGCTAGATCTTTTAGAAAGTTGTTGGATAGGTGTTGGCTGGCGGACTGTTGGAGAGAGGCACACCGGGAACGCAAAATTTCACACATTACTCCCATTCACATGAAGTTTATATGAGAATTGATCATATCTTCTTACCGCAGAGATCTTTAGCTCTTATAGGATCAGCTAAAATTATTGTTTTAAACTTAAAACTTATCAGGAGAGACTTAAAGAACTTAATTTGTACAGTCTGGAGGAAAGAAGGGAGAGGGGGGACATGATTGAGACCTTTAAATATGTGAAAGGATTGAATAAGGTTCAGGAGGGAAGTGTTTTTAAGAAGAAACTTAACGATAGAACAAGGGGGCACAACCTGAAGCTAGTCGGGGGGAAGATCAGGAGCAATGTTAGAAAATATTATTTTACAGAAAGAGTAGTAGGTGCTTGGAACAAACTTCCAGCAGAGGTAGTTGAAACATCAACAGTCACTGAATTTAAACATGCCTGGGATAAGCACACGTCTATCCTAATATAAAGAGTACATACAGTATACACATAAGGGCAGACTAGATGGACCGTATGGTCTCCTTCTGCCGTCAACCTTCTATGTTTCTATGTTTCTATTCCCATCTCGTGGTCTGATCATGATGCCTTGCTCCTAAAACTGGGCTCCCTGATCAGCAGACCATCAGAATATTCCTGGTCTCTTGATGAGTCCCTGTTATCAGATGACTTAATTGTTACCACTCTTAAGGAAGCGTTGCTTGATTACTTTGAAGTGAATGAGACCCCTGAGGTATCGGCAACATTATGTTGGGAGGCCCATAAAGCTACGATTAGAGGGAAGATCATTCAGGTGGCGGCTAGGAAGAAAAGAGATAGGAACGAGTATATTGATAGGCTAGAAAAAGAATATCTTCAGGTTTCGGAGGCAGGCAAGCAGGGTATGACGCCAGAATTGCAGGCCAAACTTCATAGAACATCACAGGAGTTGAATCTGGAGCTAGCAGGTAGACCAGTGAAAGCTTTGTGTTGGTTGAAGAGTAAATATTATTGTAAAGCGAATAAACCAAGCTCACTATTAGCTAAGAAATTAAAAGCTCCACCACAAAGTTACTGCCCGATTAGATTAAAGGATGAGAGAGGGGTTGTCACAAATATTCCAACTAGGGTAGTAAAATCGTTCAAACACCAGTTGCAGAAGTTGTACTCCAATCCTTCACCGCCAAGCTTGGAGACATTGGAGAGATTTTTTTAGGGAAATCGACCTACCCAGCCTACCCGAAAATCTAAAAGAAATTTTAGGTGATGAAATTCAGCAAAAGGAAGTTCAACAGATAGTGAAGAATTTGAAACTTAAAGTGGACCAACACCCAGGATTTTGACTATCCTGGGTTTTGGTCCACTTCGGCGGGGCACCCCGATCGGGGGTGCCCCGCTGTGTGAAACCCCCCAGAAAGCCCCAAAATCTTACCTGTCCCCGCTCCCACGTGACTGGACGGTCCAATCCCCGCCAACGTCCAGGCGGGGATCAGGAACGTCCAAGCGGCTGCCGCCGCCGCCGCCTCCCTCGCGTCACTTTCGGCGCGCACGCGCCCCCGCCGGCCATTCGCAGACGGCCGGCGCGGGCGCGCGCACGCCTACAGGGGCGCGAGGGAGGCGGCGGCGGCCGGCCGCCGCCGAAGATCAGGTAAGCGATTTGGGGTGTCTGGGGGGGTTTCACCCCGCGGGACATCCCGATCTCGGATGTCCCGCGGGGTGGGAGGTGATCGGCCCGGGAATCTTATAGATTTCCGGGCCGATCACCTCTCGGTGTTGGGTCCACTTTAATAAGAGACCGGGCCAAGATGGCTTCTCAGCCTGTTATTATAAAAAGTTTAGTGAAGTGTTAACTCCTAAGCTGACTGCAATGTTTAATATCAGAAATGGGGGTACTTTTACAGGAGAGTCACTCCTGTGACTTCTATCAGTATGATCCCAAAACCAGATACAAACCACTCTCTTTGGTCTCACTTTAGAGCCATTTCCCTAATTAATTTGGACGTCAAAATCCTAGCTAAGGTGCTAGCAGACAGGCTCTCGGGATTCTTACCAAAATTGATAAATAATGACCAGGTGGGCTTTATACCAGGGCGACAGGCAGGGGACAATATTAGAAGGTTGTCCCATATAGCAAGAGAGCGACAGATTCCAGCTATGCTATTGTCCCTAGACATTAAGAAAGCATTTGATTCGGTCTCCTGGGAGTATCTGTTTTTCCATTTGGAGAGATGGGGATTCGGACCAGTATTTATTAATGTCTTAAAGGCTCTCTACTCGTCCCCTTTAGTGTATGTAAAGTATAGCGGGTATATGTCTGAACCCTTTAAACTTTCTAGAGGGACAAGGCAGGGATGCCCGCTTTCCCCCCTCTCGTTTGCCCTGGTTGTGGAAACTCTGGCCCAGTTGATTAGAAAATCTGAGAACATATCGGGTTTGGAAGTAGCGGGTAAGCACCACAAATTGTGTCTGTTTGCGGATGATGTCCGTTTATTCATTACAAAGCCAATGGTCCCTCTCCCTAATCTACTCCAAATTATGGGTAAGTTCGCGACTGTATCTGGGCTTCAGGTAAACATGGCAAAATCCAAAGCGCTGAATATCATGATACCTAGGGAGTCCTGGACTCTAATTAAGACACCATTTGATGGAGGAAAAAAACATCAAATATCTTGTGATATATTAAACTGGCTCATATGACTCCCTGGCTCCAGCAAATTACACACGCCTCTTTCAGAAACTCTATAAGTTGTTAGATCAATGGAAAGACTACAATGTGTCATGGCTGGGGTGGATTGCAGCAGTTAAAATGATGTTGTTGCCTAAGTTTCTGTATGTCGCCAGAGTCCTCCCAACAAGAGTCCCCCCATAACAGCTAAAAACATTACAAAGCAAGGTCATGTCCTTTGTCTAGGGTGGTAGGAGGCCTAGGGTCCCCAAGGGGGTCATGCTTAGATCTAGGAAGGAGGGCGGGCTGGGGGTGCCAAATTTTGCAAAGTATTACCAAGCAGCTCAGATTGCACAACTACTTGCCCTCCATTCCATTTCAGATGTGCCAAGCTGGGTGCAGATTGAATCCGATGTATGTGCGCCAATTTCAGTGAATAACCTTTTGTGGATTACGCCTACATTTAGACTGTTATTACGAAACCCCATTGTTTGACATTCGCTCCAAGTGTGGGATGATGTTAAATACTCGGGAGGACTGGTGTCCCCGTACCACCCTCTCCTTTCTTTGTGGAACAATCCAATGTTTCCCCCAGGGGCGGAGGACCCTGGTAGATTTAATACATGGAAGGAGGCGGGCATACAGCGAGTTTAAGATTGTCTGCAATCTTCAGAGGTCAGTACATTCCAACAGATAAGGGATAAATTTCACCTGCCATCTAATGAGCTTTTCTGTTTTCTGCAAGTTCGCCATTTTGTGAGATCCACGGTGGGGAATTGGAAGGAGTTTGAAAAACTAACTTTTTTTGAGACACGCTGCTGTAGGGATCCCAGAGGCAGAGGAGCAATCTCAGAGATATATCATAACTTGGCCTCAAGGGGTACTGATACATGCCCATCCAAAAATTGGCACCATGAACTGGGTAGAGAGATGGATCAAGAAAAATGTTGAAGGATGTGGAATGCTTCCTTTGGTTGCTCAGCGCCTGTGACTTTAATTGAGGCTAACGTAAAACTAATGGCAAGATGGCATATCCCAGAGAGGATGAAACACTTTTCCACTGAGTTCCAGGGGAACTGCTTCCGGGGGTGCCTCTCACCGCGGTCGTACCGGCATGTGTGGTGGGATTGCCCAGTAGTTAGGGGATTTTGGTCAAGAATCTTTAGAGTTCTCAGCAAGGTATGTGGTAGATCTGTGGTCAGAGACCCTTGGGTAGCTCTCCTCAACGCCCCTATCCCCCACAGTTCTAGACTGAAAAAGCGGTTGATGTATTATATCCTATCAGGAGCAAAGCTGGTGATAGCTGGGGCTTGGAGGTCCCCCACCTTGAGCTTCAATGCTCAAGGTTAACTGCATTATGGCCATGGAAAAAATGTCCGACATTCACAATGGGACTTTGGAGCTGTTCATGGAGGTGTGGAATCCTTGGGTTCGGAATTTTCTGCCTACAGATTTTGATGTAAATGAGCATCTGATCCTTCCCCGACCCCTTCCTTTACTCCCCCCTTACCTCCTCCCTCCCCTCATAGAGGTTGTTATTTTTCTTTTAATTTGTTTGAATTAAACTTTTTTAGTAACTCTTGAATCGATTTTCTTGTATGCAGTGAATACGTTTCTGATTGTGACTTAAGTTGTCTGTAATTTTTAAATTCTGTGTATGAACAGTATTATGCTAATAGAATAATGTTCAGAATATACACAATAAAAAGATTGGATAAAGAGGAAGACTTGGGATTTGTGCACAAGTCTATTAGAGTAATAACTATGAGTTTGATATTACATTATTGTTCCATTACTGGAATAAGTGTTGATTTAACCATTGGTTTGCCGCTGCATATTGAATGGATATTGTGTGTGCCACTAAATCTATACTGTTGATAATGACAATTGTTTTAGAGTGTCACCAAAGTTCGGGCAGAGGTAAAAATCCCGAAACATACTCCAGATACACCCAAGGGTGGGTTACAAGTCACTTTAGTAAGGGCAGCTCCAGTGAAGTGATTAGAATGTAATCCAGATTCCAAAATTATTGCAGGGATGTCAGTGGAGAGGAATGGAGGAAGCCAGTCTGAGAAGTGGTATAGAAAGAGAGTGGTTGGGTCAGGAGGGCTAGAAATTACAATTTTGAGGTGAAGAGAAGAGTAAAGGCAGATGCAGTGGGCTTCAAAGGAAGAAAAGGTTAGTGAAGGCAAGGCAGGCAGGGAGCAGCGAACAGAGACTAACTTTTGCTAGTTCTCTGACTCACTTTCTCGGTTCTCTGCTCCCTTTGCTCTGCTCTGAATTTTTTATCACAGATCAAGAAATACGATGGGATCTGTGTCTCCAAATGTAGTTCAGGAAAACAAAAGGAACAATGACTGTATTAAACAGACACTGGGATGTCCTATGCTGCAAGGATGAATGGACATCCGGTCAGTTTTAGCTGGAGGTATCTATTCAGAATTAAAAAGACCCTAAACCCAAAAGCAATAATTAGCCAGCAATCAGCTCACCGGATAACTGTCCCATGTGCCTCTTCTCCATTTCCTGCAGTGCTGGGTAGAAGCTGTAGAAAGGCTCCAAAGTTTGCCCTTTTTGGACTCAGAGGGCTATGCCATGACACGCCCTTCCCAGCTCAGCCAGATACTACAGCAAGATATCGGTTTCACCTAGAATCCATAAAGGTATTTACATAAAATGAGAGGTTTTCAGCTGCTTTTGAAGTGGCATATTATTTACTATTCCCAAGGGGGATAAGGTGGGAGAAAGTTAGTGTGTGCGTGGACAGGGACTTTAAGGACAATTCCCATGTGTGGCCACCAGGTGGCAATCATCAATGGGAAATCAGGAAGGACATAACTCAAAGTTTATCATCTCTTCAAACTTAAAGTGGACCAACACCCAGGATTTTCACTATCCCGGGTTTTGGTCCACTTCTGCGGGGCACCCCTGCGTGAACCCCGCTGTGTGAATCCCCCCAGATCGCCCTAAAAAACTCACCTCACCCCGCTCCTACGCGAGCGTTCGTCCAATCGGAGCGCTCAGAGCCGCTGTGGTTGTCCGTCGCTTGTCCGTGCATATCACAGCGGCTCTGAGCGCTCTGATTGGACGAGCGCTCGCGTAGGAGTGGGGTGAGGTGAGTTTTTTTAGGCCTCTGAGCATGCTGGAGGCCGCATCTCACGCTACCCTCTAACAAGGAGCGCGCACGCGCCGGCCATTCGCAAACGGCCGGCGCGGGTGCCCGCCCTGTTAGAGAGAAGCGCAAGATGCGGCCGTGGCTCGCGCATGCGCCGTTGGAACGGGGATAAGGTAAGGTTTCTGGGCGTCCTGCTGGGTTTCACACATGGGAGGGATCTGATCGGCCCGGGAATCTGGGTGTTGGTCCACTTTAAGGAAGAGTACAGTTGCAGACAAAACGTGGCCCTAGGCAAAATTTATAAGTGGGGTCCCAAACTTAAACCTGAACCAAATGGGTGTTGTTCCCTTTGCAGAGGGTGTGCAAAAAAAATCTTACCTTTCAAATTGCTTCCCGAGCAAAATTAAGCCCTGCCATTCGCCACTGGCAGATGGATACCCAGCAGAGACCCATGGACCACATGACTGCAGCAGTCAATCACTGGGCTTGATTTAGCTGGGGGAGCTATTTGAAGAGGAAAATTATTTGTTTTAGCAGCTGCAATCGCCGCACATGTTTGGTTCCGGTTTAAAAAGTAATAAAACACAGGATTTTCATTATCCTGAATCTTGCTCCTCCTGCCTGGGGCATTCCAGTTTGGGATGCCCCAATATGTGTATCCCATCCAAATCACCATAAACTCACCTTTTCTTAGCTTCCACGGCACAACCGCAGGGCGCTCAGCGGCTTGCATTTCATTCTTATTTTTATTGATGCTCTAAACTCACCCTTGCTGTAGGGGATGCTTGTGCCAGCCATTCCACACAGCACCCAGCAAAAGGTGTAGTCCAGGAATGTGGCATGGGATAAGTGGAAGAGTAAGTGTACTGGGTGATCCCTGGAGATATCTCATCTCTGGCCTCAGGCGTGCTGCTGCTCCCAGACATTCAGATGACTAAGAGCAGGAGAGCACGTGTCTGGCCCCTGTTGCTCCCGGTTGCCGAGCGCAAATCTGTTTGCTGACATCAATATACACAGCAAACTGCTGGACCAGGTAAAGGTGAGTTTTTGCTGGCTGATCTGGGAGTATCACACTTGGGGGCGTCCCAATTTGGGAATGCCCCTGGGGCCAGGAACAAATCTTGGGATAGTACATATCCTCGGCTTTGGTCCACTTTAGACCACATAGACAATATTACACAGACTACATTACTTACACACACACACACACACACACACCATGACATATAGAATATATTACACAGACTACATTACTTACACACACCATGATACATAGACAATATTACACCGACTTCATTACTTACACACACACACACACACACACACACACACACACACACACACACACACACACACAATGACACACAGACTACATTACTTACACACACACACAATGACATATAGACAATATTACACACACACACAATGACACATAGACCCTATTACACAGACTATATTACTTAAACACACACATCATGATACATAGACAATATTACACAGACTTCATTACTTACACACACACAATGACACACAGACCCTATTACACAGACTAGATTACTTACACACACACACACACCATGACATATAGACAATATTACACAGACTGCATTACCTACACACACACACAATGACACACAGACCCTATTACACAGACTACATTACTTACACACACACACCATGACATATAGACAATATTACACACACACACACACACACACACACACACACACACACACACACACACACACAATGACACACAGACCCTATTACACAGACTACATTACTTAAACACACACATCATGATACATAGACAATATTACACAGACTTCATTACTTACACACACACACAATGACACACAGACCCTATTACACAGACTACATTACTTACACACACCATGACACACAGACCATATTACACACACCATGACACACAGAACCCTGTCTATAAAGCTGGCATCAAAGTGGGCACAATGGCTCTTTTCAATGGAGTAACAGCTGTTTTCAAGAGGTTAAATGGCTTGGGACCCCTGATGTCACGGTGCCCAGTCACAGAGGGTGACCTCTTGCATGGCATACAGTTGAGTTCAGCCTGGTTCAAAGTTGTTATGGCCATAAGACTGGCATAAAAGTGGGCAACAATGGCTCTTTTCAATGGAGTGAATAAGTAACAGCTGTTTTCAAAGGGTTAAATGGCTTTGGGCCACTGATGGCACAGTGCCAACTGACAGAGGGGGGACCCCCTGCACGGCATACAGTCAAGCTCAGCCTGGCCATGAAACTGGCATAAAAATCTGCACAATGGCTCTTTTCAATGGAACAAATAAGTAGCAGCTGTTTTTGAAGGGTTAAATGGCTTTGGGCAAAGCTGAACTCGACTGTATGCCGTGCAGGGGTTTACACTCTGCCCGTATGGCGCTGTGCCATCAGTGACCCAAAGCCATTTAACCCCTTGAAAACAGCTGTCTCTTATTCACTCCATTGAAAAGAGCTCTTGTGCCCACTTTGATGCCAGTTTTATTGCTAGAACAACTTTGGGCCAGGCTGAATTCAACTGTATGCCATGCAGGAGGTCCCCCTCTGTCAGTTGGCGCTGTGACATCAGTGGCCCAAAGTCATTTAACCCTTATAATCACATTCCTGATTGTCCATTTTGATGCCCATTTTTGTGCCAGCTAATTCAGGATTCGTGCCACTTTTAATGCGATATTGATTCATTACCAGCATCAATAGACATTTTCCTTTATAAGAAGGTGCGAAATAAGCAAAAACAGTTTCAGTGCGAATAAGAGGCTGAACGAATAACTTCAGCATCGTCTGACCTCCTGCACACTGCGCCCGGGATAGGGAGGAGGAAGGGCAGGGAAAGGTTGTGTGCTCCCCTGGCGCAGCGTCTGCCGTGATTAAAATGTCAGTGACTGCACCTATGGGAGGGGTGAATTTAGGTTGCGATCTGGAGCTGTCTGTGTTGCCTGTGCCTAACCTGGCCCTGGTTGCAGAGGAAGCACAGTGAGAGCTGCAGCCATGCTGGTGCTGGTGATCTGCGTGTTCCTGGTGGTTGCCACTTTGCTGCTTTTAGGTGCCACTTACGTCAAAAGCTCAAAAGCAGAATATCCACCCGGGCTGGATAATCCATCTGGAGTCCGAAAGATGTATCAAATATCAACTGGTTTATCCATCTTGGTAAGAACATTATCTGAAAGCAGCTGGAAAACTGTCGGGGTCATGCTAAAGATCAGGTGAAGCAAGTTTGTGCTTTGGGGTGTGACCTGACATTTACATCTCAGTGAGCTTTTTTTTACTTCAACACACAAAAATATTTTATAAAACATTTCTGTTCTAATATTTCACTAAAAGGAAATCACCTACCCCTGTGATGGGCCATTCTTACAGGCGAGGTACAGTGCATCATGTCAATGAGATGAGGATACAAGTTTGGAAACAACAGCACCCTATGGGCTGGCTATGCAAAACTATTTGACAAATTCTTTAGCATAGCCCATAGGGTGATGCTTTTTCCAATCTAAAAAAAATATCCTTACCTCAATGGAAAAATATTTTACCTCGTCTGTAAAAATTCCCCATCAAAAAGGTATGTGATTTTTTGGGGAAAAACTATTTTACAGATTTTTTTTAAGGATTAAATTTTTTGTGAAGAACCAGTATTGGCGTCAGGTGCGATCTCTTCTACTTCCTGGGGCAGGGGTGGCCCCATAGCATATATATAGCCACATGCACCCTTGTCTTCTTGTTTGATGTTATGCTGTGGGGGGTCACACGGCGCCAAGTTGGTCCTAAGGATGGGGGCCCTCGCGCACCCCGAAACGTCGACATAGGACTTGGAAGTTTGTTGTGCATCATTTGCATTTCGTTGGATTTACAAATATATGATTTTGATGAAACCTATATACTGGAGTGCTGGTTCTTCACAAAAAATTTTGGACATTGCGGTGTCACCGCGAACCGTGCACCCACCCAGGAATATAGAGGTAAGAGTGCGGCACTCCCTCCCAGAAATAATTTTTTTTAAGGATAAACTTGCTTCACCAGATCTTTAGCATGACCCCGAATGGGTACACTTTTGGGTGTAAACTTAAACGTTCATCTGGGTGAGCTTCTCTTAGTAACACACAAAAAGTTCTAATTTTTATAAAAAAGTCACTTGACAGACACAAAGTGTCTGTTATGGGGCATTTTTACAGGTAAGGTGCATTATTTTACCATTAGGATATTGTATTAAAAGCACCCTATGAGCTATTTTTTTCAGTATACCCCAACGTGTGCTGTTGATACTAAAGTTCCTGGAAAAATGCCCCATCACCAGGGCCGGATTAAAGTGGACCAACACCCAGGATTTTGACTATCCTGGGTCTTGGTCCACTTCGGTGGGGCACCCCCGATCGGGGTGCCCCGCTGTGTGAAACCCCCCCGAACCCCCCGAACTCACCTCTCCCCCCGGCGACGGACAAGCCGCGGACAAGCGGCTCCTCCGCCGCCGCCTCCCGCGCGTCCCTCTTGACGCGCGTGTGCCCGCGCCGGCCATTCACAGACGGCCGGCGCGGGCGCGCACACGTCTAGAGGGGCGCGAGGGAGGCGGCGGCCGGCCGAAACTGAGGTAAGGAGTTTGGGGTGTTTGGGGGCCCGGGAATCTTATAGATTCCCGGGCCGATCACCGGTGGGTGTTGGTCCACTTTAAGTGAGGGCACAAAATCTGGTGGAGGCCCCGGATACAGAATTTTTTTTCTTTTAAAATAATGGTCCAGCCAAGTAACTGATTGGTGGTTGTCTGGCACCCATCTACTTACTAGAACATCAGATCGGGTCCCTTGTGCCACCCTTGTGCAGGTGCGTTCTGCTCGGGAACTCCTGCTTTGCCATTCTGGGTGGGGGGGGTAGTGTAATCTCCCAGCTGGTCCAGCAGGAAACAGTTCCCTGCATTGAGCTGCCAGTGGCTGTGCTTGGTGGCTTATGTGCAGTGACAGCTCTGCATGCACCCATCACTGTAGCGTTGCAGACTCCGGCTTTTCTGCTCTAGTGTCTGCCCTGTGGTGGCTTTGGCGGCAGGTTTGCAAGAACGAAAAAAAGCTTGCCTAGGCGCGGCGGGTTTCCACCACTGCCGATAGCTTTGCTGCTGGCCCCTTCGGCCCATCAGACCAAAGACCGAAAAGGCTCCTGGACCAGACCATAACCCAAAGGTTGGCGGAGGCCCCCTTTGAGGGCAAGGCGCTCCCCTCATAATCCGGCCCTGCCCATCACAAATACAAGTGATTTTTCTGTGAAAAATTAGAACTAACATTTTTTATTGCACTTTTTATGAAACATAGAAACATAGAAGGTTGACGGTAGAAGGAGACCATACGGTCCATCTAGTCTGCCCTTATGTGTATACTGTATGTTCTCTTTATCTTAGGATAGATGTGTGCTTATCCCAGGCATGTTTAAATTCAGTGACTGTTGATTTTTCAACTACCTCTGCTGGAAGTTTGTTCCAAGCATCTACTACTCTTTCTGTAAAATAATATTTTCTAACATTGCTCCTGATCTTCCCCCCGACTAGCTTCAGGTTGTGCCCCCTTGTTCTATCATTAAGTTTCTTCTTAAAAACACTTCCCTCCTGAACCTTATTCAATCCTTTCACATATTTAAAGGTCTCAGTCATGCCCCCCCTCTCCCTTCTTTCCTCCAGACTGTACAAATTAAGTTCTTTAAGTCTCTCCTGATAAGTTTTAAGTTTAAGTCCTTCCACCATTTTCGTTGCCCGCCTTTGGACACGTTCTATTTGAGTAATGTCTTTTTGCAGGTGAGGTCTCCAGAACTGCACACAGTATTCTAGCTGTGGCCTTACCAGGGCTCTATACAGCGGCATCACAACCTCCCTCTTCCTACTGGTGATGCCTCGAGCTATGCAGCCGAGCATCCTGCTTGCTTTTCCCACTGCCTGGCTACACTGGCCAATCATCTTGCAGCTATCAGTAATCAGTATCCCTAAATCTCTCTCCTCCGAGGTCCTGGCTAACACAGTGCTGCCCATACGGTACTCAGAGCAGGGATTCCTTCTACCCAAGTGCAGGATTTTACATTTAGAGACATTAAACTCTAGTTTCCACAGTTTTGACCATCTATCCAGTAAAGCTAAATCATTTTCCATGTTGCAGACACCTTCAGGAATATCCACCCTATTACTAACCTTTGTATCATCAGCAAACAGACAAACTTTTCCTACCAAGCCTTCTCCTATGTCACTTACAAATATATTAAAAAGAATGGGGCCCAGGACAGAGCCTTGCGGCACACCACTTGTAACTCGCCTTTGTTCAGATTGCACACCATTTACAACAACGCTCTGATACCGATCCCTCAGCCAACTGGAAATCCACTGAACTATCCAGGGATTGAGTCCTACCTTCAATAACTTATCTATGAGCTCCTTATGTGGTACAGTGTCAAAGGCTTTGCTAAAATCCAGATAGGCGATATCCACAGCACCACCTTCATCTAACACTTTAGTGACATTGTCAAAGAAATCAATAAGATTGGTCTGACATGATCTGCCCTCAGTAAAGCCGTGCTGTTTTGTGTCCAATAGGTCATTAATTTTTAGATGGGAAATTATCTGTTTTTTTAAGAGTGTTTCCATTAATTTGACCACTATAGATGTTAAACTAACTGGCCTGTAATTACTGGCTTCTTCTCTACTCCCCTTTTATGGATTGGTACGACATTGGCCATTCTCCAATCACCTGGAACCTCACCAGTTGAAAGGGAATGGTTAAGTAAATCAGTCAGAGGGGCTGCAATCACAAACCTAAGTTCCCTTAGAACTCTGGGGTGGATTCCAACTGGACCCATTGCCTTACTTACCTTTAGATGTGCCAGCTCGGCTAAGACATCAGCCTCTAGAAACTCCGGAGCTGTACCCTCTCAGTTGGATGCTGTGCTATGGCCATACCTGCTACTATCTGAAAATACCGAACAAAAGTAGCTATTCAGATGGTCAGCCACAGCCTTATCTCCGTCAATATAATTATTTTCCCTATTTCTAATTTTTGAGACTGCATTGTTTTTCTTCTTTCTGTCACCAATATATCGAAAAAAGGTTTTATCTCCCCTCTTCATAGATTTGGCCATTTCTTCCTCCTTTTGCCCTTTAGCAGTCCTTATAATTAGTTTTGCTTCCCTCTGTTTAATTTTATATGCCTCTCTGTCAGCTACACTTCCACTTACTTTATACTTCTTATAGGCAGCTTTATACTTCTTATAGGCAGTATGTGTCAAACTAAGGAAAGATCACCCAGATCGAAGTTTCAGTTCACACCCAAAAGTGCGCCCAAACTTAAACCTGCAGGAGAGACTTAAAAAATTTCATTTGTACAGCCAAGGGAAAAGAAGGGAGGGAGTGGACATGATTGAGACCTTTAAATATGTGAAAGGATTGAATAAGGTTCAGGAGGGAAGTGTTTTTAACAAAAACTTAATGATAGAACAAGGGGGCACAACCTGAAGCTAGTCGGAGGTAAGATCAGGAGCAATGTTAGAAAATATTACTTTACAGAAAGAGTAGTAGATACTTGGAACAAACTTTCAGCAGAGGTAGTTGAAAAATTGACAGTCAGTGAATTTAAATACACATCTATCCTAAGATAAAGAGTACATACAGTATATACATAAGGGCAGACTAGATGGACCGTATGGTCTTCTTCTGCCATCACCCTTCTATGTTTCTATGAGGTAAGGATAAGTGTTGGGAGGATCCCTAGAGCAGTGATGGCAAAATTTACTAAAAAGAATTACACACCATTAAAGTGGACCAACACCCAGGATTTTGACTATCCTGAGTTTTGGTCCACTTCGGTGGGGCACCCCGATCGGAGGTGCCCCGCTGTGTGAAACCCCCCAGAAAGCCCCGAAATCCCTACCTGCTCCTCGATCCAGCGACGCATGCGCAAGCTTGCTTATAGATTCTTATAGATTCCCGGGCCAATCAGCATCGGGTGTTGGTCCACTTTAACAACAACATTATGATACATATTCTTCAGCCAACTGGAAATCCACTGAACTATCCAGGGATTGAGTCCTAACTTCAATAACTTATCTATGATCTTTATGTGGTACAGTGTCAAAGGCTTTGTTAAAATCCAGATAGATGAAGGTGGTGCTGTGGATATCACCTAACACTTTAGTGACATTGTCAAAGAAAGGTCCCCTGGGCACAAGGACTTATCTGCTGAGAAGGACCTGTAACTTCTCCCAGTGGTCACACACCTCATAGCCTGTGTTTTGGTCCTTTTCATGTATTATGACACATCTTTGTATGCTTATGTATTGTCCTACATGTATTGCAATATTATTCTGTGTTGTACCCGGGCTGTCGCCCATCACTGTTTTTTGTCTTTGCAATGACACTGTTCACATAAATACTGTTTGCTTTGCGACCCCCTAGCTTCCCCTCCTGATAACCCCACCTGATCAACTTTATTGCCTTAGTACCACCCACCCCCAACTGCTTCACTAAGCTTATCAAGGCCCCTCACAAGTGCTATATGTTAGACTAGAATGGCTGCAGTCCTGGATTTCTGAAGTCCGGCATTTTTTAAGTCCATCGAAGAATTAGGCCCCAAGTGACTAGAAGGGAACAGGCACCAGACTCTGCTCGTCTGAAGAACTCTTATCCTCCAACAATGCTCCTCTGGTATTTCACAGTCCTGCTTCCTCTGACTCTAATATTCCAGAGCTCACAGTGAGCGTCCCCCTGCACCTGGTAAGTGTCTATATCTCTCCATCACTCCTCTCATCCCCTTACCTGTCCTCACATGAATTTATCTCACTGGCTAAATCTCTCTCCCTTTCTCCATGCACCCGCAAAACACACTCTGCCACTTTTAAATCCCACAGTCACCTCCTCTCCATTTCTCTGCTCCTACTTGACCGAAAAGGGGATTCGCCAATTTAGAGGGTTAACAACAAAATAGGTTAGCATTCAGCTCATGGCAAGGTATATCATCCTGTTCCTGGCACATAAATAGGATAAACTGGTATCTCTAGTCATGAACGCTGTAATTTAGGTGTGCCAGGCCTGTTTGGCTCTGATGGAACTGACCATGTTAATTAGAAATAAATACCTGGTGAGCACACCCTGCAAACATGAGGCTCAGAGACTAAGGGCCTTATTCATGAAGGGATAGCGACAGGTAGTGTCTGTACAGAGTCAAGTAGCGTCAGGTGAACCCCGGAGACGGCCGCAATTACACATTTATGAAGCCAAATCTGGTGAGCGGCTAGAACAACGCCATGTAGCGTCCAATTCATCATTTTCCCAGCCACAGCGTACAGCGCTGGCGTTCAGGCTTGCAGAGCGCCACGTATTACCTCTCGCTACCTGGCGCTCTCCCATACATTTCAATGGATGTTCTTTTATATCTCTTTAAACAGGAGTTTTTTATTATTTTTTTAATTTTAATTATCAAATAATGTTGTGACCTCTCCTGGCCTTGAAAAAGCCATTTTTGACATTTTTTTTCATGTTTTATATATTTCTGTAGAATTGACATTACAGGTCTGGCATTAATGTGTTCATGTCACAATGTTAATACAATGTTATACAATGTTTTTACTTTGTTACTGGAGGATACATGTTCAAAAACAGCATTTAATCACACAGCCTCCGGCGCTCTGGCCTACAGCGAAGCATTTTTGAGCACCGGCGGTGTGTGAGGCTGTTTTTTGCTGACATTCGCTCCCATACAGCGCTGTACTTCCCATATAGCGACTCCCCACAATGTATTCATCAATGCTGCATAGCGACTGAGGCGCACTGAACTAGCAAACCACGGCCGCGCAACAGCGATTACTAGCAGGCGCTCTGAAATGCTTGCTACAGACGCTCATCTGTCGCTACCTGCCGCTAGTAATGAATCAGCCTGTAAGGCTCCTTTAACACCAGAACCCAGGCTTTTTGCCTCCTCCCACCAGGAACATGGGTGTTAAAGTGATCCTATACGCAAAGTTTATGTCATCAACTTCTATCCCCAGCCCAGTGCCCCAAAACAGCCTGTGTTTTGTCTTCTACTGAAGCCTTTATCCAGTATTCAAAACAAAAAACCTGATGCAGTCTGATGTTCGAATAGCAACCGCATGGCTCCCTGGTCATGCAGCAATGCCCCCTCGTGCTTTACAGCAATGATACATTCATTTACACACAGCTCAGCATTGATGGATAGCCTTATCAGTCAAAATAACTGCAATAAACTGCCTTATGTGCCAGTTTAGCTTGTAACTGAATGAATCCTCCCTGGAGAGCACCAGGGGGCACTGGCGCATGTCCATGGAGCCATACGGCCGCCATTTTAACAGCATACTGCACCTATTTTTTATGAATATAGGGCAAAGGTATAGCATAAACTTCCTTTCTGGGTATATGATTACTTTAAGAAACAAAATCTGTGCAGGGCAGTACAGGCAATACACTTGCATGGGGCCTGGCTGCAAAATGTCTGTCCCTGGTGCTAATTACAGAAGTGTACCAGCATTCAGAGAACCCTTCTCAGTCCTCCAGGTCCACGTCCAGGCTTACAGTCTGCCCTTTCCAATGGTGAAGGAAGTTTATCTATAAGTGTATAGTATAATGAGTAGATGACCCAACCTTTTTCCAGGTCAGCATTTCTCAACCTATCCTCCAGGAGGCACAAAAGAACGTTCAGACATGGTAATTGGGAGCACACAGCATGCATGAGCCGGAGGTAACTAGGTGTCATGAATGACTTGCCTTTAGCCCGTGGTGCCCCTAGGCAACTGGCCGGGGTTTCCCCTGTCCAGCAGCCGCTTCAGGTGCCAGCTCCAGCGTGCGTGCGTGCGTGCGTGCGTGCGTGCGTGCCCTCCTCCCTCGGCCACTGTCATTCTACTCGTGCTTGCGCGCAAGTACAGTCAGCTTATGTCCTCCGGTGGTGCTATACATAGCGCGGCCACTGGAGGCTGTTTAAAAGAGCTAAACCTAGGAGGACCAGTTCTGGGCAGTATGCCTTTGGAGTTCAGCTGGGGCAATCAGCCCAGAGCTCTCTAAGTACACTAATCAAATCACAGATCCGAAGTGCACCAATCAGCTCACAGATCCAAAGTGCACCAATCAGCTCACAGATCCAAAGTGCACCAATCAGCACACAGATCCAAAGTGCACCAATCAGCACACAGATCCAAAGTGCACCAATCAGCACACAGATCCAAAGTGCACCAATCAGCACACAGATCCAAAGTGCACCAATCACAGTCACTGCCTCCCTGTCCAATCCAGCCGGGTTCAGTCCTATAGGATTACCACTTCAGTGTGTCAGTGCCTGTGATAGCATTTAGCTGGCTTTGTGATTTCTCCTGTGAATTCCTGTGCATATTGTTATTGACCAATCGCTTGAATCTCGACCATGTGTGACGGGTGGAAACCATGGGCAACACTTAAAAGTAGAAACAGTTAGAGCCCTGTCAGTGGAGTAGGCCCTGATAGTGAATTGGAACCATTTATAGAGTAGTTCAAACCTGTAGGATGCAGTTCTTGGGCCTATTGCGTCATGAAACCACATGATGGCAGTATTGCCTAAGAAATGGGTCAAACAGTACTTTAATGGTCTAGGAGCCTTCTTTAGGTTTGTAAATAGAGACTCAGCCAGATGGTATTGGCAACATTAACTGCCTTGCCATTGGTTGGGACTTACAACAGTGTTTGGAAAGGCAACAATACCAAGGTTACATAAGGGAGAGACTTACCCTTCTAGAGTGTTCTGCTGAGTTCTAGTACCAGACTTTGCTAAGAGGGGAGACAAGACAATGTAGTGTGGAGGAGCTGAGAGACAGCCATGGAGTCTATTGGAATTGACTGTCGTGGTAACCTGTGGATTATGCTGTACTGACTGTTTGCTGTGTTGCCATGGAAGGAAGCTCAGCAATAAAGACCAAGTTGAGTTCAACCATGATTGTCATCACTGGATATATGCAATCGCATTAGTAGAATCAATAACACCTCGCCCTGGTGTGAAAGGAGCTGGGCAGGCTGATTCAAGACTAGCGCCAGGTATCGGTAGATGAGCGTCTGCACAGAGGCGCTTAGAGCGACCACTATTAGACGCTGTGAATGGCTATCGGGCGCTGTAATGGAGAGCCACAATCGCTGTAGTAACCTGGTCGGCATTGGTGAATGAGATGTATGTTGGCCGTTCTAACACCAGTAGAGTGACCGACTCTCAGTGACTCACACTATATTCAACAAAAAAAACAGACTCACAGAGCGTAGGCGCTCTGGATCTGGTCGCTATAGCATAGAGCGGCAGAAGCTGTGTGAGTAAAGTCTGTTTTTGAACACATATCCACCAGTAACAAAGCGAAAACACATGGAATTACATTGTTGTAACATTGTGACATTAATACATTAATGCCAGACCTGTAATGACATAAAAATATTAAAAATCTAAAAAGTTTTCAAAAATGACTCTTTCTAGACCAGGTGAAGTCACACAATTATTTGAAAAAAAAAATAAGAGAAAATCCTATTTAAAGAGAAGAAAAGGAATGTCCATTGAAATGTATGGGAGAGCGAGAGGTAGCGACAGGTAATACCAGGCTCTGGAAGCCAGAGCGCCAACGGTAAACACTGAGCCGTCTGTGATGATGAATCGGTCGCTACGTGACGCTGTAAGAGTCGCTCACCAAAATCGCTTTGATAAATGTGGTATTGCGTACAGAGCCCGGCGGCCACTATTCGCTACCTGACTCTGCCAGTCGCTACCTGGCGCTATGGCTTGATGAATAACCCCCTAAGTCACATACAGGTTCAGAGGAGTAGCTAGGCTTTCTGGCACTCGGGGCAAACATTTGAAATGATCCCCCAACCTGTGCTTAGGCCCCCCTTTTGGTGCCCTCCTGACCTTCTGTACCCAGGGCACCAGGGCCAAACGCAATCTCATCAACAAGTATTAATTACAAGATCTATCGCTAGGAAATATGCAATCGATTAGCAATCGCTGAGTAGAATCAATAACACCTCGCCCCAGTGTGAAAGGAGCCGGGTTAGTCTGAGCCACGTGTTTGCAGGGTGAGCTCTTCAGGTATGTATTTCTAATTAAACCATCCGTTCCATCAGAGACCAAATAGGACTGGCACACCCAAAATGCAGGGAGAGACCAGATAATCCTCTTTATATGCTTGAAATAGGAGGTCACACCTTGCCATAATATTTGAGCATAATAAATAGAGATGAGCGAACTTCTCAAAAATTCGATTCGGGCGATTCGCCAAATTTCTCAGAGAAATTCGGGTTCGTCCGAATCGAACTTTAGCGAATCGCTCATCTCTGGTGGGAGCGGGGAGGCCGGCTGCGCTGTCAGCGGGCGGCGGAAGCCGGCTTCCGCCGCCCGCTGACAGCGCAGCTGGCCTCCCCGCTCCCACCATGCCGCCATTTTTTTTTTTTACAGCAAACATTTACTGGCATGGTGGGAGCGAGGAGGCCGGCTGCGCTGTCAGATGTCATCAGAGGACGCGTCATCAGAGGAAGCTGGCTTCCTCTGATGACAGCTGACAGCGCAGCCGGCCTCCTGGCTCCCACCATGCCGGTAAGTGTTTGTTGTATAAAAAAAATGGCGGCATGGTGGGAGCGGGGAGGCCGGCTGCGCTGCCAGCGGGCGGCGTTTTGCTGTATAGTGGGAGTGGGGAGGCCGGCTGCGCTGCCAGCGGGAGGCGTTTTGCTGTATAGTGGGAGCGGGGAGGCCGGCTGCGCTGTCAGCAGGCGGCGTTTTGCTGTATAGTGGGAGTGGGGAGGCCGGCTGCGCTGCCAGCAGGAGGCGTTTTGCTGTATAGTGGGAGCGGGGAGGCCGGCTGCGCTGTCAGCGGGCGGCGTTTTGCTGTATAGTGGGAGTGGGGAGGCCGGCTGCGCTGCCAGCGGGAGGCGTTTTGCTGTATAGTGGGAGCGGGGAGGCCGGCTGCGCTGTCAGCAGGCGGCGTTTTGCTGTATAGTGGGAGTGGGGAGGCCGGCTGCGCTGCCAGCGGGAGGCGTTTTGCTGTATAGTGGGAGTGGGGAGGCCGGCTGCGCTGTCAGCGGGAGGCGTTTTGCTGTATAGTGGGAGCGGGGAGGCCGGCTGCGCTGTCAGCAGGCGGCGTTTTGCTGTATAGTGGGAGTGGGGAGGCCGGCTGCGCTGCCAGCGGGAGGCGTTTTGCTGTATAGTGGGAGTGGGGAGGCCGGCTGCGCTGTCAGCGGGAGGCGTTTTGCTGTATAGTGGGAGCGGGGAGGCCGGCTGCGCTGTCAGCGGGCGGCGTTTTGCTGTATAGTGGGAGCGGGGAGGCCGGCTGCGCTGTCAGCGGGCGGCGTTTTGCTGTATAGTGGGAGTGGGGAGGCTGGCTGCGCTGCCAGCGGGAGGCGTTTTGCTGTATAGTGGGAGCGGGGAGGCCGGCTGCGCTGTCAGCGGGCGGCGTTTTGCTGTATAGTGGGAGCGGGGAGGCCGGCTGCGCAGTCAGCGGGCGGCGTTTTGCTGTATAGTGGGAGCGGGGAGGCCGGCTGCGCTGCCAGCGGGAGGCGTTTTGCTGTATAGTGGGAGTGGGGAGGCCGGCTGCGCTGTCAGCGGGCGGCATTTTGCTGTATAGTGGGAGTGGGGAGGCCGGCTGTGCTGTCAGCGGGCGGCGTTTTTCTGTATAGTGGGAGTGGGGAGGCCGGCTGTGCTGTCAGCGGGCGGCGTTTTGCTGTATAGTGGGAGTGGGGAGGCTGGCTGCGCTGCCAGCGGGAGGCGTTTTGCTGTATAGTGGGAGCGGGGAGGCCGGCTGCGCTGTCAGCGGGCGGCGTTTTGCTGTATAGTGGGAGCGGGGAGGCCGGCTGCGCTGTCAGCGGGCGGCGTTTTGCTGTATAGTGGGAGCGGGGAGGCCGGCTGCGCTGCCAGCGGGAGGCGTTTTGCTGTATAGTGGGAGCGGGGAGGCCGGCTGCGCTGTCAGCGGGCGGCATTTTGCTGTATAGTGGGAGTGGGGAGGCCGGCTGCGCTGTCAGCGGGCGGCGTTTTGCTGTATAGTGGGAGTGGGGAGGCCGGCTGTGCTGTCAGCGGGCGGCGTTTTTCTGTATAGTGGGAGCGGGGAGGCCGGCTGCGCTGTCAGTGGGCGGTGGAAGCCGGCTTCCGCCCGCTCCCACCATGCCGACATTTTTTTTTTTATTTCAGGGAAAATTCGGTCAGCACAAACCACTAAAAATTCGGGTTCGTGCTGAATCGAATTTTCCCTGAAATTCGGAGCGAATTCAGGTTCGTTAGAAGCGATTCGCTCATCCCTAATAATAAATATTAGACCGGTTTCCCGCTGATATACCTCCTCTTAGGATCAGGGTTGACTGGACAAAATAACAAAAATCTTTTTGCAAAGTTTGGGGCTTCTTACCTGATATAAAGTCAATCCTTCTGTTCTTCGTTTCTTTCCTTCTATTCTTTTTCATTCATTCTTTCTTCCATCTATTTTTTGTTTTTTTCTTTCATCGTTCTGTTATTCCTTCTTTCTTGCTTTTTTTCCTCTTTCTTTCTATTTTTTTTTATGTCAGTCCTATTTTTTCCCAATGATTCTCCCCGTCTTTCCTGCTTTTTGCTGTCATTCCTTGTATTCTTTCTTTGTTTTTGTCATTCATTCTATGCTTTTGTTCTTTCTGTTTATTTCCATTTTTCAAAAAATATTTTATATTCATACATGCAACTTTTCTCACCATGTATGAAGTATCATACCACATCAGCAAGGGGCCCACGGGGAGGCCGATTCATCAATAGCGCCAGGTAGCAACAGATGAGCGACTGTAGCGTGATTTTTTCAGCGCCAGCCAGTATTCACTGTGCTTGGCCGGCATTAGCTTGATGACAGCGACTCAGTCGGTGTGCGGTAATGTTGAATACGGGCTGGGGGGTCGCTGTTTCACAGGTCCAGCGTTGTATGTGAGCGCCTGACAACGAATGGCCAGAGCGAACGGCTAGCTTCATATTCATCAACAAATCACGCTCCGAATGTGCTGGCGCTGTCCATTCCTTGTTTAAACCCCAGAGCGCTGGCGGCGATGGGTATTAACTAGTTTTTAACCCCTAAACAACCATATTTTTTGAATGTAACATTATACATGTTTTTAGAATCATTTTGTAATATGAATACATTAATCTCAGACCTGTTAGATCAATTCTGCACATATTTTTTTTTTTTTTTTTTTTACTTAAAAATAAATCCTAACATTGCAGAAGTGGTCTCCGATTTTTTGACATTAAAAAAAAAATAAAAAAAAATTATTACCAATTAATTATGAATAATTATAGATTGCTCCATTGAAATGCATTGGACATCGCCAGGGAGCGACAGCTCATACCTGGCGCTGTGAGGGAATTTGCAGCAGCGCTGTTCGGTCCAGGCGGCTTCATGATGAATGCCGCGCTAGCCGTCGCTCTCGCCGGCGCTAGCCTCATTTTGCTTGATAAATGCGTCATTGTGACAGCCGCCGGGCGTACTTGAGTCGGTAGTCGCCGTTAGCTGCCGCTACCTGGCGCTCGTCAGACACTACCTGGCGCTATCGCTTGATGAATAAGGGCCTAAGACTCTATAAGACTATCGCCCAAGAGCCCGCATAAACCTGGAGACGGCCCTGACAGTAGGTCACTCATCAGAAGCATAAGCTCTCATGTAGTTGTAATATTTTAATGGTGAATCCAGCAGTTCACCCAAAATAGCTCCAAACCACCGCACCTCCTCCACAGCAATAAAATAAATGAGCTAAATATATATCATGAATTCCTAGATTTATTTATTTACAATTACCCACATAAATCACATTACAAACAGGTAAAAAACATATAAAACTAGACCGTACACTCCCAGGGGCATCCCAGTTTTAACCATATCTAATCCCATAACTATAATATTTCAGTGCTAATTTTGTAATCAATCCAAAGTGCATAAGTGCTTCTGTGCAAATATAATATTGAAAATACAAAAGGTGGCAAGAAAAAAGAAGGAAAAACAGACTCAAATATAAAATACAACAATCAATTTGAAAGCATACACATCACCTGAGTGTGTAACTCTGAGTGTCCCCCAGGAATGCCCAGGTCGAGTAGCGATCCCCCAACGCGTTTCGTGGCCCCCCCGCTCAGACCACTTTTTCAAGGTATAGAAAGGTATATTAGGATCTCAATTTAGGACAGAGATAGTCTCCCACCACTGCACGGCCACAGGCATTGGATTAAGTTAAATTTAAATGGTGCGGAATTTTTGTATATATATATATATATATATATATATATATATATATATCTATCTCATGTAGTTGTAGAGGTCTTATGATAAATACTGTATTTAGTTTAGTAGTAACAGTTCTCTCTAGTGCGCTTCCTTGACACTGCTAGTACTTTCCCATGTCGGCCTTGCCCTATGGACCATGGGACAATTGCACCACTACATTAGAACTAGACGGGCAGGCTGATTCATTATTAGCGGCAGGTAGCGACAGATGAGCGTCTGTAGCAGGCATTTCTGAGCGCCCGCTAGTAGTCGCTGTGCTCGGCCGTGGTACGCTACTTCAGAGCGCCTCCGTCACTATGCAGCATTGATGAATACATTGTGGGGAGTCGCTATATGAGCAGTACAGTGCAGTATGGGAGTGAATGGTAGCGACTGGTCAGTGCGACCGACTCACACCATATTCATAAAAAAAAACAGCCTCACACACCACCGGCGCTCAAAAATGCTTAGCTGAAGCCCAGAGCGCGGGAGGCTGTGTGATTAAAGGCTGTTTTTTAACATGTATCCACCAGTAACAAAGCCAAAACATATGGAATTACATTGTAATAACATTTTGACATGAACACATTAATGCCAGACCTGTAATGTCAATTCTGCATAAATATATATAAAAACTGAAAAATAATTTAAAAAATGGCTTTTTCTAGGCCAGGAGAGGCCACAACATTATTTGAGAATTAAAAAAAAAATGTATAAAAACCCCCTGTTTAAAGAGAAATAAAAGAGCGTCCATTAAAATATATGCTAGTGCCACAGGTAGCGAGAGGTAATACGCTCTGCAAGGCAGAATGCCGGCGCTGTACGCTGAGGCTGGGATAATGATGAATTGGACGCTACATGGCGTTATCCCAGTCGCTCAACAGATTCTGCTTGATAAATGTGTAATTGCGTGCTGTGGCCGGCGTTCACCTGTCGCTACCTGTCATTTACAAGGCGCTACCTGACGCTATCCCTTCATGAATAAGACCCTGATAGTTTTCAGCCCATCTCCTCCCAGCCGATTTCTATCACAGTCCCTATCTGATCAGAGAAAATAAAAAGCAAAACATGGATCTAAAAAGGATATCACCTAACTGGTGGGGTAAATTAATTTTCCCAGCACATCACCCTATCTTTATTATTTTAGTGGGTGTTGGGAGAACCAGACAAAGAAAATGCTGCTGTGAAAAATACTGCAATGTAATCCACCCATGGTGTGGTTTGCAGGGCCTGCCAGTGCTTGTAGGTGCCTGACTGTTGCTATTAGGCTTTGTAAACCAGTTAGCTGCTATATGACTGAAATGAATGCTGAGAGGCTGGACATGACATGCTGAAAATGGAGATTATTATTATTTTATTCAATTGAATTTAATAGATGAAATTAATGTATTGAATTAATTAAATTAAAGTTTATTTATAAAGCGCCATCATCTTCCAAGGTGCTGTACAATGTGAAATTACAAACAGGATAAAACAACTCACTTATGACAGAAAAGCACAAATACATAGGACCTTATTCACGAAGGGATAGCGACAGGTAGTGGCGGTTAAGCGGCCGGTATCGGCCGGTAAGCAGCACGCAATTGCACATTTATGAAGCGGATTCTGTTGAGCGACTGGGACAACGCCATGTAGCGTACGATTCATCATTATCCCAGCCTCAGCGTACAGCGCTGGCGTTCAGCCTTGCACAGCGCCTGGTATGACCTCTCGCTACCTGTCGCTCTCCCATACATTTCTATGGACGTTCTTTTGCTTCTCTTTAAACAGGGTTTTTTTATTAATTTTTTTAAAATCTCAAATAATGTTGTGACCTCTCCTGGCCTAGAAAAAGTCATTTTTGAACACTTTTTTCATTTTTTTATTTATTTATGCAGAATTGTCCTTACAGGTCTGGCATTAATGTGGTCATGTTACAATGTTATAACAATGTAATTCCATATGTTTTGGCTTTGTTGCTGGTGGATACATGTTCAAAAGCGGCCTTTAATCACAAAGTCTCCGGCGCTCTGGGCTACAGCGAAGAATTTTTGAGCGCTGGCGGTGTGTGAGGCTGTTTTTTTGATGAATATGGTGTGAGTCAGTCGCACTGACCAGTCGCTACCATACAGCGCTGTACTGCTCATATAGCGACTCCCCACAACGTATTCATCAATGCTGCACAGCGGCTGAGGCGCTCTGAACTAGCCAACCACGGACGAGCACAGCGACTACTAGCGGCCGCTCTGAAATGCCCGCTACAGACTCTCATCTGTTGCTACCTGGCATTAGTCATGAATCAGCCTGCCCGTCATACTGAAATACATTAGGAGAGATGACCCTGCCCTTGGGGGCTTACAATTGAAAGGATAAGAGTGGAGACAAAATGTAGGTCACAAGTAGTATATACTTAGGGCCTTATTTATCAAGGAATAGCGACAGATAGCGAGTGGGGAGCCGGCCAGTAAAGCCAGGTACCGCAACTAGAACGCCGGCTCCCCTCCACAATCACACATTTATCAAGCCGATACTGCTTAGCGACTGAGATAGCGCCACCTAGCAACTCATTCATCATTATCCCAGCCTCATCCCACAGCGCCAGCGAACATCCTTGAACAGCGACAGGTATGACCTCTCGCTACCTGGCGCTCTCCAATGCATTTCAATGGAAGAATGTATTTTAATTAATAATTATTTTTTAATATATTTTTTTTTTTTTAATTTCCCAAAAAAAATCTGTGAACACTTCTTCCTTTGAAAATGTATTTTTTGGGGATTTTTAAAAAAATGTTTTTTTTTTTGCAGAATTGATATTACAGGTCTGATTTTAAACTATTCAGGTTTGAATATTATTTCAAAATCATTCCATTTTTTTTTTGGGTGGTTAGGGGGTTAAAAAACTACTTTTAACACATCGCCTACTGCGCTCTGGGATTTAAACATGCATTTCACAGCGCTAGGAATTTTTAAGGCTGATTTTTTAATGAATATGGTGGGTGCCGGTCGCTATGTCCAGTCGCTATCATGCGCTCCCATACAACAGCGAACCTGTCAAATAGCGACTCAGCATCTTGTATTCAACATTACGGCACGCCGACTGAGTCGCTATCATCCACCCAACAATGGCCAAGCACAGCGACTACTAGCGGTCGCTGTCAAAATACCGCTACAGTCGCTCAACAGTCGCTATCTGTCGCTATCTGTTGCTATTAATGAATCAGCCTTCCCGTATGATGGTAAGTGACTCGGGCTGTCTTTTATTTAGGCCAAGTGATATGCTCGTCTGCATAGATGGGTTTTGAAGGCACCGTTAAACCAGATCTTCACCCTGAATAAGAGCCTATCTTATATGTTCCCCCACCCTGTATATACAGATTGCCCACATTATAAATCATCCTACCTGCACCTGGTGCATTTTCTGAGCCTGTAAGCATCCAAGATGGCAGCACTCAGGCTGCCTGCAGACAGGAAGTGTCTTCTGACTGTGCTGCTCTGCATTCTGGGATTGTTGTCCTTTTCCTGACCCCAGCTCTGCTCTGTCTGTACAAAGCACAGCTATAACCCCGGCTCCCTGCACTTTCACCCCTCTCCTCAGTATGTGATGCATCTGGTGGCGCCCATATCCTAAAGTCCCGAGCAGAGTTGCAGCTCAGTGGGGGTAAGAATAAAAAGTAAGTGACAAAAATATATTAATTTTAGATGTTGGGAAATAGTTTTGTAAGGGTTTGGGCTTTTCATTAAATAATGCTGAAGGTCCGGTTTAAAGGCTTGAGGGCTTGGGCAGAGCAGAGATTGCGTCTGGGTTGATATTTGTTGATAAGCAAAGAAATGTAGGCAGGAGCCTGACTGTACAGAGCTTTGTATGCCAAGGTTAGTATTTTAAATTGAATTCTCTCAGATATTGGCAGCCAGTGGAGGGACCGACACAGAGGATCAGCACTAGAGAAGCGAGAGGAGAGATGAATGAGTCGAGCAGCAGAGTTGAGAATAGATTGTAGAGGTGCCAGACTGTTTGTTAGTAGACCACAGAATAGGGTGTTGCAGTAATCTAGTCGGGAGATGATCAGGGCATGCGTTAGGATTTTGGTGGAATCAGGTGAGAGGAAGGGGCGGATGCGGGAGATATTTGGGATGGAGACAACAGGAGGTGGTGGGTGATTGAATGTGAGATGTGAATGAGAGAGAGGAGTCCAGTATAACCCCTAGGTATAGGGCTTGGGGAGTTGCATTAATTGTGAGGTCAGTGACAGATATAGTTGGTGTGGAGGCAGTAGGAAAGTTTGATGGTGGGAATACAACAAACTCAGTCTTGTCCATATTTAGTTTGAGGGAGCGATATGACATGAATGATGAGGTAGCTGTCAGATAGTCAGGAACACGCGATAGGAGAGAAGAGATGTCAGGACCCGAGAGGTAGATTAGAGTGTCATCTGCATAGAACTGGTGTTGGAAGCCAAATGAGTCTATGAGTTGTCCAAGACCCTAGGTATAGACGGGCAGGCTGATTCATTACTAACGCCGGGTAGCGACAGATGAGCGCCTGTAGAGCGTATTTCAGAGTGACCGCTAGTAGTCGCTGTGCTCGGCCATGGATCATTGTTTCAGAGCGCCTTAGAGGCCGATTCGCCAGGTAGCGACAGATGAGCGCCAGTAGCGTTATTTTCACAGCGCACGCTAGTATTCGCTGTGCTTGGCCGTTGTCGGCTGTTGACAGCGACTCAGTCGGTGTGCGGTAATGTTGAATACGGGGTTAGGAGTCGCTGTTTGACAGGTTCCGAGCTGTATGGGAGCGCATGATAGCGAATGGCCATAGCGAACGGCTCCCAGCATATTCATTAACAAATCACGCTCAAAAAATTCTCGCGCTGTGAAATGCTAAAAGTAGTTTTTTAACCCCCAAACAACCATATTTTTGGGGAAAAAAAAAAATCATGTTTTTACAAACATTATGTAATATGAATACATTAATATCAGGCCTGTAATATCAATTCTGCACAAATTTTTTTTTTTTTTTTTTTACCTTAAAAAAAAGATCTAACATTGCAGAAGTGGTCACAGAATTTTTGCCATTTAAAAAAAAAAAAAAAAAAAAAAACATTAATAGCAAATAATTAAGAATATTTTAAAATTGCTCCATTGAAATGCATTGGAGAACGCCAGGTAGCGAGAGGTCATACCTGTCGCTGTTCAAGGTCGCTCGCTGGCGCTGTGGGGTGAAGCTGGAATAATGATGAATGATTCGCTATCTGGCGCTCTGTCAGTCGCTAAGCAGGATCGGCTTGATAAATGTGTGATTGCGGAGGGGAGCCGGCGTTCTCGTGGCGGTGAGCATCATTACCGTTCGCTCACCATTCGCTACCTGGCGCTATCCCTTGTTAAATAAGGGCCTTAGTCTCTGTTTGGCATTGATGAATAAGTCGTGTGAGTAGTAGTCGCAGTACTACGCTGTATGGGAGCGAACGGTAGCGCCAGCTCAGTGCGACCGACTCAAAACCACATTCATACAAAAAAAACAGCCTCAAACAGCGCCAGCGCTCGAAATCGGGTCGTTGTAGCCCACAGCGTCAGAAGCTGTGTGTTTAAAGTCTGTTTTTGAACATGTATCCACTAGTAACAAAGCGAAAACAAATGGAATTACATTGTTATTATATTGTAACATGAACACTTTAATACCAGACCTGTAATGACAATTCTGCATAAAAATATTATTAATCAAAGAAGTTTTTAAAAATGTCATTTTCTAGGCCAGGATACATGTCAGAAAGTTTTGACATTTGGGATCAGGAAAGGGATTTAAGGATTGTCCATAGAAATGTATGGGAGAGCGCCAGGTAGCGAGAGGTAATACGTGGCGCTCTGCAAGGCTGAACGCCGGCGCTGTACACGGAGCCTGAGATAATGATGAATCGTGCGCTACATGGCGTGGTTCTAGTCGCTCACCAGATTCGGCTTCATGAATGTGTAATTGCGTGCCGTGTCCGGCGTTCACCTGCCGCTAGCTGGCGCTTACAAGGCCCTACCTGGCGCTAGAGCTTCACGAATAAGGCCCTAAGAAGAGAAGTGTTCCAAGAACAGAACCTTGTGGTCCACCAACTGAGAGAGAGCGGGGAGAGGAACCACGTTTTAGTCGGACACACTAATTGTGCGATCAGAAAGGTAAGAGGAAAGCCATGAACGTTCCCAACTCTGAGATACTGGGAATCTATTGCTCTATCAAATGTATTAATAAACACCTACAATGTGAAGAAATATGGGGATACCTTTTGTAATATTTGCATGTGAGTGTGGAGGATATGTGGAGGCTGATTCATTACTAACGCCAGGTATCGGCAGATGAGCGTCTGTATAGCGGCGCTTAGAGCGTCTGCTAGTAGACGCTGTAAGCGGATATCGGGCACTGTAATAGAGCGCCTCAGTTGCTGTAATAACCTGGCCGGCATTGATGAATGAGATGTATGTTGGGTGTTCTAACACCAGTACAGCGCTGCAGGGAGCGAAAGGTAGCGCCAGCTCAGTGCGTCGGACTTTCAGTGACTCACACCATATTCAACAAAAAATCAGATACACAGAGCGTCGGCGCTCTGGATCTGGTCACTATAACATAGAGCGCCAGACGCTGTGTGATTAAAGTCTGTTTTTGGACACATATCCACCAGTAACAAAGCAAAAACACATGGAATGACATTGTTGTGACATTGTGACAGTAATACTTTAGTGCCAGACCTGTAATGACAATTCTGCATAAAAATATAAAAAATCAAAAATGACTTTTTCTAGGCCAGGAGAGGTCGCACAATTATTTGAGAGAAAAACAAAATTAAAATAAAAAAACCCTTTTAAACAGAAGAAAAGGAACGTCCATTGAAATGCATGGGAGAGCGACATGTAATACCTGATGCTCTGGAAGCTAGAGCGCCGGCGCTATACACTGAGTCGCCTGTAGTGATGAATCGTACGCTACATGGCGCTGTTAGAGTGGCTCATCAGATTCGCTTTCATAAATGTGGTTTTGGGTACAGCATTCCCCAGACGCTGCCTGCCGCTATGAGGCGCTACCTGCCGCTATCCCTTGATGAATAAACCCATTAGTCCTCTTGGTCAGAAAACATCTACAACAAATACATAAAACACAAAAAATTATTCTGCACTGTACTCAAAACCTTAACCATTGTCACCACGAACAGTATGAAAATATTTGTGTTCCTTCTAATGAGGGAATTTGCAATCAAACTTCCATCTTCTATTTTCCTTTAGGGAAAGCCCATCCGGACCTTTCCTCGGAAACGTTGGGTTTCTCTTGTCTACATGAGCTGTAAAGTATAATCTTTGTTTCTCTAAAACACTGGTTCATGATAGAGCGGCCACCCTGCCATCACTATAGCAAATGTCATCTTTACATTGGTTACCTATAACTGTTTTATAGGGGTTTATTCATGAAGCTCTAGCGCCAGGTAGTGCTTAGTAGCGGCAGGCAGCGTCTGGTGAACACTGGGCGATGTACGCAATACCACATGTATGAAAGCGATTCCGTAGAGCGACTCTAACAGCGACATGTAGCGTCCGATTCATCATCACAGGCAGCTCAGTGTATATCGCCTGAGCTCTAGCTTCCAGAGCGCCAGATATTACCTGTCACTACCTGTCGCTCTCCCATACATTTCAATGGACGTTCCATTTCTTCTGTTTAAACAGTATATACAAAGGACAGGAAGGTCCCACTCCTTCCAAGACACCCACCAAAGTATGGCACCACCACTACTAATATAATAAAAGTTATATATTTATTGATAACAAAGTCACCTGAACTACAGACACTATATACTGATTAAAAAACACTAAAGACAAAATGTAGTCGATAAGGAAGGAAAAACCACACAATTACAATTGATATACTAACATTGCATAATAAATACCGTCTGACATGATCCAATAAATATAAAGTGCTACAATATAAAGTGCTGATTAACAATCACAATAAAAAATATATATAAACACTATATTAATAAACATTAAACACTAATCAAAAAGTGAGTGTGACCCTAATAAGGCCTAAAGCCTATATCTAATCATAAATGCACATAAGTGAGGACCAGCCGGGACGGACCAAGAAATGATGCCCCCAATCATAAGAAAAGGATAACTTACATAACAATACGACCACCAGCCCACTGCCCCCACGTCTATGCATTGCGTGACGTCACTCACGTCACTTCCTCAGGACATCACTTCTGTTTAAACAGGGTTTTTTGTTTTTAAGATTTTTTTTCTCTCAAATAATTGTGCGACTTCTCCCGGCCTAGAAAAACTTTTTGATGTTTTATTTATATGCAGAATTGTCATTACAGGTCTGGCATTAAAGTATTAATGTTACAATGCTACAACAATGTAATTCCATGTGTTTTCGCTTTGTTACATGTGGATATGTGTTCAAAAACAGACTTTAATTACGCAGCGTTCGGCGCTCTATGCTATACCGACCAGATCCAGAGCGCCGACACAGTGTGTATGTGATTTTTTGTTGAATATGGTGTGAGTCGCCGGTGCTACATTTCGCTCCCTGCAACGCTGTACTGGTGTTAGAGCGCTCAACATACATCAATGCCGGCCAGGTTACTAGAGCGAATGAGATGCTCTGTTACAGCGCCCGATAGCTGATCACAGCGTCTACTAGCGGTCGCTCTTAGCGCCGCTGTACAGACGCTTATCTGCCGATACCTAGCAGTAGTAATGAATCAGCCTGCCCGTGTATGTTTTCCAATTACAATGTAAGTATGCCACCTTGTGGTCTAGCAGGTAACTGCACTGTACCTTATTTATTTGGTGTACTGGACAAAGGACATTATATGTATTTATGCTTGTGATACAATTATGCAACTGCTGCAAATGTGTTTATTGCGGCTTACCTGCTTATAAGTTACAGACTTATTTACAGACGGATTTTGACTATCCTGGGTTTTGGTTCTTGCCCCCCAATTGGGGATGCCCTGCAGTGTGAAAGCCCCCGGATCGCCCGCTCTCACTCCTCCCCGGTCCTACGGCGCATGCGCAGCTTCTCGTCCAGTCAGCCGCTACGCTCCCGTCCCTTCGTCCAAGAGCTTGTCTAAGGCAAGTGGATCCGAGCGCACTGGCAGCCACATCCCCCGCTACCCTTTAAAGTGAACCAAAACCCAGGATTTTGACTATCCTGGGTTCTGGTCTTTGCCCCTGAGGCACTGTGATCGCTGTGTGAAACCCCAGAGGACGCCAAACCAACTCAACGCTTCCTGGTACTGTGGCGAATGTGCGGCCGTTCGTCCAATCGCCCTCCCCCGCTACACTCTAACAGGAAGCGTGCCCACGCCGGCCAATCACAAATGCCTGGTGTGGGCACACGTCCAGCTAGAGGGATAACGAGATGCGGCCCACGAATGCACCATTGGGCTGGGAAAGAAGGTAAGTGTATTGGCGACCTGGGGGTTTTTCACACAGCGGGCATCCCGATTTTGGATGCCCGGGGGGGAGGGAATTGATCGGCCCAGGAATCTTATAGATTGGGATTTGGTTCACTTTAAGAGGGCACGCACCCTGCTAAAGGGATAGCGGGGATGTGGCCACTGTTCACACATGCGCCATTGGACTGGAAAAGAAGGTGAGTTTCTGGGCATCCATTACACAATGGGGCATCCCAAATCTGGATGCCTCAGGGGGAGCGAGTATGCCTGCCCTGGAGTCTCATAGACTTCAAGGTGGGTTTTGGTCTACAACAAGAGCAATAGCCTGGCACAGTTGGAAAAGAAAGGTAGCGGCCATTTTGGAGCTTCCTTTCCCAGCATCTCAGCCATGCTGCTGCCTGGATTCAACTGACATAACTGACAATGCACAGTAACAGGAAGCCCAGCAGCACTTCCTGTTTGCACTTTGGCAATATTTTCATTGAACCTTGTTGTTGGTGTGCCTCATTCTTTGGTAGGCCCATATATGCTATAGATTGTCCTTATCAGTTGGGGGACAATAGACTTACTACACCCTATACAAACCTCCCTTTCATCTGACCACCCCATGTCGCCCACTTGCCTGTGACCCTATCCATCCTCAGAGCTTGTGACCCAGCATCCTAGTGTGCCTTGGCATTATATGGGGGAAAACCAAATCAGATGAGGTGTTACTAGAGGTCAGGCAAAGAGGGGCTTAACTATAGGCAGAAGCAGCAGCAGAGATTGGGAATTGCCACCTGATCAGACACTGGTACAGTATTATTATTATTATTGTTTATTTATATAGCGCCATCAACTTCCGTAGCGCTTTACAAGGTAAGAGTACAGACAAGGTAAAACATATAGCACAGAGAACAATACAAAATTAGATGCCACAGGGTAAAACCAAGTGTTGTGAGCACAGGAGACAATAGGGAAGAGTGCCCTGCCCTTGCAAGCTTACAGTCTAAAGGATGGGGGTGGAGACAAAGGGGCGGGGTCACAAGTGGTAGAGCTCGAGTATGGCTGTATGTGCCATTGAAGGTTATAGGAGTTGCTTACGCCAGGTCATATGCTTGTCTGAAGAAGTGAGTTTTGAGGGCGCTTTTAAAGGCTGGGCGTGATGGAGAGTGGCGGATCGAGCGGGGGAGTGCATTCCAGAGAAGTGGGGAGGCACGGGAGAAGTCTTGAAGGCAGTAGACAGTAGATTCAACAGTAGACACGGTAGCTTCAACATTAAATGAATCCACCAACATAGGTAAAGGTGAGTCCTGGGCTGCAACGGTGGTTTTGATTTAGCATCAAATGAAAAAGTCCTTTAAGCCAATGCTGTTATTCTTCTTTTTCTTATCTATGCAGGGGAAAGCATTGGAGAAACTTGGAATATGGAGCGAGGTTGGCCTGCTGCGTTTCATTTCAGCACTGCAAGCGAAAAAATTGGGGGAGGATCCGGAGCTCGTCATCAAAAACGTGGAATTTGAAGGAGTACCTGTAAGGATTTACCAACCCAAAGCGCCCTCTACTGGAAGCAGAAAGGGTGTAATGTACTTTCACGGAGGAGGATTTGTGTTTGGAAGTATAGGTGAGATTGCTTCTGTTCACAGTTCGGGGATTCTACTGCAGAAACACAGCAAGAGATTTATAGAAAAGGCTATATTCATTTGTGACCCAGCATCCTAGTGTGCCTTGGCATTATATGGGGGAAAACCAAATCAGATGAGGCGTTACTAGAGGTCAGGCAAAGAGGGGCTTAACTATAGGCAGAAGCAGCAGCAGAGATTGGGAATTGCCACCTGATCAGACACTGGTACAGTATTATTATTATTATTGTTTATTTATATAGCGCCATCAACTTCCGTAGCGCTTTACAAGGTAAGAGTACAGACAAGGTAAAACATATAGCACAGAGAACAATACAAAATTAGATGCCACAGGGGAACACCACTGTGTGAACCCCCGCAGGTTGCCGAAACAAACTCATCTCTTCCCGGTCCTGCGACGCATGCTCGGCCGCTCGTCCAATCAGCACGCTTGGATCCGCTCACGTCAGCGCGTCTAAGCCTACATCTAAGGTGAGCGGCTCTGAGCACGCTGATGGGCGCAACCCCCGCTACCCTCTAGCAGGGAGCGTGCCCACACCGGCCACTCACAAATGGCTGGCGCAAACACGCGCCCAGCTACAGGGATAGTGGAGATGTTGCCGCAGCTCACGCATGCGCAGTTGGACCGAAAAAGAAGGTGTATTGGCGACCTGGGGCGTTTCACACAGCGGGACAACACGATTTTGGATGCCCCGGGGGGAAGGAATCTTATAGATTCCTGGGCCAATCGCTGTGGGTTGTGGTCCACTTTAAGCTGTGCTGTACATGAGACTGTACAAACCAGTCTTTGCACTAAAGGAGCTCACACTACTATGTTGTGTTCACTATTACACAGAATTATTATTTACACCTCTATACCTACTAGTTTTCTAGTGCAAGCACTATAATTTTGCATACCTCCCAACTTCTGAAAATGTGAAAACGGGACAAGCCGTGCCCCCGGCCACACCCCCGTCACGCCCAGGCCACACCCCCGTCACGCCCAGGCCACACCCCCGTCACGCCCATGCCACACCCCCGTCACGCCCCGGCCACGCCCCCATCACGCTCTCCAGCTCCAGCAATGTCGGCTGCCTTCACCCCTGCATGCGTACGTTTTTTTATCCCCAACCCAGCATACCGACCGCCCCCCCACCCCCGTGTGCCCGCCCCACTCTCTCACCCCACGCGCCAGGAAGTTATCTTCGCGACATTGCGGCCCTGGGCACAGTACACTGTCACAGCGCAGGGCGTCCCGGGACATTTGTTAATGTTCCGGGACCGCGGGATTCTTTGCAAAAATCGGGACAATCCCGGGAAAATCGGGACAGTTGGGAGGTATGATTTTGGCACCACAAGAGCCAAGGCCGGATTATGAGGGGCAAGAGCCCCGGGGCCTCCACCACTTCCCCTGCAAAGGGGGCCTCCACCAACCTTTGGATTATGGTCTGGTCCAGGAGGCTTTTCTGTCTTTGGTCTGATGGGCCAGCTCAATGCAGGGAACTGTTTTCTGCTGGGCGACTACATCCCCCCCCCCCCCCGCCCAGAATGGCAAGGCAGGAGCTCCCGAGCAGCACGCACCCACACAAGGTAGGCACAAGGGACTCGATATGACATTCCAGTAACTCCGCGTGCACCAGGCAACAACCAATCAGTTACTTGGCTGGACTATTATTTTAAAGGAAAAAAAATACTGTATCTGGGGCCTCCACCAGATTTTCTGCCCAGGGGCCTCCACCACATTTAATCCAGCCCTGACAGGATCTTATACCTCTTTTCACTGGTGGTTTTCATACCTGTAACCTAAGCAATCTCTGATATCATCTTCATAGCCATACATAAAACAGTATTCATTCCCTTTACCCTCTGTGCCATGGGAGCGTATACTCTAATCATTTATCACATTCCACATTATTGGCATTGCCATTGTAAACAATTAATACCAATATCTTCTTGCCTGACTCCCAAATTATGTAAACAATTCTACAATTATACTCCTGAATGGCTCGTCCAATATATGTAAACAATTTAATCTTCTAAACAATGTAATAACTAAAATCTTAAATATATATATATATATATATATATATATATATATATATCCTGCCCGGCTCAACTAAAATAGGCATGTAAATATATAAATATTATTAATAACTGGCCAATGGTAACGCAATGGATACACGCAAAAGACTGTAGAATCTTTGGCCATTCGGTAAATTCAAAGGACACTTTGGTAAATATAGAGATACATTGTTAGTAAAATAACAATGCAATTCAATCTGACAAAACAACAAAATACCACACGCGAGTAATATGATCGGCATACACATATACAATGATTAAGGAAACATTAAACCGGACCTTTAGCATGATTTAATGAAAAGCCCAAACCCTTAAAAAACTATTCCCCAGCATCCTAAATTAATATATTTTAAGTTTTTAGTCACTTACTTATTATTCTTTCCCTCACCGGGCTGCAACTCTGTTCAGGACTCTAGGATACGGGCGGCGACATTTTGACTCAGAAGCATCACACATTCTGAGGATAGGAGAGTAGGATAAAGTGCAGGGAAAGGGGTTAAATCTGTGCTTTGCACAGACAGAGCAGAGCTGGGGTCAGGGAAAGGACAGCAATCCCAGAATGCAGAGCGACACAGTCAGAAGGCACTTCCTGTTTGCAGGCTGCCTGATGCTCCATGAGTCACCATCTTGGATGTTTAAAGGCTCATAACATGCAGTAGATGCAGGTAGGATGATTTTTAATGTGAGCAATCTGTATGTACGGGGTGGGGAAAATATATAAGATAGGCTCTTATTCAGGGTGAACGTTCGCTTTAAGAGCATTACCTGACCAACATCTCATACTATTACCCTCCTGTCAATCAGACTTTTCTCCTCCTGGGTGTTGGTCCACTTTAAGAGAGCCCACCACACCTAACAAAGCGATTTATGGCCACTGGCTATGAATGAAGCCTTGTATATGAAGTCATATATTATGGACCAATTTCATTATAGCGAACTTCCAGTCGCGGGGTAACCCACCCCTGGTGCTGAGGCAGGACAGGGGGAGTTAGAAAAAAACACCTTACCTTGTCTGCGGTCTGGCTCCATTCTCCCAGTGCTCCGAGTCATGGATACCTTGGGAGAAAGAACAAAGCTGCTTTCCCCGGCTCCGTGCACACTCCCATCTGGCTATTCAAGGATGGGTAGGTGGGTGTGCGCACATTGCAGGAGATGCTGCTTTGTATCTTTCTGCATGGACCCGGGAGAACGGCACTGGACCATAGGTGAGGTAAGGGTTTTTCACATCTCTTCCATACCGGGGCACCACTAGTAGCAACGTATGGGTTAATCTCAGCCGACGGGGACTCCAAGATGGAAAACAACTAGCTCCTCCTGGCCTATATAGGGCAGGCTGTGGCATGATCTCCTTGTTTTTTTTCTTGCAGTCGCAAGGGACTGTGAAGATGTCTAGAATTTTTTCTTTTTGAGTACAGTGCTGACCTGGAGTGGGGGCTTCAACTCCGTCTGTCTCCCAGCACCTCACCAGCTGCAGCATTCCTGGGGACCCCAGTTAGATGCCTGAAGTCAGTTCCCAAGCCAATAGCGTTGGAGTGAGTGTAGCGCCCATGGGTTCAGGTAAGCACACTGGGGCTTGTCCGGCTGGGTCTGAGCCCCGAAGATCAGGACCCTCCTGCAGCAGGGTACCTGATTTCTGGGCTTTGCATGGTGACCCTGCTGTGTGCCTCCCACTGAGCCCTGTTACCTCTACCCCCCCCTACCCCTTGGGTTATCCACCCTGCCCTGTGGCTCCATGGCACCCTGGGGAGGGGGCTGAGCTAAGGGCTGGCCAGGCTAGCTGGTGTCAGCGGGATAGGTGATTACTACTGGGCAGCCATGCTGGTCACAGCTCATTCAGCACTCGGTTGCCAGTGTTTGGAGGGAGAGGCGCCCTCTTTGCTAGGGGGGCTTGGCCACCGGCCACGCAGTCTGCCGATTGGCTAATTCAGAAAGGGGGGCAGATCGTCCACACCTGGGATTCCAGTGGGCCTTACAGTGGAGGACAGGAGGAGGGGGCAGGGTTACTGCATTTGTATGGTCCGCATTTCCGCCCCTCTTCTCCTCACTAGCAGCACAAGGCACTATCTTGTGTAGTGCCCGGGGTCCCTGCTGCATCTCCAGATCGTCACCTGGCAGCTCCTGCAATGCTTCCTGGTTCTCCTGAGCTGAAAATCAATGCCAGCACGGCTGACGCCCCATGGTTTCCCTGGTCAGGTAGGGATCTCTCGATGGTACAACCTTTTGACTTTTAAGGATTCTTTCTAAATCGGACATTGTTCATGTTGTTGCAGGGTGGGGGTCTGGAAGCTACTGCATCCTTGACCGGTGGGTTGATCTCACCTGAAGGGAGGTGCATTTCCTGTAGTGCAGGAAAGTCTGACCAGTAATCGACAGGCAGGGGGGTGTGGGGACCAGCACTCCAGCTGTATTGCTTAGCAGTTAGAGAAGCCATTTAACCATGTCACCAAGGCATCAAAGGCACAGGGGTTTCATATTTTAATGGAGAGTGGTGCCTCGGGTCCCATGTGCCAAGTGCGGAGGGACCCCTGTGCACTGAGTGCACTACTGTCCTGCGCTGCCTTACGCAGCTGGCAGGTTCCGCGCCTTTGTCGGATTGTCCAGTTTCCTCTGATGAGTCAGGCTTGGACTCGTCGAGTGGGCTACCCCCATGGGGTTGCCAAGTCCATTCCATTTTGGTCCCAGCGGCAGCCCAAGGATGGGGTTCCTCCTTCAAACATGGCGGACAGGGTGGCTCGGTCAGAGAGCATGGTGGCCTTCATCAGCAGGGGCATCCTGAGTCTCTGGCCGCCCAAACGGGAAGGCTACTGACAAGTATAGGCATATTCAGACAGAGTCCTCATTCTAGCTCCTACGCCGAGGACCTATTTAAGGGTTCAGGATCTAGTTCTGGTGGGTCGGAAGGAGAGGTGTTCGGCAGCGGAGAAGAACCGGAAAACGCATGCGCCAGGGATCCCTCCGATCACATGATGGATCAGATTGAGGAGTTAATTGAGGCAATATTGGAGGTGCTGCCCTTCTCTGCTCCTCGGCTGAGGCGGCAGAAGAGGGGTGAACCCTACAAACGCCAGAGGGTCAGGCAGGTTTTCCCAGGCTTGCCCAATTTGAAAGACTCGTGGCTCAGCCAGCACAACATTATCCCTACTTCGGATAGTGCGGCCTTGAGAGACCCGGCGGATAGGAGGTTGGACCAGCAGGACAGACATGCGTCCAGCTTGCGCCACGTCCATGGCGGCTATGGCAGGCAAGGTCTGGATGAGGCATTTGCGACATGGAGACTTGCGCTCCACTTCAGTTAAATTCACACTAGGGTGTCTTCAGATACATTGTGCCGTCTATGGATGACTTGGTGCGTCTAGTTGCTGGGGCTTTCCTGGTTGAAACAGTGTCATCTTTTTCAGTGAGCCTCTGGATGACCTGGTCCGGGTGGGAGGCGCACACAGAAACGGAAACCTCGTTTAGCAGGTTGCAGAATTTTCACCCCTTCCAGAAGTTCGGAGGTTCTACAGACTTCAGACACCTCAAGGATTTTTTGAGTAAGCGAAAGCCATGGGGAGAAACCTAGACCCCAAGGGGCCAGCTGGCCCAAGCCCTCTCTGGGTTGACAGGGAACCCTCACCCAATCAGGTGGGGGGGCGGCTCTTGCATTACGTGCCGGTGTGAAGGGAACAGATATCTGACCTCTGGGTCCTGGAAGTTGTTTCGTCCAGATACAAGAGTTCTGGACCAGGCCTTCACATAGGATTGTGTCCAAGCCTTCCCACGTTATGGAAAGGACGGTGGCTCGCAACTGCGCAATAGAGCTTTTGCTGGTCTGGGGAGTTGTAGTACCTGTGCCCCCCTCAGAGCGGGGCTGTGGCTTCTACTGAATGCTATTCGTCATCCTCAAAAAGGACGACTCTGTCGGGCCAATCCTGGGTCTCCGAAATCTTAACAGTTACTTTTGGGTGCTGAAGTTCCACATGGAATCTCTAAGGTTGGTTGCGATGTCGCTGCAATGGGGATTTTCTAGCCACGATGGACATAAAGGATGCTTATCTGCATTTCCCGATCTTCTTTGGTCACCAACAATACCTACGCTTTTCCAGGGGGCGCTCAACACTTCCAATTTGTGGCACTGCTGTTCGGACTGTCCACTGCCCCGCGCGTGTTCACAAAAGTCTTGGCAGTGGTGATGGCACTCCTGTGGAGGCAGGGTGTCCACATCACCCCATACCTGGGCAACTTGTTCATCCCAGCCCCATCTCTGGCAGAGGCACTGCAGGGTGTTCAGACGGTCCTGTCCACACTGGAAATTTTCGGATGGGTGACCAACTACCCCAGGTCCCAGGTGGCTCTCCCATGGGGTGGCGACCTATTCAAGTATGACAGTGGATGCTCGATGGGCACGAGTCCTTCTGCTGGTAGAGAGGTGCACAACTCTTTAGGAGGCAGTAAGGCCACTGCTGCCAGGCGAACATTCCATGATCATACAGGGCATGCATCTCCTTGGCTTGATGTGTCTAGCATCGAGACAGTTCTGCATGCCCAGTTCCACTCCAGGCCTCTACTGCTCCTATCGAAATGGCGCAGGACTGTGCAGACATTGCCTGATGGGTTGAGGTGGTGTTCTGGACAATCAGACGGTTCAGGGTCCTGCGGGAGTGCAGCCTTCCAATCAATGTGTTGGAACTGAGGGTGATTCTGATGGTTCTCAGATATTGGTGTTCCAGATCCAGGGGCTTCTGGTCAGCGTACAGTCAGACAATTCCATGGCTGTGGCCTACATAAAGTATCAGAGGGGTACCAGGAGCTGGTAGGCGTTCCAGGAAGTGAGTTGCATCATGAGGTGGGCAGAACTTCACGTTCCATGCATTTCAGCGGTTCAAATTTTGTGGGGGGGGGGGGGGGGGAGGGGGAATCTGCAAGCCGATTATTTTAGCACAGAGATGGTGGACCAGGGGGAATGGGGAATGGTCCCTTCACCAATATGTGTTTCAAGCCCTCTGCGACCAGTGGGGAGAGTCAGAGGTGGACCTCTTCCCATCTCTGCACAATCAGAAGGTCCAGAGGTTTGTGTCTAGGGCGCGAGACCCCCTGGCCTTGGTGGTTGATGCACAGGCCATTACCTGGTCAGGATACAGTCTGCTCTACGCATTCCCACCACAACTGCAAGCAGATTCCTATCATCCTGATCGCCCCACACTGGCCCAGAAGGTTGTGGTTCGCGGATCTGGCCTGGCAGTGGAGGCCCCATGCTGACTCTCCAACTGCCCAGAGCTTCTGCAACAGGGTCCTCTGCGGTACCCCAGTTCTCCAGTGCTGGCTTTAGCGGCTTTGCTGTTGAAACCAGCCTATTGCAAGAGAAGGATCCACCGCGGTAATTTGTACCTTGGTTCGAGCGTCGTCCTCTAGAATTTAATACAGGACTTGGAGGGCCTTCATATCTTGGTGCGCATCTAATCCATCAGACAATCATAGAGGTTAGTACACACTTTCATGCACGGAGCTGCGCATGTTCAGCCTCAATAATCCCGCCCAGGGATCTCAATCTGATCCTATAGGCACTTTCAGTGGCCCCACTTTGAACCCATGGCAAGGTTTCCCTGACAACGCTCACATTGAAGGTAGCCTTTCCAGTGGCCATCACCTCCACCCGGCGGGTTTCAGAGCTGGCAGTGCTTTTGATCAGATCACCCTTTTTGGGGCTGCATGAAGACAAAGCAGTGTTTCTTGTGAAGTAGGATTTTTTGCCCAAGGTGGTCATCCCCTTGGGCCATTAAAGTATTACTTGGCCGCTACTCGATAGGTACTTAAGACGGATGTCTTTATTGTGATCGCGGAAGGGCCACGGAGGAGCCTGGCGGCTGCCAGGTCTGCTCTCGGCAGATGGATCAGGCAGGCGCCCTTACAAGTCACCGCCCACTACCAGGGTGATTGCCAGGCTTTGGTGGAACAGGTCTGCAAGGCGACGACCTTGTCGTCTCTCCACACCTTCACAATTCTGCCGATGCCGCTCTGGGGCGTAAGGTGTGGGTGTGTCAGACATGGGTGAACCCCTCCCTAAGCTTGAGGTGTCAGTCCCGTTGTTCTTGGTTATGTTGTCCCAGTTGGTATTTGGCTGTTCTGGCACGGTCCCACCCTTAGTGAGGATACTGCTTTGGGACGTCCCACGCATTGCTACTAGTGGTGCCCTGGAATGGAAATTGTGTACTCACCGGTAAATTTCCTCTCTCGTCCTCTTCCATTCCGGGGCACCACATCAGCCCTTCTGTTGTATTAGGACTGCGTCGGTGGCGGATGACAGCCTGCCTTATATAGGCCAGGAAGAGCTAATCTTTCTATCTTGCAGTCCCCGCCTACGGCTGATATTAACCCACGCCTTGCTACTAGTGGTGCCCCGGAATGTAAGAGGACGGGAAAGAAACACAATCTCCCCCTTTTTTATGGTAACCCCCCCCCCCCCTCTCCTGCCTCAGCACCAGGGGTGGGTGGCGGGACGGGGGATTAACCCATGATTGGACTTCCACTTTAAGCCAGGATAGGACAGCTAGCTACTCTTTTTGTCAGAATTCCCCAAACCTCACGTCACAGAGCAATTAACTCTATACAGTGTGTTCATGAGGGCTAACATCCCAGAACATTTGTACACAAGTGGGAGAAGGATGGCTTTGTCAAAATATAAAAGCTGCATAAATCTGAGCCTTACACAAACTATCAGTTCTAAAATGCTCAGAATGGCGAAGGAGGCAAAAAGAGTTGGTTTCCACCCACCATCTAACTGATGGTTATCTCTATTAATCTTGGACAGTAACTATTTTTTCTTTCCCTTATGATCCAATAGGGATTGTTAGTTTTGACTGACTTCCATTAAATGTTCCCACCCAGCCTTAATAATCGCCCTCCCCTATCATCTCCTTTTCAAAACATGTTAATTACTAAAGAACACATGCAATCAGTCTTGTAATTCTGGTCAATCCTCACTGACATTAAATGTTGCCAAACCAATCCATGAACAGGCCGTCTCACTTTATTACCAGCATTGTATATGCTGTTATTCACACACGCCTAGTACATAAAGATTGATCATAACAGCCAATTAATCTGACCTTTCAGAAAAAGGAGGTGCCCTTCCAACAGGTGATAGACATTTACCCATATCACCTACCTCATGCAGGAATGTATACAAAGTCATCAGGAGCAGTGCACTGAGGGTTGCTGTATGACCAAGGTGGTATGTGCCCCAAAAGAGTTCAGTAGCACATTCCCAAAAACATGTTGCCTCCTGTTGAAAGTAACTTAGAACAAGAGGCAGACTAGGGCTAAAAAATGGCCTGTCACTTCTTTGGGCACGACTCTGCTGTAGTGTTGCTGGCCCGGTATAGCATCTTAATGTCACTATATATATATATATATATATATATATATATATATATATACGCACCTTATTTTGTGTTCCATAAGACGCACCCAGGGTTTAAAGGACAAAAATAAGAAAGAAAATATTCTGAACCAAATGGTGTGCTTAAATCCCCCCCCATTACAGACAGTGCGCAGAATCCCCCAATTACAGACAGTGTGCAGAATCATCCCATTACAGGCAGTGATTGGCATCCCTTATTACAGCCAGTGGGGACATCCCTCAGTACAGCCAGTGAGCGGCATCCCCCACTCCCTCCCCCCCACCATGCCCACACTCATGCTTATCGGTGGTTGGAGGGCCGGTCTGCTCATCGCTGCTGTTCCTGCAGCCGCTCTCACACACAAACACACACACATTCAATGGCACTTCCTGGCTGTTGGGCGCTGGTTGGTGGGTGTGCCTCATATGTCCGGCATCCAATGAAAACAATGGCCGCCACCCATTGACACCCACAACCAGCATGCAACAACCATGAAGTGCCGGTAAGCATGAATGTGTTTGTGTGTGAGACTGGTGGCGGCAGGAACAGCAGGAACAGGCAGACCGGCCATCCCCCACCCTCCTGCATCTGTCGTTCACAGGGTTGCAGCCTTCCCTGGCGCCGGTCTACCAGGATTTTTCCCATTATGTCCTATGGCCAGTTCGACCCTGCTTAGAACCCATACAGAAGCTTCCTCAGTTCTTCAAGATTGAAAACAGGGAGCCAAGGTGTTATTGTGCTTGCCCCCGCCCCCCTACCATTTATTTGACCACCTGGGGATTCCCAAGCCTGTCATAAAATGAATAACCTTTGGGGTTTTGAGGGATGCCTATAAATCTATTTTAGGAAAAAAAAGAAATAATGGGAATAGCGGAGGAGGCAGGCTGGCAGAGAGACATCAGAGTTGAAGGTATAGGATTTTGGGAAGCTGGGAGGTGATCTTAGAAGTCTTGGGAGGCTGACAGGCAATAGCAGGATGTTTGGAAAGGTGCAGGCGACATCAGGACCCTCAAAAGGTTGTCAGGCAACATCAGAACTCTCTGGAGGCTGGCAGGTGACATCAGGACCTTGGGAGGCTTGAGGCCATCAGGGAGTGTCAGGGTACATCAGGACCTTGGGAGGCTTGAGGCTATCAGGGAGTGTGGCACGGCACATAAGGACCTTGGGAGGCTTGAGGCTATCAGGGAGTGTGTCAGGGTACATCAGGACCTTGGGAGGCTTGAGGCTATCAGGGAGTGTGTCAGGGTACATCAGGACCTTGGGAGGCTTGAGGCTATCAGGGAGTGTGGCAGGGTACATCAGGACCTTGGGAGGCTTGAGGCTATCAGGGAGTGTGTCAGGGTACATTAGGACCTTGGGAGGCTTGAGGCTATCAGGGAATGTGGCAGGGTACATCAGGACCTTGGGAGGCTTGAGGCTATCAGGCCATCGGAAGCTAAGTGGCAATAAATCTGTCAGCAAAAGTTGTGTGGTGGAAGCAGGCGCAGTCTCTGGGGCACCAGAAATGGCTTCTGAAGGCTATGGACTATAGTCAGATACAGCAGGCTTCAGTGGTGGTGTGGAAATACCAATAGGCTTTGGTGGTAGAAAGAGAGCAGGTGCAGGAGGCTTCGGCTATGGACTGTAAACAGGTAAAGCCAACTGGGGGGATTCTGCCACACCACTGATTGTTGTTGTGGGGGGGGGTGTAATTCTGCACGTTGCCTATCATAGGGGATGGTGGGGATTCTACGCGCTGCCTTTTATAATGGGATGGGGGGGTTCTACACAATGCTTGTTATAAGGAGGTGTGGGGGATATAGGGTATTAGGGGGATTAGGGAGGATTCTGCCTCATTGCCTATTATTGGGGGGGGTATTCTGCCATACTGCCTGTTATGGGGTGACAGGGGGGGATTCTGCACACTGCCTGTTGCTATTGGGTTCTGGAAGAGGGGTATTTCAGAACACCATTAGGTTTAGAGTATTTTTTCTTATTTTTGGAGGGAGGCATGCATACCTAAATGGGTAATGGAGACAGAGAAACTGGAGGATAAATCGACCGGTAGAGAGGCAAAATGGCAGGGCGACTGGAGAAGGAAGGACAGGATGAAGCCAGAGAACTGGGCTGAAGACTGGAACAGGAAGTCATGATATATCAGGGCACAGAGAGAAGCCAGGGGACCAGGATGATGGCTGGAGCAGGAGTAAGTATGAAACAAGCTGGGAAGGAATGGCTAAAAGCTGTGGTGGTGAACCTAATACTGGAGCGCCCCTCCCTGTTTATTTAAGCCAAATTAAATGGAACTAATTTTACATATGTTTGATGGGCATTCTGATTGTTGTGGTCCCCTCTAATTAACCCCTGCAAACCTTCTAAACCATGCTCCCACAGCATCTTCTTTGCCGGACGTTGAGAATGGGAAATGTGACCTCCAATGGCCAGTCACGTGGCTGCATTTCACTGCAGGAGCGTGGTTTAAGGTGATATTTAGAGGGTTTGCAAGGTGTTAATTGAGAGGGTGACCCTGGCAATCTGGATGCCCGCCCCCAGAGTGGACCAACAACCAATTAAAGTAAAATGGATGTTGGTCCAGTTTAAGGAGACTTGGTTGCCCTCAGGTGGGGCCAATTCTCCTGAGCCAGAGGGCAGTCAGAGTTACCTGTTAGTGAACGCCAGTAAATTCAGACCAAAGACAAAAAGCAGGACAGCGCCACCAGCAGGGGGCCTGGAGGAACTAAAGCCATGATCTGTATTCCTGATAGGAACAGTTGGATGTTGCATGATGAGATTCCAGCTATTATTCTGTTTCAATTTGATAACATTTGGAAGAATGTATTTTAGCAACACAATAGGCTTTAAATCTTTCGTTTTTTTTTTAAAGAGAGTTATGACGCCCTCTGCCGACACATATCGAAGAAGTGTGAAGCTGTGGTGGTCTCAGTTGGGTATGTTTTGTTTAATATCTGTCTCCAAATAAGACCGCTCAGGTTGCATTTCCAGTATGGTTCATATTGTAGACTGTGACCCAACTAGAGAGAGTTACACTGTCCTTTGTGCCCCAGTGACTCAAAACAGGAGAGGTATAGAAGTCATAAGACATAAAGGTGATCTGCCACACATTGGGGGGAAGCTAATTATTTGGTGAAAAAAAGATTCCAGGGCCAGACGCTGGCTTTTCCCTGGGGAATCCCAAATCGGGATGCCACACTGTGTGAAACCCCCCAGGCCGGCCGTAAACACTCACCTTTCCCTGCTCGAATGGCGCATGCCATAGTCCAATCAGCGCCATTTGCCTTTCAGATTGTTTACAATAGGAAGCGTGCCCTGGCGCATCCCCAGCAACTTGCACCCCCCCCCCGGTCCAGCCATTTGGATAGGCTGTAATGGGAGCACGCATGAGGCTGAGGATACAGGGGAAGTGCTCCCCACTGATTTCAATCAGAGCCCTTTGCTGAAAGGAATCAAACATGGCAAAGGGCTCTGCTTGGACGAAAACCCGCACATGGTGAGTTTTACTGGGCTTTTTGAAGGGTTTCACACAGTGGGGCATCTTTATTCCATGGATAAAATGATGTACCTCATCAGTAGAAAATACGCCACCAGACGGCCAGAGTACAAAACTGCTCCAAAGGCTGATAGAAACTATTTAGATGCAGGACGGTGGAATAATAAAATACTTTTTTTTTCTCATTGTCTGTGTGTTTCTTTAAATTTTACCCTTTATGAACTGGTAAGGTGTCCTTGAGAACCCTATACCAGTTCACAGTGCAGGACGGGCTGGTAAGTCACCTGCCAGCAAGCGGGTGACTTCCCATAACCCCCTACCCCATTACCTGCATCCCCAAATCCCAGGGGGTGCAAAAGAGTCTGCGGTCTGTGAGGTATATGAGGACTGGTAGCTTTCAGGGCTGGCGGACAGCCAATCCGACTTTCCGTCTCCAACGCTGGTGCCCGGGCTCGTCTTACTTGGACATTTGGACATTTTTAAAATAAAATAGGTTCCTCCTCCCCAGGAAGCTTTTTTTATTGTTTTTAAACATCTGCTGATCTATATCTATTGGTTTGCACTGCTAGGTACCTTGTAAAACAGGGTTGGTGTTCTACCAGTGCTGCAGCCTGTGCCATTTCAGCTTAGGAGTAGCAGCCACTGCTTTAGATGTGGTATCAGGTAAGTAGCCTTACTTGAGGACAGAGGGTTATTAAGAAATTGACCAGGAGTCTCTTTTTTAATAATCCATTTTAGCCATTATAAATCAAATCAATACATCAATAATAGTTCCCTAAAGAGTTAAAAGTAATTCTCATAAGATCATAGAGGGCTTACATGCCACAGAAAATTACACAACCTAATTCCATTTTTTCTCAAATGTTTAATATCAGGTATCGTCTAGCACCAGCGCACAGGTACCCCGCTGCTTTCGACGACTGCATAAGTGCCTCAATTCATTTCCTGAAGACAACAGAGCAATATGGTGTTGATCCCTCTTCTGTTATCATTTGTGGAGATAGTGCTGGGGGTAACCTAACTGCTTGTGTGACCCAGGCCCTTGTCACTAAGAAGGATATTCCAAAGCCTCTCGCCCAGGTGATGATCTATCCAGTTACACAGCTCATAAACTTGAATTTACCCTCCTACCAGCAAAACAGCATGGTGCCTGTATTAGTGCGAGACAGAATGATTTATTTCACACTGACCTATTTAGGAGCAGATTTGTCCCTGTCACAAAAATTGCTGAACGGTAGCCACATTCCACCTGAATTTCGTAAGAAATTCTCCAAGTGGGTGAGTGCCGATAGGGTTCCTGATGAGTTTAAGGTCAGAGGTTACAAACCTTATGTTCCACAGGCCTTCGACAATGATGTGTATCAAAAAGTCAAACATGCTTTTGACGTTACATGCTCCCCATTGATAGCAGAGGACTCTGTCATTTCCCAGCTACCAAAGTCTTACATTTTAACATGCGAGTTTGACGTTCTCTGTGATGATGGACTACTCTACAAGAAACGTCTGGAAGACAACAAGGTTCCAGTCACCTGGTACCATTTAAAAAGTGGCTTCCATGATGTTGTCGGCTTATTTGATGCACCAGATTTTAACAGTGGGAAAGAAGGTATGGATAGCATTACAGGCTTTATAAAAGATGCCTGATATCTGCAGAACAGCTCCTGGTATAAAAATGTTAAGCTCCATTCCAGTTCTAAATGTTATTAGCTTTGAACTGGTGGGAAAAGCTGGAACAGATTTAGCTTTCTGTTGTTGTTGTCTTATTTTCTGTCTGTGCTCACCGGAGAAGCTCTGGGTATTACAGTTTGTCATGATCAGTGGCACCAATGGATTTTCTTGAAATAAAAAGTAATAATGTGGGATTGCAACTTGCAAAAAAAAAATGAAGGTGCTAACAGTTTTCCATTGTAGCTTTAAAAATCAACTGGTGAAGTATAGTGAAGCATCTTGTGCTGCATTGGGGTTTCTTTTTTCTTTTAGTGTATCTGTCAGCAATTCTGATCCTTTGAAATATCATTATATTATATAACATTAGATTGTTATTATTATTATATTATATATATTCTATTAAATAAACGTTTTAATGCATATTTATTATCTCTTATTTTTTTAAACAGTTCCTTACCTGCCCACCACGTGCTTATAAATGCTCCAACTTTTTCAGAAAGAGTCAGACTAGCCTATTTTTCTAATGAGTGCAAAACTTATGGCCCATGATCAGTTGCTTGTAACTGCAAGCCTTTTAAAAACAAGTTTAATTTACTATATTCTGGTCTAGTTCCTATTTTAGACCAGGGTTCTTGTCTATTAAAAAGAATATTCCCACCTCCTCGGTCAGAGCCAGCTACAGGTTTATATGGGCCCTTGGGCGTCATGGTCTCAGTGGGCACCTTTATGGTGAAGCGTTGCATCGCATCACCAAGGGACGTCCCAAATCTGGATGACCCCTAAGGATCATGTTATTTGGACCAAAACTCTAGTTTTGGTCTACTTTGAAGCACACCAACCTCTTTAAACCTGACCTCGGGGTCTAAACGAATCTAGATTCTCCTGATTTTGGATGCCCATATGTGTGACGCCCCCTGTCTTTGTTCGTTACTTCCCTCAAACCGGTGAATGCACTGTGGGATTGACAGTTTGAGTTAATGACCAAACCAGGGGGGGTTCTTTCACAAACAGGGGCATCCCAAATTGAGATGCCCCCGTAAAGAGGACCAAAACTCAGGGGTGGAATTGCTTGCATAGTGGGTATGCCAGCGATCCCAGGGAGTTTCACACAGTAGGGTGTTACAGATCAAGATGCTCCAGGGATAAGAAATCTGCTGGGATGGGCAACTTAAAAGCAGAACAAAACCTAGCACTTCCTCCCCTGGAATCTAAGATGCCCCGGGGTTGGGGGTGCCCTCCCAGTCCGTTGCCGGTCAAGCGTTGTTGCACGCTCCAAAGGCCGGCCTTGTCAGTGGGGCCCCCCCCAGAGAGTGGGTGCTGACGCCTGTCCTCGGTCCACCCCCCCAGTGCTAAACCTTATTGGGCACCAACATAAAAAGATACTCCCCTCGATTGCTGCGGAGGCTCAGCTCCACAGCTGCCGTGCAGGTTGAGTGAAATGTCATACTCTAAGACTGGACAAGAACATATCCAACAGGTGGGCAAAGTGGGTTTAGTCCAGGAGTAATGGGGCAAATCTGAGTTCTCAGGACTGGAAGCTGCAGTAGTCTGCAATGGAACTGGAAAAAGGGGACTGCCTCTGTATTGGCTTACATCAAACGGAAGACCCTGTCGATAGGATGATGAGAGCTAGAAGCAGAAAGTTCTTCTCTGCCGCAAGGTAAATCCGCCACTATGGTAAAGACCCTGTCCAGGCACACACGGGGAGGCCGATTCATTAATAGCGCCAGGTAGCGACAGATGAGCGCCAGTAGCGTGATTTTCACAGCGCCCGCTAGTATTCGCTGTGCTTGGCCGTTGTTCGCTTGTTGACAGCGACTCAGTCGGTGTGCGGTAATGTTGAATACGGGGTTAGGAGTCGCTGTTTCACAGGTTCCGCGCTTTATGGGTGCGCCTGACAGCGAATGGCCAGAGCGAACGGCTCCCAGCATATTCATTAACAAATCACGCTCAAAAAATTCTCGCGCTGTGAAATGCTTGTTTAAACCCCAGAGCGCTGGCGGCGATGGCTTAAAAGTAGTTTTTAACCCCCAAACAACCATATTTTTTGATTAAAAAATTAAACAAGTTTTTCTAAACATTTTGTAATATGAATACATTAATATCAGACCTGTAATATCAATTCTGCACAAATGTTTTTTTTTTTTTTTTTACCTTAAAAAAAATATCTAACATTGCCGAAGTGGTCACAGAATTTTTGACAGTTAAAAAAAAAACAAAAAAAAACAAAAAACATTCATATCAATGAATTATGAATATTTAAAGATTGCTCCATTGAAATGCATTGGAGAGCGCCAGGTAGCGAGAGGTCATACCTGGCGCTGTGATGGGATTAGCAGCGGCGCTGTTCGTTGCAGTCCGCTACATGATGAATCCCGCGCTAGCTGACGCTCTCGCCGGCGCTATGCCTCATTTAGCGTGATAAATGCGTGATTGTGTCCGCCGCCTGGCGTTCTGAAGTCGGTAGCTGCCGATAGCTGGCGCTACCTGGCGCTAGTGAGACACTACCTGGCGCTATCCCTTGATAAATAAGGCCCTAAGTATCTTTGCATGTGTGCACACCATCAGAAAAAGGTATGTAAATAAAAGTTGGGTGCAATCGCTTGAAACGGGGCCTCCCTCCTATCTGGGGCCCAAGTCATATATCACGAAATTCAAGGGCCAAGAAATTGCACACCAGAGAGCTATAAATTTGAATGAAAAAATTGTGTGTATTATAAAGTACACAATAATAGACAAAAGATTTATATACAAATAGTCTCCTATATAGAAAATGTTTTCAATGGCATAAACTTGATATGAGGTATAATGGACATGAATTCTGACAAAAATGATGCTTAAAGTGGACCAACACCCAGGATTTTGACTATCCTGGGTTTTGGTCCACTTCGGCGGGGCACCCCGATCGGGGGTGCCCCGCTGTGTGAAACCCCCCAGAAACCCCAAAAAACTCACCTCTCAGCGCTCCCACGTGAGCGCCGCAGCCAATCCCCGCCAACGTCCAGGCGGGGATCAGGAACGTCCAAGACGCTTCCGCCGCCGCCGCCTCCCGCGCGTCACTCTCGGCGCGCGCGCGCCCCCGCCGGCCATTCACAGAGGGCCGGCGCGGGCGCGCGCACGTCTGGAGGGGCGCGCGGGAGGCGGCGGCGGCGGAAGCGGCGGCGGATCAGGTAAGGTGTTTTTGGGGTTTCTGGGGGGTTTCACCCCGCGGGACATCCCGATCTCGGATGTCCCGCGGGGTGGGAGGTGATCGGCCCGGGAATCTTATAGATTTCCGGGCCGATCACCCCTGGGTGTTGGTCCTCTTTAAAGTGGACCAAAATCCAGGATTTTGACTATCCTGGGTTTGGGTGCCCCGCTACTTGAAACCCCCCAGAGATCGCGCATTAACTCCCCTCATCCCGGTTCTACGGCGCATGCGCGCCCGCTCCCCTCTCACAGAAAATGGCCGGCGCGGGCACGCGCCCTGCTAAAGGGATAACAGGGATGCAGCCCACGCATGCGTCGTTGGACCGGGTTTAAGGTCCACTTTAAAAGTGTACAGAAAGACTTATTAGCAGTATACAAAATTCATCACAGTGTGGCGCTAGAGTGGTTCCAAGTAGAAAGTTCCATGTCAGAGATCATATTCATATAAATGCTTACGTTTGCACACATGCATTAAATTATAGGCGATCGCATATACAGATCCATAGAGTCAATCATGAAAACATATGTTACAATGACAGGCAGAGTTAAAGTGGACCAACACCCAGGATTTTGACTATCCTGGGTCTTGGTCCACTTCGGTGGGGCACCCCCGATCGGGGTGCCCCGCTGTGTGAAACCCCCCCGAACCCCCCGAAAAACTCACCTCTCCCCGCTCCCAGCACCGACGGACAAGCCGCGGACAAGCGGCTCCTCCGCCGCCGCCTCCCGCGCGTCCCTCTTGACGCGCGCGCGCCCGTGCCGGCCATTCCGGCCGCCGCCGAAGATAAGGTAAGGAGTTTGGGGTGTTTGGGGGGGGTTTCACCCCGCAGGACATCCCGATCTCAGATGTCCCGCGGGGAGGGAGGTGATCGGCCCGGGAATCTTATAGATTCCCGGGCCGATCACCCGTGGGTGTTGGTCCACTTTAACCCAACAAACGTTCGTGACCCTCACAGGGTCCTTCCTCAGGGATAGACAGAGAGCGATCTAACTTCCCCCTTATCTTCTTCCTCATCTCCATCTCCTATGTAAAAGAACCCATTTCAAAGCATCTTAAAGTCTTTGATTATATGTAATTACCGTGTCATACTGTGCTCAGAGACAGCTGTTCCAGCACGGCCATGCTCAAACTGGCAGCACCAAGGGCCATTAGTCCATTTATTTGCCTGGTCCTGGAGGAATGGAATTGAAAGGGGACAAACTTAGGAGTCCTGCTTCGACTGCTACCCTGCACTGCAGTATATGGAGAAGAGGCACATGAAACAGGCATCAGGTGAGCTGATTGCTGCCTTATTTCTCAGGATGGAAACAGAAAAATCAAGATCAATCCTAATCCCTGCAGTTTTGTTGGAGAAACTGTACAACAAACTTCCATCTTAGTCTATGCTAGTATGACTTTTTCTAGGTTTTATTGCAGTTTGCAGCTATTGCAGGTTATGACACTAGATGGCGCTGTTACCAATGGGCAACTGTATTTTTCTACTGTATTGTTATTTCCTGTAAATCAAGCTGTAATCTATCACTGCAAGTTCTTCCTGTCTTTGCCATTGTTAAAGCAGTCCTTCACCCTGAATAAGAGTCTATCTTATATGTTTCCCACACTCTGTACATACAGATTGCTCACATTAAAAATCATCCTACCTGCATCTACTGCATGTTATGAGCCTTTAAACATCCAAGATAGCGGCTCATGGAACATCAGGCAGCCTGCAAACAGGAAGTGCCTTCTGACTGTGCTGCTCTGCATTCTGGGATTGCTGACCTTTTCCTGACCCCAGTTCTGCTCTGTCTGAGCAAAGAACAGCTATAACCCGCCCCCTGTACTTTGTCCCGCTCTCCTCTCCTCAGTAAGTGTGATGCTTCTGAGTCAAGATGGCGGCACCCGTATCCTAAAGTCGTGAACAGAGTTGCAGCCCAGTCGGGGGAAAGAATAATAAGTAAGTGACTAAAAACTTAAAATATATTAATTTTAGGTGCTGGGGAATCGTTTTATAAGGGTTTGGGCTTTTCAATAAATCATGGTGAAGGTCCGGTTTAATAAGCCACCACATAAGGCGACATTCTCTTACTACATTCATGCTCTAGTAAAGCCAGTTCCTGTTATACCATTATTGTCTATCTGGATTACAACTCCGCTGCACTCTGCAACAAGTTTCTCCCATAGGATTCCCAGGCCCTTCAACAGAAGTTACCTAAGATAGGGGATTACACCAATCACCTGTTGCACCAGAACCACTAGGGCAACTGACAAGACTATGGCCTCGATTCAATAAAGGTAGAAAAAAATTCTCATGGTAGTAAAAGATTCAATTCATGAGAAAAAAAGCCTGAGAATTTCACTGTTGTTGAATCACCAGATAAGAAAACAATGAAAGTCAATGGCACTTACTCCTAAGAAAAGTAGAGAACTGATTACTCCTTTCTACATTGTAGTAAAAGCTGCCATTGACTTTCATTGTCTTTTTATCTAGAGACTCAGTAACAGTGACATTCTCAGGCTTTTTTCTCATGAATTGAATTTTTTACTACCTGAGAATTTTTTTCTACCTTTATTGAATCGACACTCTCTAATGGTCAGAGTAGAGTCCCATAAGGGGTACACTAGTCTGGCCGCGGGGCGACCCTCCTATTATAGGCAGAAAGGGGGTCTGGAGAAAGCTGGTCCACTTAAAGTCAAACAATTGCAATTCCAGGACTAGGTCCAGTCCCGGTACTAGTATAAAGGACCCAGCTCACCCACCACACCTTTACACAGTTGGAGTTATCTCTTGACTTTATTACAAATGTTAAAAAGTTTATATACAATGATACAAAAAGATTTTTTCATTCGTCTGTCATTTCATGCATCTTAGAAAGAAAAGAATTGCATTGGTCACTTATGCAGTTGATTGACTCTCATATGACTGATTTGTCTTACTGGTCTGACGTTTGCAATCAGGGCAGACATGTTTCGCCACCTGGGCTTCCTCAGTGCCCTGTGGTTTCTATGTTGTGTGCCATAATATCAGACCCTGGAGAGGATGAGGGGTCACCTATTTGTCGCACACCCCCTGGTATTTCAATTGTGTGAGCCTGAATTGAGGTCACCGCCATATGTCAGTGTGTCCTTAAGAGCCATATGGCTATGCTGCCATTTTGAAGGTGCTCCAATCCTTGCTAGTTATTAAGGACAATTTGTCTCACTCTATAGAAGGCAGCCTTGTGTCCGGATGGGGAGCTGCAGCGGAGTCAGCGCGTGCTAATACCTGTATAAGTCCCAAAATTATGGCGGCTGCCCGCTCTCTTTGTGTGAGGCAGCCGCATGAAAACCCAATTCAGTGTGGCTCGCGCTGGCTTATTGAATCGATCCAAAATGTAAGAACCCAATATTTTCTTAGGCCCATTGGTGGAGATTTCTTCTGGTCTAATTAAAAATGGTTAGACAGAAATTGTATACTTTTCCCAGACTACTCCCCCTAGAGCTAGGGGAGCAGATATAAGCCGGGGAGACTGGTCTAGATTGGGGGTGCTCAACGTTCTGAAAGTGAGGGCCGTATAAATGAAATAGTAAATGATTGTGGGCCACAATAGAATAAAATGTTTTATAATTTTGAAATGTATTCTTTGAAAAGCAGAATGAACAATCAGGATACTCATTGCTTAATCACAATCACAAAAACAACCACAAATATTACCCCCTCATACCCTGGTATGTTACTGCATCCCTCTAAGCCACCACTGCCACATCTTTGTGCCCCTTCTACAGTATATCACTTGCCTTACTAAACCTTCTTCTAACTCCCTTTACGAGCCCGTTGTATTTACTGAGCAAAGGGGGTGGGAGTAGCTCCATCAATATTATTTATACAAAATCATCATCATTATTATTCAGGGCCTGGGAACCAATTTACCACCCAGTTTAACCCTCTCATCATCCAAGTATTAAGTACCAAACACGTCTAGCTAAGTGGAAAGACAGAGATTTGGTTGCATATATCTGCAGATACATGTGGAAGCCACACGGCCCTGGCAAGGCACTCTGTGTTTAGTGTGGTCCCTACTCTTATTTTTGAGTCCCCAAAGTTGGGACATGCAATGCAGCCAGAGCTACTCACCTGGGAAGCTGCCAGCCTCCCTTTAGAACACTCCATAGGGAGAGATCCATAGTGGCTGAACACATTATTGCCATGAACACACACAGGGGGGGGGATTCAACCACCATGGATCTCTCCCTATGGAGTGTTCTTCATAGTTCTTCCGTTGTATTTACCCCATTGTATTTACCACATTTCCAAAAGCAGGTCGGGGGCCATGTCAGATCGTTCCAAGGACCACAGGTTGAAATTGCAAGCAATCTGTATAAGATCAGGAGAAATGAGCCCCACTGAAATTAACCATATGCCTACACAGGTTCTTGTTACATAAACGATCTGCATCTGATAACCAGTAACAGGAAAGTTGACAGGAAAATGGGGCAACAGGGGAAATTTATTTGAGGAATACAAACAGGAGATCATGAGTCAAGAATTCTAATTTTAGAAACATATCTGCTAACATCTGTTGCTTTGTGGCCATTAAACCGGACATTCACCCTCAATAAGAGACTATCTTATAGGCTCCCCCACCCTGTACATACAGATTGCCCACATTAAAAATCATCCTACCTGCACCTATTGTGTATTTTTGAGCCTTTTAACATCCAAGATGGTGGCCCATGGAGTCTCAGACTGCCTGTAGACAGGAAGCGTCTTCTGACTGTGCTGCCCTGCATTCTGGGATTGCTGTCCTTTTCCTGATCCCAGCTCTGTTCTGTCTGTGCAAAGCACAGCTATACCCCCCCTGTACTTTCCACCCCTCTCCTCTCCTCAATATGTGATGCTTCTGCGGCAAGATGGCGGCACCCGTATCCAAGTCTGGAACAGAATTGAGGCCCAGCGGGGGAAAGAATAATAAGTAAGCAACTAAAAACTTAATATATATTCATTTTAGATGCTGGGAAATAGTTTTTAAGAGGTTGGGTTTTTCATTAAATGATGCCGAAGGTTCAGTTTAAGAAACCAAGCCTCAGTCTTGTCTGAAAAATGGAAAATACATGCAACCTGTACACCAATTGGACTGGCAAGTCAATAAGTACCATCGCTATACCATCGCTATACCTTCAAACTTTCCAGGGTGGGAAAGACAGACAATTTCTAAATTAAGCCACACCCCCTCTTTAAGGGAGGAATATGAGATAGGTTGTAACAGTAACAACAATAGAAATACCTTAAATAGGCAAATTCATAATTTATTGATGCAGACTTGCATGTTAAACCTCAAAGAGTGACAACAACAAGGGTCGGGGGGGGGGGGGGGGGACATGGACTCAAATAAAGGACAGTTCCCCCAATATGGGTGACAGTTGGGAGGTATGTGTCCCCTCAGGTAAGACAAATATAGTGGTGCACCTTTTGAAGGCATTAGTCCTATTTCACTATGATTGTATCTAGCAGATGTGAACATTGTTACCCTGAACAACAGAACTCCGGCAGAAACATCTAACATGTAGCTCCATAGGATGAAGCTGGCATGTGGAAGGCTGGGGGAACTGAGGTAAGTGTCCTCTTCAAACTGAAGGTTGTAATTTGATGGTAGATCCAGAAGATCCTAGAGACAGTACATTTAGGTAATGAAAAGTAAAAAGAAAACCATACATGAGATTGCCTATACGGGAGTCTCACTGCAGGTGTGATCCCAGTTACCAATAGGTGCGATAAAGAGTCTGGTTTCCGTAGAATATCACCCCCTTGTAGACCTCAAAGTGATCCAGCAATGAGAGTTAATCACAGCAGCCTTAATGTTAATCCCCACATGCACAACCACCCACTGCAGCCTCGTACCCATGGCTTCCTGGCAGGACCAGCTCCAGGTTTTTGCAGGCCCTTGGGCGATAGGGTCTCAGTGGGCCCCTTGCCGGTGTGGTATGATACACCATACATTTTGATAAAAGTTGCATGTATGAATATAAATTAGTAAAAAAAAATGTATATAAACAGAAAGAACAAGAGCATAGGATGAATGACATAAACATAGAAAGGATAAAATGAATGGCAGAAAAAAAGCAGGAACGACAGGGCGAAGCAATAGGAGACAAAAACAGAAAAACAGGAAAGAAAGAATAGAAGGACTGGCAGAAAAAAAATAGAAGGAAAGAAGAAATAAAGAGAAAAAAAAACGCTTAAAAAGGAATAGCAGAACGAACCGATGAAAGAAGGAAACAAAACAATAGATGGTAGAAAGAATGAATGAAAAAGAATAGAGCGAAAGAAACAAAGAATAGAAGGACTGACAGAAAAAAGTCTCTTCCAATGGCCAATCTGCCCCTGCCTGACAGTCTTTAGTCCTTGTACCGGGGTGTCACGAGGTCCGACTACAACCAGGGACCTCCGTGCACACCGATCGCGTTCCCAAAAACCCTTTGTCCGATCCCTCTCCTATCAGGGATACCCGGCTCACAGCCTTCGGACACACCGATTCTTGGTTTAAGGCAAAGCAGACCGCTCAAATTAAATGATAGTTTTAATGCTAATAAGCACACTAGGCAGAGCTAACAAGCATTTAACTATGAAGTAATATCAAATGTTACAGGTGATAAACAAATATGCTATTCTTGAGATGGTAACAGAACAGAGTGAGTTACACAGAGAAACAATAAGTTACCTTGGCATGCAGTCGTGATGAGGGAAGCTCCCACAAGGGGGTGTGTCAAGAGCTTATGATGATGGTTATGATGATGGACACCCCTGGGTACGCCGGCTGCATAACCCCCTTCCCGTTGAGTGACGCCAGCCTGGTTTTTGACCATCCTATTTATGCTGCCAGGCTCTCCACCTCCCCTCCCCATTTTTTAGAGTGGGCCCTAAAACCCTTTTAGGAGCTATAACTTGGAGCAGGGGGGTCACATGGCCTTGCAAGCGGTACCAAACTATCGGGCTGGGTGCCGCGCTTGCAATGAGTCCTGGAATTGGGTTTTTATTTAGCCCAGAACTTTAGTTCTCCGTTTACAGGCTTTTGCTGTGTTTCTATGACCGCAATTTACTATGCCCTGATGCGGTTTTGGGAGCCGGTTCTGATTCTGTAACCGGTTTGGTGCTAGGATACATGGATGCCGCGATATGATCCAAATTCTATCGGTGCCGGGAATCTGTCGTTTAAATTCTGCTCATGACAAACTCACAGCAAGAGGTCGGCCATCTGCGGCCTAGCTGCATCCTCTAAGCCTAGGTGTGACAAACGGCAGGAAAGCAACATCCCAGGTGGTCTGTGAGATGAGCTGTTCACATATACATGGTAATTATCCCTTCCTGCATCTGCTGAAATACTTGTGCATTTGTAATTAGGGACCTTAAAGAAGCGCTTCAGCCTTGGGTATGTCAGGTTTCTGATCGTTCCTTCACACCTGGTTACTGCACAGCCATGTGTCCTACATAGGTGCTGCCCAGGGTATGAGGTGGGCCCTCTCAAGGTACAGGGGTCACAGTATGCCTGATGCTGACCCCTGCCCTGCTTCCTGGCTCCATCACCAAGATCTGGCCTAATTTGACACACTGTAATTGTCTATTATCTATTACAGATAACAGACAATAAAAAACAATATTGTAATACCACAAATTCCATCCAGTGCTATATCCCAAGAACAATATTCTCTCACATATCTTGCTCATACAATCTATTGTGTGAGAAATTAGCCAACACACACAGTAAGATAAATACAGGAAAATCCACTTCTACTTACATTTCCTCAGACTGAAGAGCAGAGCAGCACCCGCAGTTACTAAAAATTCCTGGGGTACAGAGGCCCTCATTGTTTTCAATAGGAGATGGCTGTCCTCTGGCCACGCCCACCCGCCCACTGGGACCTGGAAGCACAGCAAATGAGGGCTGCGGGAGGACTTGTTCAAATAAGACCAAACACTAGCCATTTATTTTTCAAATAATGATAATATACAGATTATGGTGGCAAGATGCAGCAGCACAAAGGATGGGGCCAGTAGTTTGACAGGTAAGTGAGCTTTATTTTTTTGTGCTGTCTGGATAGGTATTTTCAAGAAACTGGCAAGACGAAAAGCAGGGAGAAGAGTAAAAAAGGGATCAAGCTGGAGGAAAGGGAAAAGGGAGAAAGGTACAGATCAGGTGATCATTGGAGCCTAGAGCAGCACCCCCAGATGCACATGCCCACGCTCCCAAATGCGTGCAGGCAAACATGCTCACACCCTTCCAGACGTACATGCACGTACCCCCAGGTGTGCATGCACACTCCCTGTCCCGCATGTGGGCACGCCCAAGCACACATGCAACCGCAGATGCACTTGCACACACTCACAGATGTGCATGCACACTCACAGTTAAGCACATGCACACTCCCAAATGTACATGCATGCACCCGCAGATGTACATGCGTACTGCCAGATGCACATGCAGGCACTCCCAAATGCACATGTGCAAACCTGCAGATGTGCTTGTGCACTCCTAGACGCGCAAGTGGCACTCCAAATTGTGCATGTGTACACCCACAGAGATGCATGCGAGCTTTCCCAAGCACACTAAATGTACACGTTGCATGCACCCACAGACACACATGCGCACTTCCATGTGCATTCATGCACCCACGCATGTGCACTCCCAAACGCACATGCTCAAGTAGGTGGGTAGGTAGTTAGGGGGGACTGGGCACTGGCTGGGGGGGGGGGGAAGTGGGGGGGAAGGTGGCGCAGATGTTCTCTGCCCCGGAACATCCCCAAAACCTACATTTAAATGTCCACTTACCAGGTGGGTGCAGTAACGCTGACTTGGCAGGGGACGTGTGTCCTCACTCCCGGCAGTACTGGTTCTGGATGGGTTGGGAGGAGGTGGTTGGTTGCACCATGGTGCCGCAGGGATGCCACAGGGACCTTTTGCACGGATTATCCACCCTGGCGGCATGAAGCGGCAGGAGCCTCTGGATGTCAGGAGAGGCAGAGCTGAGTCTGGCTGGATGGCTTCTTCCAGGCCCGGGGTCCTCCACTGCTTCTGGGCTTGGGATGCCCCTTTGGGGTGTAGTTCTCCATACATGAAAGTGGCCTCTGCACTGCTGTCCTCCATTAGGATGGCAGACGAGAGGGCATCGGTAGGTGCTTATCTCAAAGTGGGGTGGAGGGAACACCGGAGCATGGTGATTAACTGTGAACTGAGATAAGTTGATACCGTGACTTTACTTTCTGGAAGTTACAGGCTTGATCTGTGTATGTGTTACCTGATGCACTATTCTGCCACGATAATAAAGTGGAACAGCCTTGTTTAAGCTGCAGCTGGGCTGTGTGTGATCACGGCTGACCATGACAAATGTTGGATTACAATTAAAGGTGATCGTTATTGCTGCTGTTTAACCCTTTAAGTGCCAAGCCCATTTGCTTCTCCTACCGTTAAGTTCCAAGCTTGTAGGGCCTACGGGCCTGGCTTTCCCCCCTACTACTATAAAAAAAAATGTAAAAAACACTCACCTGACCCCTCATTTGATCCGGCTAGGGCGTCTGTTCACCCAGGGGGCATCCGATCCCCCCCAGGGGCGCTTCTAGCTTCAGGAGAGGGCCTGGAATGGGCCTTCTAAAAAAAAAATGTACTCACCTGTGGCCGCGATCCCTCCCACTGGGTCTCCTCTTCAACGGGAGGGTCTCCGATCGCCCCCGGGCTCTTCTGCTGTAAGGAGGCCCTAAAGAGGTCCTCTCCCTCCGCTTCCACAGTCACAGCTGCTAGCTCTGCCTTTTGTGGGTGAAGTGGATGACATCACCCAGGATGTTATCCCGCTCCTGGAGCTGTCAGATGCCAGGGGTAATTGCTGGAGGTTGGAGGGGCAGGTCCCCTGCCTCCCCAGCACCCCTCTAGTGATCACCCCTGGCATCTGTCATCCATTAAATCACTCTGAGCTCAGGAAAACCTGAATGGAATACGAGCCAATAATTGGCTTGGTCCATGAACACTGGGAACAAGAAAAAGGTGAGTTTCTTAGCGATACAAACAGTGGGGCATCCCGAATTGACTTCCTTCTGTGAGTCTCCGTTTCCTAAGTCCTGCTCCTGTATTTTATTATGGGATGTCGGACAGTGACACCCTGTGGAGGTGTCTGCAGCTTAACACACTAATATACTTCATAAGCATACATGGGCTTTGCTGTATGAGTGACACCCATGACTTTTCTGTTACATATGTTTCCTGCAGGCCAAAAGTGAAAACTGACCAGCTCTAAAGATCCTCCTTGTGGTGTCCTTTCTGAAAGCTTTCCAATGACTCCTCCTTTTTGCAGATACAGACCGGGTGCACCGACACCTGAGGAGCCAAGAGCAGCTGTCAAACCTACTGCAGAGATGAAGGTGCCTACAACTAATTCTAGTGCCTAGCTTAATAGGTGGCAGCTTGTTATGAACTAGGGGATGGTGTCCTCGGGCGGGGTATTCAGGCTGTACATGCTGAGAGTGATGCTTGGTCCTGCCAGTGGACACAGCCCCTAACCTAAAACTAATATGCAGATCCCGCCCCCAACCCGACATTCAGTTTGAATTGCCATGAACACACACAGGGGGGGGATTCAGCCACCATGGATCTCTCCCTGTGGAGTGTTCTAGAGGGAGGCTGGCAGCTTCCCAGGTGAGTAGCTCTGGCTGCATTACATGGCCCAACTTTGGGGACTCAAAAATAGGAGTGGGGACCACACTAAACACAGAGTGCCTTGTCGGGGCGGTGTGGCTTCCACATGTATCTGCAGATATGTGCAACCAAATCTCTGTCTTTCCACACAGCTAGACATGTTTGGTGCTTAATACTTAGATGACGAGAGGGTTAAACTGGGCGGTAAATTGGTTCCCAGGCCCTGAATAATAATGATAATAATTTTGTATAAATAATAGTGATGGAGCTACTCCCACCCCCTTTACTCAGTTTGCACCTAAGAACAGACTTGCGCATTCCTATTATTCCGCATGCACAGACTGACACCTTATACCATTCTGGTAGACTGTAGACTGAATCCACAGATGCCGTTTCTGAGACCTTTTGCACAGAAGTGATTGCCACCAAAAAGGCAAACTTTCAGGACAGGATGACCAACAGCACTGAATTCAGGGGCTTGAAGGGAGAATCATGTATAGGCCACTAGGACTGCATTTAAAGTCCCTGTCTCCCCCTTATCCCCCTTGGGAACAATATAAAATAAGTAATTACAAAGCACCTGAAAAGTTCTGATTACATGTAATGTCTTCTAGGCAAAACTGATTTTTTTGGTTAGAGTCAATGAAATACTTTGCCCAGTTCAAATGCAGACACCGAATTATTTTGCCCAGGGCCCACCCCACCTAGCAGATAGAACGTGCAGAACACGTGGCACCCTCTGTTGTGGCAGTAAGCTGGGTAGGTTGCACAAAGACACAGAACAGTTGCAGACCTTCGCCCCCAGGTCATTAAAACTGCTTGCCAGCAGCTTTTATAGGCACCATGCCAGGGGGCAGGATTAGAGACATATTACACAGAGAAGTTCAGTATATCCGGCATCCCTCAGCAGTGCCACACAAGATGAATTGCCAGTTACAGGAGCCTTGGAGTGACCACGCTGGCTAGAAGGGACACAGACCAGCCGACACCATCTGCAGCCTGTTAGAGGGCCACATAAAAAGGCTTGGGGGCCGCATCTGAGTCTTGATTTTGACATGTGTGTTATAGGGCGATGGGGGGATTCTACCATGTTATTAGGATTGGGGGGGATCCTGCCACACTTTCTAAAGGGGGGGGGGTTACCGCACTGCCAGGTATAGGGGATTAGGGGGAATCTGCCACACTGCTTCTTAGAGGAATGGGGGGGGGGGGATTCTACCACACTGCCAGGTATAGGGGATTAGGGGGAATCTACCACACTGCTTCTTAGAGGGATGGGGGGGGGATTCTACCACACTGCCAGGTATAGGGGATTAGGGGAATTCTGCCACACTGCTTCTTAGAGGGGGATTGAGGGAGCAGTCTGCACAATGCTGAAAATAAGCCCTATCGCCTTTTTCGGAGCAAAAAGACCTGTCTTAATTTGAGGGAAAACAGGGTATGTAAATACATTCTGAGTGAAGCTGCATTCTTAGCATTAATTTCTAGCTTAGCTATGAGGCCTCAGCTTTATGAGTCTTGAGCATGATCTGCTGTGGTCAGAGATAGCTGCAGAACTGGCTTGCACATTCACCGTGAGAGCTCTAAGGGGCATGACATTAAAAGGAAGGCAAAATTTGGAGCCCTGCTAAGGTTGCTACCTGATAATGATGGGATTGCTGCCCATTGGGAGGTTGCCCGGAATCTGAGGGACCCTGAAGATGGATGCCCTGGCGAGGTGAGTAAAAATTGCCCAAATGTAGAACTGGAGGGAAGGGGCATCAGTCCAGTGAGGTTTTAACCTCCCTCAATGTAGCTCTTTAAGCAGTCCCACTTTGAGGCCCCCCAAAAATGGTCAGTTTAGGTGAGCTGCTTGCTGCCTTATTATTGCCATTGTTCTTTTAAGAACAATAGTCACGTGTAGCCACCAGGTGGCGATTACCATTCAGGAATTCAGGAAGTACATTGTGCAAAGTTTATTATTTCTAACAACTTCAGGAAGAGCACTTGTTACAGAGGGAGAGCTGCAGCCATGCTGGTGCTGGTGATCTGCGTGTTCCTGGTGGTTGCCACTTTGCTGCTTTTAGGTGCCACTTACCTCGAAAGCTCAAAAGCAGAATATCCACCTGGGCTGGATAATCCATCTGTGATTCGAACGATACATCAAATATCAACTGGTTTATCCATCTTGGTAAGATTATCACCTGTAATAAATGTATCTGCATTATTTAGGTTTAGAGGCATCTAGTGTTATTAGTTCTGCTTAGATAACATGCAAAGCAGTGGCGCAATTGATGGACATATGTATTTTTTCAACCGTATTAACTATGTAACTACGGTATGTAATTCGATGTGACGGGGCCCTGGTGCGAACATTAAATTAGGTCATTTCACAGCTCATACAATAAAAGCTGTATTTTAACTGTTGCATGCAGCTAGACAATTAATCAGGATGCCTCGTGGTCTGAAACCCCCCAGGTCGCCCATACACTTACCTTGTTTCTCGGTCCAACGGCGCATGTGCTGCGGCCGCATCCCCACTATCCCTCAAGCAGGGCACGTACCCGCGTCAGGCATTTGTGAGCGGGCACGCTCCCTGTTATAGAGATGCGGGCGCCAGCACGCTTGGAGCCGCTGGCCTTAGACAAGCGCGCCCCACGTGGGCGCCTTATTGCCAGCGGGGGACCAAAGGAAGGTAAGATTACAGGGGTTCTGTGCTCCATTGTTCAGGATGCCCGCCCTAGTGTGTCTTATACAAGCAGCGACCAGCCGTGGTTTTGGTCATCAGGTTGAAATGCTTCTTTGCAGGAGCAAAGGGTTAAACCGGGCCAACACCCATTTTACAAACCAGTCTGAGTGACAGTTGCCTGTAATATAATGCAATGAATGCTTGCAGCACCCAGTGTCCGACTGTTTGTGCCTGTATTCACATTGTATCAGGCATTTCCAGTTTGTGATGTCCCTTCATTTAGAGTGGACCAAAACCTGGGATTTTCACTTTTGTCCTTCCCCTGGGGCAACCAGGTTTGAGGTACCCTGCTGTGTGAAACTTTGCCAAGCTCGCCTCTCCTCAAGCCCATGGCGAGGCTAGCGCAGATTAATGGAATCCTAGCCACACTTGCGAGTGGCGCACGGCATCACTTGCTCCCTTCGGCTGTGTGCGGCTACACACAGCCATTCAGCTGCATCAGACAGGGACACGCACATTTGAGAAGGGAGATGAGTGACGCCAGCGCTGGTTGCGTATGTGCCGTGGGCTTGGGGAAAAGGTACGATTTGAGGGCCACCCGGGGAGGTTCACAGGGCAGGGCATCCCAGTTCGGGATGCCACAGTGGGAGGAAGTAAGCCTGCCCTGGAGTCTCATAGACTCCAGAGTGGGTTTTGACTATCCTGGGTTTTGGTCCTTGCCCCCAGGGTACCCTGATCGGGGGTGCCCCGCTGTGTGAAACTCCCCAGATCGTCCGAACAAACTCACCTCTTTCTGGTTCTACGACGCATGTGTGGCTGCTTGTCCAATCACCACGCTCAGATCTGCTCTAGCCCCTTCGTTCAGGAGTTTGTCTAATGCAAGTGGATCTGAGCGTGCTGATGGCCACATCCCTCGTTACCCTCTAAGAGGGAGCGTGCCGGCCATTAACAAATGCCTGTCACGGGCATACGCTAGAGGGATAGCTGGGATGCGTCCGCTGCTCGTGCATGCACCGTTGGTCCGGAAAAGGTGAGTTTATGGGCGACCTGAGGGGTTTCACACAGTGGGACATCCCGATTCTGAATGCCCTGGGGGAGGTAATCAATCAGCCGAGGAGTCTTATAGATTTTGAGTTTTGGTCCACTTTAAAGTGCACCAGGAAGCATAAAATGGGTCCGGATTGCTCATCTTTCTGGCAGTGATGAAGTAGATAGGGACAGCTAGTCCTCAATCAATTGTGGCAGAAACAGAGCTCTGCTGGGAAGACTGTGGCATGCCCAGAGGAATTCCAATATGGAAGCAGGATCTATGGGAGATACCACAGGATTTTTATTCCTGTACACTACAGTATGTGCACAATTAGTAGACAAGTGAGTATTTTGACCATATCATCATTGTTAGGCATATTTACCAATTCCAATCTGTGTTCCCCTTCCCTAATATGACCCACCCCCTTACCCACAAAAATAGAATTGTGGCTGTAATAATTTACAATAAATTGATAATATAGGATAGGTCCAAAAATGTTATACATGCTGTGCTAATGCAGAAAGGGACAAACAGTGAAGCAGTATATATAAACTGCCTAACTACAGTTACAATCAAGGGTGAGTAAAACGATAAAAATGATGATCACATATATACAAAATATAGGTGGTAACAGTATCAAAACACCCAGTATCTTACACTATACCTGAAAATGCCAGGTGCCAAACCAACAGACACACCCCACACATTACAATAAAGAGCACAAATCATTAAAAGAAACAATATCACCAACAGCGATTGGAGGCAAACCGACCCCATGCATTCCGTGGTGAGGTCCACTTTCCAAGGGTCGATTCAGAATTAAACCCCCCCCCCCACCACTCTCTGTTCTCCAGGGGGGTGCCAGTTTGGCAATTCTTCATGCTTCGTCTCTTCCCGGTCCTACAACACATACGCGGCCTCTCATCTAGACAGTGCGCTCGGAGCCGCTGATGTCACATCGTCGAAGGCTCCGTCTGAGGCCAGCAGCTCTGAGCGCTGGACCGGGAAGCAAGGCAAGTGTATGGTGCGACCTGGGGGGTTTCACACAGCGAGAGAGAATTGATTGGCTGATCTGTGTGGGATTTGGTCCTCTTTAAGAGATTCCAACCTTCTAAAAAAAAAGGATTTATTTGTTTTTTAAACCACACTGTGCCAACGGTCATTGACACCGCCCCGTGCTGACACCTGGCCCTGCTGGCAATGGTGACAGATGAGCCTCTGCCGGTGACAAATATTCTAATATAAGGTTTCATGGAATAGTTTTTGAAGAAAATACTGGTGTAGTGTCTTCCACTAAAACAGAACTAAAGTGCTGCAGGTTCTTTTTTGGTAATAACTATTTTTATCCATTCAGGGAAATGCATTAGAGAAACTTGGAATATGGAGCGAGATCGGCTTGTTGCGTTTCATTATAAAACTGCAAAGGAGGAAATTGGGGGAAGATCCGGAGCTCGTCATAAAAAACTCCAAATTTGAAGGGGTTCCTGTGAGAATTTACCAGCCCAGAGCGCCCTCTGCTAAAGGCAGGAAAGGTGTAATGTACTTTCATGGAGGAGGATTTGTGTTGGGAAATATAGGTAAGAAACCTTAGGTTCACTTGAAACATAATTGTACTTGACGATTGTGCTGCAGAAACACTTTACAGAGATGGTTTTTTTTTTGCAGCACCAACATATTCAGGTGTGCTGCACAGCAAACATTAAATAACCCTGTTTTGCACCACAGGAGCTTTAATTCAAACCGGACCAACAGCCTGGCATAGTTAGAAAAGAAAGGTAGCGATTTTGGAGCTTCTTCTCCAGGCATCTCAGCCATGCTGCTGCCTTATCCAACTGACATAACTGACAATACACAGTAACATACCTTCCAACTTTTCAGGGTGTTAAATTAAGCCGCGCCACCTCATTGATTGATGGATATGAGATAGGGTGTAACAGTTACAATAATATGAAACCCTTTGGATAGGCAAATTAATCATTTATTAATACAGATCTGCTTGTTACACTTCAAAGAGGAAGAAAGAAGGTCAATGGGCTACAGAGCAACATGGACTCAAAAAAGGACAGTCTCTTCAAATCAGGGAACGTTGCATTGGGAGGTATGCAGTAACAGGAAGCCCAGCAGCACTTCCTGTTTGCAGGCAGCCTGCAAATGCATGAGCCTCCATTTTGTTTCTAAAATGTATAACAGCAGGCGTTAGAAAAAGGCGTTAGAAATTAATTCTTTTTAATTGTCCTGGAGAGGGATGCAGATGTGCACTGTTTGTTGTGTTGGTCTTTTAAGTCATTTTTTACTGTTGGTCTGTTTTAAAGTGGACCAAAACCCAGGATTTTGACTATCCTAGGTTTTGGTCCTTACCCCACTGTGTGAACTCCCCCCCCCCCCCCCCCCAGGTGGCCCAGACAAACTCACCTCTTTCCGGTCCTACAGTGCTCGTCCAATCAGTGCACTTGGATCCGCTGACGCCCCTTCGTCTAAGGTGAGCAAGACAGCCGCATCCCCAGCTACCCGCTAACAGGGAGCATGCCCGCACCGGCCATTCACAGATGAAGTGTATGGGGGACCTGGGGGGGTTTCACTCAGCGGGGCATCACGATTTTGGATGTCCCGAGGCGAGGGAATTGATCGGCCCGGGAATCCTGGGTTTTGGTCCACTTTAAGTATGCAAGCATGCAGGGTTACCTTTGTATATGCAAAACAAGGTCATAGAGCATAAGAACAGCTCTCAAAGGAAGTGTCATCTCTTTCTTGTTGGCTTACATAGTGTATGCATGCTCCATAGTTAGTTATGGTTGACTTTCATGTACAGGATCATGCCAGGCAATGCCAGCTTGCGCCCACCTCTGTAGAGTCACGACAATAATCAAAGTGGCTGCGGAAAGCGCTGTAATATTGGTATACGTGTGCATTGCTGTGGAGGAGTGCCCTCAAATTAAAGACTTCTTGGCTAAAAATACTCCTCAGAGATAACGGGGAGTATTATATTTCGCTTCTTTTGGAAAAAAAAAACAACAAGAGACAGAAGTAAAGAGAATGGGGGACACAATGTTCCTGCACAGAATCACTCTGGTTCTGAAATGGGGGAAGCCCAACAAAGACAACATTTTCTTCATGTGTTTTGCTTGCAGAGGATTACCAGTACAGCATAGATGATTATAGGGGGTCGTCTACCTGCCTGGATAATTAATTCAATTGTAGAATCGTGTCAAGAGCAGAGAAAAGCCTCTGTGATCCTTTTAGGGAACTCCTACTTCAACCTTCTACCATCAGGATGATGTTTTGGGGTTACACTACTAAGAACATTCATGCACAAAAACAGCTTCTATCATTTAAGCCATCCATTATTAAGCTCTATAATGTTATCAGACCTTTTGGGAAACTGCCCTGCCAAATATTGCAATTTGTTATGTTAAATTATGTTTTTAAAAGAGGAATAAAACTCCCAAGATCTTGGGTTCTGTTCCTCCTGCACGGGGCACCTAGATTTGGAAAGCCCCACTGTTTGCATACCCTGGGATTTCACAAAAACTCATGTTTCCCACCACTCAGCCAATAAGTAGCTTGAATTTCATTCACACTTTTCTTGCCACTTTTAGCTCAACATGGAGCATGTCCTGCCAGCCACATCCCCACTCACCTCTAGCTGTGGGGTGTGCCAGCGCCAGGCATTAAAATTGTCTGGCCTGGGTATATGCCTAGGCTACAGGTATGCAGGGATGCAGCCGCAACGTTGGATCGCCGGCGAGGTCAGTGTGCCGGCCAATCCTTGGGAATACATACAGCAGGGCATTCTATTTCAAAATGCCCCATAAAGATTAAGACCACTGATCCTGGAGCGGAGGCAGCTGTTCCTCTTTACATTTTTGGTTTCTACTTTTGCCAAAGAAAAATTCTTGTGTGCTTACGCGCTTGCCGAAATAAAATTAATCTTGAATCTCTGGTTGGATTCAAATTAAAAACTCCTGCTTGTCTCATTGAGCTGCTGCCTTTACAGACAATTTGGTTGTCTTCATCATCATGGGGGTATTGTCTGAAAAAGTATGTTGTCCTGCAGAGAACTAGTAATCAGTCTATGTGATAGATTTACTGGTTTACTAAATTAAAACGCACATGTTAAGATCATAATGGTTTAGAATAGATAACCAGCGGGGATTCCACATCCTATCATAAGGACATTGCTCAAAAAAGAAATGCCATATGGGTGGTGGCAGTGAGTCTGAGGAACTCCTTTACCAATCCACTGTATCATGTGTATGTGATATGTTCTGCTTTAGCTGTGGTGTGTGTGTATATTTATATACACATAGAGAGAGAGGTTTAGAAAAAAGGAAAATCTGGGGACACAGAAATTTTGGGTCCCGAATAAGGAACGGTTGTAAGCTGCATAATAACAATACAGCTATTATTCTGATTTGGTTTGAGAACAATAAAGAATAATTGATATTAACACCAAAAGCTTATATTCTTCTTTTTTTTTTTTTTAAGAAAGCTATGACTATCTCTGCCGACACATATCAAAGAACTGTGGAGCAGTGGTGGTGTCAGTTGAGTATGTACACTTTTATTACTCAATAGTTTAAGTAATCGTTTTTTATTTGATTGTATGTTGTTGTAAGTAATGTTGGGCGAACTCCTAGAGGTTCAGGTTCAGTTCGGGTTCGCCCAACGCTATTTGAAAGTAGTGATATCGTTTTGAAACTAACAAGCCCTGTAATCGGTGGTGTAGCTACACGCAGTGCAGAGGTAGCAATCTCATTGGGCTCCTGAGATCAGGGAGCTCCCACCATAGTGGCTCCCTCATTTTATTTATTTGGTTGGTTCTCACGTGCCATCATGTAAAGAATCAAAGCACAGTTTGTATTTTCTGTTTCAGTGTTTAGTAGACTAAATGTAGCTAATTTTTTAAAATGGTTATCCTGAGGCATAAATCTCTGGCCCACAGTGATATCAGATTTGGTATACAGCAAAAATACTGCAGCTTGTTTCCTAAGCCGCTTGTACGCAGGCGCCAGTACTGCCGCTCCGTTTGTCTTCCTAGCGAACATGCGTGCCGCATGCCGGATGCTCTGGGGGCAGGGAACTGTGTCTGTCATGTTCCCTGCCCCCAGAGCATTCCCCTTTTGGGTACCCACACCTGCACAAGCATTCCAATGCAGCTGGGCACTGATGACGCCTAGCTGCCTTGCAAACCCATTTGCTCCTTTTAACAATCATGTAGCATAGCAAGTCGACAGCCAGCAACAATGCAATACATGTCAGCATGTGCAGTGTGCTATTGAAAATTGGCATGTCACCATTGGGGGAGGTACAATTGGCATTTAGGTGCAAAGGTCCTCTTTAAAAATTCTACAAAAATGTTTTCCCCTTTACCTTTCTCAATATGTTTTATATTTTCAAGTAAAGAACATGCATGTTGTAATATCTTGGATGTTATGAAGTAGATCAGCAACCTATAGTACTCAAGTGTTTCATTTCTATATGAAAATACCTTTACAAACACTATTGCTAGGAAGAATACACCTCACGTCCCCCCCAACCGTTCCCTAATAATGCTCCTTAATTGTTCCCTGGTTGGGAAGAAGGGCAACCTTCAATTTCAAAACGTCAGGCTCTGATCAAGAGAACCAGAGGTCCTGGATGTTATGTATATATTAAAGTTATGAGGAAGTACACAGAATGTGCAGGGAGAGCCCTCTGTGATCGTGAGCCGTCCGGGCCCAGTGCACATGTGCAGTCCATCGCCATTTATACTACCCTGTAGTTAAACATACAGATTGCTCACATTAAACATTATCCTACCTGCATCTACTGTGTTTTCTGAGCCTTTAAATATCCAATGCTCTCCTCAGCATGTGATGCTTTTGAGGCAAGATGGCGGCGCCCGTATCCTAGAGTCCTGAACAGAGGTGGTGAGAATAATACATAAGTGACAATAGGGGAATAGTTTTTTAAGGGTTTGGGGTTTTCATTAAATTATGTTGAAGGTCCGGTTTAACTCGTTAAGCCGATGTATTTAGTCCAATGATCTTTTCACTAATCATAATCCAATTGAGTTTCTGATGTATGATTTGTATGGGAATATTGGGTTTATGCCATGAGGTTGCTATTGCAATTTAAGATGCCAATAGAATGAATCCTACCAATTTTTTAAAGTGTTTAGGCATTGATGTTGGGGGTTTGTTGAGTAGAATCATCTTTGGGTCAAGTGGAATAGTATTATTTATAATCTGGAGAATCAGATCAGCCACCTCTCTCCACAATGCTTGGACTATCGGTCAAGTTCACCATATGTTGGTGAGTTCTTCTTTGGTCACTGAGATGGTCAAGGTGACCAAAGGAAGAAGTCGGGTTTAGGCGCGCTTTTGCAAGATCGGTTGTGGTGTGAATAACCGGTTATTCACACCACAACCGATCTTGCAAGAATCTTCCCAGATAACCAGTGCTTAAGGTGGAACCAAAGTGCCACCAACCTCATTAAGGAAATCAGCTGCAAACGGATCAACACTTATTAATTGGTACTTCGGGGCCCTGGGTAGGTTGCGAACCCCCGGGCCATGGCAGTGAGTGTCTTTAATTTTTCTATTCTATACCAGTGAATATAAGAATAACATTTTTATTTTGCAATAAGCTGTGCTAATAAGTAGTCTAAAACCTTAATATACCTTGTGAAACTCAGCTTAGATTAAATAACTATCTTTCAGAGGTATTTTTGTTATGTCCCAGCTATAATATATATCTGGGCTAATATATCTCCGATACAACTCCAAAAGCCCGCCTAAACCCTACTTCTTCCTTTGGTCACCTTGACCATCTCAGTGACCAAAGAAGAAATCACCAACACATGATCTTATCAAAGTAACTTTAAGGAGTGACCCCTTAACATTAGGCTGCAACAATCACTTACCTTTTCCAGCGCACCTTACTACCTACTCTTACTCTTTGAAGTCCACCATATGTGAATCATATGTCCTACTACAGTTCCCCACAGAACATTTAAAGGGGAACGGCACCCTATTACATGTACTTCTGCATCTTTCCCACAGTCCCCCGTGTGGCAGATACCTTTTTCTTGACTAGAAATCACAGGAGATACTGTAGCAGCCATCACCTACTACCACTACTACCTACACAGTGTTCCTGTGACTTCTGCTCTGCCCATGTATTAAAGGGATTATTCACTGGCGGCAGTAGAAGTGGTGCACTTTAAAGCGATCCTGCTATATAGGTTGGCCCACAGCTTTTCTTCAAGTTTTTCATTTTGTCCCCCTGTGAATTTGACCACCACTGTCCTGGGGGCTGAATGTGTCAGAAAAAAATGTTGTTGTATGACCAACAATGAAGCCCCTATTAATTATCTCCACCATTTAGTCAGGGGTTTAACTTGAGAGCGTGCAGGGGGTCCGACCACATCACGACCATCGTTGTTCTTCCACCTTATCATATTTGTGCTCACTTGGCAAATAAAGGAAGCACCATTGGTCTCAGCTGTTTCAGTTTTTAGTTGTCCAATTTAGTTAGAATAAAAGTTTACTAAGTTTTACTAATATTTGCACCAAGGCCCCATCACATTTAGTTACATCACTGCATTTAGTTAGGTCCTATTACAGTCTGTGACCCCATTGAAGAGAATTATGCTAACCCTTTGTATCCCAGTGACTCAAAAGAGGAGCGTTATAGAAGTGACTAGACCTCCTTCTAATGAAGGAGTTGTGGCTGGCAATCGATCGACACACGTTGTGCTGTTCTGTATTTGGTAGACAGTTAATCTAAAACGAATACTGCTACAAAGTCCGTTTGCTCTGGCCAGTACTGCCACAAATCCTGACCCACAGGCCACCGAGACTGGTGAATCTAATTTTCACTTTTTTACTTCATTCTCAATTTTAGGTATCGTCTGGCACCAGAGCACAGGTACCCCGCTGCTTATGACGACTGCTTATGTGCTTCGATCCATTTCCTGAAGACAACAGAGGAATATGGTGTTGATCCCTCTTCTGTTATCATTTGTGGAGATAGTGCTGGGGGTAACCTAACTGCTTGTGTGACCCAGACCCTCGTCACTAAGAAGGATATTCCAAAACCCCTTGCGCAAGTGCTGATCTATCCATCTGTTCAGATGATAGACTACAATTTACCCTCCTACCAGCAAAACAGCATGGTGCCTCTGTTATTACGTGACCGCACTATTTTTTACAAACTGGCATATTTAGGAGCAAATTTGTCCATTTCAAAAGAAATTCAGAACAGTAGCCACATTCCACCTGAATTTCGTAAGAAACTCTCCAAGTGGCTGAGTGCTGATAATATCCCTGATGAGTTTAAAGTCAGAGGTTACAAACCACATACAATGGCGCCCTTTAACAATGATGTGTATCAAGAACTCAAACATGGTTTTGACATTACAAGCTCCCCATTGATAGCCGAGAACGCCATAATTTCCCAGCTACCAAAGTCTTATCTGCTAACATGTGAGTTTGACGTTCTCCGCGATGATGGATTACTCTACAAGAAACGTTTGGAAGACAATGGTGTTTCGGTCACTTGGTATAATGTTAAAAATGGCTTCCATGGAGTTTTAAGCTTTTTCGATGTATCAAATTTTAACTCTGGGAAAGAAGCTATGGCTAGTTTAATCGACTTCATCAAAGATGCCTGATGTCATAGACATATTAAAGCCTATTTAACCCTCTGCACACACTTATCAAAAACAGGGACTTTTAATAAAGATATATTACAATACATATATAAGGCGAGACAGCCACGGCAAGGCGGTCCCACCTGTGTCCCAACATTGCTAGAGTTACCGGAATTTGACTTTACAGACATTGCCTCTATTTACCTTTGTGTGTACATATACAACATGCCTGTAAAAAAGGCAGTGATGTTTTTTTACTTATTGGCCCACAAACATTTCACTCGCCTGCACAGTATATATATAAATTCTTGCCCAGGTTTTTGATTCTAGTTTTGGATGGAGTGGGAAAAGTTGCTTTTATTTTACTGTTTATGATGCTCTTATTGAAAGTTAGTTTAATTTTCTGTCTGTAGTGCAGCAATCAGGTGAGTTGATGAGCGGCGGGCTAGGGCCCATTGGCTGTGGTGATAAAGGGTGAGTTTTTCTTGTTTGGGTGGTCAATCACTTTAAGAGATTTATTACAGTAGTGTGAAGTTAAGACGGGTACCATCCATCTTAAGAACTTGTTTGATGCAAAAAATGCAGGTACTCGGGTTGGTCTCACATAACACTGCTGCCAACATGCCCAGTTTATAAAACTGCACTGCAAATTGTGGAAACAAAGATCCAGGCTCTCCACGCATCAAGGGACTTAAAACGGACCTTCACTCTGAATAAGAGCATATCTTATATGTTTCCCACACCCTGTACATACAGATTGCTCACATTAAAAATCATCCTACCTGCATCTATTGCATGTTATGAGCCTTTAAACATCCAAGATGGTGGCTCATGGAACATCAGGCAGCCTGCAAACAGGAAGTGCCTTCTGACTGTGCTGCTCTGCATTGTGGGACTGCTGACCTTTTCCTGACCCAGCTCTGCTCTGTCTGAGCAAAGCACAGCTATAACCCTGCCCCCTGTACTTTATCCAACTCTCCTCTCCTCAGTAAGTGTGATGCTTCTGAGTCAAGATGGCGGCGCCCGTATCCTAAAGTCCTGAACAGAGTTGCAGCCCAGTGGGGGAAAGAATGAAAAGTGACTAAAAACTTAAAATATATTAATTTTAGATGCTGGGGAATCATTTTTTAAGGGTTTGGGCTTTTCAATAAATCATGGTGAAGGTCCGGTTTAAACTGGACCAACACCCGTTATTACATTAACGGGTGTTGGTCCCTGTGACAGACGCTCTGCCTTTTGGATGTCATCACTATTCCATTACCCACCGGGTCATTCCCTGGCCTTTTCTTAATTAGGTTCCAGACAATGTCATTGTATTTTGATACTGTTACAGGCAATGTAATTGTAGTTTGGATTGTATTACAGGCTGCCATTGTGTTGATTGATTACGTCACAGACAATGGCATTGTTCTGATTCATTGTGTTACAGACGTCTATTGTGTTCCTGATTGCGTCACCGGCAGAGTTGAGGGATTGTGTGCCCTGCTGCTATTGGTCGGTGTATTTGTCATGAAGTCCTCCATCAGGTCCACGGGGGAGGTCCCCTTGCATGGAGGCTTGCATATAAGGCCCAGTGTGGCACTAATAAAGTTCACTTCACCTTCACCCTCAATACTGAAGTTCTGTCTCTTATTGGGGGAAACGCTATATTACAATTCACTAGCCCTTGTAAGGGCTGTTCCTGTTTCCTCACGGACGACTCCAATTCCAGCAGCACCTCTTACGATTGGGAAAAGGACGTCTCGGGCGGTGAAGCCCTCCGGCGATAAGGGTTATCGCTACAGTCCCTCTCTCTGCTGATCCAGAATGCTGGAGCCCCTCGCACCTAACTGCACGGATCGCTCGGAATACTCACCTTCATTACGAGTCAGCGACAGAAAGAAGTCCCGCGATTGTCTGACGGGCCGTAGTCGCGTCCTCTGTGCCAGACGCCAGCAGGACCTGCCCACGTGACCGCCCCGCGGCCAATCGTGGGACTCCTTTCCCAGTGCTGGCTCGTAATGAAGGTGAGTATTACGAGCGATCTGTGCAGTTAGGTGTGAGGGGGCTCCTCCGAGGTTCTTCCTATCAGCAGAGAGAGGGACCAACACCCGTTAAATAATAACGGGTGTTGTTCCGGTTTAAGGATTCTACCAGAGAAAAGGGATGCTGCAGTTTTGCCCCTTTGGTATTCAATACCTGAAGTATATGCTTAATCAGTGGAAGTTAAGTTTAATTAGTGCCTCCAGCTCTTAAAACAAAAGGCAAGTCTGTAAGAGCTTTCTTTGATACCACATCACCCCTCCATGCCTTAAAGCGGACCTTCACTCTGAATAAGAGTCTATCTTATATGTTTCCCACACCCTGTACATACAGATTGTCCACATTAAAAATCACCCTACCTGCATCTACTGCATGTTATGAGCCTTTAAACATCCAAGATGGCGGCTTATGGAAGCCGCCATCTTATCAGGCAGCCTGCAGACAGGAAGTGCCTCCTGACTGTGCTGCTCTGCATTCTGGGACTGCTGACCTTTACCTGACCCCAGCTCTGCTCTGTCTGAGCAAAGCACAGCTATAACCCGCCCCCCTGTACCTTATCCCACTCTCCTCTCCTCAGTAAGTGTGATGCTTCTGAGTCAAGATGGCGGCGCCCGTATCCTAAATTCCTGAACAGAGTTGCAGCCCAGTGGGGGAAAGAATAATAAGTTAGTGACTAAAAACGTAAAATATATTAATTTTAGATGCTGGGGAACCGTTTTTTAAGAGTTTGGGCTTTTCATTAAATCACGCTGAAGGTCCGGTTTAAGTTAAAGTGTGCACCTTGCAGTCACTTGTAGAGTCATGGCCCAACCCACAATTTTAGCAGAACCCATGTAGCACCCTTTACCACACATTTATGTAGCTCCACTAGTCCAACTGGAACCTGGGCTTTTTGAAATGGAATTTATTATGGTGTTTACCACTTCTTGCACACCTTATTAATCCAGAAGGAGGCAAATGCCAGCCTGATCACTAAACCTAAGACCAGAAATAATAGGGCTTCATGCGCTTATCATCCTTGCGTAATACCCCTTTCAGGTGGGGAGCATAGTGAGTTTGACCAGTCTGAATACTGGGTGGTCCACTTGTAAAAGGCTTATCCAAATCTTGCTGGTAAGAAATATTAAAAGTTTCAAATTATAGGTATCTTGGCACTCCTAATAGGTTTGATCCACTCTCCTTCAAGTATTAGAGTCAAACTGGGAGTGGTGGAAAAACATTTCCCCAGGTCTTATCTATGAAGAGACAGGTCTATTAGAGACCTTAATGACTTCTCCACCCAGATCATCAAAGAAATAGATTCTTTGTGGCATGGTGCTGCCTCACAAATTAATTGGAATGAGAGCCCTTGTTCAACTTCAAGGGCACAGGCTCTTGGTGCCTAGTATTGCTTTTAGTCTTGACTGTTAAAACTGCTAGGGATGCACTGGCTGCAGCCTGTTGTCTAATCTAGCATTCTATTCTGTTATCCAGGTTTCAAAAATAGGTATTCTGGGTAGAAGTAAACATTCCAACTGCTCTTTGCCTTTTGAGTAGTGTCTTCGACTTGGCAGTGCCAAGATTGTGTACACCTCACATTCACTTCCTAGCCACCTCCTGTCCCTTACTCTCACCTGACACCACTAAAATGCTAGTGCACGACCTGGTCATATCCCGACTGGACTACTGCAACACCCTCCTCTGTGGTTTGCCAACAAACAGACTGGCACCCCTCCAATCTGTTCTAAACTCTGCTGCTCGCCTCATCCATCTCTCCTCTCGCTTCTCCAGTGCTGCTCCCCTCTGTCAGTCCCTTCACTGGTTACCTGTCTCCCAGAGAGTTCAGTTCAAACTTCTAACACTAACCTACAAAGACCTCTCCAGCCAGGCCCCTCCCTACATTTTATCTCTAATCCAGCGTTACCAACCCAAGCGCAACCTCCGCTCTGCCTCTGACATTCTCCTGTCCTCTTCCTTGGTTACTTCCTCGCACTCCCACACTCAAGACTTCTCCTGTGCCTTCCCACTTCTCTGGAATGCACTCCCCCGCTCAATCCACCTCTCTCCATCACTCCAAGCCTTTTAAAGTGCCCTCAAAACTCACGAATTCAGACAAGCTTTTCACCTGGCTTAAGAAACTCCTATAACCTTCAAATGGCACATGAAGCTCAACCCAAGCTCTACCACTTGTGATCCCGCCCCCATCCTTTAGACTGTAAGCTCGCAAGGGCAGGGCTCTGCTTCCTATTGTCTCCTGTGCTCACAACACCTGTTTGAACCTTGTGGCATCTAGTTTTGTATTGTTCCCTGTACTATTTGTTTTATCTTGTTTGTAACCATACCTTGTAAAGCGCTACAGAAGATGATGGAGCTATATAAATAAACCATAATAATAATAATATATGCAGCAGGACTAAAGTAAACGTATTTAATAGCAGGGTAACCCATTCCACTGCTTATTGGATCTTGGTTAAGTGGCTAAAAATTGAAGGATTGCAGTCTTACAAACTGGTAGCACATAGCTGGGATTATAAGCGGCAGCCTTTGTCATTACAGTAAATTCCTGGTGGGTGCCTGCCTGGATCCAGGGATCTTAGTCATTCTTATAGGTTTATTCAGTGGGTAAATGACGTACAAAGTGAGGTAGGCCATGTCCATCAACTAAACTATGCTTTCAAGTTATCCTTCTGTGTTTGTGTATGTCATGGAAAGGGAGATCCACTTGGCATATCCTCCTTGTTTGACAACTGTCAGTACTTGCTTTTAATATTGGTAATTAAAAATAGCCAGAGTGTAGAAAAATAGCACACAAATATTTAAATCGAACCCAGACGCCACCAGCTTAGCCTCTGTAACGCATTTCGGGCCGTATAGGTCCTTAATCATTCAACTGGTGGGATTACTACAATGGTTTAAAAACTAAAAGAAAAGTATACTTGTTTGGGAACTGCCATCTCCAGCCAGCCGGGGCGCACGCCGTCCAGGGAACCGAAGCTGGAGACACCCAGCATGACGCAACGGAGGCGCAGCCGTTATTGGATGCTAGGCGGCCAATGAGAGGGCAGGGCTGCCAAAAGAAACCACATATCCCTTCTGCTTCTCGTAGAGGTCCGTACACAGCCAGCAGCACCATGACAGGAGAACCTGTATCAATTGTTAATATATTAGAGCTTGATATGATAACCCATGGGGTCTGGTGTTTTTAACTTTAGATTTTAATCTCACAGTGTGACCTAGTATTGTTGTAATATCCACATATGAAATAAAGGGCTATTATCAATTTCTATATATCTTTCGGTTTGTGCGGTTACATTGATACAGGTATAGTGTGGGGTTGTTCTGGTTCCGGGAATCCACATTACATAGCAATGTTATAGGTATATATCAAAAAAGAAAAAACAAGAACATGAAATGTGGATATGAGTCGGAAAATTAGTAATGCAGTAGCTCGTTCAGGCCACAGAAGGCTTCATAAGGCCTGTTGGGAAGATTTATCAGAGTAATGGCACAAGCATTTAAGCAGACTTAGGTCGTTGAGATGATGAAATGCTATTGGGTGCCTTGGACATTTACTACTATACTCAATGCATCTGGTTTCATACATCTCCCTCATGTCAGTAAGCAGGAGCCATGTGCAGAAATCTCATGTCAACTTTTTAGTTATTGGCACTGTGGTGTCCATTCTTAAAGTGTCACTTAGACCTATGAAATCCCCACCTATAGACATGAACATGCTTCCCTTTGCAGATTGCCCTGACTACATGTGAGAGCGCCTCTAGGTTATTATGGGTAGAGCTTTCCCCGCGTCTGCGGCAAAAGTTCCAGTGTGAATAGGAGCTCAGTGCCCTAAACTGATCCCATTCACCAGTACATATGAAAAGAATTTAGGGATAGGTGACCTGCACACAGGCTAGTTATGTGGCAGGTTGAACTGGTCTGGTTGCTTTTCATCTTAGTAACCACATGCTGTTGATATTTTCAAGGAAGGAATAGGTCACCTAACATTTTTATTTTAAAAAGAACAATCAGATTCCTTTGGTTTGCCACAGGGTTATTATTGATTACTTATCTGTTATTCCTTGTAAGCTTGTATAGGCAGAGTTCTCACAGAACTTTGCTGCCAACATGCCCAGTTTATAAAACCGCACTGCAAATTGTAGAAACAGAGATTCAGGTTCTCCACGCATCAAGGGACTTAAGGATTCTACCCCAGGGAAAAGAGATGCTGCAGTTTTGCGTTTTTAGCATTCAATACCTGAAGTATCTGCTTAATCAGTGGAAGTTAAGTTTAATTAGGGCCTCCAACTCTAAAAACAAAAAGCAAGTCTGTAAGAGCCTTCTGTGATACCACATCACCTCTCCATGCCTTAAGTTAAAGTGTGCACCTTGCAGTCACTTGTAGAGCCATGGCCCAGATCACAACTTTAGCAGAACCCATTTAGGCCTCTGCCACATATTTATGTAGCTCCATTAGTTCAGCTGGAACCAGAGAGGAAGAGTTCACAAGATAGATGTATGTATTCCCTGGGATGAGAAAAACTCACCTCTTCCTGGTTTCCACGTGGGTCATTCACCCAGCAGCACTGGTTTGATTCATATTTCCTTCGCCGCAATGACCCCAGAAATTGGGGGGAGCTCCGCCGACCGCAGCCCCGCTCACCTCTAGCTGTGGGCGTGCCATTCAGAAAGGCCTGGCGTAGGTACGTGCCCCAGATAGAAGTGTGCTGGGGATGTGGCCACAGAGCCAAGGACTCTGGGAAGAGGTAAGTTAATCAAACAATGGGGGGTTTCACAAAGCGAACCAATTCGGCAACATAATTCGGGATGCCTCATAAAGAGGGAGACCACTGCCTCCTGAATTTTATACACTCCAGGGTGGTGGTTGCTCCCCATTTATTATAACATCTAGAACTGTTCTTTAATCAATACTTTGCTGTAATGTAGATACTTGAATTATCTGCATCTGGTGATATATATATATATATATATATAGCCTGAAAGATTTGCTAGTATCTAAGAAGTAATTACCTTAAATCGGTCTCTATGGCAGTGTTATAAAGATGATGCCACCACAGGCACCTGGATCACGGGGGGGGGGGGGGGGGGGGCTGGGTCCCCTCCTTCTATTCTGGCTGCCAGCTGGGAGTAACGACAGGCCAGGGAGAAAGCTTTTATACTTCAGAGGTGGAGGCTCTGCGAAATCTCCAGCTCTATGTGACCAACTACGTCACTTCAAGGGAGGGGTATGGAGAGGGTTTTCCTGGGGTCACATGGGGGGGTCCAAAAATTAAAAAAAGACTTTTCCCCTGTCTAACTGTTATTAACCTTGGCTGGAGGCCAAAAAATGAGGAGGGGGGACCTGTGTCTCCTTCACTGCATGTGCCTGGCTTAACTTTAAAGCAGAGTTCCTGGCAAACAGGGTTGGGCTTAAATGTCTCCTAGGCGCCCCTGTGTCTGGGAGGCCCCCTAGCGCAGATGCAGTAGCTGTGGTTTCGATTCGGGACGTGCCTGTGTGCCAGGGCAGGCGTCAGCACTCGGCATACCTGGGCAGGTGCCAGGGCCCCTGCATTTTGGGTGGGCCCACCTAATTCCCTTTACCCTGGACAGCCCCTATGCATGACCTAAAACCATGCAATAACCAGAACTAAGGACTGTCAGCCAGGGGCAGATTGTCCATAGGGATAGATTTTTGTTTCTTTAAGTCAGTCCTTCTATTCTTTGTTTCTTTCCTTCAATTATTTTCTCTTTTCTATTTCTCCCTTTCCATGTATTATTTGCTCCTTTCTTTCATCTGTTTTTTCTGCCATTCCCTTTCTTATATTATTTATGTCCCCTCTACTATTCCTTTTCTTCTGTTTTTTTTCTGTTATTCCTTCTTTCTTGTTTTTTTTTTGTTTCTGCCAGTCCTAATTAGCATGACCCCCCTCCCCCCCCATGTCAAGGGTTCCCAACCAGTGGTACAAGTACTACTTAAGATCCTATCAGGTGGTACTCGGCGGAATGCAGAATGATCTGTACACAAGTGGATCTGCTTTCATTTATACCAAGCCTCTATAAATACAAAACTGCTCCAAAAAGTGCTGAAACCCATTTATGTGCAATTTACACACTTGAATGCGTTCGTAACATGATTTCATGTGACTGACAACCCATGGTTACCACTCAGGTGATACCTGAAAAAAAGTGGTACCGTATATACTCGAGCATAGGTCGACCCGAATATAAACCGAGGCACCTAATTTTACCACAAAAAAATGGAAAAAAGTTATTGACTCGAGTATAAGCCTAGGGTGGGAAATGCAGCAGCTACCGGTAAATTTCAAAAAGAGAAAAAGGTGGAGGGAATCTGGGAAAGAGAGAAATATGGAGGGAATCTGGGAAAGAGAGAAATATGGAGGGAATCTGGGAAAGAGAGAAAGATGGAGGGAATCTGGGAAAAAGAGAAAGATGGAGGGAATCTGGGAAAGAGAGAAAGATGGAGGGAATCTGGGAAAGAGAAAAATATGGAGGGAATCTGGGAAAGAGAGAAATATGGAGGGAATCTGGGAAAGAGAGAAAGATGGAGGGAATCTGGGAAAGAGAGAAAGATGGAGGGAATCTGGGAAAGAGAAAAATATGGAGGGAATCTGGGAAAGAGAGAAAGATGGAGGGAATCTGGGAAAGAGAAAAATATGCAGGGAATGTGGAAAAGAGAGAAAGATGGAGGGAATGTGGGAAAGAGAGAAAGATGGAGGGAATCTGGGAAAGAGAGAAAGATGGAGGGAATGTGGAAAAGAGAGAAAGATGGAGAGCCCTGAAAATACCCTCCCCCCATAAGAGTCCTGTAATTACCCCCTCACTCCATAGGAGTCCTGCAAATACCCCCTCACTGCATAAGAAAATACCAGATCAATACACTAATAAGAAGGAATGGTGGGGCTCTGAAGCTGCCCCACTAAATAACCCAAAGGCTGCACTGAACTGACACCAAAGTAGGGATAAGATAAAAAAAAAATTATTATTATAAATCCTTGTTTCTGCCTAAAAAATACTGACATTAAAATGTAATTTACTTTGGTGTCAGTTCAGTGCAGCCTTTTAATGTCAGTACCCTGTGGCCAGCACCTGACTTTTTGCTGATCGTTGGTGCTATGCATACCCACCTATGCCATTTGCATACACGCTTAACATGGATAAATACCTCCTGGATGCTGGACACCACGACTGCAGCTGGAAATCCCCACGAGTGCTCCTGACCTGCTGCTGTGTCCGGACCCGGAAGAGGTTTTCGGGGGGGGGGGGGGGTCGCTCCTCGCGCCCCTCGCACTCACTGGCTCCGCACACCGTCAGACGGCAGATGGGGCCGCGCACCTTAGATTCTGTGGTGTGCGCGCGCGTGCGGCCTCGCACCTCCGCCTGCGTCTCCCTGCAGCCTGAAGAGAGTTCTCAGCCTGTGGGTTGCGCGACCCCCATGATTTGGTCGTTCGACCCCCGCTGGGGTCGCGACCCACAGGTTGAGAACCGCTGCGTTAGAGGGAACGCTGGCGGCAGCTCCATCCGCCCCTAAGGTAATCCGGTCCCGCCCCTTTTTCTTCTCCATTTTTCACTGACTCGAGTATAAGCCGAGGCGGCTTTTTTCAGCCCAAAAAGTGGGCTGAAAAACTCGGCTTATACTTGAGTATATACGGTACTTCTGCATTAGGAGATCTTACAGTGCCATCTGCGGGCAAATTGTAGAACTGATTACATAAAAAAATACTGCTTTTGGGTAATAGTCTCTATCAGGGGTTCCCAACTTTTTTTCATCAAGTACTAATTTCTATTTTCTGATGATCTCAAGTACCAGGTGGGTGTGCATGTGTACGGGTTATCAATTACCTATGTTTAAAACACATGAAACTAGTTAAACCGATCCTCCATCATGATTTAATGAAAAGCCCAAACCCTAAAAAAAATTCCCCAGCATCTAAAATTAATATAATTTATGTTTTTAGTCACTTACTATTTACTCTTTCCCCCACTGGGCTGCAACTCTGTTCAGGACTCTAGGGTTCGCGCGTCGCCATCTTGCTGATACTGAGGAGAGGGGTTTAAAGTGCAGGGGGGCTGAGCATTGCACAGACAGAGCAGAGCTAGGGTCAGGAAAAGTAAAGCAATTCCACAATGCAGAGCAGCACAGTCAGATGACACGTCCTGTTTGCAGTCCGTCTGAGATTCCGTGTGCCGCCATCTTGGATGTTTAAAGTCTCAAAAAATGCAGTAGATGCAGGTAGGATGAGTTTTAATCTGGGCAATCTGTGTGTACAGGGTGGAGGAAACATATGAGATAGGCTCTTTTTTAGGGTCAAGGTCTGGTTTAAAGTGCACAGAAATGCAATTTTTTTCATCACCTTTTGGAGCAGCTTTTGATATATGTAACAAATCAGGGTGACGTATAGATAGCAGCAGATCAGCCTCACTGCGTGCCACAGGTTGGAAACCCCTGATATTAATCACTGGTTCTTAAAGGCGATGTATCATGAAATTGTGTAATATTAAAAATCTATATAAACACATTGGCTAATGAGAGGAGGGGGCACTTATATACCAGAAACTGCCCCCCCCCCCAAGCTTGTGGTTTATTCTCCTGGTAGGAATAAAATCCAGGGGTGACAGGTTTGAGTGTATGGGGGGGGGGGGGGGAATTGTATGGGAGTGTATACAACTGAATACACTTGCTACAACTGAGAATTACGCTTGCTACATCGATTAGAAGCTGAACCATTGTAAAGAATAAAGAAGTATTTATAAAGAAAACCATAAAATATATGTTTATTGAACAACCTGAAGGTGTATATACAATGCATGAAAAATTATGTACTAACAGAATAAGGCAAGGTACCAATACCATTTGTCTCTTACCTGGACCTTAGGTACCTAACACAGGGGGAAGGTTAGAGGGACAAACCCCCCCCCCAAAAATATAATTATATAGCCCTGAAGCTCCTAAAGTTCCCTGTTTCTTCTCTTTTTCTCTTCAAAATGAGCCCAAAAAATAGAGAAAACATTTTTGACTTTTCATTACTGAAATTGCCAGCCAGGGGCCGATCTCAAGGACGATATCAGGCATCTGTTTATATCAGCATACGGTGACACCTAATCACAATGCTGCAATACACAGGCCGCCACAGGTGGGCAGAGATATAGACCACCAGTCTAGCCCTATGATTGGTGGTCTACTGCTAGGGAAATAAGCAGGAGTGCCAGAAGTCAGTGCTGAGTTTCTGCTTCTAGGAGCTACTTCAAGGTTACAGGAAGCGAGAGGGCAGACAGGACGAGGTAAGCTGCCGAATCATGTTTTTTATATTTTTTCTGGACAGTCTCTTTAACTTAGAATACACAATTTAATCCGAGATTTTAAGATCCTTTCAATAGCTCATTTTACACTGGTCCCATGTGGGAGGTTAGTGCGTGTCTGGACAGGGACTTTGTTTTGCTTGTAGGTCCACTTTAATAATGGTCTCCTAAAAAAAAAGGTTTTTATATGGAGTGTTTGCAGATGACATTTAATTTCTTGCTCTACAAGGACAAGCTCATCTTATAAGTAATCTGTGTGCTCAGAAATATTTATCCTATGAGCTGATAATGAGGCAGTGACAATGCAGAGTATAGATTAGCTATTAACCTGGACTGTGCCCAGATAAGTATATGCTGTTATACTAGACACATGTAGTACTAACCAGATGCTGTACAGCTGATATACTTTAAAGCTGAACAAAACCAGGGTTTTTCATTATAAACCCCACAGATCACCTATAGAAACCTACCTTTCCCCAGTCCTACAGCGTGTGCGTGGGCTCCCATCCAATCAGCGCTGTATGCCGTGCCTATTAATGATATTAAGGAGGAACTAATGTCAGAAATGAGTAGAAAAGTAGTTAAATGACACAAGAAAATGTATTAAATTAAAGAGGAACAACACACAGGAATTTCACTTTCTCATGTGTTGTTCCTCCGTTTGGCGGCATCCCGAGTTGGGATGCCCTGCTGTGTGTATTCCCCAAGGTCGCCCGATCAACTCACCTTCCAGTTGCTCCCACGGCACAGACTCGAGCCGAAAGCGAGTGTGCAGATTGGCTGAGCGTTCCGCTCTGCCAATCGGAGTACTTACAGTCACTAGGCTTCCTTTGGCGGGCCCGAGCGGCGCCGAAGGGAGCCGAGTGCACCACTGGCTGCATCTCCCGCTGTATTACCAAGTACATAAATGCCTCATTGGGCTACTTACTGCGCTCACTAATATTCGAATTAGGAAATAAAATGGTAATCATTGAATCTTTGGAATATTTATTGTATAGTTATAATTTACATTAACATGATTATCATTAGGCTATCATCATTTGTATAATAGGTAGTAAGCATCAATCCACAGCGGCGGATTCCTTAGCCTGCATTGCCCACGGCCGGGGCGGTGAGGCCTGATTCAATTTGGATGACCCATAGAGGAGCATAGGAAGATAAGATAACCATCACTGTTGGAGTGTTTTATATGCATATTGGAACTTGTAAGGGGTAAGCGCAATAAAGCTTTTATTGTTTATAACGTGAAAACAGTATTATGCTATGCTTGGCTTTTTAATTCCCCCCATGTATACCGGAAATCATTGAGGCAACTGATTTGAAATAATAAGCGAATAAGTTTGGTGGATCTCACTTTTTATCTGGAGTGCTGGAAGATAATATTGTGGAGTATCGTTCCAGATTGCAGCTGATGCATGTAATGATGGGCGTATTTTGAAGAGAAATCTGGTACGTTTAATGTGATTCTGGTGGTGGGGTCACATGGCGTTGTGAGAAGAGCACTGCTGGTGAATTTTAACCTTTGATTTCCCGCGGAGTCTACTCTATGTATTTGCATAGTTGTGTGTAGTAAGCATCAATACATTACCGGATATTGTAGCATCACTCCTGTATTCGGGGACTCAATACGGAGGGTTCAGTGAGTTCCGGCTTGCATCACAGACATAAGTGCGTCCACTTCAGCAGTCTGGAAAAGTCCCTAAACTCTCTGCGAAATCCCCTCATTTATGTTACTGAGCAATACCTTGCGCATGCCCAGTTATGTCATAGTTTCATAACCTAACATTAAGCAATAGTAGTTTCATAACCTAATATTTAGCAACAGTAGTTTCATAACCTAATAACCTACAATGGCACGCACTATCCCCATCATGGTACAACTCATTCTTTATGGGATCGTCTGGTGAGCTTGAAATATGCAGGGACATACAGAATCACACTTTATCATATGAAAACCATCCATCATTCATGTCACACTTGTATCACAATCGGTCCTTGATTCTGTATGTCAACTGCTGTTCCCATAAGAAACCATAAATATAGTTGGTTTTCGGCAACAAGTTCGATAGGCCATATAACAGTCTATGGCCATTATTAGTATTGGGTGCACTACCCAATCTAATACCTTAGTCGCAGACGGTGAATATCCCAGAAAAATGTCATACCAATGATGTGAAGTAGCCTTCGCCAAGGAAGAACCTGCTTTTATCAATTGTTCCTTTACTATAGTAGTTTGAATCATATGAGTGTGTAAACTCTTCCCCAATTCTTTGATTATGCGTTTTCCTTCATCAGAAGTTTGAATCATTTTCCTTAATTTATTCATGTTCAGATCCCAATTTGGAGTATTTAACACAGATACATTAAACTGCATATCATATATCCTCTCCTGATCATGTGTCAATAGGAAGGTCTGGTTGTTCCATTGCAATACAGATATGTTTTTAAGACACCCAACAAACGGCACAACCATTCTAGGTATGATCAGAGTGTTCGTAACCGCACACACCTTTTGTGATGCTATTTCTATTAGCAAATTTTTATCTTCACAAGAGCTTAAGTCGTGTGTGTTAATTTCTCTATCAATATATAGTCCATTAATATGAGGCATCCAATAGTGTATTCTCTAGAAGGCCCAATATCAATGGTAAAACTATAAACCTACACATTACTTGCAGTTGAGTTATATTATACATTACAAGTATCCCAGTACAAAATGTATCATTGCAAATCATTTTTGGGGCATCTATTTTCAACCACATCTGTGGAGAAATTACTTTTGCAAATAGACTTCTCAAATTTTTTCATTTCCTGTCATAAGTTGAGTCTGCATATTATCCTTTTGTTGTATTTGATACATTGTTTGTAAATTACATACCGTCCAATTTACAATCCTACTCAAGTTAGTTTCAGATTCCCATATAAAATTATTACTATCATTCTGCATATGCATAAAGAAATTATCTGCTTGTACTTGATATTTCCAGGGGGACCAAATCGTAGGCATCCAATTTGCTTGAAGAGTAATAGCATCCTGGACACCATGACCTGCGCACTTAAACGGTTGGCCAAAGTTTCAATGTCCCAAACATTTATTGTCCCAGTAAGGGCTCCAAACCCTCCCAGTGCTGTGTCGTACCACGCTCTCCTTCGCCTGAAGGGACACAATGTTGTAGCATTGAAATGTACATTTACTCTAATTGTTATTCTTTTTTAGATTGCCTCCCGACATTTATACAAGTGAAAGGCAATCTTTTCAGGTGTCCTGGATCTATTTTTGAAGACTTCACATTTACTAAGACTACATAAGATATAAAATAAGTTCTGTTCACAATTTCTGTAGAATTATGACAATTAAGTATTTCTAGTTTTGTCGTAGAAATATTGTGATCAAACCCCACAGATAAGGGAGTACAAGTTATCATGTTAAATTTATCTTTGACTGTACAATTAACCACTCGTTATCTTGATGTAGCATATAGGTTGGCTTATATAGTCTTTTTCTATTTGGTGTAGGGACACCAGGTCCCGCCCACAGTCTATTATTGCCACAGCTTACATTAGCTATTCGGCAATAACGATTCTCTTCACATATGTAATTGTCTTGTTGACGATTCTTAGTGGAATTTATCCATCCTCATCCAATTACTGTAGTACTGGTTTGATTAATAGGAACTCCAGAAGTTACTGCTTCAACAATGACCAAATCCACGAGACCAAGGATTCCAAGTACTAGTTTCTGGTTCTGTAAATAGATCAGACAAGCATTACTCTCTGAGACAACACTTTTCTTGAGGAATGTATTCCCATTTATCTACCCCAGGTCTCATTACAAGTAGTGTCCGGTCCTTGCCTACTGCAATAATTTCAGCTGGGCTGGGCGGGCCCTGTCTATTTTGGATCCAAATTTTGGCTCCTACATTTTTAATATTACTTGAACCGAATCCCTTAGAGCCCCGCACCGTCAATTCAACAGGTGGTTGTCCCTCCTGGGCCATAGATAAATTAATTGGGATTAATAGCATTTGAGCTATTCTATCCCGCTTTGTAACTAAGTACAGTTCTCCGCCCGTATTTAATAAGATCACTTTAATTTCCCCTTGAAAATCAGCATCAATTACTCCATCCAAAACAATCAACCCCTTCAGCGCCATGCTGGAACGGGTCGAAATTTGACCGTAGTGATCCCTGGGGATTTTACATCCTAATCCAGTTTTAATCATGAGTACTTTCCCTGGAGGGATTACTTGTGTTTCAACTGAGTCCAGATCTAGTCCAGCTGATTGGGGAGTAGCCCTCTCAGGGATCTTAGCCTCTTTATCAATTTCCCAATAAATAATTGTATCCACTGTTGTTATAGCATGAATTGTTAAATTGGGAGCCAGCATTCTCATTAAAGTGGACCAACACCCACCGGTGATCGGCCCGGGAATCTATAAGATTCCCGGGCCGATCACCTCCCTCCCCGCGGGACATCCGAGATCGGGATGTCCCGCGGGGTGAAACCCCCCCAAACACCCCAAACTCCTTACCTTATCTTCGGCGGCGGCCGGCCGCCGCCTCCCTCGCGCCCCTCTAGACGTGCGCATGCCCGCGCCGGCCGTCCGTGAATGGCCGGTGCGGGCACGCGCGCGTCAAGAGGGACGCGCGGGAGGCGGCGGCGGCGGAGCCGCTTGTCCGCGGCTTGTCCGTCGGCCCGGAGAGAGGTGAGTTCGGGGGGTTCGGGGGGGTTTCACACAGCGGGGCACCCCGATCGGGGCAGCCCCACCGAAGTGGACCAAGACCCAGGATAGTCAAAATCCTGGGTGTTGGTCCACTTTAAAGGAGTCATAGAGTCAGTTATGGGCCTATTGTTTAAAATTTGTAAAGTCTCGCTTAAATTGTCCCTACATTGACCATACTCAACATCTGACTTGTTGAGTTTCTTTAAAGTATTTTTAAGAAGACATTCATCCTCTCCACTAACCCTGCAGCTTGTGGGTAGTATGGCATATGATATACCCACTTTATATTGTTCTCCTGTATATACTCCTTCACCTGCTGCCCTGTAAAATGTGATCCATTGTCCGATTGTACCTGCAATGGTACCCCGTAATACTGTGTAATTAATTCTAATGTCCTTAAGGTACTCCACTGGGTTGCTGATTTGCATGGGAAACCAACTAATAACCCTGAATATGTATCTACAGCCGTACATACATACTTACAACCTCTACTCTCAGGGAGCGGGCCTATAAAATCCATTTGCCAAATTTGGGCGCCGGCAGTTGACCCCTTCCTATGTGTCCCATTATTGTATGTGGAACTTCCCTTTTTGTGAATGCTGACAAATTGGACACTGCAAAATCGTCTCTTTTATAATGTCTAGCGTTAACGGTATCCCTCTTTCCTGAGCCCACCTGTAAGTGGCCTTTTCTCCCAGATGACCACTTTTGTTTTGAGCCCAAACAGCTGTACCCTGAAGCCATGCTTGCACCTCCTTGTTTTCTTCCATGGCCTCAGTAACTCGAATAGCCGCTGCTTTATCTGCTTCGGAATTAAACAAACGCTCTATTGAGTCAGTAGGAACATGTGCATCAACATGAAATACAGTAGTTTTGGTATATGTACTGGCGGATTTTTACTTTTCCTACCAATACAGGTCTCATTTGAATTTCATTTTTCCTTACACCAAAGGAATATTTTCCTTCATGCAAATGCAAGGTCATTCCTTTTAAGCATCAATTCCCAGAATATATTCTTGAATTGGCACAATCAACACTGGATATTTCTTGATGGGTAAGTTTCCTACCTTCAGAGCAACCATAGTTTGTACTCCTTCAACAACCTTTCCTCCTAGACCAGCAATTTTAGTTTTTGGACCTTTAAACTTATTTCCATAAATTAATGTAGCCTCCGCCCCCGTGTCCATTAAAGCCGCAACCCTTTGAACATTGCCCCCCTTCCAATGGATGTTTAAATCAACATAGGGGTGTTCATCCTTTTTATCCACACGGGGGCTCGGCTGGCTACCTATGCATCATCCTCTTCTTAACGGGGTTAACACTGACAGAATCCATAAGTGATTCAGACAAATCTTCCCGGTCTGATGAGGACGTGGAGTCCCAGATATCTCCATTCCAACTATCTGGGTCCCATTCCACCGACGCTGTCGCTATGGACCTGTAAACTTTGGTTTTATTCACTCTTCCTTTTCTTTTTCTATATTTATTCTGAGCAACTTTCACCGCAGCCTTCTCAGCTACGTTCTGATAGTGTTCCAACTTGTCCTTAAGTAACCTCTGCTGACATTCTAACACCACCTGCTTTCCCTCTAATTCTATAGACTTTTGTTCCTCTTTCTTCAAAGCGGTCAATAACCGATTATACTTCAAGTGCATCTGCCGATAGGCAGATTCCAGAATCCAACTTCGCCTCCCTAAGGCTATTGCATCACCTGCCTTTGCAGGGACCCCCTCGAGTACTTTTACCACATCGAGGGGCTTTCGCCTCCCTAAGGCTATTGCATCACCTGCCTTTGCAGGGACCCCCTCGAGTACTTTTACCACATCGAGGGGCTTTCGCCTCCCTAAGGCTATTGCATCACCTGCCTTTGCAGGGACCCCCTCGAGTATTTTTACCACATCGAGGGGCTTTCGCCTCCCTAAGGCAATTGCATCACCTGCCTTTGTAGGGACCCCCTCGAGTACTTTTACCACATCGAGGGGCTTTCGCCTCGCTAAGGCTATTGCATCACCTGCCTTTGCAGGGACCCCCTCGAGTACTTTTACCACATCGAGGGGCTTTCGCCTCCCTAAGGCTATTGCATCACCTGCCTGTGCAGGGACCGTCTCGAGAACCTGCACTACATCTGTAGGTTCCCCATTTTTTAGCTTACTATCCCAGGATTCAGCCAACCCCGAGAACCTAATTTCTTGGGCAGTAATATTATAGGGAGACTCGGACCAGCCAGGAATCTCCACTACATCTTTTCCTGTTTCCTTAGGACGTTTTTTGAGCATCTTGGCACAATGCCAATTTTGCGCGCGCTGGCAACGTGCCAAGTTTTCCAAAAATTTGCACAGAGTTTCCCCTTATGTTTCTTACTACTGCGATAATTCCTATTTGTCTGATTCTGACTTCCCAATCACTGTTAGGACTGGCTGCACTGAACCGTGAAGGCTCCGACAATTCCTGTCAACTTTACAGTGGTTTCTTGCCTTAATGAGTTTAGTCAGAATCACACTCCTAGCAATATAACCCCTTCAAGTCACCACTTGCATTCACCGATCTCTGGGTCAACGGATTGCTCCTAGCCAGAGGGGTGGGGCGTCTTGTGACTATCCGCGGTCTACGAATATATCAATTTTACAAAATACATCCCATCCTCGTCGCCATTTAATGTATTACCAGGTACATAAATGCCTCATTGGGCTACTTACTGCGCTCACTAATATTCGAATTAGGAAATAAAATGGTAATCATTGAATCTTTGGAATATTTATTGTATAGTTATAATTTACATTAACATGATTATCATTAGGCTATCATCATTTGTATAATAGGTAGTAAGCATCAATACATTACCGGATATTGTAGCATCACTCCTGTATTGGGGGACTCAATACGGAGGGTTCAGTGAGTTCCAGCTTGCATCACAGACATAAGTGTGTCCACTTCAGCAGGCTGGAAAAGTCCCTAAACCCTCTGCGAAATCCCCTCATTTATGTTACTGAGCAATACCTTGCGCATGCCCAGTTATGTCATAGTTTCATAACCTAACATTAAGCAATAGTAGTTTCATAACCTAATATTTAGCAATAGTAGTTTCATAACCTAATAACCTACACTGGCACGCACTATCCCCATCACGGTACAACTCATTTTTTATGGGATCGTCTGGTGAGCTTGAAATATGCAGGGACATACAGAATCACACTTTATCATATGAAAACCATCCATCATTCATGTCACACTTGTATCACACCCGCTCACCTTGCAGCCAAGATGTGCCCGCATGGCTCATTCAGAAAGTCCGGGTGCAGGCGTAGCACAAAGATGCGACGAGGACTCGGGAGAAGGTGTGTGGATCAGGGCATCTGGGGGAGCTTCACATTGTGGGGCATCCCCATTCCGGAGGCCTCAAGGACAGGAACTAGGACGCCCCAGGCAGTATTAGACTCTGAGGCCTCCGAAGTTCCTCTTTAAACAGTTCTTATCCCTCCCTCCTGCTGTTTCCTGCCAGGCAGCATCTTTTCAGGTTGGCGCTCCCTCCAGGCCCAACAGGGAGGTCAGGTTTTTTGATGCCAGTGTTGGTGGCTTTTGCAGCCACCCTGCCGGCATCTGTAGCTTAGGGGGACACAAGTCCCCTGTAGAATTCCCCCCTATGTAACAGTCTGCATCACTGGAGGGGAGGGACATGGAGGAGTATCCCCTATATGTGCCTCCACTGCAGCATCCCTTTAATGGAAGCACATAGCAATACACCTGGTGCTGCCCTGATTAAATTTGGACCCACGTTAAAAGGGGCCTAATATTTATTTCAAAATATTTTCTAATGAATAAAAATGATTGATTTCAAATCCACAGGGAAGCCTCAACCTCTACACTGTATTGTATATATATGTTGTATAGTATATACATCGCAGGGCACAGTGCAAGGTAATCAGTAACCTATACTCCTAGATGTCAGCATTGAATTATCAGTTCATAATATATAGGGGTAGATATGCTATAAAATCCTGTTTTTTTATTAGCTCAAGGCCTCAACTAGAAATGCATACTTTCACTTATCAAATTGTCCTGGAACACTGTTTTATTTGCTGTCCCTTGGTGAGATGTCAGGGTCATTGCATAGAGGTGGCAATGACATAATTGCCACACAGAACAGTGGCAATAAATGGAGGAGGCGAGGCTTTACAGCTAAAGCATTTGGCATTATCTGGGATTAGAGTGAAGCAGGAGTAATGAAAATTGGCAAATGCTACTCTTCATGGGGGGAGCAATTCAAGGGATGCAAGATAAAACTGTGGGTTTTGGTCCGATTTAATGCACAGGGGGTATCTACAATTATGATGCATGGACCAACATTAATTTGGTGTAAAAGTGAATGTTGATCCACTTCAAAGAAAGTGTACACCTTTAAAAAAACAAAAGGCACACTCATCTTTTGTCCCCCGCAGCTGATTGGTCCTGAATCCCCAGTGATTTTCCGGTTGGTCCTGAATCCCCAGTGCCTTTCTGGGTCTCCAGAGGTTACTGCGACGCAGGGCTACTCACCATCATCAGTCACAGACCCTCCGAACCCTTTCCTTTCACTGCAATCAAGAGTTTGTGCCAAGCCTGAGGGGTGGCAACAGGTAGTAGAGGAGCTTCAAGCCTTAAACTGGACCAATAGCCATAGTTGAAAACTCCCTTGCTCCATCTGTATGCATAGTACTGAATCATTGTCAGCACTTACATGTGCTCCTGTATTCACTCAAAGCTGAAACGCCCCGCATCGATTTTCTCCTGGTAGTGGCCGTTTTGAAGCATCCCTGAGCAGGGGCGTAGCTAGGGAGGAGCAGGGGGGGCACTTGCCTCGGGTGCAGCATGTCAGGGGGGTGCCAAAGGGGGGCTGAGAACAGGTGGGGGGACACTATTTCGAATCTTTGCTCCGGGTGCCAGAAAGCCTAGCTACTCCTCTGATTCCCAGCTGTGCTGCTTCCTGAATTTAGCTGACAAAACCCAATGCCGAGCGGGAGGAAATCCAGAAGGCTGCCTGCAGCTCTGTAAGACACCATTTTGGTTACAAAGTTGATCACGGCAGGAGTTACAAAGAGGAAAATCTATTTTATATGCAGCAATCTGAGTTGCCCTGGGGAGGGATGTATATAAGCGCTGTTTCTTGTAAGGGTGTCAGTCCGGTTTAATGGGGTTTCTGATCTGCAAGTCCTCTAAAGTGAACTGACTGAACTCCTTCCACATGTTGCAGCAAAGATGCATCCTGACTCTGGATGCCCTGCTGCGCGCTCCTGCCCAGCAAGCCCAGAGCATGGGCACATCACTATGCACCCGCAGGGCCTAGCGAACCCGATTGGCTGCAGACAGTCACATGAATGGCAGCCTCTCAGAAGTGGTGAATATAAGTTGCAGTCTATGGGCTTGCCTGGTGGGGGAATGCTTATCAGGCAATCATAAATCAGGATGTCCCATGCTGCACTGTGCAGAGGGAGTCCAGTCTGTTTTGGACTTCCTCTTTAAAGACTGTTCAGGCACACACTGACTTTCACCTTAGTGTGTAAAATTTGCCAATCAGCCAGCTTAGATCTGCTCCCGCCCCTTCATCTAAAGGTGAGCTGATCCGACTGCGCTGGCGGCCACATCTACCCTCTAACAGAGAGCGTGCGGGTACACGCCCTGCTAAAGGGATAGAGGGGATGCAGCCGCTGCTCGCACATGCACCGTTAGACCGGAAAAGAAGGTGACTTTCTGGGCAATCAATAGGGTTTCACACCAATTGGATGGGAGTTTGCAGAGGGCTCCCCTGCGACTGTCTCTATAGCATCCAACACCCATTTGTTAAACTGCTTTAACCTTACATATAGGCATTAAGTGGAGGATCATATCAGATGGGTCATTAAACCTGTCGTGAGCAGTACACAGGATGAGCATTACACATTACACAGGATGCTATTTCCACTGCCTCTGTGTGACTCCAGACATGAGGACAGTGGGTTGTGTTATGCTCATCTGTATCAGTTGTTAGGAGCAGCATGACAGCCAGGTAGGCAGCAGGGAATTTTTAAAATGAAAGTGGAACAAACCCCAGCAGCAGCAATCCTGGAATCTAAAAGATCAAAGGGTATGCCCCACTGTGTCCAACCCCCTCCAGTTCACCCATAAAAACTCACCCCAACCTGGTCCAATGGCACTTGCGCAGGCTTTCATCCGTGACGGGGAGGCTGATTCATCATTAGCGGCAGGTAGCGACAGATGAGCGTCTGTAGCAGGCATTTTCAGAGTGCCTGCTAGTAGTCGCAGTGCTCGGCTGTGAGTCGCTAGTTTATAGCGACTCAGTCGCTGTTCAGAAATGTTGAATACATTGTGAGGAGTCGCTATTTGACCAGTACAGCGCTGTATGGGAGCGCATGTTAGCGACCGACTCACACCATATTCAGCAAAAAAACAGCCTCACAAATCTCTGGCGCTGAAAAATTGTTGTTGGAAGCCCAGAGCGCAGGAGGCGGTGTGTTTAAAGTCTGTTTTCAAGCATCCATCCACTAGTAACAAAGCGAAAACATATGGAATTACATTGTAACAACATTGTAACATGAACACTTTAATGCCAGACCTGTAATGTCATTTCTGAGGAAATATATAAAAAATGAAAAAAAATTAAAAAACTGCTATTTCAATGCCAGAAGAGGTCACAGAATTATTTGTGATTTTTTGGCAAAAAACAAAAACCCGGTTTAAAGAGAAGAAAAGGTTCGTCCATTGAAATGTATTGGAGAGCGACAGGTAGCGAGAGGTCATACCTGGCGCTGTGATAGGCTGAACGCTGGCGCTGTTCGCTGAGGCTGTGAAAATGATGAATCAGACGCTACATGGCGTTAAACAGATTCTGCTTGATAAATGTGGAATTGCGTGCCGTGTCCGGCGTTCACCAGTCGCTATCTGTCGCTACCTCTCATTAACCAGGCGCTACCTGACGCTATCCTTTCTTAAATAAGGGCCTATGTCATTTCGATAGTCGGCTGTCATTGCTGCGCTGCCACATCCCCAACGTTGTGTGCTCCCCAGTAAAGTCATAAGAGCCTCCTGCCAAATGATGTTGTCACATTGAATGAAAGCATGGCAAGGTACGTTTGGGCAAATCGGGATGAACTGGGAACAAAACCTGGCAATATGACTTTCCCAAGTTTTGTTCTGTCCTCAGCACCATATTTAGCATTTTTGTTTTAAAACATTTGCACTACCAAATATGATGCCCAAGGGAAAAACATATAAGAAAATACAAAAATACTTTAGTAAAAAAAATACGGTGCTGAATCAACCGTATTCTCTTCACCTCCCCTCCACTTTCTTTCCATGTGTATGTGTGTGTTTGGGTGGCTTCATGAAGTCTAGCACAGTGCACCTTTTAACCAGCCCGTCCAGCCATTCCAGGGGCTGCAGGTACACAAGTAAATGATATAGTGTGTAACTAAACTATGACCTAGCACAGGTAATTCCAGTACTTTGTGCCCCGCCCTTTGGCTGCTACCAGCATGTGGATATCTCAGGGAATGAGAGGCTCAGCAGGAAGTGGACAGAGTCAGAGCAAAGTCATACCTGGCTGAGCCGTGTGCCCGACAGACGGATCATGGGTCTGGGGCTCGCTATCCTGGCCATCTTCTTCATTGTCTTTCTAGCATTATGCATCTTACTGCTGGTGGGCATCATTTACTTTGAATGTTCCAATTCAGAAATCCCCCCTGGGGTGGCTGACCCGGGCAAACTCCGAACCATACACTGCATCTATGTTGGCATTGCTGTAGTGGTAAGTACTTGTTTTATCACACTTTTACTATTGCAGAATTACAAGCCTGGCCATAGCTGTTCTATTTAGCATTGCTATGTGCTGCTTCTTAGGCTTTACATAGTAAAGGTCCCAAAACAAAGCTGCTGCCAGTGAAATTCCTGCAGAACGGTTTCAGGTCAGTGACTCCAACAGGGGGAATTTACTGCACATGGTCAACATACCTTTCGGCAGGCTGTCCTGTGTCTATTAATGTTAGCCAAACCGCTAAGTGCTTCCTCCAGTCTGCTGCTCATTTAAAGTGGACCAAAACCCACAGCGATCGGCCTGGGAATCTATAATATTCCCGGGCTGATTGATTCCCCCCCCCCCCCCGGGGCATTGAAAATTGGGATTCCCCGCTGTGTGAATCCCCCCAGGTCGCCCATGCCCTTAGTTTCTTTTCCGGTCCAACAGCGCATGCGTGAGCCGCGACCGTATCCCCCGCTATCCCTCTAGCAGGGCGGGTGCCCGCGCCAGGCATTTGTGAATGGCTGGCGCGGGCATGCTTCCTGTTAGAGGGTAGCCGGGCATGCGGCCGTCGGCGCGCTCTGAGCCACTCGCTGATTGGAAGAGCGGCTACGCATGCACCGTATGACCGGTAGGAGATGAGTTTGTTTCGGCAACCTGGGGGGTTTCACACGGGCAAGGACCAAAACCCAGGATAGTCAAAATCCTGAATTTTGGTCCACTTTAAGGAGGAACAAAACCTCACCGATTTGCTTGCCTAGTTGCCCCTGGGGGAGGGTGTATGCCTGCTTTGGAGTCTCATAGACTCCAGGGTGGATTTTGGTCCACTTTAAGCCCACATACAACCTGGTTGTACAAGTTTCATACAACCTTGCCATAGATCAGGGGTCCCCAACCTGTAGCCGACCCTTGCTGCGGGGCTCACAGACTGTATGCTGGACCCAAACACTTGTCGGGTCTAGCACACTCTTGAGGCTGGGAAGGTACATGGCTCCCTGGGTTGGGCATTGAAGTGCCATGCAGGGGTTAATGCAGATTCAACAGGGGAAGAAATATGCATCCAGCATCCAGTGCCATACTCTAGTAAGCCAGCATGCTTTTTTCAGCCCATATCTGCTATTTATCTGTGTAGGCAGAGCAGATCTGTTATTTTGTAGGGTACTAGTGAATTCCATGTTCAATAAACCATTGAGTTTAATGCCTTCAAGTCCTACACTGTATTTTGAATTGTTTGGAATAGGTACTTGTTCTATAAGAGTTATATGATGTTTATGATCTATTAATGTCAAAAGTGGCCTCCGATCATCTCTCACTGCTAAAAGTGTCTCTCATAGTATAAAAGGTTGGAGATTCCTGTTACAGAGCACGTATTACAGGGGTCTTGATTTGACTTAGGAGAGGAACTTATGGCCTGCTAAGCCTCAGCTATCCCCTGGCTGGGGAGTACTAAACAGGAAGGGCGAATATTGAGGTTTTTTTTTTTTTTTTTTTTTTGCTGCCCACAGAAGGCCTTTTGGGTAATATCAGTTGGAAGAACAGCCAATAGTCTGATCACTATGTCTATTGAATGGCCTATGGGCAGTTCTTACCCTGGCTGTGTATTGCATTAAATGACATTTTCAAAGATGGTAATGGATGACTTATTAACCTGGCCATTCACTCTGGGTCCCTATCATTTATTTGTGGTTGAGAAAAAGCTTTGGTCAAACTCTATCAGCTTTATTTGGCACTGGGGCCCAAGAAGTCAGGGGGCCATCATTGTTTCTCCTCCTCCTCCTTATTTATCATATTTGTGCTAACTCATTTAAAGAAAGGGAGTGCCATTTTTTGTCTCTGGCTTTTTCAGTCTTTGGTTGTCTAGCTGCATCCAATAGAGTTTAAAGACAGCCTGATAGGGGCCCATTTCATATTTGCACCAGGGCCCCGTCACATTTAGTTATGACACTGGACCTATTCCTTTATCAGTTTAGGATGGCAAATCTTTTATAGACCAAGTGCCCAAACTGCAACTCAAAAATAAAGGCCTAATATAACAATCAATTCAAAGATATACAACTAGAAACATCTCTTGTGTTGATCTGATACAGTGTTCAGAAACTGTTTAAAATCTTGTAATAATTAGGGGCATAGATGAATCCCTACAATGTACAATGTAATACTTTACTACGCCATGCCTGGTCACTTATGGCAGTGAACCAGGACTGATGTCTGCTGTAAATGATTTGTAAGCAATAAAATGAAAAGACAACTACTACCTTCGACCTGGCATGCACATGAAACCTTATATATTAAAGTGATTCTATATTGATTGATTCAATAAGGTAGAAAAAAATTCATGGTAGTAAAAGATTCAATTCATGATAAAAAAGCCTGAGAATGTCACTGTTACTGAATCACCAGCTAAGAAAACAATGAAAGTCAATGGCACTTTTTTACTCCTAACAAAAGTAGAGAAGTGTTTACTCCTTTCTACACTGTAGTAAAAGCTGCTGTTGACTTTCATTGTCTTTTTTTTCTAGTGATTCAGTAACAGTGACATTCTCAGGCTTTTTTCTCATGAATTGAATTTTTTACTACCATGAGAATTTTTTTCTACCTTTATTGAATCGAGGCCTATACCCAGAATGAAGTTTATGTCCTCACCTTCTACCCACAGCCCAGTGCCCCAAAACAGCCTGTGTGTGTGTGTTTTTTTTTATTTTAAATAAAGCCATTGCCCAATATTCATAAAACACAAGCTGAATGGTTACTTTCTGGGTATAGGATCACTTAAAAATAATAAATAATCTTAAAATAAATAATTATTAATAATTAGTAATATGTAATATTAAATTGCATTAAAAAGATTTATATGGTTATTAAATATAGTTATATAAAAAAAAGTAAAAATGTCCCCGCTAACTACATTATAACTAACATTACAACCCCTCCAATGCACACAATACCCGGTTAAGATTCTAGAGTGAGAAGAAAGCGGAGCCTCGGATCCGAAGCTCGTTGCAAGTTCCACCAGCAATCTGACAAGAATAACAAGTATTTGCTGATAAGGCTGCTCCTGACTGGCTGGATGATACCATAGATTTCTGATTAAAAAAACAGTAAATGTAGTACAGCTTGCTTCAGACCTGATAAGTCAGGTTTGAATATTGAAACTAAACCTCTTACCTAGTACACCATTTTATTAGGTGGGGCAGCTAAGATGAGCGTCTGGATAGCGGCGCTTCGAGCGACCGCTAGTAGACGCTGTAAGCGGGTATCGGGAGCTGTAACATAGAGCCTCAGGCAAAGTAGTAACCTGTACAGCTCTGCAGGGAGCGAAAAGTCGTTCCAGCTTAGTGTGACCGACTCTCGGCGCTCCACACCATACTTATCATAAAAAGGACACACACACACAGCGTTGGCGCTCTAAATCTGGTTGCTATAGCATAGAGCACCAGACGCTGTGTGATTAAAGTCTGTTTTTGAACACGCATCCACCAGTAACAAAGCGAAAACACATGGAATGATATTGTTTTAACACTGTGACATTAACACTTTAGTGCCAGACCTGTAATGACAATTCTGCATAAAAATATAAAACGTTTCTAAAAGTGTTTGTTTGCAGCCAGGAGAGGTCACACAATGATTTGAGCAAAAAAAAAATACACAACTAATAAAAAGACCATTGAAATGTATGGGAGAGCGACACTGAGCGACAGGTACTACATGGCGCTCCTGAGCCTAGAGCGCCGACGCTATACACGGAGCCACCTGGATTAATACATGTGACGCTACATGGCGCTGTTTGGGGCCGCTCACCAGATTCGCTTTCATAAATGTGGTTTTGCCTACAGTGCCCGGCGTTCACCAGAAGCTGCCTGCCGCTACGAGGCGCTACCTGGTGCTAGCCCTTCTTAAATAACCCCCTTAATATTTGGGTAATATGGGTTGGAAATACAGTGGTGTCTGTAAGGTGGCTCTCTGTTTCCACTTTCCTCCTTATTAGTCTCTATTGCCTCACCTTTCTGTGGCTTCACTTTCAATCTTGTAGGTGATCCCGGTGTCTTTATCACTTATTACCTGTGTTTCTCCTTTTTACATTTCCCTCTATCTCCTGCTCATTTCCACATTATCTCCTCCTTTTCTTTTCCACAATTTTCGTCAATTTCTTCTTTTCCACATTCTGTACTTTTCCCTTCAATACTCTTTCATCTTCTTCCCTCCTTCTCCCTCTATTTTCCACATTTACCCCCTCTTTGTCTTTCTCCCATTCTTCTTTTTTTTCTTCCTTCGTTCTAATCCATGTTTCATCATCCTATTTGCCCCATTCTCTTCCCTGTGCCCTCTATCAATCAATTCCCGCCATCACTCCTCCATTTCATCATTCTTCTCTTCTACTGTTTCTGTTATGGGATCTGTTATGACATACCTCACAGGCATCACAGATCTGCCGCCCCGGTGACTGTCCCAGTTCCGTGCATGCACTGCAGTCCCGAAGAGGTACCCATTTGGGAGGTATGGTTATGGGAGTATGTGGGTGGTTGGGGGCACCATTCTGAAATCTGGTACAGGGTGACCTTTTATCGAAGGCTAATAAAACACTTTGAAATGTGGAGGTGGCCTTGGTGGGCTGGGGTCATTCCAGTCTTTTCTCTCCCTTGCTTTCCCTTTCCTCCCTTCTGCGCCTTGCTCTCCCTCCCCCCGCCAGGTGGTGGGGGTGCCAGGGGAGACAAGGGCTCTAGTCTTCCCCACTTCCCTCGTTTTCTATCCCTTTACCACTCCCCCATTTTTTAAGAGATAAGTTGATGGACAGAGGCGTCGAGACAGACCTTTTAGAAGGAGAAGGGAGGCGATGGAATGGCAACCTATTGGACTACATCTGTTTTGCTTTTGGAAAATGTACTGCTGATGACTTTTCAATCTTATTGTGCCTTGATGTCATGTTCATCTCAATAAAGATTTATTATTAAAAAAAAACACTTTGAAATGAATCTGTCACCTGGGAGGGTGTGGTAGTTGGAGGCTTCAGTACGTGAAGCAACAGTAGGCCCCTATTGGAATCAACAGGCCGCTCTGAAAGTTGGGGCCTATATGCAAATGTACTAAGAAGGGTGGGGCTTCTTTGTATTAATTCAAATCAGAAATATTAATTGTGCATAAGGAGGTTTATAGAAGTGACTTGGGTCACATTTTGTGACAGAAGTAATTTAAGACATCCTGGACAAAGTTACACAGGGATTCAAATAATAAAATCAATTCCCACAACTCTCAAAAAATATTTGTAAATCACCACAGAGATTCACCTAATGCATGTCCAGCCAGATCTTTTTTTATAAATGTAATGCTACCTCCACACAGTGCCATTGTCTCATAGGAGTGTTAATTATATCCATCTGCTTTTCTGCTGGCAGCTGTAGAAAATCCCTACCATACCGCTTTCCATGAGGTAAAGGTGAGTATGTCCTAATTTTAGGAATCACTGGCAGCAGGAGTAAGTTGGTTAATACGTCTGTAAACACAGACTGCCTAGCACCAGGGAGACTTTAAGATGGCTTAAAATGTGGGCCATGTGGGCTCCTTTAATATTTTGCCCCAGTCAATGTCGGTAATTAAAGGAGATCAAAACTCAGAAAGACCTTTAAAGTGGACCAAAACCCAGGATTTTGACTATCCTGGGTTTTGGTCCTTACCCCCAGGGCCTGATCGGGGGTGGTCCGCTCTGTGAAACCCCCCAGATCACCGATGCAAACTCACCTCTTCCCGGTCCTACAGCGCATGTGCGGCTGCTCCTCCAATCAGCGCGCTTGGAGCCACTGATGTCAAGTCGTCTAAGCTTCATCTAAGGCCAGCGGCTCCATCCCCCGCTTCCCTCTAACAGGGAGTGTGCCCGCGCCGGCTATTCACAAATGCCTGGCGCGGGCACGCGCCCTGCTAGAGGGATAGAGGGGATGCAGCCGTTGGATCGGAAAACAAGGTAAGTGTATGGGGCGACCTGGGGGGCTTTACACAGCCGGCATCCTGATTTTGGATGCCCCCGGGGGAGGGAACCGATAGGGCCCGGAATCCTATAGATGTGGGTTTTGGTCCGCTATAAAAGACTGTAGGGCCAGATGAAGCCCTGTCCTCAGTGCTCTGTCTGGGCACTAGTTACTCCATCTGCTCATCTGTGTGTAGAACCTTTCTAGGGGTATGCCGATTTGGGTTACCCTGCATTCTGCGACCCTCCCAGAGCATTCATAAACTCAGTGTATGCAGAGGGCTAACAGGCAATCAGCAGCTCACACTTCTGTTAATCTTTGCTATGCTGCTCTGACTCCCACATACCTGCACCAGCCATTCCGAAAATCTCAGCTATGCAGCGTGCTGTGGGATCACCAGCGAGGTGAGAATACGAGGCAATCCAGGGGGTTTCACACAGCAGGGCATCAGAAAATGGGGATTCCCCCCAAAAAAGGTGGACCACTGGCCCAAGAGTCATTTAGACACTAGGTTGCTCCTCTTTAAAGGATTTTCACTCTTCTGGGGTTTGTTCCTCTTCAGAGGGCATCCCGAGTTGCGTGTGTGTAAGCCTGAAGAAAGTTGAGACTTCTTATCACGCCGATGATCTCATGGCACATGTGCGGGTTCTCTTCTAATGCATATTGATGAGCAGCATAGAAAGCTTAATGAAAGGTTAGAAGAAAGGATCCCTGTGGCCGCTTTCATTCTGCTGTGTGTAGCCTTTTAGATAGGCCTGACACAAGATAATGTATTTGTTTGGAGTCCGACTTAAAGTTGACCAAAACCCATGGTGATCAAGCCTTAAATCTATAAGATTCCCAGGGCGATCGATTCACTCCTGGGGCATTCAGGTTGTCCATACACTTACCTACTTTTCCGGTGCAACGGCGCATGCACGAGCTGCGGTCGCATTCCCGCTATTCCTCTAGCAGGGCACGTGCCTGTGCCAGCAGGGCACATGAATGTTAAAGGGTAAAGCAGGATGGGGCCGCCTGGGTGCTCGGAGCTGCTTGCCTTAGATGAAGGGACTTCAGTGGATCCGATCGTGCCCCAGAGGCAAGGACCAAAACCCAGGATAGTCAAAATCCTGGGTTTTGGTCCACTTAAAGTGTGAACAGCAGGAGAATGTTCCATTTATCAGTTTAAACCCTCGAACTTCTCCGTGGCCAGATACCACTAACCTAACTAAAATGTGTATTCTTTTATCCACAGGGCAGAATCTTGCAGAACATGAGCCTCTGCACCCAACTTGGCTTTACTCGATATATCAGAGAGAAATTAATGGTCACTAAATTGGGGGAAGACCCTAAACTTTTTATTAAGAATCTCACATTTGACGGGATCCAAGTCCGAGTGTACCAGCCAAGAGCGCCATCTGCTGGGGGACGAAAGGGTGTCATGTTCTTCCATGGAGGAGGATGGATGTTTGGAAGTGTTGGTAAGAAATAAGGAAATGTAGAGAGTCAAGATTAAAGTGGAACAAAGCCTAGGATTTTGACTAACCCCTATCGGGGGGTGCCCCGCTGTGTGAAACCCCCCAGATCGCTGATGCCAACTCACCTCTTCCTGGTCCTACAGTGCATGTGCGGTCGCTCATCCAATCAGCGCGCTCAGAGCCGCTGGCATCACGTCATCTAAGCCTTTGTGTAAGGCCAGCGGCTGTGTGCTGACAGCCGCATCCCCCGCTTCCTTCTAACAGGGAGCATGCCCGCGCCGGCCAATCACAAATACCTGTCGCGGGCACGCGCCCCATGTGCCGTTGGACTGGAAAACAAGGTAAGTGTGTGGGGCGACCTGGGGGGTTTCACACAGTGGGGCATCCCGATTTTGGTAGCCCCAGGGGAGGGAATCGATCGGCCCGGGAATCTTATAGATTCCCTGGCCGATCGCCGTGGGTTTTGGTCCACTTCAAGGTGATATTTCAGACAAAGGCAACTCTTAGGCCATTGTTTTGGGCTACGTTTGGCAGTGTCCTAAACTGTTTTCTGTTTTTAAATTTAAAAAAAATGGCCGAGATATCAAGGTTTACAGTGATGCTGCATAATAACCACATAATGGGTGGGGTGGTGCTGTAAGTGAGAGCGTTTGCTAGGAGGAAGCTACTGGGGAGGAAGGAGGGGGGGGGTGAGTTGGTCTTGAATGGCAGCTCTGAGAGTGCCATTCAAGTCATAAATACAGAGGGGGTGTGGTCTGGACTAACTTCTCGAGCTAGTATTGGTGGCCCACATCGACAGGGAGGTGTTGGAGGGGCAGGTAAAGATGTATATTTCCTTATTTAGGGATGCAGAGCTGAAAGGAGGCACAGCACTGAAGGAACGCTCTGCAAGGTAAGATGCTGTTTATTTTATTTTTTAACCTACTGAAAAATCCCTTTAACCCTCCCACCTTGTGCGATCCCACAGCGCATGTGCGGGTCATGGTGGCATTACCAACTTTCTGCAGCTGATGCGCATAACCATGCCAGGCATTTCTGAGTGTCCGTCAGCTAGAGACGAGCGCCCGGGGCTCCCTCCATTCTGATTGTCTGCTGTGACCCAGTAATCTATTTTGATTAAAAGACACCCAATCAGCACCCTGGCGGAATTCCCAGCATACCTCTATCTGGGGCGCACCTACTGATAGCGGTGAGTGGAGATGTGGCCGGGGCGCACTCAGCCGAGCAAAACAGAAAGTGCTGAGTTGCATGGGAAAGGTGAGTTTTCTGGGTGATCCGTGGGAATACACACAGAGCGGCATCCCAAACCAGGAAGCTGAGCCTCAGAGGAACAACACCTGGGAGAGTGAAACTCTCAGGTGTTGCTCTTCTTTATGATCACAGTCTGCAAGTATTAAAATAAATAAATAAAATAAAGGCATGGAAGGGAGACTAGGCACGAGAGGTTTGATACAGGGTGTGTGTGTGTGTGTGCGGGGGAAGGAGAGGGCGCAAAGGGTTGAAGTGGAAGTCCAGTAATCTTTATCCCCCCCACCCAAAAAAAACTATTTGCCCAAAGCTGCATCCCTGGCTTCCCTGTAGCTGAGGTGCACTTCCACGCCCTCCCTCACCTTCCTGTACACACAAAAACACCTTGTATTTATCCTCTTGTGCCCTGTCTCCCTTTGTTGCCTTTATTTTTATTTTTTTTTATACGGACTGTATGCTTAAAAGAGGAGCAATAACTGGGAGTTTCACTCTTCCAGGTTTTGTTCCTCTGGGAAACTTAGGGGTTTCAAATAATGGGGCATCCCGATTTCAGATGCTACAGGGACAGACAGGCAGTTCCCTGGAGTCTTGTATGGCTTTTATGCCCAATGCAATCAGACTTTTTTTTTTTAACTATAGCAGTAGTGCCAATGTCCCCTACAGTTATGGCCACTATGGGCTTAGGCTTAGGGATTTATAATGGGCAAATGGTTATATGCCAGGACCACATGATTACTAGAATAACTAATGGCCTTGATTCATCAAGAGTTGGAAAAAATGTATTTTATGAGAATTTCAATGCTGAAGAATCACCAGATATGAAGGCGATGGAAGTCAATAGCACCTACCTATGGGTCATCTTCTGCCGTTGATCACCTTCCAGTCCTTGTTGCCTTCCCTATATCCACCTATAGTCCTCTAGTCCTTGTTACATTCTCTACTGCCACCAAGTACCCATCAACCCTTACTGTTTGCTCTGCTGCTACTAAAGACTCCATCACTGCTGTCAGATGTCGCCTGGTTCCCGCCACGTTCTGAGCTTCCTCCATTGCCCTCCATTCCATGCCACCTTCTCCATTGTTGCTGATCAGCCCCTGATGCTGAGGCCAGTCATGAGCAGGTCTGCACACAACAATCGCATTCGATTGTTTGGGCTCACTGTAAAATAACAACATGTCAAGCGTGAGCCTGTGTGGGCCCCTGAAGATGCCAGGGGCCAGGCAATTTCCCAGGTCTGCCCTGTGCTGGCAACAGCCCTGGCTAATACTATTACCTTGCTATCATTAATAGGCTTCCGTATTTGTTCTTTGTTTCTCAGATTCCTACGACACTCTCTGCCGCTATATTGCAAAAGAAACCGAGTCGGTGTTCGTCTCTGTTGAGTAAGTCCATCTTGATGTATTTTCCTTTTTCTTTCTCCATTTTTCTGATATCTGAAACACATACAAGTGACCAGTGATAACAAGGGCCAGGGCCACACTGCTAAATCAAATACATGGATTAATTGCTGTCCTTCTGACACCAAAGATAAAGTTATTTGGCAGTGGACAGACGAGAAGTGGGCAACCTGGTTTCCTACAACACTACTATATGTAAAATGCAGATTGGAGGCTTTTTCTTTGACTAACAAGGTCCCAATTTTTGGAAAAAAGAAAATAAAAATGCTGGCTTGTTTAGGTAGCTAGAATAATGGGCACAGTTCATCTAAAGCAGAACTATCTATTTTATTATCCCTGATTTTGTTCCTTAAGATTTGGGATGCTCCGCTATGTAAACCCCCTAGATCACCCTTAAGAATGTACCTTTCACAGTTTCTATGGGGCATGTGCAGGCTCTCCTTAATCAACGCCATGTGCCATGCATATCAATGATCTGCATAGGGCTCTAGACCAAAGCTCGGCAATAGTGAGCGGCAGCGACTGCATCCCCAGCTCCCTTTAGATGTGTGCATGCTCCCTGAATGCTGGGTGTGGGGGCGTACCTCAGCCCAGAGATGTTGGGAATATGGCCATGATTGTATACTTCAGGGTGGGAGCTACAGCAAAGGTGAGTTTTGCAGCGACCCGATCGGGATGCCCCCGGGGAATGGAACAAAACCCAGGATAGTCAAAACAATTGACTATCCTGGGTTTTGGTCCACTTTAAGAATAAGCCTAAGACCCAGAGCAAGGCCAGGTCTTTCTGGCAGAATATGTCTAAACCCCTTCCAAGCCTTCCCAGGAGTGAAAGGACGACCTCGCCCTGTCATGTGGGGGGGGGGGGGGGGGGATGGGCAGCTACTGCTTTGTCCCTTTTGGAGACTCCATGTTTCAGATGCATGGATCCAAGAGACGGTTTCAGCTGGTTACAAGATCAAGTTGGAGGCCAGGTTCATTTAATCAAGGCTGTCCCAGAATCAAGAGGGCAGAAGCATTCAAATCTGCAGTGACTCATCTGTTGCAATTGGGAGTGGTTTGTCCCGTCCCCCAGTCAGAAAGGGGTTATGGTTTTTACTCCAATTTATTTGAAATCCCCAAGAGGAATTCCAATCTTCTCAGGTCATCAGAAAATTCTACGGTTTGCAGTAGATGACCTTCATTTCCAGTTTGTGACTCTGCCTTTCGGCCTCTCCTCGGCTCCGAGGGTTTTTACAAAGGTTTTGTCAGGCATTATGGCTCTTCTAAGGAGAAAATGGGTACATATCACCCTATACTTAGACAATCTGTCAATCCGAGCGCCGTTATTTCAAGATGCTCTGAGGGACACACATACATTGTGGTCAATTCTGGTAAACTTTGGGGGGATAAACAATTACCCGAAGTTGCATGTGATTCCCTCAAAAATAATATATATTATGGGAGTGACAGACAAAGTTTTTCTTCTGGAGCTGTCCCTTTAAAGCAGAACAAAATGCAAACATGCTGGCCGCTGGCCTTCTCGCTTTGTGAACCCCCCCAGGGCACTGCAAAACTCACCACCTTCCTGGCTCCTTTGACTATGTAAATATGGACGGCCGCATCTCCAGCATCTTGGGGCTGTGGCCTGGTCCCGTCCCCAGCTCCTCAGAAAGGTTGGTGGCGGGAGTACGCTTGCAGTTGCATCCAATCACGTTTCTGATTGCCGTTAACGGAGCTTTGATTGGCCGAGCTGTATGACCGGGAGTTTTTCTGGCCGATCTGGGGGGTTTCACACAGCCGGGCAACACAAATCAGGATGCCCCCAGGGCAGACAACAAACACCTGGGTTGTGACAGAAGCCTTAGCAGGGTGGCACACTATAAAAAGTTACATATACAAGCTCCTTTAGCAAATGGTAGAATAGTAAATAATCAACGATGTATTCCACATGTACTGGCTATTGATTGCTCTCTTGTTTTGCCCAGGTACCGTCTATCACCAGAACACAGGTACCCTGCTGCATTTGACGACTGTCTCAGTGCCACTGTTCACTTCCTGAAGACCGCTCAGGAATATGGAGTTGACCCTAACTCTGTCCTAATAAGCGGAGACAGTGCAGGGGGAAATCTCACAGCAGCCATCTGTCAAGCTCTTACTGGTCGTCCAGATCTTCCAAAGCCTATGGCCCAAATTTTAATATACCCGGCAGTCCAAGCCATTGACTTCCACTTGCCATCCTACATACAAAACCGGGCAGTGCCAGTGTTGTATCGGGAGCGAGCAGTATTCTACATGATACATTACATGGAAGGAGACATCAACATGATGGAAGACATTTTGGATGGAGACCACGTTCCGGTTGAGCTGAAGATGAAATATAGGAAATGGTTAAGTGCTGACAACATCCCAGATGAATTTAAGGCCCGAGGGTATAAACCTCGTGTGATGGCTTCCCACTCTGAAGATGTCTATGAAGCCCACAAAAAGGTGTTTGAAACAAACTTCTCTCCACTGCTGGCTGAGGACTCCGTCATTGGCCAGCTTCCAAAAGCCTACATTTTAACATGCGAGTTTGACGTGTTGCGCGATGACGGATTGCTCTACAAGAAACGCCTAGAAGACAATGGAGTCCCTGTCACCTGGTACCATGTCAGAGATGGCTTTCATGGAATTGTTAGCTTTTTTGACAGTGGGAAGCTTTCTTTTAATTCTGGAAAATTAGCTGTGGACAACATAGTGAACTATATTAATGGAATCTGACGTCACATATTGAAAATTGCTGATGCTTGCCAAGGTGTGTACTAAAAAGTATCTTCTGCACCATATAGCCCATAATAGGGGACGATTCTAAAGCATCATCCAGAGATATGTGAAGTTACTCATGCTTTTCTTAGAAAAAAAAAGTTGGACACCAGCAATTTAGAACATCTGATAATGACAAGAAAATTGCTCAGTATTGTCAGCAGAGGCGGGCTGGTCATAGGGTGACCAGGGCAAATGCCCACATTGCTTTGGTGCAGACTAGGCTGTTAACTTTCAATAACACTCCCATCCAATTCCTGCCTCCTCCCAGCACCACATCCCCTTCCCCAATCAACCCAATCAACCCCGGCCCATGTCCTCACCCTAATGATATAGCCTTAGCTCTGGAGCACACAGGTTGACTGGCCAGGAAGCAGCAGAGGTGCCACTGGCTGATCATGGCCAGCCCAAGCGCTCGTAAAGTCCCAGGATGATTTTTGGCACCAGTCCACCACTGATTGTCGGTGTTAATACATCCACAAAAAGATCTACTGCCTTACTGAAGGATATATCCCCACCCCACCCACCCTCTCAGCATTGTAACTCATATGTGTACACATAAGGCAGGACAAGTCCATGTTTGTATTGGCTCTGGAAAACTGACATTTTGTTACCTTCTTTATACAAGTGACCTGAAGAAAAAGTTCAGTGGCCTTTTTATTACACATTAGATTCTAATGAAAAAAAATGAATTATTCTTTGAACAATAAAATGGAATCACAGTCAAATAATCTGCACTAGTAGAGTAAAAGGAACTACTAAGAATTTCTTTCCGAACAAATTTTGTAATAAAACTACAGTTCCCCACCATGATCCTGCATGATATGTTTCTTTGGTTTATCCCACAATAACTTAAAGTGGACCAACACCCAGGATTTTGACTATCCTGGGTTTTGGTCCACTTCGGTGGGGCACCCCGATAGGGGGTGCCCCGCTGTGTGAAACCCCCCAGAAAGCCCCGAAAACTCACCTCACCCCGCTCCCACGTGACCGCTGCAGCCAATCCCCGCCGACGGACAAGCGAGAGGCAGCGCCAGACAAGCAGAGCGCGTCCGCCCTCGCCGCCTTCCGAGCGTCCCTCTTACAGGGAGCGCACCCGCGCCGGCCATTCACAAACGGCCAGCGTGGGAGCGCGCCTTGCTAGAGGGACGCGCGGGAGGTGGCGGACGCGCATGCGCAGCTGGAGCGTGGAAAAGGTAGAATTGTGGGCTTCCTGGGGGGATCTGATCGGCCCGGGAATCTTATAGAGCGGCCCTGGGTGTTGGTCCGCTTTAAACCGGTAGAGTACCCATTTTTTTTTAAATGGGTGTTACTCCTAGTGCAGGGGGCCCCCTTTTCCCTGTATTCATAAAAATACTAACAGGAAGCAGTATGATGTCCGAATGGCGGCCATGCGCTAATTCATTCAGTTCAGTTACAACAAACTGCACAACAAACTGCACAACAAACTGGGGGGGGGGGCTGCACGGCCAGGGAGCAATATGCCTGACTGTTTCCTTCCGGTTTGTGGTGTGAATATTGAACAAAGACCTTAGTAAAAAGAAACACAGGCTCCTTTGGGGCACTGGTCTGAGGATAGAAGATGATGAAATAAACTTCCTCTCTAGGTATAGGATCACTTTAAATGTGTCCTAAACTACACTTATATACACTACACTATATTACACTACTATACCTAAAAATCCCAACCCCTCCACTCCTGTAACCCCAAATTACCATGAGCTCGATGAGGATCAGGAAGCCCTGTGCTGTTGCATTAGTGGCTACAGTCTTGGGATTTGTGTATTTAAACTATAGGACTGCTTTAATTTAAGTGGGATCCCCTGCCTTTGATGGAAATTTCACTTTCTCTTTGAACAACCTAAATGGGAAACAACGAAAAATCAATGCGACAGCCAAAGCAGCAGGAAAACTGACCTAAAACTGGAATGGTCAAAATCTCAGGTTTCGGTGCGCTTTGAAGTGGAACAAATCCCAGGATTGTGACTATCCTGGGTTTTGGTCCTCCTTACCCCCAGGGTATCCCAAATCGGGATACAGGTCACCACGTAAACTCAACTTTCCCTGGTCCTACAGCGCATATGCGCTCTCTTCCAATCAGTGCGCTTATCAAAATCGACTAAGGCTCAGCTAAGGGTGGTGAAAAGCCAAGCAGAACAGAGCATAGCGGCAGATGCATCCCGCTACCCTCTAACGGGGTGTGTGCCCACGCTGGCCATTCACAAATGCCTGGCATGGGTACATTCATGAAAAACAATTTAAAGATCAGCACTCCTTAAAATGAAAGTTTATTGAAGTCCTTTAAAAAATATCCAATCCAAACAGCCTTAAAAACACATACCGGACCCCAACAGCAATCCTAGATAGTAAGCTCTAACGCGTTTCGGACGTCATCTGGTCCTTAGTCATAGAACTGTATGGGTGCATTCATGCCCTGCATAAGGTATAGCTGATGGCGACTGGCACATGCGCTGTTGGATTGGGGAAAAGGGGAGTTTTATAAGGGACTCTGGATTTCATGCAGTGAGGCATCTGGAATCTGGATGCCCCGGGTGAGACAATCAGGTGGCCCTGGAGCCTTATAGGTCCACTTTAAGGGGGTCTGAATTTGAATCTTGGTGCGCCCTTACAGAAAGGCCACACAGTTTGCACACTGCAAAGATGTTGTTTTCCTGAGGGACATTTCTTTGCCTTACTGCGTGAATCCCCCAAAACTCACCTTTTTCCTGGATCCCACGGGGAGGTAAACAGTGGCGGCAGCATCTGTGGGCTGAGACGTGCTCCCGGAGAGGCTGGGGGAGGGAGCGTGCCTCAATCTGAAGGTAACTGGAGATGCAGCCATTCTTGCTCCCTTTTTGTTGAGCTGTCTCTAAACTAAGCCGTATGCTGGGGATTAAAGTGGACCAAAACCCAGGATTTTGACTATCCAATCGGGGGTGCCCCGCTGTGTGAAAACCCCCAGATCGCTGAGCCACTCGTCCAATCAGCGTGCTCGGATCCACTGACATCACGCCGTCTAAGCCAGCGTCTAAGGCCAGCGGCTCCAAGCACTCTGGCTGCCTTATGCCCTACTTCCCTCTAACAGGGACCATGCCCGCCATTCACAAATGCCCTACTAAAGGGATAGCGGGGATGTGGTCATGGCTCGCGCATGCGCCGTTGGACCGGGAAACAAGGTAAGTGTATGGGGCGACCTGGGGGTTTCATACAGCAGGGCATCCCGATTTTGGATGCGCCGGGGGGGGGGAGAGGGAACCGATCGGCCCAGGAATCTTATGGATTCCTGGGTTGATCTGCGTGGGTTTTGGTCCACTTTAATGTGCACGGCATAAGTTGCTGATAGGACGAGAGCCCATGCATTCGCTGTCGCATGGGACAGGTGAAATGTACGTTTTTATGTGCAACTCACGGGGTTAATAGGGTTGCCACCTGGTCAGTATTATTTTTTTTCACTTTACTGGCCACTGGCCTGGCAGTGCCAGTATTTGGTTTTTTTACTGGTAATTATAATTGTGGGTATACTTTTCCCATCCTCAACTATCAGTAAATTTAAAAAAATAGTAAAGTAAAAAAAATAAAAAAAAAAAAAAAATAAACCACCGGCCAGATGGTAACCATAGTTACACATAGTGGGCATCCTATATCGGGATACCCCCAAGGCAAGACGCTAAATTCTGGATAGTGAAAATCCCATGTTTTTTGCTGTGTTTTTAATATATTTATGTAAAAGTAAATGCAAATGAGCAGCATATTTAAAAATAAAATGACCGCACCATGTAAACAATGCAGAGCTGCCAGCCACAGACTGGACATTGTGCTGGTTGCCATGGTGACAGTAAACAGTGACTGTGGAATGAGCAGTGAGATGTGATCAGCCAGTTACTGCAGGCCTGTCTCCTAATAACTACAACAAACACCAGCATCATGGCCGTATACCCAGACGGCGTAAAGAAATGGTCTCTGCCCGGCTGGCGCATAGAGCAGAGATACGCCAACAAGGTGCTGATCGGAAATTGGGTGGAAGAGCAGAAGCAGGTACTGTTACTTTAACACATCTAACACATAGTCCTTCTTATACACCGTTACTTTCTTTTTCTTATTTTCGTAACCCCACATATATAACTGTCTCAGCCTTTTGACAGCGGTGAACCAGATTAGTATTTATAATAGGAGCATCTATGCAACATCCTGTGCCCTCCTGAGTACAGATCATACCTCCCAAGTGTCCTTAATTTGGAGAGACTGTCCCTCTTTTGATTCCATGTCCCCCTGTCCCTTGTTGCTCTTGTGTCCCTGTACAAGGTGTAACATGCAGATCTGCATCAATAAATAATTCATTTGCCTATGAAAAGTGTTTCTATTGTTGAAACTGTTACAACAATGAGGCTGATTCATTACTAGCGCCAAATATCGGCAGATGAGCGTCTGTATAGCTGCGCTTAGCTAGTATACGCTGTGATCGGCGCTGTAACAGAGCACCTCAGTCGCTGTAGTAACCTGGCCGGCATTGATAGAAACATAGACATAGAAACATAGAAGGTTGACGGCAGAAGGAGACCATACGGTCCATCTAGTCTGAGTCTGAATGAGATGTACGCTCTAACACCAGTACAGCGCCACAGCGACTGAAAGGATGCGCCAGCTCATTGCGACCGACTCTCAGCGACTCACAACATATTCAACAAAATATGGCACTCTGGGTCTGGTTGCTGTGGCATAGAGCTCCAGATGCTGTGTGATTAAAGTCTGTTTCTGAACACATATCCACCAGTAACAAAGCGAAAACACATGAAATTACATTGTTGTAACATTGTGACATACTTTAATGCCAGACCTGTAATGACAATTCTGCATAAAAATATAAAAAAAATCAAAAAAGTTTTCAAAAATGACTTTTTCTAGGCCAGGAGAGGTCACAATTAAAAAAACCCTGTTTAAACAGAAGAAAAGGAATGTCCATTGAAATGTATGGCAGAGCGATAGGTAGCGACAGGTAATACCTGGTGCTCTGGAAGCTAGAGCACCGGTGCTATACGCTGAGCTGCCTGTAATGATGAATCGAACACTACATGGCGCTGTTAGTCGCTCACCAGAATCGCTTTCATAAATGTGGTTTTGCATACAGCGCCCAACGTTCACCAGACGCTGCCTGCCGCTACGAGGTGCTACCTGCCACTATCCCTTCATGAATAACGCCCAATATCTCCTATCCATTCTTGAACGAGGGGGAGTGGCTTAATTTAACAATGGTCTTTCTTCCCCACCCTGCAAAATTGGAAGGTATGCTTAAAGTGGACCAAAACTCAGGATTTGGACTATCCTGGGTTTTGGTTCTTTTCCCTGGGGCACCCTGATCGGGGGTGCCCCACCGTGTGAATACCCCCAGCGCAACTCACCTCTTTCCGGTCCTACGGCGCATGTGCAGCCACTCAGCCAATCAACACTCTCGAATCCGCTGACGTCACGGCGTCTAAGCTAGTGTCTAAGGCCAGCGGCTCTGAGCGCTCTGGCGGCCACATCGCCTCCTTCCCTCTAACGGAGCGTGCCTGTGCCGGCCATTCACACATGCCTGGTGCGGGCACACGCCCTGCTAGAGGGATAGCGGGGATGCAGCCGCAGCTCGCGAATGCGCCGTTGGTCCGGGAAGCAAGGTAAGTGGACGGGGCGACCTGGGGGGGTTTCACACAGCATCCCAATTTTGGATGCCCCGGGGGGGGGGAATCAATCAGCCCTGGAATCTTAAAGATTCCTGGGCCAATCACACTGGGTTTTGGTCCACTTTGTGGTGGTGCTGGATTGCGATTACAAACCTATATAAACTTGCTATATAGTAAGAGGAGCAGTTACTGGTACACCAATACTGACATTCCACTTTTACATGGAAGAACTACTCACCTCTAATTGCTTGTCTCCTGAGCCAACCTTTGAAGAAGAGCAGCATTAAAGTGTACTAAAAGCGGCCCTGGAGTCTCTAAGTCTCCAGGGCCTTCTGATTCCCTCCCTCAGGGCATCCAGGTTTGGGATCCCATGAAAACGAGGCCCTAGTAAAACTTACCTTCTCCCCAATCCAACAGCGCATATGTGAGCATGGCCGACTGAAACATAGAAGGTTGATGGCAGAAGGAGACCATACGGTCCATCTAGTCTGCCCTTATGTAACTATATGTTCTCTTTATCTTAGGATAGATGTGTGCTTATCCCAGGCATGTTTAAATTCAGTGACTGTTGATTTTTACCTCTTCTGGAAGTTTGTTCCAAGCATCTACTACTCTTTCTGTAAGATATTTTCTAACATTGCTGCTGATCTTTCCCCTGTTAAAATCGTCTCTTTTTGGCTAGATACAGCCCTTAGCTGAGTCGGGGAGGCCGATTCATCAATAGCGCCAGGTAGCGACAGATGAGCGACTGAAGTATGGCGCTATGAGCGCCGCTAGCGTCAGCCGCGGGCGGTAGCGATTCGCTATAGCAAGCCTCCTCAGTCGCTACCTGGCGTTGTTGGGAACAACGCCTACATTGCTGAATATGATGTTGGCCCTCAGCTTTGTAGGCGCTGTCAGTCAGTGTGACCACGCTATTCAACACAGCGCCTGCGCTTTGCTTTGCTGTGGGCTGGGAATCAAGTACCTTCAGAATAAAACACATTGCAACATGTTTCTTTACTTTTTTTAGTTTTTATTTTGTGTTGAAAAGGAAATTAAATTAAAACAGATATTAGAATGTAAATGCAAAATAAAACATAATTAAACACATAGCCACAATTTTTTTTTTTTATTTATTTTTTAAAGAAAAAGGAAATACAATTAAACCACCAATGAGAAAGAAAATGAAAATAAAAACAGAACTGAGAAAGAAAAGGAAAATAAAAACAGAACTGAGAAAGAAAAGGAAAATAGAAAAGGAAAATAAAAACAGAAATGAGAAAGAAAAGGAAAATAGAAAAGGAAAATAAAAACAGAAATGAGAAAGAAAAGGAAAATAAAAACAGAACTGAGAAAGAAAAGGAAAATAGAAAAGTAAAATAAAAACAGAAATGAGAAAGAAAAGGAAAATAGAAAAGGAAAATAAAAACAGAAATGAGAAAGAAAAGGAAAATAAAAACAGAACTGAGAAAGAAAAGGAAAATAGAAAAGGAAAATAAAAACAGAAATGAGAAAGAAAAGGAAAATAGAAAAGGAAAATAAAAACAGAAATGAGAAAGAAAAGGAAAATAAAAACAGAACTGAGAAAGAAAAGGAAAATGAAAATAGGAATTAGAATGCAAAGGAAACTTACAACAGAATTAAACACATAGCCACATGTATCTATATATTGTTGTTTTTATTTTAACACTAAAAAACAATAAAAAAAGTAACAGAAAAGAAATTGAAATTCAAAAGTCCAACAGAAATGAAAAAGCAAAGTAAAGTGCATGAAAGTTAGGAAAGTTGAAAATAGGGATCAGGGTGCATCTCTTGGTGCCTGAAAAAATAAGAAAAGTGCAGTTAGTATATATCTTTAAAGTAGTTTTGTTGTAGAAAATAAAAAAATGCATTACTTGATAACCAACATTGGCGTCTTACACCCCCCTTAGAGTGGTTTGGCTCATCTTACACCCCCCTTAGAGTGGTTTGGGTCATCTTACACCCCCCCTTAGAGTGGTTTGGGTCATCTTACACCCCCCTTAGAGTGGTTTGGGTCATCTTACAGCCCCCTTAGAGTGGTTTGGGTCATCTTACACCCCCCTTAGAGTGGTTTGGGTCATCTTACACCCCCCCTTAGAGTGGTTTGGCTCATCTTACACCCCCTTAGAGTGGTTTGGGTCATCTTACACCCCCCCTTAGAGTGGTTTAGGTCATCTTACACCCCCCCTTAGAGTGGTTTGGGTCATCTTACACCCCCCTTAGAGTGGTTTGGGTCATCTTACACCCCCCTTAGAGTGGTTTGGGTCATCTTACACCCCCCCTTAGAGTGGTTTGGGTCATCTTACACCCCCCCTTAGAGTGGTTTGGGTCATGTTACACCCCCCTTAGAGTGGTTTGGGTCATCTTACACCCCCCTTAGTGTTTTTTTGGGCTCATTTTGATGGGAGTTCAAATACATTTAGCCAGTAGTGCAGTACTTGCATTAGAGTGAAGGGTAGTTAGTTTACCGCAAAAAAGAAGTGATCATCCTTTCCCTTAGCTCATCGCCAGTCTGGGTGTCCTCACTTCTTGCTGCGGGCATGTTGGGGATTTCTGGCACCAGTGCTGTCTCCTCGGGGGCTTGAATTCGGTGGCAAATACAAATGTTGTGTAGCACACAGCAGGCAAGGATGATCTTGGAGACCTTCTGTGGGCTGTAGAGCATCTCTCCTCCTGGCCGTGCCAAACAGAGAAAGCGTGCTTTCAGCAGGCCGATGGTTCTTTCCACAATGCTTCTGGTCTTGCGATGCGCTGCATTGTAGCGTTCATGGGCAGAGGTCCGTGGGTTCCTGACCGGAGTCATGACCCACGTTCTCTGCCCATATCCCTTGTCCGCTGTAGAAAAAACACAAGGAGAGAGACAGCAATTAGTACTAGTACATGTTTTTTTTGGGGGGTTTTGTTAAATTTGGCTTACTAGGCCACATATTTGCTAAATACATTGACATGGTTAATTTATTACCCAGTAGCCAGCCAGCTGGCATTTCGTTGTTATCAAACTTCCGGCACAGGATTGTCCGCTGCAAGACGTAAGAATCGTGGCATGAGCCGGGGAACCCCGATCTCACCGCCCGCAGCCTCATGTCTGGGTCACAGACAACCATTATATTGAGCGAATGGAAATGCTTCCGGTTTCTGTAAGACAGCTCCTGTGCACGGGGAGGGCGGAAAGGGATATGTGTACCATCAACGCACCCTAGCACATTCGGGATCCCTCCCATCAGATAGAAAGCATGTTTTATTTTGGCAACTTCTTCCTCATCCTCAGGAAACTTGATGTAAATTGGGATTAAATCACAAATCGCCAGAACTACCTGGATTAGTATGCGGCTCATAGTAGCCTGGCTTATCCCGCTGAGGAGGGCGGAGGTTGCCTGGAAGGTCCCTCGTGCCAAAATATTAAGAGTGGCACACAGGCGTACTATGCCTGGAATGGATTGAGTGCGTTTGGTGGATGGCTCGATTTTGTGCTTAATCTGATCATATAGGGACTGTAGTGCAGCACGATTCAGACGGAAGCGGCTCCTGATCTGCTCGTCACTTAAGTCCCATACTGAAAGGCGGATTGCAAAGGAGCGGGGTGCCCTAAGCCTCACAACACCCCGCTCCCTTTTCCTCCTGCTCTTTCAGCATACACATACATCCATCCACCCAGACACCATACATCACCCTCTTATCCATCACACACACTCAAGATATATACAAAATAAACCAAAAAAAAAAAAAACACAAACACACCACACACACACAAACAATCACACTCCACACACACCCGCTACAATGCAGCTCACCACAAAACCAGAACTATAGTGGTCCAAACCACCAGCCTGCTGAAAACCAGCTTTCTAAGTTAGGCACAACCAAGAGGGGAGTTGCTGCACAGCCCACAAAAGGCCCCAAAATCAAGCCTCACTTGCTGTATGCTACACAATATTTGCAGATGCCACCAAAAACAAGCTCCTAAAGAAACAGCACTGATGTCAGAAATCACCCAACAAGCCACAGAGAGTGAGGACAGAAACCAGACAGAGGCTCAAATGAGCTAAGGGAAGCAAGCGAGCACCGCACCACACCACAGCCTTTGCCACAGTGTAAGAATACCAGAAGCTTGAAAATTCCTTCCATTTATACTTCTCTTTCAAAACGTACAGGTCCGCTTTGCCGCCTTTTGCGTCGCTCTGCTATTTCCGGGCGCCAATTAGCCGACCCAGGTGTGCGTAAAACGGAGTGCGCACGCGCACGCTAGTAGCGCTACTAGCGTACGTGAGCCGAAACTTGCGTGAAATGAAAGGTAAGCTGCTGTTTATTTAAATAGCCGTTAGGCTAGCCACATGTCACAAGGGGTTGAGATACATCAGTCCATTGTTGTATTTTGGTGTGTGTTGTTTGGTTAATGAGGTCTGTAATGAGTTAATTGGCTAACACACATGCTTCAGTCAGTGCAGTGGAGGTGTGGCTAGAAGGAACTGGGCTGTATGTGTGAATCAATTAAGTGGCCTGCTTTTTGATTGGCTGTTATAGCACATAAAACCTGCCCAACCCTAACAGATTGCGATGCCATTCTGTAGTCTGCATGCGTGCTTGTTGGGTGTGTATTTGTGTGTGTGTGCAGCTACAGGATGGAGCCAAATTCAGGACATCTGCCGGCCACAGCAGGCCCAAGTAGGAGTTTGGTGGGTGCTGTGCGCAGACCTCCCTTACGGAAAAGGGCCCAGCCTGAAGGTGGGGCAGCACCCCAGGCTAAGCGCCCAGGTGCCAAGAGGGAGCCTGAATTTAATTTGGCGGAGAATAATCATCTTGTGCGCCTTACACTTGCTAAATGGGAGCTGATATTTGGCTCCCAAAGCAAGTCCATAGGCAAACAAGAAAGAAGCAAACTGTGGGATGCCATTGGTGTGGAGCTTAGTAGCACTGCTCAACACCCACGTAGTGGCCCATCCTGCAGGAAACGCTTCTACACTTTGAGAGGGGCCCTTATGAAAAAGATGAATCACGATCTTGATGTGGACAGTGGGACCATCCAGGCTCCAAAGAGTACCTACAGGCCGTATGAGGAGATGCTGAAGGCCAAAATCCCACTGGCTCGGCTGCAGGGTGTGGATCCTGGGGATGACACCACAGGTTGGACTGAAGGTACATATTTTCTGCCTTTTTTCAAAAGCTACTGTTAATGTATGTGATTAGCATTTTTTCATTCTGACCAACTAACAGTAGGACCTGTGAAGTAGTACATTAGAGCTCACACATTTTTTACTTTTCTGTCTGTTGCTTTCTGCATAGGTGCACATGCTGCTGTCCGGGATGTGCCTCAGGACACCCAAACTCCTGCCCTTCCAGCAACCTCAAGGCTACCCCAGTCTGCCATTGAAGGTATTTACCCCTAATTTTGGTGCTGGTTGTTTGGGGAACAAATGGGTGTGGGAGCAGCTCAAACAATCGAGTGTTGCACTGTTGAGTATTAATAATATGGGCCTGCGGCCTAATTTAACGCCCACTGTAACACTCACAGCAACTAACTAACAAGGCCCTAACATGTGTAGATATGTTTGAAGCCAGAGATGTGTGGCCATATATCGGCATATAAATGTAGAAGCCACACTGGCCTTGATTAGTGAATATTAGTGAAAGAGCTGCTCACACACACCTTAATGCATGTAGTATTTTTGCACGCACATTAACTATGGCTCAATGTTTGCTTGATTTTTGCATAGCTCCCATGCCATTGGCCCCAGCATCTCCTCCGGATCCAAGCTACTCTTTGGATGTCGGTAAGTGCATGTGTCCACCTTGCTTTATCCACTTTTACCCAAGTGCATGTGTCTCATTCCTCTTTTTTCTTGGTAGGCCAAGTGACTGGTTCATCTTTGGACCCCACTTCCGATGTTGCAGGTCAACAGGACCCTGTTGGTGTGTATAGCAATACATAATGTATCCTTTATGCTGTTTATGTTACACTGGTTCAATTTGGTTAGTCTACTAATCTACATGTTTGCTTTGTCAACTTGAAGATGCCTCTTGGGAGTGCTTGTTGCCTCCCCAGGGTCAGTCTAATAGTTATTGGAGTGATAGCAATGTATTTTGGAGGACATATTTTTGGCCAAACATTCCCCGTAGTAGTTTGAGGAATATTTAGAGCCATTACTTGTGTTTTTTAGTTGACCCGAATATCGGAAGTGGCTGTCCAGAAAGGGCCCCTCAAGTTCAGGCTGCCAGAGATGAGGGTAAGTTGTTTTGCCTTGCTCTAGTCTGTATTTTGGCTCTACTTTTGTTGCACTTGCTTCTGGCAACTTGTGTGTCCACATGTATTTTCAAGGTCCAAGCTCGAGTGAGGGCCCTACTCCAGACATCTGGGAGATTGCGGGTATGTGTAATTTTAGCAATGTGTCTGCTCTTCTTTGCCAAAATTATTGCCTCTTAGTCCTGTAACATACATGTTAACAATCTGAGTTTAACAGATACCTTTGGTCTAGTGTGTAATTTTGCACTTTGTTGAGGTATGGCCTCGATAGCCTAGCCAGGTTACATTTGAGTTTGGGCCACTGACCTACTAACCTGACTTTCCTGTTTAGCATATGCCAACTTGCCGGACATCTCGGATGTGGAATTGCCACTCTCTGGCAGCGATACCTCGAGCCTACCTGTGCCGGAGGACACGCAGGTAACATGGCTGATGTAGACGACCTATAACCACATTGGCATGTTCGTGGGTAGTGGATGAAGCAACATGTCACATTTCCTTTCTTTGTTGTTTTTGCAGGAGGCGGAACCAGAACCCCAAGCTGGGACCTCTTCCCAAGTCCCATGTGGCCAAGCTTCCAAGGCTCAGACAAGGGTAAGTTGTATAGTGACTGTTTTGGATAATTCTTTTGAGGGGCATACCTGCATTGGTTTGGTTTGACTAAAATGTTGTTTTCTATTTTGTTAGGCTCCAACCACAGCAAGAGGAGGTGTGGCACCAACCAGTGCTGATTTTTATGAGCTAGGGGTCCGGATGCTGGAGGACTACAGTCGCCAACAGCCGCGTGATGGAACTAATGAGCGCATTGCGGCGTTGGAACAGCAGGTGCTGATGTGTCAGCAACAACATGAGGCCCAGCAGCGCCAGATCGACCTATTGATGCACAATCTGCATCAAAACCAGCAACTTGGTCGGCTGGCCAATGCAATTGACGATTCCATACACCAGCAGCAGCAAGCGATCCAGCGGCAGGACCAAACGTTGTTGTTGATACAACAGCTCATACAACAGCAGTCTATATTTTTTACTGCACTGTTGTCCCCCAACACCGCCCCTAGCAATGACTCCCAACCTCCCCGGCCACCCAGCCAAGAATATTAATTTTGTTTGTTTTGGTTTGTGTAAATATATTTGCTTAACCCACCTCTAAATTGTGTTTTTCCTAAGACCTAGCTAATAACACAGTCAGGGATGAGTATCTTGATCTAGATATGTCAATGTATTTGTAAATTTAGGCCACACATTTGAGACCCTAGCTTACTATGGTTAACACATGAAATGGCTCCAAAGGTATGGCTAAATTGACACACAAATGGCTTTTGAGACAGTTAAACTATGCTTTGCAAGGCACCACACTGTAATGATGATCATAAAAATTTTAATTAAAAAACGGGGCCAACAGGGCCAACATGGCCCAACAAAGGGCTTCAACAGGCCAGCCTTCCCCCCACCCTAACGATGCCGCCGGCGCCTCTTCTTGGCCAGCAGCATCAGCTTCAGGAGCCTGATCTCCCGCCACAGTCTGCGATGCTGGTTTTCACAAGCTGTAGAGATGTAGAAACAACAATTTATTAATAAATTGAATGTGACCTCAACAGACACAGATGTAGCAATGTAATGTCAGTGTGTCCAATTAGGTGACACTCACACTAACATTGTTGACCACTGTGCGCTTATTGGTTAACATGATATGAGTACTATTGACTGGCAGGAATGTGAACAACACATCCCAAGCATACATTTACTCTTAAAGTGTACCAACACCCACCGGTGATCGGCACCGGAATCTATCAGATTCCCGGCCCGATCATCTGTGAATGGCCGGCGCAGGCACGTGAGCGTAACAAGGGACGCGCTGGAGGCGGAGAAGGAGCCACTTTGCCGCGGCTTGTACGTTTGCTGGAGTAAAAGTGAGTTCAGGGGGTTGTCACACAGCGGTGACGATCAGGGGTGCCCCACCGTAGTGGACCAAGACCCAGGAAAGTCAAATTCCTGGTTGTTGTTCCACTTTAACTCTGGGGAAGCAAAGAAGGTATAAGTCCCAGTGTGTCCATTTTTGTGTTTAGTCACAGCCAAACCTCAGGGCCGAAGTCCTAACGAGTACACGAGTTTGCCCTATAATGTTAGAGGTCCAGACCTAATACGGCCCATTTGGTTGTGTCTAAGGCCAAAATAGTCTCAATGTGGCCAAATGAAGAATGTGAGGCAACAATCAAGCATGCAAACAGGCATGTTGGATTATTGTACAAACACATGGAATCTAGATGTGTGTGAAATTAACACATAGGTACATTTTAAATGTCTGCAGATGTGAATAGAAGACATAGGTTTCACAAGTCTTTAGGCATATGAAGTGGGATGTACTCACCATCGCAGCTGTGGCGGGGGCCCATGCTGCTGGCCGTCCCTGGAGCTGGGGTGGGGAGGAGGTTCTCTGGCTCCGTCTGCGTAGCAACATCTGTCAACAGAAAGCAAAAGACAAAAACACAATTAGTGGGCCAATGACACCTGACTATTTGACATCCATCTGGTTATTGAGTCTGAAAAATCAAAGGCTTGCATGGTTACATACAGGTTGTCCAAAATTAGCATATTTCCTGGTCCATGAATTAATGTCAATTAGTTAGGGTTGCAACATGTATCCCTAAAGATAATGTGCAAATAACATAGACAGTGCTATGTAAAGGACTCATTAGCAGTTGATTGGCTAATGTTACTAGTGGGCCACATGTTTGAGCGGGAACAACTTAACCCAAGAAAAGAAATGAGAACAACCATCATGGTGTGGGCAGAAACATAGGGGTGGTTGCTAGTTGGCTAGCACTGTAGTGGGGTTTGTGAGGTTAAGGTACCTTATCAAACCAGCTGTGACAATGGACCAGGAAACATGTGTCTGTTAAAAGTGGGCCAATACACAGGATTGCATCAAATCTGGGTTTGGGTCCGCTTTGGCAGAGCACCACAATTTGAGTGAGACAACGTACTCCGCGGCCACTGCCTTCCACACATCACTCCTCCAGTGTGTGCGCATGCGCAGCCCATTAGGAAACAGAGCACAGGCGCACACACATCTAGAGTGTCACACAGGAGGCTGGGACGGTGGCTTTGGCAACCCCCAAAGAGGTAAGGAGTTTGAGGGGTATTTTTTTGGGGGGGGGGGGCCCTGGGTGAGGGATGTGATTTTTCAGGGAACCTTCGAGAATCCAAGCACTATCAATGTTTGTGGGTCCACTTTAATGAATGTCATAACATAGGGAATGTGATGGATAACAACAAACACTTACCACGACTATGCCCGTGGAGAATGCTTCGCCAAAAGGCCATGGAGGTGCCGCCTATATGATGCCCTGCAAATTAGAGAGGAATGGCAAGGGCTAAGTACAAATTGCAAGATGAAACCTGTCACAGACTAACAATTAAAAAAAGGACACTCACCAGGGGATGAACCGCAACTTGAAGCCCAGGGAGGGCTCTGAGGAGGAGGCGGGGAGCCTCGGCTCCTCACACTCTGGTCAGAAGATCCACCAGGCAAAGGGCCACCCTCCTCCCTCTCACTCCCTGCTCCTTCAGGGAGTGTGGGCGAGTCCATTTCTACCACCCCACTTGGACTCCCCACTTGAGAGTGGCCCCTTGCCTGGTGAGAGTCCTCAGACTCAGAGTGTGAGGAGCTGAGGCTTGATCCTGCCAGCCCCCCAGCAGCACACTCCTCTGGGGCGTCATCCCCTTCCTCCCCTGGGTCCTCTAAATAGGACCCGCAGGAGGGACCCTCCCCCGATGACTCCCCCGAGTCCGCCTGCCTGGTTCGGGGGAGGAATCCCTTCCCACGTTTCCCCAGGGGAGGACGCTTATCTGTGTGGAGGGGGTGAAAGAAAATAATTAATATAAAGAGCACAAATGGACACAGCTTAGCAGATGATTCTGCAAAAAGTCAAAACAGAGCATAAGCTTTAACTTACCTGATGCGTAGGCATCATATAGGCGGTACACGCCTTCAGGGTCCCGGCGCTTGAAATCTGACCACTTCTGTTGAATGGCTCTGATGGACAGCTCGGTGTGGAAGCGCCGGGACACTGTGGCCTTCACCTCCATGGCAATGCGTTTTTTTCCTCCACGGGCATAGTCGTATTCGGCCACGCAGAAGTCCTATGAAAAATGATAAAACAAACAAAAATCAATACATGACATCAGAACAATGGCATCAACAGTTATACAGAGACCAGATCAAAGTGGACCCACACCCAGGATTATCACTATTCTAGTTGGGGAAGGTGAGGTAGGTGGGGGAGGTGGGGGAGGGGTGGTGGGGTCAGAGTCGGAGGAGGAGCTGGGGAGGCGCATAACTCGCCGTCTGGGCAGCATTGTGGAAACGCTAAGGAGGAAACAGGAACCGGAAATGACCAAAGCGACATTGGAAAAAAGTTAAAAAAAAATAAAACGCTCAGCGCACCAGCAACAAGCTATTCTCAGCTATGTGCAAGCTAAGTGGCGGAAAAACTAAAATGACGCTTGAAAACAAGCTATTGGCATAAGCGCAAGACATTTTTACCTTAAGGTGGCGTTGAAACGCAAAGGAGGATACCGGAACCGGATATGACGCTAGCAACTGTGATTCCAAATTCAAAAACAAACATGCGCGCAACAGGGACAAGCTAATATCAGCTATGTGCAAGCTAAGTGGCGGCCAAAAATTAAAATGACGCTGGAAAACAAGCTATTGGCATAAGCGCTAGACATTTTTACCTTAAGGTGGCGTTGAAACGCAAAGGAGGATACCGGAACCGGATATGACGCAAGCAACTGTGCTTCAAATTTAAAAAAAAAAGATGCGCGCAACAGGGACAAGCTAATATCAGCTATGTGCAAGCTAAGTGGCGGCAAAACATTAAAATGACGCTTGAAAACAAGCTAGGGCCCAAGGCGCCACGAATTATTAGCTTGATTTAGCAGGGGGTTCTACATACTGTAATGCATAGGTCCTTATAAAGCATACACCGTTGTGCTTAAATATACAAATCTTATTCCTTCCCAAAGTCATCACACAATCAAACTAGACAACTACATGAAAATGTGGCACACATGAGAATGCATAACGGGTTGTTATGAGCTGGTACGACTGAATGTTAATCCTGCAATATGTGGCCAGGCACGCTCACAACTACAGTGTATTCATTAACAACGACTGGGGTCGCGGGAAGTGAATTCCTTGCAAATGGCAGAAGGGCATATGTATGAACAGCACAGCGCCGCACAACGCAGCGCAGCGAGGCACAGCGACGCTCGCGCCGCCACATAGCGAATTAAAACAGCGACTGCACAAACACTGACCAACACAGATTCATCAAGGACAGGGCTGCCGAATAGCTTGGGCGCTGACAATTTCGAAGAGCGAACGTGACCGCCCAACCTGACAGGCTACAAAATAGCTTTACAAGCCCCGTTTGTGTGGAAAACAAGCGATTTTGATGCCAATGAGTTTGGGTGGAGGAGATGCAATTCCCATGTCACTCACAACATTACATTGTGAAAAATAATAAAAACTTCAAATACATATAAATAACCAGCCAGATTCATAAAACATATCAATATAAACATGTGTGGAATTTTGTACCAAAGAAAAAAAACCCCAAAACCACTAAAAACAATCATTGCAGCGTCTGCCATTGAAATGTATGGGAGAGCGGCAGGTAGCGCCAGGTAATACGTGTCGCTGTGAAGGAATTTGCAGCGGCGCTGTTCGGGCCAGCCGGCTTCATGATGAATGCCGCGCTAGCCGTCGCTCTCGCCGGCGCTAGCCTCATTTAGCTTGATAAATGCGTCATTTTGACCGCCGCCGGGCGTACTTGAGTCGGTAGTCGCCGTTAGCTGCCGCTACCTGGCGCTCGTCAGACACTACCTGGCGCTATCGCTTGATGAATAAGGGCCTAAGTCGATTTTTGACACGCACAACTGAGTGTGCTGATTGGAAGAGAGGCTGTGTATGCACTGTATGACCAGGGAAAGGTGAGTGTATTGGGCGACCTGGGGGTGTCACACAGCAGGGCATTCCAAATCAGTGTGCCCCTGGTACAATGAACAAAACCCGGGATAGTCAAAATCCCATGTTTTAGTTTACTTCAAAAGGACACTAAAGTCAACAAACTAGTTACTTTATTGCCATATTAACATTAAAGTACAGAGTCTGCTCCCGTCCCCTTCTTCTCTGCATACCCTGCTACCAGGGAAAGAAGGTGAGGAGAGCAAAATTTGGAGCCCTGCTATGGCTTCTACCCTGTGTTGCAGGAAACGGGGAGAGAGGCACATGGGACATGCATCAGGTGAGCTGCTTGCCGCCTTAATATTGCTGTTGGGTTTACAGTACTTTTCAAATGGATCAGGATTGCACATAAAAGATACAGTAAAATCTGAAATTGTGGCTTCCCGTATAATAGAGGGGCTCACTTTACACCCCTCTGTACATAACCAGCCAATCACACAGACCTTTCCTGGTAAATAATCATCTTTCATGGTCATGGCGCTATGGTGAAACGTCTTAAATTTAGTCTGACATGTCTCTTTGCTAGGGGGCATCCCAAGCGTTATACTCCTAGAAAACCCAAAAATGAAAGAAATACATAAATAAATAAATACATCAATCAATATATACATAACTGAATGAATAAATAAAACAATGGGGATCAAGCACTGGTGCATCCCCTGCATCCCGGGTCACGCCATCCGGGATGTGGCCATGAGCTCTCCATTGCAGGCAATCAAAATGTAGCGGGTGCGTGCCTGGCCAATAGCACACGCTCTGAGGAGCAAGGGGGGTTCTTGGACCTAGGGTAGGTGTGGCATGTGTGGGGTGGAGGTGCACTTACTGATTCAGCCATCGCTGGTCTTCAATCATGACACTCCTTGTGGCAAACAACAGGGTCTTTATTTGAGGGCTTCCATCCATCTCAACAGCATATCTCAGTACAGGCAATGTTACTTGGCTCCCCCACTACAATAACAGTCTTCCCCTCTTGCGCTTGGAACCTCAGAACTAAGAACACTCTAGATGGATTGGGTTCTCCCTTATATAACCTCTGAACTGTTGCCTCTACCAACTATTTAGCAATGGCTGTGCAGGTGATGTTGCCAATGCCACCTGGCTGAGTCTCTATTTACCTACTTTAAGGGGTACGCTAGACTAATTAATGTTATCTACTGTTATTCCTTAGGCAACACTGCCATCATGTGGATTCATGACGCAATTGTAACAGTCCCATATTTAACCACTATTATTAAAGTTCCTATCTCTATCAGGGCCTACCCCAAAGTGCTCTGATTGGCTGAGAGCTTGTACATGCACCCTTATACCAAGGAGAGGTGAGTTTTGTGGGGCGAACTGAGTGGTTTCACACAGCGGGGCATCCTAATTCGGGATGCCCCAGGGGGGCACGAAACAAGACCCGGGAAAGTCAAATTCCATGGTTTTGTTCCCCTTTTTAAGGCACTCATGAATGCCCTATATCAGGGGTACTCAACCACTTCTTGTAAAGGTCCATTTACAGACATCCGGTGATAGGTGAAGGTCTAGGGTAAAACAGCTTTTCTTTTTTTTGGCACTGCAGAACCTACAGCTCTGGCCCGCAGCAAACTGCTTGTAACCCCCCCGTGCAGGCCGTGTATAGGGGTGGACTGGATGGGGCAGATCTGAGGGGACAGGGATTGGATGGGCAAAACTGGGAGGACAGGAATGGATGGGGCAGAGGGATGGAACTGGATGGGGCTGAGCTGAGGGGACAGGGATGGATGAGGCTGAGCTGAGGGGACAGGGATGAATGGGGCAGAGCTGAGAGGACAGGGATGGATGAGGCTGAGCTGAGGGGACAGGGATGGATGGGGGCAGAGCTGAGGGGACAGGGATGGATGGGGGCAAAGCTGAGGGGACAGGGATGGATGAGGCTGAGCTGAGGGGACAGGGATGGATGAGGCAGAGCTGAGGGGACGGGGATGGATGGGGCAGAGCTGAGGGGACAGGGATTGATGAGGCTGAGCTGAGGGGACAGGGATGGATGGGGGCAGAGCTGAGGGGACAGGGATGGATGGGGGCAAAGCTGAGGGGACAGGGATGGATGGGGGCAGAGCTGAGGGGACAGGGATGGATGGGGGCAGAGCTAGGGGGATGAGATGGTGGGACAGGGATAGATGGTGGGACAGGGATAGATGGTGGGACAGGGATAGATGAGGCAGAACTGGGGGACAGGATTGGATAGGACAAAGAGACAGAGAAACAAAGTTTGTGTGTACCTTGCAATGCCACTTTCTGCAATGCAGTACTGTATATTGCAATGCTAGGTGCCAGGGAGCAGAGTCACTATCAGGGAGACTACATCGCACTTCATCGCCGATCATGTAAAGGAAGCAGTGCTGAGCACGGCAACACAGAAGCAACTGAGTGCAAGGCTGTCAGGGCAGGGGTCCAGAAATCTGGCGCCGAAGTCCGCATTCAGACCTCGGTCCGCCAGTTGAATACGGCTGCTCTATATGATGCAGACTCTGGGTTTTCATTAAACATAAAATCCAAGACTAAATCCAAATACTGAAAAAGAAAGTGCTGTCTTCTTTGATCCCTGTATAACTGTTTGAGAGGAAGATAAGCAGCTGGAGTGGCTGGAGTAAGAAGGGGATCAGGAGTGAGGGTCCTTCACACTATAGGCTCGATTCAGAGAGACACAAAAAAACTTCAGTTTTCGTGCCGATCTGTTTTTTTTTGTGAAATGTTTCCGTTCTCGTATGAGCGTACAAGCGATTCTATGCATGCATTGAAAACCTTGTGTAAAGTTTCCGTCCGTTCGTACGGCAGATTACGAATTACGAGGATGTCATTTTCCATCCAGACTTTTCCGTTTCATTTCCACATGTTACAACGTAGGCTTTCGTCTTTGCCCTTTTCCCATCGTATCCTCCAACGAATCCTTTATGTTTCCCGATAGATTCTGTTCCCATTTTACAAAAAATAATCGTCCAGACGGAAATCCTTACCATCTTGCGCCTGCGCACTACAAACTTAACTCATTAATTTGCTCGCCTACATATTTGCCACCCTCACTTCTACTACAATGTTTAGCTAAATCACTTAGCACTATCCTCCATCTTCCCTTTTGGACCCTTAAAGCTCTTAGGTTCTTCTTCCATTTTAGCCCCCTAAAACTTACCCAAATCACTTCTCGGTCATGTGAATATTCATCTTTAAATATTTCTGGGCCCATTAGTTTTGTGTTAATGTATTTTGTAAATGAAATGACAGTGTAACATTTTTTTTTGGGATGCCATCATAAAATATAAAATGTATCAAAATTTTGAAAATTTTACATTTTTACAACTATAAAAAACAAAATACATAGCAATGGCAGGCCACAGAACATTATTCTTCATCTGTGGTCCCCAACGGGTTGCGCAGCTCCTGCATCTCGCCCACCAACTGAAGGACCCTGACACTCAGTTGTGCGACTCTGGCACGTGTGGTCCCTGTTAAAAAACGTAAATTAAAATATTGGTATAACCTTGTTGGGGTCATACTGCAGTGCCCCCCCCCCCCCCCCCGTATGGTCCAAACACCTAAATCTGGACTTCAAAAGCCAGAGGGCCCTCGCCACCACAGCCCGGGTTTTGCATAGTGCCCGATTAGAGAACCCCTGGCCCGCATTCTGCAGGCAAAGAACGGGCATCAGGAGCAAGGGCGAGTTCCTGCAACCAAATATAAAATAATTACACAAAGCAAAGGTAACCAACTAAAACAATAACTCCTACAACAAATTAAGATTCAAGTTCAGCAATCCAAATATAATTCACAAACGACGAAGTCTAAAAAAATCTAGCAATTATATGGATGTGTGGAAAAATAAATGTTTACATGCTAAGGACTAATTTAGGTCAGCATTAAAATGCATCTATAAGGCATACATGAAATGTATTGATTCATTTATGGCCTCAGCCATGCTGATACATGCAATGCCTTGGTGCTAAAGGCGCGCAGACTCCTCCACATAGCCGCAAAACATGTTCAACAATAGCAATCCGAGCCCTCAAAGGTGCCGTAAGTGGATCGGAAATGAAACGGATTTATAGGGTGGTGACCCGTCAGAAATCAGCTCTCTGAATCAGACGGGAACCCATCCCAACAACAGAAGTTTTCTGAACGAACGAAAAATTTCAGATTTGTTGAGAAAAAGCTCCCGAAATGACGTTAAACTTCCGATTTCCTTTGGATTATCGAAAGAACATATACGTCTATGTTCGAACGTTCGTGCGAGTCGAAAATGCCCCAAAAAAAAGGAAAAAATGACAAACACCCAACAAAACTTTAGTTTTCAAATACGAAAATAATGACATTTGGGATTTTGAATCGACCCTTATGTTCAATATGCACTGGATAATACATGTAATGTTTTCACATTTTCAAATAAATCTACTGCAAACCAGTCATCACCTAATCGCCCACATCTAGCGCCTAATAAATGCGCCAAATCAGCCAATTTTACTGACCACGTCCCCCTCACCCTGTTCTTCTACTACTACTGTGTCCTCTATGCATTGTCCGGCACTGTTTCCGGACAGAACAAACATACCACTATCCACATTGGTGCGCGTTCCCCCATTTGTCACGTTTACAGCATGCTGGAATTTCTAAGACAGGGCAATAGAGATATAAAAGTATCTTCTCCAATTGAAATGGTAGTGCCTTTCCCATATTAGGAGCTCCTTGGTCTCACCCTTAACCCTCCTAGAAACTAAGCAATAACCGCATTGAATCCAGGGGAAGCAGTAGTGTAGATGGGAGATACATTTATGTATGGGCACTTGGTGGAGCATGCTGTGGTACAGCTTTGTATAGCCACAGAGTTTCTTTACTGGTTGTTAAAGCCTACAGCAATCGCCAGGGGATCTATAAGATTCTCGGGCCGCTCAATACCCTCCCCCCGGGGTATCCAAAATCGGGATGCCCGGCTGTGTGAAACCCCCCAGGTCACCCATACACTTACCTTTTTTCCCAGTCCAACTGCGCATGTGGAAGCCGCATTCCCGCTATCCCTCTAGCAGGGCACATGCCCGCACCAGGCGAGTTGGTTTCAGTGACCTGGGGGGTGTCCTGGGGAAAGTACCAAAACCCATGAAAGTCAAAATCCTGAGAGGCAGAGGCACCGCCGGAAGCCAAAGCGGGGACAGGGGGCACGAGACTCATGTAAGTATACTTTTTTCACATTTTTTTTTTTACATTTGCCCAATAAGACACACTGATGTTTCCCCCCCCCCCCCCCCCCCCCCCCCCCATTTTTGGGGACAAAATAGTGCGTCTTACACTTACTAGACCTACTAGATTCTACAGTATTTCTTCTCAACTTTTGGTACTTTGAGTCTATCCCACATCACTCTTTATTTTCTTTGTACAATATTCTTCTATAGTTCAAGAGAAGTCATCACCCAACATCCAGCAGCTGCTATGAAATCGACTTTGTGCGCTTTCTGGACAGTAAACCTGACAGAATACAGAGAAGAAATCACTTGAAAAGGATGGAGGTAAATCAACTGCTGCAAAGTATCGCTCCCTCTCCAATAATAAAATAGTTAGGACAGCAGGCAGCTACAAACAGATTTAGATAAATTGGAAGCATGGGCGGTAAAATGGCAAATGAAGTTTAACACAGATACATTTCAAGTTATGCACATAGGAAGGAGAATCTGTGTCATGATTACACACTAAATAAAGAATCACTTGGTAAAACAACAATGGAAAAGTTTAGTTAACCATAAACTGTAGTAATCAATGTCAGGCAGCAGCTGCCAAGGCAAACAGGATCATGGGGTGCATCAAGAGGGACATAGGTGCCCATGACCAGAGCATCATTTTACCCCTATACAAGTCACGGGTTAGACCCCATATGGAATATTGTGTACAGTTCTGGGCAACTGTGCATAAGAAAGACATATCTGAACTTGAGTGTGTTCAAAGGCGAGCCACTATATTATTATATGGCATGATGGAACTAAAGTACCCTGAAAGATTGTAAAAGTTAGGTTTATTTAGTTTGGAAAAGAGACGCCTGAGGGGTGATCTAATAACCATTTATAAATATATCCGAGTCAATACAAAGTGGTGTCCCACAATCTATACCCCGAGTTTAACAATAACTTGAGGGCATTGAAAAGTGATTCCTCCACCAACTTAGGAGGGGATTCTTCTCAGTAGGAGCAGAAAGACTATGGAACACTCTGCCAGAGGAGATAGTTATAAAAAATACACTAAAAGAGTTCAAAAGTGGCCTGGATGCCTTCTCTGCTTCTAATAACATTTCCAGCTATGGCTACAAAACCACTGAAGATCTTCGTTTTTATACAGGCTTAATGTCTTTATTCAGCCTTACATACTATATTACTATGTTAGTACACTAAGGGTTAAATGTGTATTGGTTTACCTGCTGCCAACAAGTCCTGCAGATTGCTTGATGGCCATATTTACTTCTGGCACCTACAATACTTTTTCCTATGTCAGTATGACTTGAACCTTATTGGAAAAAAACCTTTCTAGTACTGTCTTTAAAGTGGACCAACACCCAGGATTTTCACTATCCTGGGTGTTGGTCCACTTCCGCGGGGCACCCCGATCGGGGGTGCCCCGCTGTGTGAAACCCCCCAGAAAGCCCCAAAAACTCACCTGACCCCGCTCCCACGTGACTCGCTCCACCAATCAAGCGAGGTCCGTCAACGGACAAGGTGAGAGCGCCCGCCGCCGCCTCTCGCGTGTCCCTCTTACAGGGTGCGCGCACTGCTAGAGGGATGCGTGAGAGGCGGTGGCGGCACGCGCATGTGCCGTTGGAATGAGGAACAGGTGAATTTGCGGGCGTCCTGGGGGGTTTCACACAGCGGCAGGGAGCTGATCGGCCCGGGAATCTTATAGATTCCCGGGCCGATCAGTGGTGGGTGTTGGTCCACTTTAAGAAAAACAGCACAGCCACTTACTTTCTTTACACATATGATAGAGAACCATCACATAACGTACGTAAGTAAGTAAGTCATATGAAAGGACATAAACAAGGCTGCTGAATGAAATGCAAACAGTATACAGTAGGTGTTCACAACAGTGGGCCAACAATTGAAAACGTACCAAACATTGGAAAAGACTTTTGGTTCATATAAAAAAGGTCCCTGGGGCAGAGGTGTAGCTAGGGGGGAGCAGGGGGGCATGTGCATTGGGTGCAGCCAGTCAGGGTCCAAGGAGCCTGATCCAGGGGAAAATGTATAAGGTGGGACACATAGGGAATGTTGCAAGTGCATAAGGTACTTTGGGGGGGGGAGCTGGAATCTGGAATTAGTGGGTGGGGCTAGGGGCACCCAGCAAGCTAGGGGATAGCAAGAATTCTTTGGGGGGGGGGGGGGGGGTCATAGCAATTAAATTGGACCACAACCCTATTCGGACGGCCCTGGAATCTTATTTTTCAGCGATCCCATGGCTGCATGTGAGACATCTTGTGGCTTATGTGCACTACAGCATCAAGATATTTAGATAGGCGGGAACACCTGTAAGACCGCAGTGAAACTGGGGATGCGTCCCCTCCCTGGGAATGCATCCCTTATGTCAGACATTAATATGTACAACATAATATAATATGCATGAGAGCCCACACATGCACCAAGGGATCGATGAGTATAACAGTGAGCCCAGGGGGATTTAACACAGCGGGGCATCCCAAATTCGGGCTCCCCTGGGGAAGTGGACAAAACCCCAGGATGTTCGAAATCCCAAATTTTGGTTTACTGCAGTACAGAATGAACACAGACAGGACAGCAGCAGAGACTCTACATGACATAAAAAGAGAGACAGAGAAAGCAAGAATGCCACTGCCAAGCAGAGCAGGTTGCCAGATGCTGCATTTGACCACTGCTGACTCAGACTTTAGGTAGTGGTCCCTACTGCAGAGCATCCTGGGGACCTGCTTCACCTCTATGCACGTCTTCCTCTCACTTATGGCTTGCTACATATATTAAAGCGAACCAGTCGCCAGAATTCTGACTATCCTGGGGATTGGTCCTTGTCCCTGGGGCATCCAGATTTGGGATGCCCCACTGGATGAAATCCCTCTGTTCGCTCGCTCAACTCACCTTTCCACCGTTACCACGGTGGATGTGCAGACACTAGTCCAAACAGCGCTTTATGTCATATACAGTAATGCACGGCATAAAGTCGTTGTTTTGGACTGAGTGTTGTCATAGGAAGCGGGGGTATCCGCATCTCTGTTTTTCCTACAGAGTGAGCGCTCCCCAGTGCCTGACCTATCTGAATGGCTGGGCGTGGGAGTGCGTACAGCTGCAGGGATGCTGGCATGGCCCGAGATCATTACAAGGGACCAGTGGAAAGGTAAGGGGCTTGTGGGTCACTGCAGGGGGATCACACAGTGAGGGATCACAAATCCGGATGCCCCAGGGGCACCTAATCAGCTGGCCCTGGAGTCTTTTAGACTCTAGGGCCAGCGTGGGCAGTGTTTGGTCCAATTTGAAATACATCTATTTCGTCTCTCTTTTGATTTTTCAGGGGTTACCAACCCAGCATTTAATTTCTCATCATGGAGAATCTGGTTTCAGGCATTTGGTATCTCTGTATGATGACCATTATGTAAGACATGGGAACGCAAAGCTGCCACCTCTACGCAGCTGGGATGGAAACAGTTTAGCCTGGACTCCAGAGAGATCTGACTTTCCTGTTACAGGTGAGTGTTACCTGGACATCTGCAGTGGTGTGAATTCATTATTCCTCTAGATGTCACACTGCCGTCATCTCTAGAACCCAACATAAATTGATGGCTTCCACCTTTCTGGCAGCCAAGCAAACTAGAACTAAGGCTTGGAAAAAGACAGGAGTGTTGTTCCAGGAGGTATGTGAAAAAATTGCAAAGTATACGGGGAGGCCGATTCATTAATAGCGCCAGGTAGCGACAGATGAACGACTGTAGCGTGATTTTTTCAGCGCCAGCCAGTATTCGCTGTGCTTGGCCGGCAGTCGCTGTGCGGTAATGTTGAATACGGGCTGGGGGGTCGCTGTTTCACAGGTCCAGCGTTGTAAGTGAGCGCCTGACAACGAATGGCCAGAGCGAACGGCTAGCTTCATATTCATCAACAAATCACGCTCCGAATGTGCTGTCGCTGTCCATTCCTTGTTTAAACCCCAGAGCGCTTGCGGCGATGTGTATTAACTAGTTTTTAACCCCTAAACAACCATATTTTTTGAATGTAACATTATACATGTTTTTAGAATCATTTTGTAATATGAATACATTAATCTCAGACCTGTTAGATCAATTCTGCACATATTTATTTTAATTTTTTTTTTTGACTTAAAAATAAATCCTAACATTGCAGAAGTGGTCTCCGATTTTTTGACATTAAAAAAAAAAAAAAAAAAAAAAAAAATTAATACCAATTAATTATGAATAATTATAGATTGCTCCATTGAAATGCATTGGACATCGCCAGGGAGCGACAGCTCATACCTGGCGCTGTGAGGGAATTTGCAGCGGCGCTGTTCGGTCCAGGCGGCTTCATGATGAATGCCGCGCTAGCCGTCGCTCTCGCCGGCGCTAGCCTCATTTTGCTTGATAAATGCGTCATTGTGACCGCCGCCGGGCGTACTTGAGTCGGTAGTCGCCGTTAGCTGCCGCTACCTGGCGCTCGTCAGACACTACCTGGCGCTATCGCTTGATGAATGAGGGCCTAAGACACAATTACAGAATTCCTGAAAAGATGACACCCCTGGTACTAATATGCCTTTGAGTTTGGGCCCCTCAGTCTTTTGAGCTGGCTATAACCCCTTGAAGTGAGTTGTCCCCAGATTAGGCAATAGCCACCTTATCCATTATAGGTTCATTCATAGGAAAACCCCCCAGTTTCCTCCCTTTTTTAAAATGTCTTCTTTTTTCTGTTTTCTGTTTTTCTTCCTTCTCTGTCTCATTGGTTGTCCTGTGTTACCATTCCACTCTGGCCAAGTATATTTTGTTGTAAAACCATTTGGCAAAATTGTATTTTGCCATATTTTTGTACCAGGCCTGTTTCTTTAGTTTATCTTTTGTAAAAAAAAAACATGTACAAATTCAAATAGAGATATTGGCCTCGATTCAATAAAGGTAGAAAAAAATGCTCATCGTAGTAAAAGATTCAATTCATGAGAAAAAAGCCTGAGAATGTCAGTTACTGAATCACCGGCTAAGAAAACAATGAATGTCAATGGCACTTTTTTACTACTAAGAAAAGTAGAGAACTGTTTACTCCTTTCTACACTGTAGTAAAAGCTGCCATTGACTTTGGGCCTTATTTAACAAGGGATAGCGCCAGGTAGCGAATGGTGAGCGAACGGTAATGACGGTCACCGCCACGAGAACGCCGGCTCCCCACCGCAATCACACATTTATCAAGCCGATCCTGCTTAGCGACTGACAGAGCGCCAGATAGCGAAGCATTCATCATTATTCCAGCCTCACCCCACAGCGCCAGCGAGCGACCTTGAACAGCGACAGGTATGACCTCTCGCTACCTGGCGCTCTCCAATGCATTTCAATGGAGCAATCTTTAAATATTCATAATTAATTGATATTAATGTTTTTTTTTTTTAAATGTCAAAAATTCTGTGACCACTTCTGCCATGTTAGATTTTTTTTTTAAGGTTAAAAAAAAATAAAAAAATTTTTGAGCGTGATTCGTTAATGAATATGCTGGGAGCCGTTCGCTATGGCCATTCGCTGTCATGCGCTCCCATACAGCGCAGAACCTGTCAAACAGCGACTCCTAACCCCGTATTCCACATTACCGCACACCGACTGAGTCACTGTCAACAACCGAACAACGGCCAAGCACAGCGAATACTAGCGGGCGCTGTGAAAATACCGCTACTGCCGCTCATCTGTCGCTACCTGGCACTATTAATAAATCGGCCTCTTTGTCTTTTTATGTGATATTCTCAGGTTTTTTTTCTCATGAATTGAATTTCTTACTACCATGAGAATTTTTTTCTACCTTTATTGAATCGAGGCCATTGAAACCAATTATGAACATGCTTCTAGGTAAACAAATATAAAGGTACATTAATTACTTTTATGTTGCTACCTATTGACTCTGCCCCCCCTTTAAAACAGCAGGGTATAGCTGTGAGTGTCAACATCTCAAATGCATCTGGGGGTTGGGGAAGGCAGGGCCTGGCTGTCAATCCTATACCTCATCTCTAGGTCTCCTCCATGCCTAGTTGCAGTGTAACGGGGCTCTCTTGACCAGCGAATAATTGGTTATCAGTGGGAAGGTGGTACACAGTGATTTTGTGCTCTGCTATGTTAAGGTTTTCATTCACTTGTACAAGGGTCCACTTCCAGATGTGTACTGGGGCCAAAAATTCAGAATCAGGAGTTTTCTGGCCACAGTCAGCCTTTTTAATATCTTATGATCTGTTGTACCCAACCACCAAAATGGCTCCCAGCCTCTCTTCATCAACTGAGGCTATAGCATTGTGGAGACAGATCATGGGTTAATCCTGAAGCATTATGACAGAAGGTTTAGTATTCAGTATTTAGTTTGACTGATATCTAATTTATGCACAAATGAACCAACTCCCTACATCCCAACCTCACGGTTATGTATCTAGTTGGGAAAGAAACCTTGGGTCTACCAAAGTGGAAAAAGTAGAGTAGTACATAATGGGGAAAATTCTGCTCCACTATATTGACTTGTTCTATTAATGTTGTTACATTGGTGGCAGCATACAAAGTGTTGTTTCAATGGTACTTGGTAGTGGCCCGGAAAGCACACGCAGTCCCAAGCTATCCCAGGGGATGCTTAAAGTGGACAAAGGGGGGTGGGAGCAGCTCAATCACTATTTATACAAAATTATCAACATTGTTATTCAGGGCCTGGAAACTAATTTACCGCCCAGTTTAACCCTCTCATCAACTAAATATCAAGCAACAAACATGTCTAGCTATGTGGAAAGACAGAGATTTGGTTGCATATATCTGCAGATACATGTGGAAGCCACACTGCCCCGGCAAGGCACTCTGTGTTTAGTGTGGTCCCTACTCTTAATTCTGAGTCCCCAAAGTTGGGACATGCAATGCAGACAAATATCTGAGAGCTACTCACCTGGGAAGCAGCCAGCCTCCCTTTAGAACACTTCACAGGAAGAAATCCTGCTTAAAGTGGACTAAAACCCAGGATTTTGACTATACTGGGTTCTGGTTCTTTCCCCTAGGACACCCCGATGGGGGGTGCCCCGCTGTGAGAATCCCCCCAGATCGCTGAGCTCAACTTGTCTCTTGCCGATCGTGGTGGGTTTTAGTCCACTTTAAGGGGATGTAGCATTGATGGTGACGTGCATTTTGTCTGGGTTGCCCAATTTTGATATAATTATGGACTAGGTTTGTTTAATTTGCTCCTGCCAATCTTTGGATTTTTCATTAGCAAAAGCCCCTGGACAGCACTGCTGCTTCCTGAAGCCCCAGCTGTCGACGTTTTGATAAAGGAAAGAATGCAGATGGGATCTTGGGAGCTGTACAGTCACTTTCTGCTGCTGCATACTTTAGGTTAAGCTGCTTGGTGGACTGCTCAGCCCATCAACCAGCGTTTCTGGGCTTTTCTGGGTTTGGGCCAAATTCGAACACAAACTTCAGTCAGTTTGCGGTTCGGGTACGCCCAACACTAGTTGTAAGTGAATTAATTATTAAATATTAAGGATATCATGCAGCTTCATGTTAATGTTTTTATGAGTATTGGGCAAAGTAAAAAAAAAAAGAAACACAGGCTGCTTTGGGGCACTGGGCTGTGGATAAAAGGTGATGACATAAACTTCCTTTTTGGGTATAGGATCATTTTAACATATGGGTTGAGGATCACTTTAATGATTCCTAGCAAAAATTGTGGGCCTACACGTTAAAGTGGACCGTCACCCATGGGTGATCGGCCCGGGAATCTATAAGATTCCCGGGCCGATCACCCCCCTCACCGCGGGACATCCGAGATCGGGATGTCCCGCGGTGAGGGACCCCCCCCCCAAAACCCCAAAAGAACTCACCTGATCGGCGGCGGCAGCGCCCGCCGCTGCCTCCCGCGCACTCCTCTAGCCGTGCGCGCACTGTCAGAGGGGCGCGCGGGAGGCGGCGGCGGACGCGCTGCCTTGTCCGCCGCTTGTCCGTGGGAGCGTGGTGAGGTGAGTTTGGGGGTTTCTGGGGGGTTTTACACAGCGGGGCACCCCTAATCGGGGTGCCCCCCTGAAGTGGACCAAAACCCAGGATAGTCAAAATCCTGGGTGTTGGTCCACTTTAACCTACATTCTGAAATCTAACAACAGGATTGCAGCTTTATTAGAAATTGAGGCTCACGGGGTGGCACATGTATTCATCTCTTTTCTATCCTTACAACTTTCTTCTATGTCATCCCTCTATCTTTGTCTTGACGTCTGCTATATGAAGTTTCTGTACAATATTAACTGTTCTGACATACCTCTCCTATTTCAAGTGGACCAAGACCCATGACCATCAGCCCGGGGATCGATCAATTCTCTCCCCCGGGGCATACAAAATTGGGATGCCCCCAGGTCGCCACATACCTGTACATTCTTTCCCGGTCCAACGGTGCATGCGCGAGCCACGGACGCATCCCCGCTATCCCTCCAGCAGGGCGGGTGCCCTCGCCAGGCATTTGTAAATGGCTGTCAGGGATCCGAGGGCGCTGATTGGACGAGGGGCCGTGCATGCACAGTAGGACCGGGAAGAGGTCCCCCGGGGCAGGGACCAAAACCCAGTACTTTTTCACCCTCAGAAGTGGCATGGGAGCCATGTGGACGGGTGTCCCCTAGACTGCCTCAACTCCTTATTAACCGCCTGTTCCCTGTCTGTGAAATGGTCTGGTAATCTATTTAATTGATACTTTTCGGCACTTGCACTTTTTGATTCTGTGATTATTGTTCACATTTACCCTTCTGGGGCTGTGTCCTGTGCAATATATTTGGGTTATTTGTATATATTAATTTATTCATTTATCATAGAATTAATTTTGTTAATGTTAATATTTTTATTGTCACTCTATATAGTATGTTATGAATAGCTTCGGGGTACTGGCCAATGTCACCAGTCGGTCACTTTAGGACAATATTATTAATGAATCAATTTTACACTAATTCATTGTTAGTTAGTTTATCAATTTGCACTTAGGCACTTTACACACCACTTTTTGGCAAGTTGGTTATTTGGTTTATATTTTATGTATTAATCTATTATCAGCTCTTGCTGCTTTTTTAACATTGGGGTTATGTGTGCACTTTAGGGTTATTTAGGGTTAGTGTTTTGTGCCAGCACAAATTTATAGAAGCTTATTGACCGATTCAGATCAGGGGCAGGCAGGAATTTACTTGAACAGACTTTTGCTTAGATCCTTGTTAGGATCAGCTTATAGATATTTTTGACTGAAGGGAGATTTTTGCAGTTGTTTTTATCATGTGATGTGTTTCATGTTTTGTGTATTTTAATGTATTTTTGTGAGTGCTATTATGTTTCAACAAAATAAAATTTACTAATTTTACATGTGATTGGTGCTCCTTATTGTGAGGAAGGTGTGGCAGAGGTCCACGTCCACTCCGTGATGTTTTTGCTAGGCTTATAGAGTGAGCACGGGGAGGCCGATTCATTAATAGCGCCAGGTAGCGACAGATGAGCGACTGTAGCGTGATTATTTCAGCGCCAGCCAGTATTCGCTGTGCTTGGCCGGCATTAGCTTGATGACAGCGACTCAGTCGGTGTGCGGTAATGTTGAATACGGGCTGGGGGGTCGCTGTTTCACAGGTCCAGCGTTGTATGTGAGTGCCTGACAACGAATGGCCAGAGCGAACGGCTAGCTTCATATTCATCAACAAATCACGCTCCGAATGTGCTGTCGCTGTCCATTCCTTGTTTAAACCCCAGAGCGCTTGCGGCGATGTGTATTAACTAGTTTTTAACCCCTAAACAACCATATTTTTTGAATGTAACATTATACATGTATTTAGAATCATTTTGTAATATGAATACATTAATCTCAGACCTGTTAGATCAATTCTGCACATATTTTTTTTATTTTTTTTTTTTACTTAAAAATAAATCCTAACATTGCAGAAGTGGTCTCCGATTTTTTGACATTTAAAAAAAAAAATAAATAAATAATACCAATTAATTATGAATAATTATAGATTGCTCCATTGAAATGCATTGGACATCGCCAGGGAGCGACAGCTCATACGTGGCGCTGTGAGGGAATTTGCAGCGGCGCTGTTCGGTCCAGGCGGCTTCATGATGAATGCCGCGCTAGCCGTCGCTCTCGCCGGCGCTAGCCTCATTTTGCTTGATAAATGCGTCATTGTGACCGCCGCCGGGCGTACTTGAGTCGGTAGTCGCCGTTAGCTGCCGCTACCTGGCGCTCGTCAGACACTACCTGGCGCTATCGCTTGATGAATAAGGGCAATAGACTAGTATAATAGGTGGTGCACCCAATTTAGTCTGTAAACATCTAATCAGATATTCTCTTATTTCCTCCTCATGAGAACACTTTTGTTTTTACAGAACCACCGACTAACTTCGGCCTCTTGGAAACAAAGCAAAAACTTTGGAGAAATCAGACTTCTGAAGAGCTGAGAAGTGTCTATTCAGCATCCTTTAGACATCCACCACCCTCTGCTCTCAAGACTACCCGGTATGGTGTAGCTCCTCGTCTCCTGTCTAGCACCCTGAACAGAAGCAACAATATCAATAAAGCTTTAGACTTCAAATGCCAAGCCTATCTCCAAGTACCTGACCACCCTGGAGCAAATGTCACCAGCAGCAAAACATTAATAGAATCAGCATCTTAATCTTTGCCCTTGGCCTTCCCTTATATTTCATAACAACTTATATAAGACAAATAAAACTTTATAGAGAACCATTTACTGTAGGTTTGACTATTTGTTGTCTCATAGTTAATGTAAGAAGGAGCTATTGATATTTATTCATTAACTTACTGTAAAACCCCTGCCAGGAAGCTCTGATGGCAGGGGGGCTTCAAAGAAATCCCATAGACACCCCGGTTCCAGTATGATACACGGAATTATGAAGCCACAATGCACATTGATCATGAACCTATCACATATTTGGAATCTGCAATTGTTAACTCATAAATTATTCTTATATCATTCCAAGATGTGTAGGTATCGATATTCAGACAACTCAGTTTAGAAGTAATGTCAGACAGCGGGTCTCAACTGGGTTAGTTGGCACCAGATGGGATCTCCAGGACCTTCCACCAAAAAATGATGACACATATTAGTTTTTAGGAGTTTTAGCTGGGAGCTGTCAGGAGGGAGGAGATCATGGTCCATCCCTAGCGGGAGGGAGGAGCGTCCAACCTGTGAATAAAGGTCAGAAAGCTCAGGCCCCCATCTGTCAAGGGGAGATCACAAGTTCTTCTGCTGAATGAACTAAGAATTTGCAGGTTGCCCTGCATCACTACACATCATCTAACTTCAATAAGCTAAGCTATATATATTTATTTGCTAATCTTTACTGTAACTTACCCACTAACTGACTTTCTGACACTTATTCATTGTATGTATATAGTTTGTCCAGTGTGCTCTTAAAGCGATTAAATATACAACTTATTATTGGGCTGCTCTATTATCTTGATCCACAAATCCATTTTTTCGTGTTTCTCTTTTATACACCTTACCGGACTGACTTCTGGTCTGCTATCAGGCCACTAAAGAAGTGGGGTGCATGTGCAGGCTGCATTGAGGCTCACCTCCTTCTGAGCCATTTCCGAATGGTCGGCATGGGTATGCAGCTAGTAAAAGCTAAATGGAGCTCGATCTGCTCATTGGCTGGTAGTCTGCACATGCACCGTGGAATCCCCAAAAAGGTGAAATTTTTAAGACACACATCAGCAATACCAATTCAGGATGCACTGTTGGAGATCAACAATACCTGGGATATGTTATAGCAGTATCATTCTCCTGTGACCTGTCAGAGGTTTCTCGTAACGTGGTGGGGCGGAAGTGGGTGTGGTATGGTTGGGGGTCATGTTTTTACCGGGTAAGTCTCTACAGACTGTCCCAAGCATCACCATTAGGCCATAGTGACCCATCTGCTGGTTTGACCCCTGGGACACTATGGAACAAAATCCACAGTGGCTGGTGGCATACCGAATCAGGATTCCCGGCTGTGTGAGACCCCCCCCCCTCCCACGGGACCCGCAGAACTCACCTACTTTCTGGCACCCTCGGTAATGTAAACATCTGGCTGGCCTGTGATCGGAGAAGAGTCAGGTGCTAGGAGCAGCCAGGGACACCCAGAGGGATCCCACTCAGCACAAAGCAAACAGGCCAGGGACACCATTATTGAAGGGGGGGGCTTGTCATGGAGGTATATAAAGCCCCCTAACAGGAGGCAGTAGGGGGCCCACAGAGCCTGAATGTGAGTAAGCAGCCCAGAGACAAGCTTCCATATTCCCCTCATGACTGGCTCACCTCAGAGCAGCACATTCCCATCAGGGAAAGGCGCGCCTTTTATCTGCTACATTTCCCCTGCTACAGTTCCAAGTGAGCATGTGCAGAAGCAGGGCAGCAACATAATAGAATGTTGCCACCTAAAGGAAAGCAGTGGTACTGCAGGCTAAAGCATGAATACAGCTCCCAGGCAGCAGAACCTTTTTCACATTCTCTCTTTTCGTGACTTTTCACATTGCTTCCATCTTTCTCTCTCTTCCACATGCCCTCATTTCCATACCCCCTACCTTTCTAAATGTTGCACATTACCTCTATTTTTGTTCTATTTTCCACATCTCCCACTTTTTCTAAATCCCCTCATTCCTCCCTTTTTTCTATATTTACTCTATGACTGTCTTTTTTTTATATCCCACCTTTTTTTATTTTTCGCATTCCTTTTGTCTTTATCTCTTTTCAATTCTTACTCTATCTCTCTATAGGTGAGAAAAGAGTACAGAGGAGAATATATGTGTGTGGCTACATTGTGGGACCTGATCTCTAACCTGTGTTAGACACAGCACCGGCTGCTACTGGGAAGAAAATTTCTTTTTGGAAGTATAAACAAGGCAAAGAGTAGTGGTGCCCCCCTGAATGTATTTGCCTGTCATGCTGCCAACTGGTGGTCTATAGTTCTGCCCATTTTCAACTCTTCAACAAAAATTAGCACACTGTTCTGAAGCCTGAGCCATCACAGCCTTTTACCTTGTGCCTTCCACCCTCCGCTGATCCCCAATTAGCACATGAATAACTTTGGATAAATAGAATTTCAATCGACGTCGCACCTACTTAGCGTTTCTATTACCACCACGCCTAATTAGCCTTTCAATCACCTCCACACCTAATAAGCATTTGAATCACTCGTGTCTGCCTGTGTTGTGACACAATCACAGCTGTGGAACATGACAAAAGAGCCTACCCTATTGATCAACAGATTGTGGACACTGTGGGTTCAAATGAATGTTGGTATATATAAACTGATTCTATCAAATCAGCAACAGGGGGAGAGGGAGGAGCACAGCCATGGAGTTTGAAGTATAATATCAGGCTCTTACAGAGCCCACCTATTCTTTTGATTATTATTGGCATCACAGCTCCAAGGGCCATGCCCACTTTCTTCACAATATAAATCAAGGTGAAACTGTAAACCTTGATATCTTATCTTCTTCAGTTAAAAAAACGGAAACTTTAGGACAGCGCCAAATGTAACCCAACATGATGGTCTAACAATTGCATTTGCCTGCTGCATCACTTTAAAGTGGACCAACACCCAGGATTTTGACTATCCTGGGTATTGGTCCACTTCCGCAGGGCACCCCGATCGTGGGTGCCCCGCTGTGTGAAACCCCCAAGAAAGCCCCGAAAACTCACCTGACCCCGCTCCCACGTGACTCGCTCGTCCAATCGCCGCCGACGGACAAGGAGTGGCAGCGACGGACAAGCTGAGCTGATTCACAAACGGCCGGCGCGGGTGCGCGCCCTGCTAGAGGGACGCACTGGAGGCGGTGGCGGCCCGCGCATGCGCCGCTGGAAGGAGGATCAGGTAGGATTTTCGGGGATCTGGGGTGCCCCGCAGTCAGGGGGCTGATCAGGGGAGGGTGTTGGTCCACTTTAAAGACGGTGAATTTGTTTACTCTAAAATGCACTATTTGAATAAAATATAAAATACATTAAATACATAGGTAGTTTATTTAAAGAAGCATTCTTCAATAAAAAAAATGTTTGTCAATGAGCACGATATACATATATATAATGAGCAGGTAAAGGGGTCTGTTTCTGTCTTTTTTTCTACATTTCTACATTGGGTACAAATGGAGCTCTAACCTAAAGATGAATTACTGGTATTATCTGTAACAAAAGGATTTTTTTTTCAGATTAAAATAGAGCTGGCTGAATTTCACAAGAAATGTGCCAAATTCTATTTAGAACCAGTCCTTAACCAGAGAATCACCCCGTGGGCCCCTGGACTTTCAGACCCCTTTGAGAGCCTTCATCACCAAAACTTGAACCATATATTTGTGGCATCTCAATGCAGAGACAATACAGTCTGGCATCATGTTTCTGTGCATGGGCGCTGAATATAAGCGCATAATACTTGTGGGGTGGGCCCCCAAAGCCAGGACTATTGATGGGCCCCAGACACTCTAGACTGACACTGGATAGAACTGAACCAAATGAGTCTAGTGTATCCTAAGCCTGAATCTGAACAGCAACACTAGCGTCTATGGGGTTTATTCATCAAGGGATGGCGGCAGATAGTGCCTTGTAAGCAGCAGGCAGCGTCCGGTGAACGCCATACCACATTTATGAAGGCGATTCTGGTGAGCGACTCCAACAGCGTCACGTAGCGATCGATTCATCATCACAGACGGCTCAGCGGATCTCAGTGGCGCTGTGGCTTCCAGAGCGCCTGGTATTACCTGTCGCTCTCCCATACATTTCAATGCATGTTCCTTTTCTTCTCACAGGGTTTCCTTTTAATTTTTTTCCCCTAAAATAATTGTGTCACCTCTCCTGGCCTAGAAAGAGTCATTTTTAAAAATTTTCTGGATTTTTTATTTTTATGCAGAATTGTCATTACAGGTCTGGCATCAAAATGTTCTTGTCACAATATTATAACAATATCATTCCATGTGTTTTCGTTTTGTTACTAGTGGATATGTGTTCAAAAACAGACTTTAATCACACAGCTTCTGCCGCTCTGGGCTACGGCGACCCAATTTTGAGCGCCGCCACTTTGTGAGGCTGTTTTCTTAATGAATATGGTTTGAGTCGCTCACACTGACCAGTCGCTACCATTCACTCCCATATAGCGCTGTACTGGTGTTAGAGCGACTGACATACATCAAATTCATCAATGCCGGCCAGGTTACTGCAGCAACTGAGGCGCTCTGTAAAAGCGACTCACGGCCGTTCAGAGCGACCACTAGCAGTCGCTCTTAGCGCCGTTGTACAGACGCTCATCTGCTGTTACCTGGCGCTAGTAATGAATCAGCCTGATTGTTTAAATAAAGGTTAATGTTGTTATTTGGGCTATGACATCACAATGACATAAGAGTAAGGAATCCCAGAGCCTGCTGGGAAGGAAACTGCATTACATAAATCCAGGGAAGTGGAAAGACCTGGAAAGGGTCAGTACTGGAGCATGTGGCAGCTGCATCTTGTGGTAAATTTGGAAAGGAGGGAATGTGGAAGAGAAAGAAAGATGGAAGCAATGTGAAAAGTCATGAAAAGAGGGAATGTGGAAAGGAGAGACTGATGAAAGGGATGTGATAAAGGGAGAGAATGAAGGAATGAATGTGGAAAAGAGAAACTGATGAAGGGGGTGTGATAAAGAGAGAGAATGAAGGAATGAATGTGGAAAAGAGAGACTGATGAAGGGGATGTGATAAAGAGAGAGAATGAAGGAATGAATGTGGAAAAGAGAGACTGATGAAGGGGGTGTGATAAAGAGAGAGAATGAGAGAATGAATGTGGAAACAAGAGACTGATGAAAGGGATGTGATAAAGGGAGAGAATGAACGAATGAATGTGGAAAGGAGAGACTGATGAAAGGGATGTGATAAAGAGAGAGAATGAAGGAATGAATGTGGAAAGGAGAGACTGATGAAAGGGATGTGATAAAGAGAGAGAATGAATGAATAAATGTGGAAAAGAGAGACTGATGAAGGGGGTGTGATAAAGAGAGAGAATGAAGGAATGAATGTGGAAAAGAGATAGATGAAGGGGGTGTGATAAAGAGAGAGAATGAAGGAATGAATGTGGAAAAGAGATAGATGAAGGGGGTGTGATAAAGAGAGAGAAGGAAGGAATGAATGTGGAAAAGAGAGACTGATGAAAGGGATGTGATAAAGAGAGAGAATGAAGGAATGAATGTGGAAAGGAGAGACTGATGAAAGGGATGTGATAAAGAGAGAGAATGAAGGAATGAATTTGGAAAAGAGAGACTGATGAAGGGGATGTGATAAAGAGAGAGAATGAAGGAATGAATGTGGAAAAGAGAGACTGATGAAGGGGATGTGATAAAGAGAGAGAATGAACGAATGAATGTGGAAAGGAGAGACTGATGAAAGGGATGTGATAAAGAGAGAGAATGAAGGAATGAATGTGGAAAAGAGAGACTGATGAAGGGGATGTGATAAAGAGAGAGAATGAAGGAATGAATGTGGAAAGGAGAGACTGATGAAAGGGATGTGATAAAGAGAGAGAATGAAGGAATGAATTTGGAAAAGAGAGACTGATGAAGGGGATGTGATAAAGAGAGAGAATGAAGGAATGAATGTGGAAAAGAGAGACTGATGAAGGGGGTGTGATAAAGAGAGAGAATGAAGGAATGAATGTGGAAAAGAGAGACTGATGAAGGGGATGTGATAAAGAGAGAGAATGAAGGAATGAATGTGGAAAGGAGAGACTGATGAAAGGGATGCGATAATGAGAGAGAATGAACGAATGAATGTGGAAAAGAGAGACTGATGAAGGGGATGTGATAAAGGGAGAGAATGAAGGAATGAATGTGGAAAGGAGAGACTGATGAAAGGGATGTGATAAAGAGAGAGAATGAAGGAATGAATTTGGAAAAGAGAGACTGATGAAGGGGATGTGATAAAGAGAGAGAATGAAGGAATGAATGTGGAAAAGAGAGACTGATGAAGGGGGTGTGATAAAGAGAGAGAATGAAGGAATGAATGTGGAAAGGAGAGACTGATGAAAGGGATGTGATAAAGAGAGAGAATGAAGGAATGAATGTGGAAAAGAGAGACTGATGAAAGGGATGTGATAAAGAGAGAGAATGAAGGAATGAATTTGGAAAAGAGAGACTGATGAAGGGGATGTGATAAAGAGAGAGAATGAAGGAATGAATGTGGAAAGGAGAGACTGATGAAAGGGATGTGATAAAGGGAGAGAATGAAGGAATGAATGTGGAAAGGAGAGACTGATGAAAGGGATGTGATAAAGAGAGAGAATGAAGGAATGAATTTGGAAAAGAGAGACTGATGAAAGGGATGTGATAAAGGGAGAGAATGAAGGAATGAATGTGGAAAAGAGAGACTGATGAAAGGGATGTGATAAAGAGAGAGAATGAAGGAATGAATGTGGAAAGGAGAGACTGATGAAAGGGATGTGATAAAGAGAGAGAATGAAGGAATGAATGTGGAAAGGAGAGACTGATGAAAGGGATGCGATAATGAGAGAGAATGAACGAATGAATGTGGAAAAGAGAGACTGATGAAAGGGATGTGATAAAGAGAGAGAATGAAGGAATGAATTTGGAAAAGAGAGACTGATGAAGGGGATGTGATAAAGAGAGAGAATGAAGGAATGAATGTGGAAAAGAGAGACTGATGAAGGGGATGTGATAAAGAGAGAGAATGAAGGAATGAATGTGGAAAGGAGAGACTGATGAAAGGGATGTGATAAAGAGAGAGAATGAAGGAATGAATGTGGAAAGGAGAGACTGATGAAAGGGATGTGATAAAGAGAGAGAATGAAGGAATGAATGTGGAAAGGAGAGACTGATGAAAGGGATGTGATAAAGAGAGAGAATGAAGGAATGAATGTGGAAAGGAGAGACTGATGAAAGGGATGTGATAAAGAGAGAGAATGAAGGAATGAATGTGGAAAGGAGAGACTGATGAAGGGGATGTGACAAAGAGAGAGAATGAAGGAATGAATGTGGAAAGGAGAGACTGATGAAGGGGATGTGACAAAGAGAGAGAATGAAAGAATGAATTTGGAAAAGAGAGACTGATGAAGGGGGTGTGATAAAGAGAGAGAATGAAGGAATGAATGTGGAAAGGTCAGACTGATGAAAGGGATGTGATAAAGAGAGAGAATGGAGGAATGAATGTGAAAAGGAGAGACTGATGAAAGGGATGTGATAAAGAGAGAGAATGAATGAATAAATGTGGAAAAGAGAGACTGATGAAGGGGGTGTGATAAAGAGAGAGAATGAAGGAATGAATGTGGAAAAGAGATAGATGAAGGGGGTGTGATAAAGAGAGAGAATGAAGGAATGAATGTGGAAAAGAGATAGATGAAGGGGGTGTGATAAAGAGAGAGAATGAAGGAATGAATGTGGAAAAGAGAGACTGATGAAAGGGATGTGATAAAGAGAGAGAATGAAGGAATGAATGTGGAAAGGAGAGACTGATGAAAGGGATGTGATAAAGAGAGAGAATGAAGGAATGAATTTGGAAAAGAGAGACTGATGAAGGGGATGTGATAAAGAGAGAGAATGAAGGAATGAATGTGGAAAAGAGAGACTGATGAAGGGGGTGTGATAAAGAGAGAGAATGAAGGAATGAATGTGGAAAAGAGAGACTGATGAAGGGGATGTGATAAAGAGAGAGAATGAAGGAATGAATGTGGAAAGGAGAGACTGATGAAAGGGATGCGATAATGAGAGAGAATGAACGAATGAATGTGGAAAAGAGAGACTGATGAAGGGGATGTGATAAAGAGAGAGAATGAAGGAATGAATGTGGAAAAGAGAGACTGATGAAGGGGGTGTGATAAAGAGAGAGAATGAAGGAATGAATGTGGAAAGGAGAGACTGATGAAAGGGATGTGATAAAGAGAGAGAATGAAGGAATGAATGTGGAAAAGAGAGACTGATGAAAGGGATGTGATAAAGAGAGAGAATGAAGGAATGAATTTGGAAAAGAGAGACTGATGAAGGGGATGTGATAAAGGGAGAGAATGAACGAATGAATGTGGAAAAGAGAGACTGATGAAGGGGATGTGATAAAGGGAGAGAATGAACGAATGAATGTGGAAAAGAGAGACTGATGAAGGGGATGTGATAAAGGGAGAGAATGAAGGAATGAATGTGGAAAGGAGAGACTGATGAAAGGGATGTGATAAAGAGAGAGAATGAAGGAATGAATGTGGAAAGGAGAGACTGATGAAAGGGATGTGATAAAGAGAGAGAATGAAGGAATGAATGTGGAAAGGAGAGACTGATGAAAGGGATGCGATAATGAGAGAGAATGAACGAATGAATGTGGAAAAGAGAGACTGATGAAAGGGATGTGATAAAGAGAGAGAATGAAGGAATGAATTTGGAAAAGAGAGACTGATGAAAGGGATGTGATAAAGGGAGAGAATGAAGGAATGAATGTGGAAAAGAGAGACTGATGAAAGGGATGTGATAAAGAGAGAGAATGAAGGAATGAATGTGGAAAGGAGAGACTGATGAAAGGGATGTGATAAAGAGAGAGAATGAAGGAATGAATGTGGAAAGGAGAGACTGATGAAAGGGATGCGATAATGAGAGAGAATGAACGAATGAATGTGGAAAAGAGAGACTGATGAAAGGGATGTGATAAAGAGAGAGAATGAAGGAATGAATTTGGAAAAGAGAGACTGATGAAGGGGATGTGATAAAGAGAGAGAATGAAGGAATGAATGTGGAAAAGAGAGACTGATGAAGGGGATGTGATAAAGAGAGAGAATGAAGGAATGAATGTGGAAAGGAGAGACTGATGAAAGGGATGTGATAAAGAGAGAGAATGAAGGAATGAATGTGGAAAGGAGAGACTGATGAAAGGGATGTGATAAAGAGAGAGAATGAAGGAATGAATGTGGAAAGGAGAGACTGATGAAAGGGATGTGATAAAGAGAGAGAATGAAGGAATGAATGTGGAAAGGAGAGACTGATGAAGGGGATGTGACAAAGAGAGAGAATGAAGGAATGAATGTGGAAAGGAGAGACTGATGAAGGGGATGTGATAAAGAGAGAGAATGAAGGAATGAATGTGGAAAGGAGAGACTGATGAAGGGGATGTGACAAAGAGAGAGAATGAAAGAATGAATTTGGAAAAGAGAGACTGATGAAGGGGGTGTGATAAAGAGAGAGAATGAAGGAATGAATGTGGAAAGGTCAGACTGATGAAAGGGATGTGATAAAGAGAGAGAATGGAGGAATGAATGTGAAAAGGAGAAACTGATGAAAGGGATGTGATAAAGAGAGAGAATGAAGGAATGAATGTGGAAAAGAGAGACTGATGAAAGGGATGTGATAAAGAGAATGAAGGAATGAACGTGGAAAAGAGAGACTGATGAAAGGGATGTGATAAAGAGAGAGAGAATGAAGGAATGAATGTGGAAAGGAGAGACTGATGAAAGGGATGTGATAAAGAGAGAGAATGAAGGAATGAATGTGGAAAAGAGAGACTGATGAAGGGGATGTGATAAAGAGAGAGAATGAAGGAATGAATGTGGAAAAGAGAGACTGATGAAGGGAGTGTGATAAAGAGAATGAAGGAATGAATGTGGAAAAGAGATACTGATGAAAGGGATGTGATAAAGAGAGAGAATGAAGGAATGAATTTGGAAAAGAGAGACTGATGAAGGGGATGTGATAAAGGGAGAGAATGAAGGAATGAATTTGGAAAAGAGAGACTGATGAAAGGGATGCGATAATGAGAGAGAATGAACGAATGAATGTGGAAAAGAGAGACTGATGAAAGGGATGTGATAAAGAGAGAGAATGAAGGAATGAATTTGGAAAAGAGAGACTGATGAAGGGGATGTGATAAAGGGAGAGAATGAAGGAATGAATTTGGAAAAGAGAGACTGATGAAGGGGATGTGATAAAGGGAGAGAATGAACGAATGAATGTGGAAAAGAGAGACTGATGAAGGGGATGTGATAAAGCGAGAGAATGAAGGAATGAATGTGGAAAGGAGAGACTGATGAAAGGGATGTGATAAAGAGAGAGAATGAAGGAATGAATGTGGAAAGGAGAGACTGATGAAAGGGATGTGATAAAGAGAGAGAATGAAGGAATGAATTTGGAAAAGAGAGACTGATGAAGGGGATGTGATAAAGAGAGAGAATGAAGGAATGAATGTGGAAAAGAGAGACTGATGAAGGGGATGTGATAAAGAGAGAGAATGAAGGAATGAATGTGGAAAAGAGAGACTGATGAAAGGGATGTGATAAAGAGAGAGAATGAAGGAATGAATGTGGAAAAGAGAGACTGATGAAAGGGATGTGACAAAGAGAGAGAATGAAGGAATGAATGTGGAAAGGAGAGACTGATGAAGGGGATGTGATAAAGAGAGAGAATGAAGGAATGAATGTGGAAAGGAGAGACTGATGAAGGGGATGTGACAAAGAGAGAGAATGAAAGAATGAATTTGGAAAAGAGAGACTGATGAAGGGGGTGTGATAAAGAGAGAGAATGAAGGAATGAATGTGGAAAGGTCAGACTGATGAAAGGGATGTGATAAAGAGAGAGAATGAAGGAATGAATGTGAAAAGGAGAAACTGATGAAAGGGATGTGATAAAGAGAGAGAATGAATGAATAAATGTGGAAAGGAGAGACTGATGAAATGGATGTGATAAAGAGAGAGAATGAAGGAATGAATGTGGAAAAGAGAAACTGATGAAGGGAGTGTGATAAAGAGAGAGAATGAAGGAATGAATGTGGAAAAGAGAGACTGATAAAAGGGATGTGATAAAGAGAATGAAGGAATGAATGTGGAAAAGAGAGACTGATGAAAGGGATGTGATAAAGAGAATGAAGGAATGAACGTGGAAAAGAGAGACTGATGAAAGGGATGTGATAAAGAGAGAGAGAATGAAGGAATGAATGTGGAAAGGAGAGACTGATGAAAGGGGATGTGATAAAGAGAGAGAATGAAGGAATGAATGTGAAAAGGAGAAACTGATGAAAGGGATGTGATAAAGAGAGAGAATGAATGAATAAATGTGGAAAGGAGAGACTGATGAAATGGATGTGATAAAGAGAGAGAATGAAGGAATGAATGTGGAAAAGAGAAACTGATGAAAGGGATGTGATAAAGAGAGAGAATGAATGAATAAATGTGGAAAGGAGAGACTGATGAAATGGATGTGATAAAGAGAGAGAATGAAGGAATGAATGTGGAAAAGAGAAACTGATGAAGGGAGTGTGATAAAGAGAGAGAATGAAGGAATGAATGTGGAAAAGAGAGACTGATAAAAGGGATGTGATAAAGAGAATGAAGGAATGAATGTGGAAAAGAGAGACTGATGAAAGGGATGTGATAAAGAGAATGAAGGAATGAACGTGGAAAAGAGAGACTGATGAAAGGGATGTGATAAAGAGAGAGAGAATGAAGGAATGAATGTGGAAAGGAGAGACTGATGAAAGGGATGCGATAAAGAGAGAGAATGAAGGAATGAATGTGGAAAAGAGAGACTGATGAAGGGGATGTGATAAAGAGAGAGAATGAAGGAATGAATGTGGAAAGGAGAGACTGATGAAGGGGATGTGACAAAGAGAGAGAATGAAAGAATGAATTTGGAAAAGAGAGACTGATGAAGGGGGTGTGATAAAGAGAGAGAATGAAGGAATGAATGTGGAAAGGTCAGACTGATGAAAGGGATGTGATAAAGAGAGAGAATGAAGGAATGCATGTGGAAAAGAGAGACTGATGAAAGGGATGTGATAAAGAGAGAGAATGGAGGAATGAATGTGAAAAGGAGAAACTGATGAAAGGGATGTGATAAAGAGAGAGAATGAATGAATAAATGTGGAAAGGAGAGACTGATGAAATGGATGTGATAAAGAGAGAGAATGAAGGAATGAATGTGGAAAAGAGAAACTGATGAAGGGAGTGTGATAAAGAGAGAGAATGAAGGAATGAATGTGGAAAAGAGAGACTGATAAAAGGGATGTGATAAAGAGAATGAAGGAATGAATGTGGAAAAGAGAGACTGATGAAAGGGATGTGATAAAGAGAATGAAGGAATGAACGTGGAAAAGAGAGACTGATGAAAGGGATGTGATAAAGAGAGAGAGAATGAAGGAATGAATGTGGAAAAGAGAAACTGATGAAGGGAGTGTGATAAAGAGAGAGAATGAAGGAATGAATGTGGAAAAGAGAGACTGATAAAAGGGATGTGATAAAGAGAATGAAGGAATGAATGTGGAAAAGAGAGACTGATGAAAGGGATGTGATAAAGAGAATGAAGGAATGAACGTGGAAAGGAGAGACTGATGAAGGGGATGTGATAAAGAGAGAGAATGAAGGAATGAATGTGGAAAAGAGAAACTGATGAAGGGAGTGTGATAAAGAGAGAGAATGAAGGAATGAATGTGGAAAAGAGAGACTGATAAAAGGGATGTGATAAAGAGAATGAAGGAATGAATGTGGAAAAGAGAGACTGATGAAAGGGATGTGATAAAGAGAGAGAATGAAGGAATGAACGTGGAAAAGAGAGACTGATGAAAGGGGGTGTGACAAAGAGGCCAATTCATTAATAGCGCCAGGTAGCGCCAGATGAGCGACTGTAGCATGATTTTTTCAGCGCCAGCCAGTATTTGCTGTGCTTGGCCGGCGTTAGCTTGATGACAGCGACTCAGTCGGTGTGCGGTAATGTTGAATACGGGCTGGGGGGTCGCTGTTTCACAGGTCCAGCGTTGTATGTGAGCGCCTGACAACGAATGGCCAGAGCGAACGGCTAGCTTCATATTCATCAACAAATCACGCTCCGAATGTGCTGTCGCTGTCCATTCCTTGTTTAAACCCCAGAGCGCTGGCGGCGATGTCTATTAACTAGTTTTTAACCCCTAAACAACCATATTTTTTGAATGTAACATTATACATGTTTTTAGAATCATTTTGTAATATGAATACATTAATCTCAGACCTGTTAGATCAATTCTGCACAAATTTTTTTTTAATTTTTTTTTTACTTAAAAAAAAATCCTAACATTGCAGAAGTGGTCTCCGATTTTTTGACATTAAAAAAAAAAAAAAAAAAAAAAAAACAATACCAATTAATTATGAATAATTATAGATTGCTCCATTGAAATGCATTGGACATCGCCAGGGAGCGACAGCTCATACCTGGCGCTGTGAGGGAATTTGCAGCGGCGCTGTTCGGTCCAGGCGGCTTCATGATGAATGCCGCGCTAGCCGTCGCTCTCGCCGGCGCTAGCCTCATTTTGCTTGATAAATGCGTCATTGTGACCGCCGCCGGGCGTACTTGAGTCGGTAGTCGCCGTTAGCTGCCGCTACCTGGCGCTTGTCAGACACTACCTGGCGCTATCGCTTGATGAATAAGGGCAAAAGAGAGAGAATGAAGGAATGAATGTGGGAAAGAGACTGATGAAGGGATGTGATAAAGAGAGAAATTGAAAGAATGAATGTGGAAAAGAGAAAAAGAAGGAAGGGATGTGGAAAAGAAAATAATACAGCAGACAGTAGCATGGAAAAGAGGAAAACAACAAACTCCATCATGTAGGTTTGTAGCTGACCTGCCATTCCCGCTTTCCGAAGGTGCTGCTGCCCGGGAGCTGTATTCCTGCATTAGCCTGCAGTACCACTTCTTTCCTATAGGTGGCCACACGCCATTATGCTGCTGCTCTGCTTCTGCGCATGCTCACTTGGGAAGCTGTAGCAAATAAAAGGCGCCTTTTTCTGATGGGAATGTGCTGCTGTGAGGTGAGTCTGCCATGAGGGGAATATGGGTGTTAGTCTCTGAGCTGCTTACTTACATTCAGGCTCTGTGGGCCCCCCGAGTAGGAACAGGGCACCCAGCACGAGGGCAACCTGCTGCCTCCTGTTATTTATGGGGCTTTATGTTCCCTCTCCCCAATAATGGTGTCCCTGGCCTTTTTGCTTTGTGCTGAGTGCGATCCCTCTGGGTGTCCCTGGCTGCCCCTAGCACCTGAGTCTTCTCCAATCACAGGCCAGCAACAGGCTGAGAAGGGGAAGTGGAGACCCCCTTTAAAGAAGAGAATGAGGTAAAAATTAAACATGGCTGAGGCAACACCCTGCAGGATTCCCGGGCCGATCCAATCCCTCCCCGCTGGGCATCCAAAATCGGGATGCCCCGCTGTGTGAAACCCCTCAGGACGCCCGCTAACCTTACCTGAATCCCGGTCCAATGGCACATGTGCGGACCTTGGCCGCATCTCGCGCTTCTCTTTAGCTGGGCGCGTGCCTGCGCCGGCCATTTGTGAATGGGCGGCGCGGGCGCGCTCCCTGTTAGAGGGAAGCGCGAGATGCGGCCGCCAGCATGCTCTGAGCCACTGAGCTAAGACGTCGCTTTGACGCGCATAGCTCAGGGTTTGTGAACGGCCGGCGCGGGAGCGCGCCCTGCTAGAGGGATGCGCGGGAGGCGGCGGCTTATCCGTCGCCTAAAAGGTAAGATTTTAGGGGTTTTCTGGGGGGTTTCACCCCGCGGGACATCCCGATTTTGGATGCCCCGCGGGGAGGGAGCTGCCGATCAGGGGTGGGTGTTGGTCCACTTTAAAGGTGACCAAACTCCACTGAGGTTGTGAAATACATTTGGCCAAAGCCCCTGCTGATTCTCCCCTCTCACGGTGAAGAACCAGAAATAAATACTTTTTGAATTGTCCTGAAACATTTTTTTTGCTGTCGGTCATTGCTACACACAACTCTGGCAATGAATGGAGGAGGCGGAGCTTTACAGCTAAAACAGGCGCCATTATCTGGAATTAGAGTGAAGCAGGAGCAGTGAAAATTGGCAAAAGGTGCTCTTCATGAGGGGAGCAATTTAAAGTGGACCGAAACCTAGCAGGATCGGCCTGGGAATCTGCCGATCCACCCCCCCCCCCCCCCCCCGGGGCATCCAAAATCAGGATGCCCTGCTGTGTGAAACCCCCCAGGTCACCCGCTACACTTACCTTACTTCCCGGTCCAACGATGCATGCACAGGCCTCAGACGCATCCCTACTATCCCTCTAGCAGGGTGCGTGCCCGCGCTAGGCATTTGTGAATGGCCGGTGTGGGCACACTCCCTGTTAGAGGGAGGCGGGGGATACAGCCGCCAGCGTCCATAGCTCAGCGGCTCCGAGCGGGCGGGTTGGCTGAGCAGCCGTGCATGCGCTGTAGGACCGGGATGAGGTGAGTTGATGTGGGGGATCTGGGGGGTTCCACATAGCAGGGCACCCCTGATCGGGGGAAGGACCAAAACCCATGATAGTCAAAATTTGTTTTGGTCAGCTTTATGTTGGTGTCTATACACTTTGAGCCCTTCCACGTGCTTACCAGTGGCTCCACAACTATGCTCCAAGGCTGAAGCTATATCATTGCAGCTTCAGAACATGGGCTGGGGTGGATATGAACACACCTATGTTGATGGAACTAAAACTTTAGTATAGTGAGGCAGAGGTAGGTGTGGCAGGACATGAGCTGGAGTTTCTTGGCTGGGGGTTCCAGTGTGTCTGGGTACAGGAGAGCTGGGGGGAGGGGGAGGAGAGGGGGGGTATGGTAGAAGCAGCAGGCAAGACAGTCCCAAAGTATTGTGGCCCAACAGGAATTCTCCCGGGTCTCCCAATGGCCCATCCCCTCCTACCTCCAAATGTTCCTTCTGCTGAAGAAGGAAGAACACTCGGAGGACCTTCCTGTAACAAGTGTTTTTACCCTGTTGTAATTGGTTTTCTGATCTAAATCAAAAGAGCTGCTTGACATAGCGGGACATCTTGAATCTGGATGTCCCGGGGGGGAGCGAGTATGCCTGCCCTGGAGTCTCAGACTCCAGTGTGGGTTTTGGTCCACTTTAAAGTGATTTGGCCCAGAAATCTATAAGATTCCGATGCAGAGCGATTCTTTCCCCCCGGGGAATCCAAAATCTGAATGCCCCTCTGTGTAAAACCCCCCAAATCCCCCATACACTTACCTTGTTTCCCGGTCCAACGGCGCATGTGTGAGCCGCGGCCGCATCCCCGCTATCCCTCTGGCAGGACGCGTGCCCGCACCAGGCATTTGTGAATGGCCGGCATGGGCACGCTCCCTGTTAAAGGATAGCGGGGGATGCGGCTGTCAGCGCTCTTGGAGATGCTGGCCTTAGACGACGTGATGTCAGCGTCTTAGAGCGTGCTGATTGGACGAGAGGCCGCGCATGCACCATAGGACCAGGAAGAGGTGAGTTGGCTTTGGCGATCTGGGGGGTATCACACAATGGGCACCCTGATCAGGGAGAAAGGACCAAAACCCAGAATAGTCAAAATCCTGGGTTTTGGTCCACTTTATGTGAATGAACTATATAGGTGGCTGTATTGTATATAGCATATCTGTTATTTCCTTTCCATTCTTGCTTCCCCTGTAACTCATCCTGACACAAGTCCTTGTGCATCCATTGTGCTTGACGTATAAAATGCTTCTTTTATCATTATTGTTTTTCTACTTCTTTTAGAAGATCTCAGTAGTAGCTTGGCTTTGAAGTGGGCGGGTCACTTTGTTCTGGGCGACATTTACTGTATATATATATATATATATATGTAAATTTATTCTGTCCATCAGTCCATTGTCCATGCCATACAGCCCATATAGGAGGTCTTACAGAATTGTGACACAAATCATTTCTGTGTCTCCAGACAGGGGGCGCCGCACTCACACTCCAGGGCAGGGAGAGGCCTAGTTACTCCTTCTTGCATTTGTGTACGTAGTAACCGGTGACATAGCCAATAATGAATATAATCCAGAAGAGCGCCAGTCCTGACAACACTTTCATAACAACTCCGACGCGGCCGGTACACAGCACGGTGTACACCCTGCAACGAGACACTGGCTGTTAGCTTTATATTTGTTTGGCATACTTACATATCTACCGACTTTTCAGGGTGGGAAAGAGGGACGTTTGTTAAACTAGGCCACGCCCCCTCATTGAGGGATGTATAAAAGATAGGGTGTAAAACAATAGAAACACTTTAAATAGGCAATCATTTATTGATGCAGATCTGCATGTTACACCTCAAAGAGAGACAAATGAGAACAATCAGGAACAGGGGGACACAGACTCAAAAGAGGGACAGTCCCTGCAAATCAGGGACACTTGGGAGGTATGTACTTAGGATTCACCTGTATGGGATTGTTGAAGCTATATGATTGGAGCAGAATCATGGTTTGTATTTGTAGGTTGGTGGAGGAGGGTTTGACATGCAGCATGTGCAGGGAAGCCTAACAGAAAATTACAGGGATGAATAAAAGTGGACCAAAACCCATCACAATCGTCCAGAGAATATATAAGATTCCCGGGACGATTGATTCCCTCCCCCCGGGGCATCCAAAACCGGGATGCCCCACTGTGTGGAACCCCCAGGTCGCCCCGTTCACTTACCTTCCCGGTCCAACGGTGCATGCGCGAGCCGCATCCCCGCCAACCCTCTAGGCATTTGTGAATGGCCAGCACGGGCACGCTCCCTGTTAGAGGGAAGCAGGGGATGCAGCCGCCAGCATGCTCGTAGCCGCTGCCCTTATACGCTGGCTTAGACGGCGTGACGTAAACGTCTCTAAGCGCGCTGATTGGACGAACGGCCATGCATGCGCCTTAGGACCGGGAAGAGGTGAGTTGCACACAGCGATCTGGGGGGTTTCACACAGCAAGGCATTCCGAATCAGGGTGCCCCAGGGGAAAGGACCAAAACCCAGAATAGTCAAAATCCTTGGTTTTGGTCCACTTTAAGGGGGCACCTGTCTGGGGCCTCCACCTTTTGTTAACAAAGGCAAAGATTGATCTACATTTACTTACGTGGGGCCACCATTAGACTCTCTGCCCAAAGGGGCCTCCAGACATAGAGGTAAGTGGAGGGCTACAGCAATAAGGTTGTTGGGTTGGGGTCAGCCAATCACATTACCTCCTCCAGGCAGGGGTTGCAGCAGTGGCCGTGCTGACACTGACTTCATCCTGGTTTGTGTCGTTCCAGCGGCTGTACTGCACTGCCGGGGTCTCCTGAGGCTGCATCTTCAGAGGAGAAGAAAGACAATGGTATTGTGTTTAACATACGGAGAAAAGTTGGCATGAAAGATTTATTCCTCCAACTATCTACAGATCCCGGCCTTACCTCACATCCTGTTGTGAAGAAGGTCGAGTCACTGCAGAACAATGGCACACAAACATAGCTGTGACAGGCGCTAAGTTAAAATATAATAGACTTTCATTTTCACAGACAAGCAGAGCAGGGAGCAGCTATCCTCCCCTGCACACACAAGCATTGATGTGTCCTACACTGTCTGATGCAAGAGGGGTAGACAAACTGTAGGCCCATCTCACAGTGCTACAAAAGAGGGGCTGGATCTCATCTTTAGCATCTAAAGTCAGAAGCACACCAGGATGAATGCTCCCGATGGCAGGAAAATAGTGTTGGGCGAACCCCTAGAAGTTTTGGGTTTGGCCAAATTAACCCAAAGTTAATGGCAAGTTCGGACAAATTAACCCAAACCCGATCCCCATTGAAATTAATGGGAAACCGAATGGGGCTATTCTGCCTCTGGGAGACCCTAGAAGCAGAATCGGGACTGTACAAAAAAAAATTGTAATGGGTGTTGGGGGTGCTTTAAAGTAATGGAGAGTCTGCAGCATGAAGTGGCTATACACTTACCTAAACCGACAGTCTGGTCTGCTGACGGTGTTCTTTCTGCTGTTAAATTGGCTACGGCCGGGGCTACAGAATGATGGCTGCTGCTCCAATGAGTGAGGACACTGGCAGCAGCTAGCAGCACTTCTAGTGTCAACTGTCGGTGTCCTCACTCATGGGAGAGGCAGCCATCTTTCTGTAGCCCCGACCGTAGGCAATTGGACAACATAAAGAATGCCGATTTAGTTATGTGTCTTGCTTGAAACATTTTTTGGAAATCCTCAATGCATTGGCTTTGTTGGTGGCCAGGGGCAGACTTGGGCTATAAATCAGCCCTGGAGTTTATTGGCCCAGTCCAGCCCATGAGCTCCTGAGCCCTACCCCCCAAGTTGCGTCCAAGCTGGGCAATATCAAAGAACCAAATATGTCTTTATTCTGTTCTGACGGAGTTCTGCCGAATAGTTTGCAGTATCCTGGTTCTGCATCACCCCAATCCCATTAAAGTGGATCAAAACCCAGATTTTCGCTTTCCTGGGTTTTGCTCCTTCCCCTGAGGCCCCCGGGTTGGGGTGTCCCGCTGTGTGAAATCCCCCAGAACACTAAGCTAACTCACCTCTCCTCAAGCCCATGGCCCATGTGCGACTGCTTGTCTAATCGGCTTCTCTCGTGGCTGGAGAAGCTGAATGGAATCCCCAGCCCATCCCTATCCCCATCCAATCCTCCCTTTGGCTGTGCAGGCTACACACAGCCGTTCAATTGCGGCAGGCGGGGGCGTGTGCAGCTGAGAAGTAAAGCAAGTGATGCCAGCACCAGTCGCATATGCGCTGTTAGTTCGGGGGAAAGGTGAGTTTACTCAGCGCCCTGGGGGGTTTTAACAAAGCAAAGCATCCCTCATCCTCCATAGGGACTAAGCCTTTTGGCTCTCAAACCTGGAAATCAATTAAAGCAGCCAAATGCCCCAAATTGCATGATGGGAACATCACACAATTTGGGGCACATCTTCTAATTGAAACAAAAACAAATAATGTATTTTTAAAAATGAGGAAAAATGTAACTTTTTGTAAAGCTAGAGTTTTCCTTGAATTAATTTCCCTTCTATTATATTACAACATGTCTATGTATAGCTAGGACTCTCCTTAAAGCGTAACAAGACCCACCCGCGTCTGTCCTGGAATCTAAAAGCTCCGACTTATCTATTCAGATAAGCTGGATCACGTCGGGGAAAGGCGGATGCGGCAGTGCGCAATTCATTCAATCAGAGCCCTTTACCAAGTTACATAATCAAGGCAAAGGGCTCTGATTGGATGGGAGCCTGAGCATGTCCTGAGGTGAGTGAGTTTTACTGGGCTGTCTGGGGGGGTTTCACACAGTGGGGCATCCCGAATTGGGAGCTTGTAACAAAACCCAGGAAAAAGTTTGAAGTCAAATTCTCGGGATCTTTTCTGCTTTTAAAGAACACTCCCAAATAACTTGCTTTAAGCTTGAAAATGAGAAACTGTCTCCTTATTTAACCATCAAAAGCTTATTCCCTTTGCCGATTCAATGTTAATACTTAATGAGAACATGTAAGTCCAGCCATTCAGTTATGGCGGGCACGACTGGGGGGGTTCACACAGCTAGGCCTCTCAGTTCGGAATGCCCCAGGACCACATGCCCATCTGAATACCTTGGGCGATGCAGCCAGCTTGGCAGTGACCAGGTATATTTAAAAAACTATTTTTCCACCAGCAGCCGATTGGCTGATCTCAAGAATACCGGCGGATGTGACCAGCCCGCCGGGTGCATCCCCAGTTTCCCTGTACTGTGGGGAGAAAATAATGTATTTTCTCTCTGTGAAAATACATTATTCTGTTAAAGGGGGCCCCTACATTAATTGTGAAGTCTCCTATAGATAAATGGGAAAGAGAGCCTGTGCATGCACTGTAGGACCTAGGAAAGAGTTTTTGGGGGGTTTCACACATACAAATACATTATTTGGTTAATGGTGACCTCTGTCACTATCTACAGACACATTACTGGTGTTAAAAACTTTTTTGTTTTGCAAAAAAAAAAGCTGGTAGGATTGGACCTAAATTTGGACCATATTCTTTTTTTTTGACCAAACCAAATTTGCTGAATTATTTAAGCTAATAAAAATTGACTCAAACTTAAAGCTAAACACTAGTCACTGAGTGCAATTGGCAGCTGAGACTATGGTGGTTATTTAAGAAGGGATAGCCCCAGGTAGTGCTTGGTAGCGGCAGGTAGCGTCTGGTGAACACCAGGCGCTGTACGCAAAACCACATTTAAGAAAGTGAATCTGGTGAGCGCCTCTAACAGTGTCATGTAGTGTCCGATTCATCATTACAGGTGGCTCAGCGTATAGCGCTGGCACTCTAGGCTCAGGAGCGCCATGTAGTACCTGTCGCTCTGTAGCGCTCTCCCATACATTTCAATGGGGCTTCCTTAGTTGTGTATAAATTGCTTGTTTGGCAATTTAAATATTTTGACCTCTCCTGGCTGCAAACAAACACTATACATTTTTTTGACTTTTTATATTTTTATGCATAATTGTAATTACAGGTCTGGCATTAAAGTGTTATTGTTACAGTGTTAAAACAATGTCATTTCATGTATTTTCGCTTTGTTACTGTTGGATATGTGTTCAAAAACAGATTTTAATCACACAGCGTCTGGCGCTCTATGCAACAGCGCCCAGCTTTAGAGCGCCAACGCTGGGTGTGTCTAGTGTCTTGGTAAATATGGTGTGGAGCGCCGAGTGCCGGACGCACACTGAGCTGGCGCTATCTCTCACTGCAGCGCTGTACTGGTGTTCGAGCGCCCAACATCGCATTCATCAATGCCGGCCAAGTTACTACAGCGACCGAAACGCTCTGTTGCAGCACCTGATACCCGCTTACAGCGACTACTAGCGGACGCTCTAAGCGCCGCTATACAGACACTCATCTGCCGATACCTGACGTTAGTAGTGAATCAGCCTCTGTATCACTACAGAGGCAGATCATGGGTAGGGGTGGAAATGGCCAATCCTAATGAAACGGCCCTTACAGACATGATGCTGTGGAGTAATAAGCCTTAAAGTGCCAACAAACGTGGATGTCTTGCCCAGGGGATACAATAGGGCCAGCTTTATGGGGGGGGGGGGGGACTTGGCAGGCAGGGACCTGAAGTGGGTGTTAGAAAAAGATGAGTAAATTCTGGCACTGGGGTCTGTGTGAGATACAAGCCAAGGTGACCCAAAAGTAGTGAGGCCAACCGGGAATTTTCCCTGTGCTCCATATGGCCAGTCTGCCCTTGCTGGCCAATTGACATAGTGTTGACATAGCCCTAGTCACATCTTTGTTATTGTGAAATATCGATTTCCTACATTACGTTAACAAGAGTTTTCTTTCACCCTTGAAACTGTTTGGGCATATATACAGTATATTCCTTTTACTCTACTGCTGTTTTTTGCCATACTTGCATTATTTTATTGTAATTTAGTGTTTACTGCTATTATTAGTTGGCTGATGTCTAATGTCTTTTTATAGAGAGTATTTGGAGGTTTAAAATAGCTCTGGATCTATTTGTGGGGGACGGGATGGGCTTGCTTACATGGTAAACATTGATTTAATTTGGTAATAGATATTATTTTTACCACTGCCTCCCCATTGTGGCATGTATGTAGCTTTTAAAGCAGACCAAAACCCATCCTACCCGGCCCTAGAGTGTAAAAGATTCCACTGTGTGAAACTCCCTGGGATGCCTGTAATCTTAGCTCAGTCCTCTCTCCCATGGTGCATGTGTGGGGCTCCAGCAGCATCCCCTGCACCCCTCAATCTAATACACGTACCCCTGCCAGGCATATATGAATAGCTGGCTTAGCGTGTGTTTAAAGTGGACCAAAACCCAGGATTTTCACTATTCTGGGTTTAGGTGGGTGCCCCGTTGTGTGAGACCCCCCAGATCGCCAAAGCCAACCTACCTCATCCCGGTCCTATGGCGCATGCGCGGCCGATCATGCCATCATTGCGCTGGAGCCGCTGACGCCACGCCGTCGAAGCCTTTGTTTAATGTCAGCAGCTCGCACATGCTCCGCTGGACTGGGAAACAAAGTAAGTGTATGGGGCTAGCTGGGGGGTTTCACACAGCGGGGCATCCTGATTTTGGATGCCCCGGGGGGAGGGAATTGGTCGGCCCGGGAAGCTTTTATTTTATTTATTTCTTGGAATTTATTTGCATAACTGTCAATGCTGATTAGAGGAGACATTTGCCATGAGAGCAAGGTAAAATATTGGGTCATCCAGGGGGATTTACACAGCAGGGCATCCCAGATTGGGACCAAAACAAAGCAGGCTGAAAATCCTGGGTTTTGTTCTTATTAAGTGGACCAATCACGGGCCGGCTGATACTCCTCAATTGTCTCTCCGCTGCTGATACTCCTCATTTGTCCCCTTGTGGTGTCCACAAGTGCTCCTACAATGGCTTTGTGCACCCTCTTAATTTACTGCAGAGGAGGGCCGTGCATGGAACTGTCACAGTGATAGAGAGCCATCAGGAGATTCAGGGCCCCATACAGCTACAATATCAGGGCCCACTTTTAACCTACCCTATACCCTTTAAACCTCACCGTGTGAGCACACTCCCAGGCCTACCCAATTTTCCTTATACCATTAAATTGGAGCAAAACCCAGGATTTTGACTATGCTGGGTTTTGGTCCCTTACCTCGGGGAACTCCCCAGATAGCCGATGCCAACTCGCCGCTCGTCCAATCAGCTCGCTCAGAGCCGCTGACATCACATCATCTAAGGCCAACGGCTCTAAGCGCTGGCGACTGCATCCCCAACTTCCCTCTAACTGGGAGCACCCCGGCGCTGGCCATCCACAAATGCCTGGCGCGGGCACATGCCCTGCTAGAGGGATAGCGAGGATGCAGCCAAGGCTCGCGCATGCGCCGTTGGACCGGGAAACAAGGTAAGTGTATGGGGCGACCTAGGGGGTTTCACACAGCGGGGCATCATGATTTGGGATTCGATCGCCTCAGGAATCTTATAGATTCCCAGGCCGATCGGCTTGGGTTTTGGTCCACTTTAAATCACTTAAGGGTCCCCTTAAAATGGAACAAAACCCAATGGGGTCTTTCTAAATTAGTATGCCTTGCTGTGTGACCCCCCCCCCCCCTCGGGTACCACTCCCTTGCTGCTGTAAATATTGACAGCCGTATCCCCTGCATCTTTGGCCTGTGCACCCACTCCTGCCCCCAGCCATTTAGAAAAGCCTGGGATAGGAGCGTGCCTGGTCATAAACAGAGCCATTTGCTGAGCATTAAATCTGCACGGCGTACAGCTCTTATTGGAGGAAAGCCTGCACATGCTCTGTAGGACCTAGGAAAGGTGAGTTTTTTTGGGCGATCTGAGGATTTCACACAGGAAAAAATCTCTAAATAGGGATGCACAGGGGACAAAATTCTGGATAGTCAAAATCCGCTTTAACCATACACACTAAAGGGCAGACTAGATGAACCATGTGGTCTCCTTTTGCTGCCAACCTTCTATGGTAACTACCCTGGGGCCACCCATTCAGCATCCTCTACACAGTAGGGCCACACTGGCTACATATCATCTAATGATCCCTTTACCGTCCAGGGGCCACCCATGCTGCCCAATGGCCCTTATGCCGCTCAAAGGCCACTTTTGCTTTACAAGCTCATACATACCATCCAAGGACCCCTTCACCTAGACCACCCCGGGACCCACCCCTACTGCCAAAGGCCACTTATGCAATTTGCAGCAGTAAATTAAACAGATGAAAAAGATATGACGAGTGGCATTGGGGGAGTAAAGATGACTGGGCCTCATTTAAAGCAGGTAATTACTGGCAGCCCTGATAAAGAAAAGAGGAAAGGTGACAATCAGCAGCAGAGGTTTGGGCTATAAAGGCTATAAACTCCTTACTATGCATCCCCTAACCTGACCCTGAAGCAGGACACCTTTTTTTTTTTTTCATCTATGACATAGAAAAGAAGAAAACCCTGCCAAATAAGAAAATACTCTGCTGCCCCCTAGTTTGATGGCGCCCTGTATGACAGCACCATGGATGATCACTGGGGTCTTGTACATATGTGCAGCTTTAATCGTTACTGGGCCTAGAGAAGAGAAAGACGCCCCTCCACTCATCAACAAAACAATGTGGGTGGTAGGGACTGGAGGTGGGCTGGGAATGCTGAACCACCAATAGTTATACCGGACCTTCATCATCATTGAATGAAAAGTCCAAACCCTTAAAAAACTATTCCCCAGCATCACTTAACTTAAAGCAGACCTTCACCATGATTTAATGAAAAGCCCAAACTCTTAAAAAACGATTCCCCAGCATCAAAAATTAATATATTTTACGTCTTTAGTCACTAACTTATTATTCTTTCCCCCACTGGGCTGCAACTCTGTTCAGGAATTTAGGATACGGGCGCCGCCATCTTGACTCAGAAGCATCACACTTACTGAGGAGAGGGGAGCGGGATAAGGTACAGGGGGGCAGGTTATAGCTGTGCTTTGCTCAGACAGAGCAGAGCTGGGGTCAAGAAAAGGTCAGCAATCCCAGAATGCAGAGCAGCACAGTCAGGAGGCACTTCCTGTTTGCAGGCTGCCTGATAAGATGGCGGCTTCCATAAGCTGCCACCTTGAATGTTTAAAGGCTCATAACATGCAGTAGATGCAGGTAGGATGATTTTTAATGTGAGCAATCTGTATGTACAGGGTGTGGGAAACATATAAGATAGACTCTTATTCAGAGTGAAGGACCGCTTTAATATATTTCAAGTTTTTAGTCACTTATTATTCTTTCCTCCCCTGGGCTGCAACTCTGTTCAGGACCTTAGGATACGGGTGCGGCCATCTTGATTCAGTAGCATCACACTTACTGAGCACAGTCAGAAGGCACTTCCTGTTTGCAGGCTGCCTGCAGCTCCATGGGACGCCATCTTGGATGTTAAAACGTTTAAAAAAAACACAATAGGTGCAGCTAGGATGATATTTAATGTGGGCAATCTGTATATAGGGAACGGGGGTAACATATAAGATAGACTCTAATTCAGGGTGAAGGTCCGCTTTAAACCAGACCTTCAGCATAATTTAATGAAAAGCCCTTAAAAAACTATTCCCCAGCATCACTTAACTTAATATATTTCAAGTTTTTAGTCACTTTTTATTCTTTCCTCCCCTGGGCTGCAACTCTGTTCAGGACCTTAGGATACAGGCGCCGCCATCTTGACTCAGTAGCATCACACTTACTGAGAAGAGAAGAGTGGGATAAAGTACAGGGGGGGCGGGTTATAGCTGTACTTTGCTCAGACTGAGCAGAGCTGGGGTCAGGAAAAGGTCAGCAATCCCAGAATGCAGAACAGCACAGTCAGAAGGCGTTCCTTGAGCCGCCATCTTGGATGTTTAAAGGCTCATAACATGCAGTAGATGCAGGTAGGATGATTTTAATGTGAGCAATCTGTATGTACAGGGTGAGGGAAACATATAAGATAGACTCTTATTAAGGGTGAAGGTCCGCTTTAACCTAAAAAAATGACAGCAGTAAAAAAAATTTAAATAGAAAATAAATAAAAAAGCAGGTCAATTGCTGCACCCTCTAGAGTGCCACAAATGGCCTCATTACAGGTGCACCGCTGCAGGGGCCCTTGCACTTGCCCTTACGTAATTTAGCAATGCACAGTCATTTAATGATGTATAAAAGTGGACCAAAACCTATGACGATTGACGATCGATTCCCTCCCCCTCTTGGGCATCCAAAATCAGGATGCCTTGCTATGTGGAACCCCCCAGGTCACCCATACACTTACGCGCACGGCCGCATCTCCGCTATCCCTCTAGCAGGGTACGTGCCTGTGCTAGGCATTTGTGAATGGCCAGGGCGGGCACACTCCCTGTTAGAGGGTACCAGGGGATTCGGGCATCAGTGCACTTGGAGCCACTCGCCTTAGACGAAGGGATGTCAACGGATTTGAGCGCTCTGATCGGACGAGTGGCCACACATGCGCTGTAGGACCGGGAAGAGGTGAGTTTGTTTCGGTGACCTGGTGGGTTTCACGACCAGGGTGCCCCAGGGGCATAGACCAAAACCTAGGATAGTCAAAATCCTGGGTTTTGGTCTACTTTAAAAGTGAAAAATAAAGGCATCTGGCACTATTCAAAATGTACACAATTTGCCGTCATCTTGGCACTAAAGGCAGAATTCCCCTTTAAAAATCTAAATTTCTAACTATGGGCCTTATTTATCAAGGGCTAGCGCCAGGTAGTGTCTGACTAGCGCCAGGTAGCGCCAGCTATCGGCGGCTACCGACTCCAGAACGCCAGGCGGCGGACACAATCATGCATTTATCACGCTAAATGAGACTAGCGCCGGCGAGAGCGTCAGCTAGCGCGGGATTCATCATGTAGCCGACTGCAATGAACAGCGCCGCTACTAATCCCATCACAGCGCCAGGTATGACCTGTCGCTCCCTGGCGCTCTCCAGTGCATTTCAATGGAGCAATCTTTAAATATTCATAATTAATTGATTTTAAGGTTTTTTTTTTTTTTTTTTTTTAAATGGCAAAAATTTTGTGAACACTTCGGCAATGTTAGATATTTTTTTAAAGGTTAAAAAAAAAATAAAAATAATTTGTGCAGAATTGATATTACAGGTCTGATATTAATGTATTCATATTACAAAATGTTTCTAAAAACTTGTGTAAATTTTACATCAAAAAATATGCTTGTTTGGGGGTTAAAAACTACTTTTAAGCCATCGCCGCCAGCGCTCTGGGGTTTAAACAAGCATTTCACAGCGCGGGAATTTTTTGAGCGCGATTTGATAATGAATATGGTGGGAGCCGTTCGCTCTGGCCATTCGCTGTCAGGCGCACCCATACAGCGCGGAACCTGTCAAACAGCGACTCCTAACCACGTATTCAACATTAACGCACACCGACTGAGTCGCTGTCAACAAGCGAACTACGGCCAAGCACAGCGAATACTAGCTGGCGATGTGAAAATCACGCTACTGGCGCTCATCTGTCGCTACCTGGCGCTATTAATGAATCGGCCTCTAAGTAACACAGCTCAATGTGGTTGTGCGCTCCGGAGCTCGTTCATGAAATAATCGCCCTCATCAGAGCGGAACGCTTCCTGGGTCAGGTGACCTTCCTCCGCATTCCATGTTGCTTCTACTGATTTGTCTGTTGGATTGAGAAGAGAAGCAATCACTTACCTCTGCAGGTGCCGCGATGGATGTTCTGGAAGTTCTCTAGAAGTTTTCCTATAATAAGCTGATCAGTAATGTGAGTTCCTTGTGACAGAGCTGCAGGCAGGGCTCAGCTGAGATCCTCTCTGGACAGAACCCAACCCCTCCCATTGAACAGAGGGTAGAAGAGGGAGACGGGCCTGGCTCAGCCAATAGCATAGAGGAGGGGGCCGGAGGGGTTGTGTAAAGAAAGGAGGATAGACAGGCTTCAGGGGTGGCCGGTGGGGCTTAGTAAGAGGGCTGACATCTGCCACTTTCTGCGCACTCTGAAAGTCGTAACACAGCATCATAACTGTTTCTATTTCAGTTTCTGTTTTTTTTTTTTTATTCAATAAGTTTTATTTTATCTCATAATAATGAATGCAAGTCTTCAAAGACAAAAAAAAAATTGATTGGTTTATGTTTGTTACTATTTACAGTAATGTGTCGTGTTAATTGCCTGAGAATAACATCGGCTAAAATGTTCAGACAGCTCCAATCTTATTTTCTTATTCTGCCATTTTTTGTTTCAATATTATTATTGAGTTTATAGTAGGTTTACAGTTGCATGGCAGCACTTTAGTAGAGTGAGTAGAAAACTCAGTCTTCACATTCATTGTTAGCATTAGTGTACATGCATGTGTATATATGTGCACAATTTGGCATGTATATACGCTTATATGTATAATTGTATATATTATATTTGATTATCTATGAGAGTTGATTTGGGTATTATTCACATTTGTACATATTCATATATATATAGAGATTTTTTTTAGTTTTTTGTGCCGGCACAAAATGATAAGTTTTCTTTTTTTATACCAATTATATTCTTGTTAATAAACAGTACTGTCACGGACCGGGTGGAGCGGACTCGGGTGTGGATCCGCTTTAACTGTGGAACCGATGGCGGGTACCGTGTCAGGGGAGCGGAGTCTAAGAGGCCACCGGTATTCACCAGAGCCCACCGCAAGGCAGGTTGGTCTTGTGCGGCGAGTGACCCCCAGGTCGCTACCCCCCAACAGCGGCCCAGTCCCACAGTCAGCCGAGGTTCAGTGAGGTACACAAGTGGCAGGCAAAAAGGCGTAGTAAGTACAGGCAGAGATCGGGGCTGGCAGCACAGGTTCGCGGTAGGTGAGTAGCCGAGGTCAGGGCAGGCAGCAAAGGTTCAGAGTCGGGGACAGGCAGAGGTCGGTACACGGGTGAGCAATCCAAGAAAGTCTGACTTTCAACAAGCATGGAGAGACCAAGATCCAGCACTGAAGGAAAGGAAGTGCCTCTTTAAATAGGGGAAGTGGATGCAGGATTGGATGAGCAGGCACCAATCAGTGCTGTACAGGCTCTTTAAATCTCAGGAATCCAGTGCGCTCGCCCTCTAGTGGACAGAGACGTGCGTGCACCTGAGCATGTGAGCAGGAAGCATGGGGGGAAGGGCGGCAGCTGGATGCAGCCATGAGGAAGTGCTGCAAGATGGATGACGGCTGCATGCAGCCATGGAGGTAAGTGACTTGCTGTGAGACGGGCGTGCAGCGCTCGCCCTAACAAGTACATGTATAGTCTTCACCCATGGGCATAATATATATTGAATAGCCCTTGTGTTGGGCAGTGTATATTTATTAATTGCTTCCGGCCATACCGATTGTTTTTAAAGTGTCTTGTGGTGTATACATGTTTCATTGTTTTTTAATTTTTGTACTAATAAAATATTCATTTGATTAAGAATTATTTGGTGGTGCTTCCTGTTGGGAGAAAGGTGTGCATTCGCATGCCTACTCCATATGGTGTAGGTTTACAGTATCAAATAAGGAAGTTACATCACTGTTATATATTCTATATAATTTCATACATGTGTATATATTTTACAATGAGAAACTAATGCTAACTTTCGGAGGAACATCGACCTCCCCTTACCATGCACCTCTCCCTTTTGAGACCCCTCCCTAGGATGGTCGTAATTGGGGGGGGGGGGGGGGGGTTTGCACCCAGGAGCTACCAGTATTGGCAAGACTAGTAGCAATTGGTCATTTGGTTACATAGGGGACATGGAGCATGGATGTTGATGTAGGTTGTCTATCTTGTATCTTTCCCATACCCTGTACATGCAGATTGTCCACATTAAAAATCAGCGCACCTGCACTTACTGCATTTTCTGAGCTTTTAAACAACTAAGATGGCGGCCCGTGGAGTCTCAGGCTGTCTGCAGACAGGAAGTGTCTTCTGACTATGCTGCTATGCATTGTGAGATTGCTGTCCTTTCCCTGGCCCCAGCTCTGCTCTGTCTGTAAAAAAAAGAAGAGCCCTAAACCGACCCCTCCTCTCCTCAGTATGCAATGATTCTGGTGCAAGATGGCCCAGTGGGGGAAAGAATAATAAGTAAGTGACTTAAAACTTAAAACATATTAATTGTTAAAAGCTGGGGAAAGCACAGCTATAAACGGCGGCGCCTGTATCCTGGTGTCCTGAACAGAGTCGCAGCCCATTGGGGGAAAGAATAATAAGTAAGCGACTTAAAATATATTAATTTTTCCAAGCTGGGGAATAGTTTTTAAGGGTTTGGGATTCTCATTAAATGATGCTGAAGGTCCAGTTAAAGTAGAGAAAATCTGAAGAAAAGAAAGGAAAGGACTGTAGGAAAAAATAGGAAAGGGGTTATGAGTGGAAATCTAGTGACAGGAAGTAGAGTTTAAAGATTGAATTAAGAATATGAATCTTATTCTGACACCTTTTAATAAAAATGTATAAAATAGTGAAGTGTATGATTTTTATTTCACATCTCTACACAGCTTATAGTGGACCAGAACACAGGATTTTTACCCCTCTTGGGTTTTGGATCATAGCTTTATACTTACTTTGAACCTGTAACCTCCCACGGTGAATGGGCAGGTCTCCTCAAGTCACTTCTTATTGACATGAACAACAACGCATAACGATGAATAACCATTGTGCATGGTGCACCTCTTGAGACCACTACCTCCGGCTGCATGAACCTGCCCCCAGCAATTCAATTATGCCTGATGTGGTGGTGTGGGGATACCTGGGGAAGGGTGCAGGGGATGTCGGAGGACGCCCAAGCATGTGCCATGGGATCACCAGTTTGCAGTAAGTAATGGGAGAACCGAAAGGGTTTAGCATACCAAGGGGTATCCCCAAATCAAGATCTTTTAGACTCTAGGGCCAGGTAAGAAGGGTTTTGTTCTGCATTAATGCTGACTTTCACACTATAAGCATGCAGAGGTAGGAAAAAGTGAGACTCTCTCTAATTCAGGGCTCACTGATGGCATAAGAGAGTTGGTTAGGCTAGTTTAGTGTTCCTGTGTAATAAGTAATAGTCCTCTAGTGGGTGAATTCGTGCATGAATGGCAGTTTCTTATTAACAGTGCTTTGCAAGTGACATGAGCACGGTGCAGATAATTGCCAATATGTTTCTGAGATAAGGGGGAGATGCTGGTAGGTGTGCACCACCGATAACACTAACACAGAATCAGCACTGACACTCACCACCATGTGCTCTGTCCCTATCACTTTAACTCATTTTGTATTTTTGGCTAAAGTGAGCATAAAGGAGAACACAAAAGGAGTTCTTTGTACTTATATAATTTGTTAAAGTGCACCAAAACCTTGTGAAGGTAGCCCTGGGGTCTAAAAGACGCTAGGGCCAGATGATTCCCTACCCTCAGAATGCCCTGCTGTATAAAACCCCCTTGTATTGCCGATATAGACACTTCACCAGCAATCCTGTGACACATGGGCAGGCCGCATCCCTGGGATCTCACGACTGAGATGTGCTCTGGCACCCATCTATTCGGCTCCTGAAGGGATTGTGTCATCCGGTAATTGCTTGGGCATCCTCTGACACCCCCTGTTCCCTTCCCCCATCCCCGCACAACCACATCAGGCATAACTGAAATGCTGGCGGCAGTTGCATGCAGCCGGAGGTAGTGGTCTCAAGAGGTGCACCATGCACATGAATGATTATTAATTGTAGTGCATTGGTTTTCATGGCAAAAAGGAGTGAATTGAGCAGACCTGCCATGAAGAAATGCAGTGTCAGGTGCCTCCCACCGACTCTTCCCACTAGCTGACGAGGGACCACACCGGCCAATCAAAACTTGCATCAGTTGTGGACAGCCGGTAACGCAGCCATAAGTGGATGTACATCTCACCCAGATAGTGACCGAGATGGGGGAGCACGGATGAACTTCCAAACATGTGCCAAAGTTTCCAGCTCCTAGATTCCAGCCTGTGGGTAAAATGTAACTTTTACTAGAACATTAACATCCAATCCCCTGGAGATCCATGCTCAAATCAACAGCCCACAACACACTTCTGGGGTTGCTGTGTCTTCTTAGTCATGTATTTTGGCATAGTGAGATGCAGAAATTTAAATACCCCCGCCCCAGGGATGTAGATCCAATAGTATTGGTTGTAACAAACTCAATGTGATGTAAAAGCTCACATTTCCATGCAGCTCCAAAGCATAACCAATTAAGCAGGGATTAACTTGTGCACGGAAGGGTTGCTGCCATCCCAAATAGTTCAAAATGAAGACAAACATTTTTTTTCGAACACAGGTAATCCTGCAGAAAGGAAAGCTTAGCTTTTAATGAAATATTAAAATCTATGAAAAAGTGCTTACATCCCGACCTCAAAACACCACAAACGTGTTTTGAGGGGTGGGGTCCCCCACTGTCAAGAAGTAGAACTCGACTTCACAAGGCCTCAGTAAATATACAGTATCGTAACGGCCGCTTCCGCCAAACGAGAGATTAACCAATAATGCAACAAATGCAGCCGAAACGATCCCTCTCCTTCCAGCACTAGCCACTGTCTGACCTCCTGCCTCCTTTGCCAATTTCTTCCTTTTAAAGTCACCTCCCCGTGGACCCAAAGACACCCTTTCCAAAACCCCTTTTCTCAGTATACTATTATCCCCCAAGTGGCATGAACGACAACGATGTGCAATGTTAAAACGTGCAAACTTGCTTCATGCCTCATTCATGTGCTCCCATATTTGCAGTTTCAGCTTGCGACTGGTACATCCAATATAATGGATGTTGCAGGCTGTACAAGCAACATAAATCACCTCTCTGGTGTTACAGCTGAATAAGCTCTTAATTCTATGGAGCTTATTATTTGTACATGATTTAATGACATCACCCATCTACAAACTGGCAACATGAGCCAACAACTTTCGCCACAGCAAAACCTTCCTTTACAAGTAAGCCATGTTTCGAATTGTGTTGATATTTTCAGTAAAAGAGAAGTCTATTGGCCAGTGTGGCCAACTTGTCAAAATAGACAAGTTGTCTACAATTTGTTTAATATTCTAAGTGTACAGTACGTCCTGCTCCAGATATAATGCTTACACTTGGGATATCCTCTGCCAGGTGGCGCTGCACTGCAGACATGAGAAAACAGGCTCCTCCCGGTCCCTCATATACCCAGGGACCTCCCACAAATCCCCAGATTTCTCTGCAGTGCCGACTGCGAAGACATGAAGTATCACATCTCTCGCAGGTGAGCGGGGCTAATACAGCCTGCGGCCCTGTTGGACTACTCCCACCCGTCCTCCTTGTGATGTGCCTCCCAGCCTGGGCTGCGCTGGTCGGGTGAAGGTAGGCAGCACCATGTGTGCTTATGGAGCCACGCTCCACCGCAGTCCCCCACCAAAGGGTAGGCGGTTTAGGCTAATGGTGAGCCTTCAGGGGATTCCCCTCCCGCATCGTTGCCCCACGCCCCGTGTAGCGGTGGACCCTGTCTAAAGGGTCGCCATCCTCCCTCGTTTCCCCCCTTAGCCCGGGGGGAAAGAAAGGGGGGGGGAGGGGTGTGTGCGTATGGCGGCCTCAGTGTGCCCTATTACACGCTTATGGTCTTAGTCTTTCCCTTGACTGGGAACGATTGTCAGAGCCGCGCTTTTGCCTTTATATTGTATCGGTCGCCGCCGCGTCTTTCTTGTACTGTCTGTACTGCACGGGCGGCGGCAGCGCTGCAGACGCTGCGGCATCTCCTTTAGTGTCGTAGTGGCTCTTCTGAGGTAATCCACTCGATCAATTCCTTTTTACGTGTCATTCCCCTGCTGTCTACATTGACTACGGGTTTTTGGAGCTTCGCGCTCTCCGGGGGGGCGGGGCCCCGGCTTGGCGCGCTCCGCGTCACGGCCAGCTCTGGCCCGCCCCTCGAGATTCACTTGGCGCCATTTTACTGCTAGTCGGCGCGCGTGGTGAAGACCATCCTCCCCCCTCGGTCTGTAAGTGCCCTCGCGGGCAATTTTCTTTATTCCTTTCTCTTGCGCATGGCTCTGACATCTTTGTTCCCTTTATGTCTTTCAGACCGTGGAATCCAGTGGCTTCTCCCGGCTCGGTGTAGCTCCCAGTGGGGCCTATTAAAAATTACTCCCACTCCCCTGCGGGTTATTGGGGCATCCAGGGTAGCTTACAGCGTCAATCCCTACTGGCCTATTGTGCCGATTAATCACCATATGGAGGCATACCAGGATAATGCGACTGGGGTTCCTTCGGGACAAGCCCGGCTGTGTGTAGCTTGTGGGGTCTTACCTAGCAGCGGTGACAATGCACGGGTCTGTGTTCCTTGTGCACAGCAGGCGCTATCGGTTCTTCCCGCCTCTTCTGTGGCTGGGCCTGCACCTCGCCTCACTTCACCTACTCCCCCAAGCCTGAGTCTAACCCCCAATACAAGCGGGGATTCTCATCCTGATATGGCTACTAGACTGGCCAGTGTTGAAAAATTGCTTGCTAATTCTTTAGCGCGCAAGGCCACCGCAAAGAAGCGGCATTTAACCCCTGACTCTTTTCCCTCCGGAATCTGATGAGTTGTTGCATTCTTATGGCCATACCCCCTCGGACGAAGGGGAGCTGTTCTCTGACTCAGGGTCATCCGACGAGAAGTCAAGGGGTCATGACGAGTCTGGTTCCGAGCACTGGACCCCGGATGATACCAACAGGCTGCTGGTTCAGATTTTTGAGGTTTTGTCCATTTCTCCCCCTGTTGCGGCTCCCAGGCAAAGGGGTGAGCCCTTTATACTGCTAAGGCCCGTTTGAAATTTCCCGAGCAAACCCATTTCAATAACCTCGTGCTTAAAGAATGGGAACATCCCAGTAGACTCCCCGGGATCCCTAAGAGTTTGGACAGGAAGTATCCCTTCCCTGCTGACATGGTTAAGTGCTGGTCATCGCCCCCCGAGGTCGATGCTCCTATTCTAGGGTTGTCCAACACCTCTATTATGCACTCCCCTGACACTACTACGCTGCGGGATTCTGAGGACCGGCGTATTGACCAATTGGCATGCCATGCCTTTGCATTTGGGGGGGCGGCTCTGCGCCCGGTTTGTGCCTTAGCCATTACGGCAGTGGCGCTCAGGGCCATGGTCAGAAATGCACTCGATGGCCCAGATGAGCTGCCACCTGATACTATCAATGCACTGTCTCACTGTGATGTGTTTGTGAACTTTATCCTGTCTGCATCGGATGATGCTATTAGGATGTGTGCCAGATCCTCTGCCCTGGCGGTCGCTATACGCCGTGTGGTTTGGTTGCGCCAGTGGGCTGCTGACAATGCTGCTAAGAAAGCCCTTACTGGGCTTCCATTTAAGGGGCTGCGCCTGTTTGGGGACCGCCTAGACCTCTTCGCCAAAGGAGGAAAGTTACCCCAGCGCAGGCGGCAGACTCGGCCCTTTCGGGGCCAGGGCACCCTTTCAACCCCCTACCGTGGGGCTAAACAGGGAAAAGGGGTGTCCTTCGCTGGGTCCCGCGCAGATTCCTGCCACAGGAACAGAGGACGCCGTCCTGGTTCCTCCTGGGGGTCCAAGCCCAAAGCCCCTCCCAAGACCCCTCAGGCATGAAGGGGCGCCCTCGCCCGTCAGGGTGGGGGGACGTCTGCAGCACTTCGAGCATGTCTGGAGACGCCACGTCTCAGACCGGTGGATTCAGGAGGTAGTGTCCTCCGGCTACAAGATAGAATTTGCTGTGCGGCCCCCCACCAGATTCATTGGGTCCTGGATTCCACAGGACCCGGCTTCAGCTCAGGTCTTGTTGCTGGCCGTACAGGGTCTCCTGGATCTAGGGGTCATTTGCAAGGTCCCCTTAGGAGACAGGGGCATGGGGGTTCTATTCCATCCTTTTCACAGTACCCAAGAAAGATGGGTCAGTCAGGCCCATTCTGGATTTAAAAATCCTCAACAAGTTTGTCAAGAACAGGCACTTTCGCATAGAAACTCGCTCGGCCATCGGCTCTCTGCGCCCAGGGGACTTTATGACGTCTGTAGACTTACCTTCACATCCCTGTGTTTCCAGGGCACCAAAGGTTTCTCAGATTTGCACTGAAAGATCAACATTACCAATTTGTGGCCTTGCCATTTGGCCTCATTTCAGCTCCCAGGGTGTTCACCAAGGTGCTGGCAGGGGTGATGTCCCTGATAAGGTCAAGGGGCATACGTGTGCTACCCTACCTTGACGATATACTCATCACCTCTCGGTCTCTGCAGCAGGCAGAGCTGGACACTCGGCTGGTAGTGTCCACCCTGGAGTCCTTCGGCTGGGTGATCAATTACCCCAAGTCCTCTCTGTCCCCTCCCTCGGTGACTCCGTTCCTGGGAATTATTCTGGATACGGTTCAGTCACGGATATTCCTTCCTCAACAGAAGGTGGAAGCTCTGATTGCGCAGGCCAGGTTCCTGCTCTCGTGCCCCCAGCCCTCCATCAGGCAGGGAATGCAGCTGGTGGGCCTGATGGTGGCGAGCTTCGAGGCGGTGCCCTTTGCACAGTTCCATTTGAGGCCTCTGCAGCTTCACCTTCTGTCAGTGTGGGACAAGAACCCTGCATCCTTGGACGGGGTCTGTGTGCTTCCCCCCTCTGTCAGACAGTCCCTTGCGTGGTGGCTGGACCACAGGAACTTGATAAGGGGCAGGTCCTTTCTGGCCCCCTCCTGGGAGACGGTCACAACGGATGCTAGTCTGTCAGGTTGGGGGGGATTCTGGAAGTCCCTTTGCTTCCAGGGGAGGCGGGGCCCTCAGGAGGCCCATTTACCCATCAACATTCTGGAATTACGGGCAGTCAGGTAGGTGCTGGAGTGGTTGACCCACCACCTGAAGGGTCTGGCGGTACAGGTGCGCTCAGACAACAGGACGGCGGTTGCCTACATCAACCATCAGGGAGGGACCCGGAGCAAGGGTGCCCTCCAGGAGGTGTCTCGGATTCTGACATGGGTGGAGACCAATGTCCAATGCTTTTCGGCTGTGTATATTCCGGGGGCGGAGAATCTGCTAGCAGACGCTCTGAGTAGGGGGACGTCCCTTCAGGGGGAGTGGTCCCTCTGCAACAGGGTATTCCAGTCCCTGTGTCACCGTTGGGGTCTACCGGATGTGGACCTGTTTGCATCCCGTCACAATCACAAGCTCCCGGCTTTTGTATCCCTGTCTCAGGATCCTCTGGCCTTGGCCACGGATGCCCTGTCCATGTCATGGAAGGAGTTTCGGCTCCTGTATGTATTTCCACCATTCCCCCTTCTGGGCAGGGTTCTGCGCAAGATTGCTCTGGAAGGGGTACCTGTGATTCTAGTGGCCCCCAGGTGGCCAAGAAGAGTGTGTTTCGCAGACGTGGTACAAATGGCAGTAGACCAGTACGACCTGTCAGGGGCACCGGATCTGCTCACTCAGGGCTCCTTACGCCATCCCAATTTACAAACGCTGGCTTTGACGGCTTGGCTGCTGAAACCTCCATCTTGATGGAGAAAGGTTTGTCTGCCTCTGTGGTAGGTACTATGGTGCAGGCTAGGAAGAAGACTTCTTCTGCCATCTATTATAGAGTATGGCGTACCTACATTGACTGGTGTGAGTCTAGGTCTCTTCCCTGTAGGGAGTTTTCAATCCCTAGGGTTCTGGAGTTCTTACAGCATGGTTTGGAGTTAGGTCTAAAACTCAGTACTCTGAAGGGTCAGGTTTCTGCCCTGTCCGTCTTCTTTCAGAAGTCCTTTGCTCAGCATCATTTGGTTAAGACCTTCTTTCAGGGGGTCACTCATGTGCGTCCCCCTCGTAAACCTATGGTCCCTGTATGGGATTTAAACTTGGTTTTATCTGCCTTGCAGGGTGCTCCCTTTGAGCCTATTCATGATGCTGCTCTGGCTATTCTTACTCTCAAGGTTGTCTTTTTGGTGGCTATTACTTCGGTTAGGCGTGTGTCTGAGCTGGCTGCTCTGTCTATTCAGCCTCCGTACTATGCGAGACACCAGGACAAGGTGGTGTCTGCTTTTCATTTGAATCAGGATATAGTTCTTCCTTCATTGTGTCCCAATCCTAGCAACGATAAGGAAAGGGTTCTGCATTCCTTGGACGTGGTCAGGTGTTTGAAGTATTACCTGGTAGTCACCGCGGCTTTCAGGAAAACTGATGCTCTCTTCGTTGTGCCTTCCGGGCCTAGGAAAGGTTTGGCTCCCGCCAAGTCTACTATCAGCAAATGGATCCGTCAGGCTGTGATTCAGGCCTATTCTGCCAAGGGGAAGGTACCTCCCTTCCGCCTTACTGCTCATTCTACTGGTGCTATTGGTGCCTCATGGGCCATCCAGCACCAGGCTTCTGTTGAACAAGTTTGCAAGGCTGCTACTTGGTCTTCTGTTCATACCTTTTCAAAGTTTTACAAGGTTGATCTTAGGGCCTCAGCTGATGCTGTGTTTGGCCGCAAGGTTTTGCAGGCGGCAGTGATTTAAACTGCCTGCTGTTGCCTTTTTGTTGGGGATCCCACCCTACTTTATGGACACTGCTATTGGATGTCCCAAGTGTAAGTATTATATCTGGAGCAGGACGTACTGTATACTTAGAATAATACAATTCTGTGAAACACTCACCTGTAGAATTGGTATTATATGTATACAGTACGTCCTGCTCCACCCCACCCTGGTTTTTGCATTATTCTGGATCCCCTGTATGGTGATTGTTATCATTGTTATAGTTACCAGTTTTTGGTGGTTAAATTCTCTTGGCTTCTTGTTCACTGCTTTTCAATGCTGGGGATTTGTGGGAGGAGCCTGTTTTCTCATGTCTGCAGTGCAGCGCCACCTGGCGGAGGATATCCCAAGTGTAAGTATTATATCTGGAGCAGGACGTACTGTATACGTATAATACCAATTCTACAGGTGAGTATTTCACAGAATTGTATTTTTAACAAATTGTTTAGAGTAAGTAAGTACTAAAGTAGGCCTATTGTCTTGTTTTCTAGACTCATCCTTTCCATCTTGTAACATTGTTTCTAGATTTTTTTGGACCGTGCAATGTTTTCTGTGTGATCCAAGTGATAATGCTTGAATTGGTTATCTCTCATTTGGCGGGGTGCGGCTTTCGCGATATCGGTTTCTTATCAATATATTTACTGGGGCCTCATGAAGGTGAGTTCTACTGCTTGACAAATGGGACCCCTTCGAAATGCGTTGCGGTGTTTTGAGGTTGGGAAACGGTCCTGCTGTCCTTATGTAAGCACCTTTTCACTGACTATTTCAGTAAAAGATACGTTTAAATCGATTTTCCTTCATTCTGGATTAGCTGTGCTTGAAACCCTTTTTTGTCATCACAAACTTAATGTGCTCAAAAAGCCAATAAACAGTAAGATGACACAAGAGCGATGCTGAATGGTCACAGACAATCAAAACAATGAGGATGGTGAATAGCCAATAAGACTAAGTAAGGAGGGCGTCGAAATGACGTGTGCCCAATATTAACAGATCGGCACAGGCAGAGAATGTCATCAACTATGGAGATTGCGCAGTAAAAAAATGTATGAGTAAATGGTTGGGTACACCTATAGAGGTATATTCTAGAAGCAGATGTCACAGGTTACAGATATTGCGCAGTGAGGAATATATGAGCAAGCAGGTGTAAACACCCATAGAGTTTGTGCATCAAGAGGGTCTATAGGAATACATGAAGAGCAGATATCATTGGCAGGGGCATACATACCATAGAGGCAGTGGAGGAAGCTGCTACTGGGCCCTTGGGAGAAGGGGGCCCCATGCAAGCTGTCTCCCTCAACCTTGCAGCACCTGTGGCAAAAGCGCCAGACTGGTGCCACCCCAGTATACAGTCTTGGTGCGCTGTCTGCTCGGAGAACCAGGAGCCAGAACTGTGGGTTCTGCAAAGTGGAACTATGGTGTCAGAATGTTGGTTACCCCAGTACTCTGTGCATAGAGCACTTTGGGAAACAAGGTGCTGACATCTTAGTTCCACTCTGTGGAACCTACAGCTCTGGTTCCTGGTGCTTCCTGCAGACAGTGCGCCCACACTGTATATTGCAAATGCACTACGTGGTTTAGGAATGAGGTAAGTCTTCTCGACTCTAAAGCGAGGTGTCTCGGGTATTGGTCTGCTTTAATGCTGGGGGATCATTTTTTAGGAGGGGCCCCTTATGGGTTTGGCTATGGGGCTCTGTGAAACCTATGTACACCCCTGGTCTTCAGCTATGGTGATTGCGTAGTAAAAAGCATATAAGCGGTGTGTACACACATAGAATATGGGCATTAAAGAGGCTGATAAGCAGGGACGGATTTTGAGGTGGGTGCGCGCCCCAGGGCCTCCACCACTTGCCTTGCAAAGGGGGCCTCCCCCAACCTTTGGGTTTTGGTCCAGAAAGCTTTTCAGTCTTCGGGCTGACCATCTGCGGGGCCGGCAACAAAGTTATCGCGGCAGTGGGGGCCCCACGCATCCGGGCAAGCCTTTTTTTGTTTTTGCAAACCTGCAGCCAAAACCACCACAAGGCAGGACAGAGAGTCTAGAGCAGCAAAGCCGCCGCCAGCAATGCTACAGTGATGGGTGCGTGCAGAGCTGTCAGTTGGAGGCCGCTCACTGCACATAAGCCACCAAGGACAGTCGCTGGCAGCTCAATGCAGGGAACTGTTTTCTGCTGGACCAGCTGGGTGACTACACTACCCCCCACCCAGAATGGCAAATCAGGAGTTCTTGAGTAGCGCGTACCTGCACAAGGGTGGCACAAGGGACTCAATCTGGCGGGTGCCAGATAACCACCAGTTACTTGCCTGGACTATTCATTTAAAGGAAAAAAAATACTGTATGTGGTGCCTCCACCAGATTATGTGCCCACGGCCACTGCTGATAAGTGTTGTGGCAGTGTGGGAGAGTGGTGGATGGAGTGTACATTTCACCTAGATTCATGTGTTCAAATCCACCCGTCCCAGGGCTGACAAGCCAGGCTTGGGCTCGGAAATAATTAAGCTTCAGGTGTGTGAGCCTTGAAAATACAATTCTGTGAAACTCGCTTGTAGAATTGTTTTTGGATACATCCAGTCCAGGTCGTCCCAATATCCTTACGACTGGGTGTTCGCCCCTAGGGGGCGCCCGACTGCAAGATCAAAGATGTAGTTCCTCCCGGCCCCCTATAAAGGCAGCTGTCCCTCTATCATTCCCCAGTGGTTAAAAAGCAGTATTCAACAAAGAGGACAGGCCGGGAGGCCTAAGAAACCATGTTACTTCACATGGCTTCAGCTTGCCATAACAGGCAAACAGGACATAATGAACACAAGGGCGGGGTGGTACGACCTGGACTGGATGTATCCAAAAACAATTCTACAGGTGAGTTTCACAGAATTGTATTTTTCCCTACATCCAGTCCAGGTCATCCCAATATCCTTACGACTTGGACATCCAAAAGCAGTGTCCCTATGGGCGGAATCCCCAGTGCGGAACTGTGTGTAGCTCATTTCACTACCGCCTGAAGCATCTTTTGGACAACTACAGCGTCAGCTGAGGCCCTGACATCCACCCTGTAAAACTTTGTAAAAGTGTGAACTGAAGACCAAGTTGCGGCCTTACAAACTTGTTCCACCGATGCCTGGTGCTGAAAAGCCCAAGAGGCACCAATAGCTCTGGTAGAATGAGCTGTGATCCGAAAAGAATCCCCCTGGCAGAATATGCTTGTACCACCGCCTGTCTGATCCACTTACTGAGAGTGGACTTGGCTGGTGGCAAACCTTTCCTAGAATCCTTTGTTAAAACAAAGAGCAAATCCGATTTCCTGAAGGATTCAGTCGCAGCCAGGTAGTACTTTATGGCTCTGACCACATCCCCAAAGCATGGAGGGTCAGTTCTTTTTCGAATTAGCCGGTGCTGGACACAAGGAAGTTAAGACAACTTCCTCATTAAGGTGAAAGGGAGAAACGAGCTTAGGCAAAAATTTAGGTTTAAAGCGAAAAAACCACCTTATCCCTATGCAACTCCAAGTAGGGTGGTTTCAAACAAAGCGCGGCCAGCTCTGATACACGACGCACCAAGGGGATCGCTACCAGAAAGACCACTTTGAGAGTCAACATAGACAATGCAGCATCGCACAAAGGCTCAAAGGGAGGACCCTGAAGAGCAGATAGTACTAAATTAAAGTCCCACACCAGTAATACTGACTTACGCGGTGGCCGGACATGAGTAACTCCCTGGAAAAAAGTCTTGATCAACCTATGGTTGGCAATGGATCTCTGGAAAAAAATGGCTAAGGCCAAGACCTGACCCTTGAGGGTGCTCAGCTGGAGACCCAAGTCTAAGCCATGTTGCAAAAACTCCAGAATCCTAGAAATAGAAAATATGCGGCAAGGAAGACTCTTGGTCTCGCACCAAACGATATAGGCGCGACAAACTGTGTAGTATATCATGGAAGAAAATTTCTTCCGTGCCTGAATCATTGTCTGCACAACCGTGGCCAATAACCCCTTCTCAGTCAGAATTGAGGTTTCAATAGCCAGGCTGTCAAAGCCAGCATCCGTAAATTGGGGTGCCGCAGCGAAGCCCTGGGTCGCCTGGCAGGATGTAGTGATCTATTGACATCTGGACTATGTCTGCAAACCAACTCCTTCTCGGCCAACGGGGAGCCACCAGGATGGCTGGTACCCCTACCTGGGCTATCTTGCGCAGCACTCTGCCCAGGAGTGGAAACGGAGGGAATGCATACAGAAATTTGAACTCTGTCCAAGGAATCACCAGAGCGTCTGTTGCAATGGCCAGAGGATCTCTTAAGAGGGAGACGAACCTTGGAAGCTTGTGATTGTGTCTGGACGCAAACAGATCCACGCATGGCTGACCCCAGCGGAGACACAGAGTGTGAAAAGTCTTGCTGCTGAGAGACCATTCCCCCAGGCGCGAGGCACTCCTGCTCAGGGAGTCTGCCTCCTGGTTTTTCACCCCGGGGATGTAGACCGCCGAGATGCAGGGAACATTCTCATCTGCCCAAGTCAGAATCTGGGTTACCTCTTCGAGGGATCCCTTGCTCCGAGTCCCGCCCTGGTGGTTGATGTAGGCGACAGCCGTCTGATTGTCCGAGCGAACCTGGATCGCATGACCCCCTAAAATGGGGAGTCAATCGTAGAAGCACCAACCGGATCGATCTCAGCTCCAAGAGATTTATTGGTAAGCGGTTCTCCTGCGGACCCCACTTACCCTGGATCTTTTGGGTCTGCCAAACGCCTCCCCAGCCTGTCAGACTGGCATCCGTGGTAACTATCTCCCAAATGGGGAGTCAAAAAGGACTTGCCCACCAGCAGGTTCCGGGAGTCCAACCACCACAAGAGGGACTCCCTGACCAGGGGCGAAAGCGAAAAGCCGCGTTCCAGGAACTCCTGAGTCCAATTCCAGCCGGTCAGCAGGTTCAATTGAAGAGGTCTCATGTGAAATTGGGCGAAGGGCACTGCCTCGAAGCAGGACACCATTAGGCCCACCAATCTCATCCCCAGACGTGCCAACGGCTGCTGACAAGACAGCAAGGCCTGCACCTACATCTGGAGACCCAAAACCTTCTGCTGTGGAACAAAAACCTTGACCTGAGCAGTGTCTATCGTCATTCCCAGGAAGGATCTCACTGTTGAGGGAGTGGCAAAGGGGTAATTGATTACCCAGCCGAAAGACTGCAGGGTTGACAACACCGTCCGAGTATCGCTCTCGGCCTGCTGAAGGGACTGGGCCGCAATCAGCAAGTCGTCCAGATAGGGTAACACACGAATACCCTGACTCCTCAGGATAGCCATGATGCCTGCCAGCACCTTGGTGAACACACGGGGGGCTGAGGATATCCCGAATCGAAGTGCTACAAACTGGTAATGCTGATCCTCCAGAGCAAACCTCAGGAACTTCTGATGTCCCTGGAAAATCGAGATGTGCAGATAAGCATCCCTGTGGTCATGAATTCGCCGGGCCAAAGCGATCTCACCGCCGACCGTAATGTTTCCATGCGGAAATTTCTGACTCTTACAAACCTGTTAAGACCCTTCAGGTCCAGGATCGGCCGTAGTGTTCCGTCCTTCTTGGGAACCGTGGACAGGTTCGAGTAAAACCCCTGTTCATGCCGGGGTACAGGGCAAATCACACCTATCTTCAGAAGGTGTTGCACAGCCGTTCTCAAAGCTTAAGCCTTTAGCGGGTTTCGGGATATTCTTGAACAGAGGAGTTTTGTGGGCGGCCTGGCTGCCAGCTCTATCTTGTAACCGGAGGACACTACCTCCTGAATCCACCGAGACGTGACGTCTCCAGAGCTGAGCAAACAGCAGAAGCCGTCCCCCTACCCGGATGGGTGAGGGCGCCCCCTCATGCCTGAGAGGGTTTGGCAGGGGGCTTGGACTTGGGTCGGCCGCGGGACCTACCTCTGCCCCAGGTATCTCTGCGGGCACCTGGAAATGAAGAACCTCTTCCTCCTCGAAAGGAACGATAGGAAGAGGGGTTCCGAAAGGACCGAGCAGGGTTCCTTCTCTGAGGGAGTCTACTATCCTTGACCAAAAGGTCCAGGCGCTCCCCAAACAACCTGCTTCCCACAAAAGGGAGACTTGTGAGAGACTTCTTGGCAGCCCCATCAGCCGACCACTGCCTCAGCCAGAGCGAACGGCGGAGAACAACAAGCAAAGCCGAAATCCTGGCACCAAGCCGGACCAAATCATCCATGGCAGTAACAACAAAGCCAATGAAATCCAAACAAGCCTTGAGTTCCTTATACTCCTCAGCCCGCCTGCAAGCCTTAACTGTAGCCACAAGGTGTCTCACCTTTCTCCTGTTGGCCAGTGAGACAATTGCCGAGGTGCACACAGGACGAAATAGGGCACCAGCAAAGGTGAACGCATGGCAGACCAGCTGATCCATGCACTTGCAGGGTCCCGTAAGGAAGCATTGTCAGATGACGGCATAACAATAGTGTTGGACAAACCTGACATGGGAGGAGCCACCTTGGGAGGGTGACACCATACCCGAACCAACTCATCAGGGGAGGAATACCGCCTATCCAGGCCCTTAGGGACCGACGGCAACTTGTTAGGCCTTTCCCATTCTTTAAGGATCATGTTAGAAAGGTGGGGCTGCTCCGAGAAGACCCGCCTTTGCCTCTCAGGCCAAAATAAATCACCCTGCTTCCTCTTAGCCGCTCTGGGAGGAACAATGTGTAGGGTATCAAACACGAAGGAGAGCAAATTCTCCGTATCATCCGGGAGCCAAGAATTCTCGTCCGAGGAACCAGAAATACTGTCATTGCCAGTTGAATATTCCACCGTTGAGCACGAATCGTCTGGCAACTCACCTTCCTCCGCAGATCCCAAGCAATCAAAAAGATCATCATTATCCGAGTAAATCGGCTCCAGATGCCACTTCTTACTCGAGGCCTTCTTAGGGGCTGTCAACGAGATCTGCCTCTCAAGACTAGCCAGCCTATGCGCAAGGTCAGTAGTGGAGGCCCCAGTATTTTTTTCCTTTAAAATAATAGACAAGCCAAGTAAGTAAGTAGACAAGCCAGTTGGTGGTTGTCTGGCCCCTGCCTACTTACTGGTCAGATTGAGTCCCTTGTGCCACCCTTGTGCAGGTGTGTGCTGCTCAGGAGCTTATACTTTGCCATTCCGGGTGGGGGGTAGTGTAGTCGCCCAGCTGGTCCAGCAGAAAACAGTTTTGCATTGCATTGCACTGCATTGAGCTGCCAGTGGCTGTGCTTGGTGGCTTATGTGCAGTGAGTGGCCACCGATTAACAGCTCTGTATGCTGATGTAGCTTTGCTGATGGCGGCTTTGCTGCTCTAGACTCACTGTCCTGGTCCTGCAGCCAAAGCCTGGTGGCTTTGGCTGCAGGCTTGCCGAGATGCGAGGGGTCTCCACTGCGGCCAATAGCTTTGTTGCCGGCCCGAGGCCTGTCAGACCAAAGACTGTATAGCCTCCTGGACCAGACCATAACTTAAAGATTGGTGGAGGCCCCCTTTGTAGGGCAAGTGGTGGAGGCCCCAGGATGTCACATCGGGGCATCGCAAATCTGGATTCCCTAACAGAGAGAAACAAATCCCAAGAAAGTAATCTTCCAGGGAGATGTTGTGCAGCAGACCTTGAGACTTTTTATACTTTAGGTTTGCTTTAAGCCTAAGGTATCAAAGGAAATAAGGAGAAGGAAGGGTTAATCTGATCAAACTAATTTCAAAGTGGTTATATATGATAATGACACTTACAGGGCTCCTCAGCCTGTCCTCAACATTCCGGCATTCTCAGTCTGCTCCTGACATTCCTGCAGCCTCCATTTTCTTCTGACCAGGGGAGGACCGGCCATTGGTGGAACTGAGAGACCTCCTGGTGCCCAGCAATGCTTTAGCAAAGCACAGCTATAACCCCCCCCCCCCCCCGTACTTTACCCCGCTCTCCTCTCTTCAGTGTGTGTAATGCTTCTGAGGCAAGATGGTGGTGCCCGTACCCTAGAGTCCTGAACAGAGTTGCAGCCCAGTGGTGGAAAGAATAAAAGGCGACTAAAAACGTAAAATATATTAATTATAGATGCTAGGGAATGATTTTTTAAGGGTTTGGGCTTTTCATTAAATGATGCTGAATGTCCGGTTTAAGCCACTATCATTTTACAGTACCACTGGTTGGGAATACTATTTACATTGTTTTGATTCTATCTTTTAAAATGTGTTTACTATTATATTTTTATTTTTTTAAATGTAATGTTTAGTATTATATAATTTAATATTGATAATTATAGTATAGTATAGTATTGATAATTCAAATGTAATACATTTGTGTGTGTCTGGGATGGAGGATGCCATCATATAATCCAGCACAGAGCACCACTCAACCTAAGGCTGGCCCTGACTTGAACAAACACTCACTCCCACCATGGAATGCTGTAGAACACATAGATATTTAACATACTTTAACTTTTATGGCACTTTAATGGCACATGCAGCCCAAATCAAGCTATACCACTTGTGATCCCTACCTTTCGTCTCCACCCCCATCCTTTAGACTGTAAGCTCGCAAGGGCAGGGCTCTCCTTCCTATTGTCTCCTGTGCTCACAACACCTGGTTTGAACCTTGTGGCATCTCATTTTGTATTGTTCCCTGTACTATATGTTTTACCTTGTCTGTAATCACACCTTGTAAAGCGCTACGAAAGCTAATTGCGCTATATAAATAAACAATAATAATTACTAACTTATGTTAGTATGTTAATATGATATGTTAAATATGTTTAATCGGACCTTCAGCCTGAATAAGAACATAACTTATATGTTTCCACCAGGCTGTACATACAGATTGCTCACATAAAAAAATATCCTTCCTGTATCTACTGCATTTTCTGAGCCTTTAAACATTCAAGAGGGCAGCCCATGGAGTTTCAGGCTGCCAGCAAACAGGAAGTGTCTTCTGACTGTGCTGCTCTGCATTCTGGGATTGCTGACCTTTTCCTGACCCTAGCTCTGCTCTGTCTGTGCAAGGCACAGCTATAACCCCACCTGCACTTTTGACCCCTCTCCTTAGTATGAGATGCTACTGAGCCAAGATGGCGGCGGCCGTATCCTAGAGTGCTGAACAGAGTTGCAGGCCAGTGGGGAAAATAATAAAAAATAAGTGATCAAAAATGGTAACTATATTAATTTTAGATGCTGGGGAATCATTTTTTAAGGGTTTGGGCTTTTCATTAAATGACGCTGATGGTCCGCTTTAAAGAGGAACAAAGGACCTCTATTTAACCAGGTCCTATTACCCCCCTTCCCCGACTTACCTTTTGGACGTTGCCCGAGTCCGGATCACCAATTTTCTGCTTCTTTTCCAAATGCCCTGGTGCCTTAGCCATCTAAGACTGACACCGCAGGGCTTAGCCATGCCACTCCACTGTGTCCTCCCCCACCTCACCCCGCAAGCTGCTCACATGGCTTTTCCAGAGCCGCCCGGGCCTGAGATAAGCGGCATAGATAATACACTGCTCAGACGTGAGATCCCAGAGGGCGGCACAGTGCATCCTGGGAGGGCAAGATGGCGCTGCCCTATGCTGGCATGTAGTGTAGAACGAACAAGCTCAGAGGGAAGGGCAGAAGGCAGGTAAGTGTTATTTTCCAATTGGTAGATCAGAGGGCTAAAGGGAACAGATGGCAAGGATGAGGAGTTTCTGAATACTCCCCAGACTGTCCAATGTTACTTTTTAAAGCAGACTAACAGTCAAAAATGACTTAAACCATACCAACACAACAAACAGTGGTCATATGCATCCCTCCCCAGGGCAATTTAGATTGCTGCATATAAGAATTCATTTACCATTTTCTAACTCTTGCTGTAGTGAATTTTAGAAACAAAATGACGGCTCATGCATTTGCAGGCCATCTACAAACAGGAAGTGCTGCTGGGCTTCCTGTTACTGTGCATTGTCAGTTGAATTCAGACAGCAGCATGTCTGAGATGCTAGGAGAGGAAGCTCCAGAATGGCCGCTACCTTACTTTTCCAACTGTGCCAGGCTGATGGTCTGGTTTAATTATTTATAGTTTTGTCTTTATTTAACAGATTTAAAAAAAATGCAGTTTTACTGTATATTCTCCTTTAAAGAGGATACTCTCTTCAGTAATCATTATTCGTCTCTTAGAAAACAAAAAGATATTCTCTTAATTAAATTAAATGTATTATATTTTTATCTGACATGTTAAATCAAACCATTGATCTGATCATGTAATCACATATTTCTAAGCTTTATATCCACTGACATGACCCCCATTTCTTACAACCATCCAAAAGCAGTGATTTAACAGAGGCTCCAACAATACATGGGGCAGGGCTGCCAAAGGGAATTTCTGGGCCCCATACAGCTGAATTGTCAGAGCCCCTTTGCCGTCCCACATGCCCCCTCTTAATTATCCTTGCTGTCCCTATACTTTTTAGGGCTACCAGCAAAGTGCTTTGCTACCACTAATGTTGTCCTTAGCTTTCAACAAACGGCCCTGATGGTTTTCAATGGGGAGCGAGAGCGGCTGCATCTCCTGCATCCTGTGTGCGCACGCTTCCATCAAAGCTATTCAGATGGCTGGGGCAGGAGCTTTCACGCTGCAGGGTATGCCATCGTTTGAAGGCAATGAGAGCCCTTAACCGAAGGATGTAAACATGGCAAAGGGCTCTGATTGAACAAGAGCCCCTGCATGCACCACTGGACCAAGGAGATTGGGTGAACTGTGGGTTTCACACAGCGGGGCATGGAACAAAACCTGGGAAAGTCAAGGGCTTTTGTTAAATGATGACCCTACCACCCTACTCTGGTGCTGAGGCAGGACGGGAGGGTTAGAATGAAAAAGACCCTTTACCTTATCCAGGGGCCTTCACTCCGGATCTGGGCAAAGCTGGGAGGACAGGGATGGAGAGGTGTAGAGCTGAGGGGATGGGACAAAGCTGAGGGTAGAGGGGTGGATGGGACAGAGCTGAGGGTAGAGGGGTGGATGGGACAGAGCTGAGGGTAGAGGGGTGGATGGGGCAGAGCTGAGGGTACATGGATGAATGGGGCAGAACTGGGAGGACAAGGATGGGTGGATCAGGGCTTAGGGGACAGGGATAGATGGGGCAGAGCTAAAAGAACATGGATAGATGGGTGAGGGCTCAGGGGATAGGGATGAATGAGGCAGAGGTGACATACACCCAATGGGTCAGAGCTGAGGAGACAGGGATGAATGGAGCTGAGGGGACAGGGATGAATGGAGCAGAGAGACAGAGAAAGGAAGTGTGTGTAGTTCTTTAACCACACTCGGAGGTGGGGCCCTCGGCAGCTTGCCGGGTGCCGACGCTGGCCCTGGGCATAGCAGCGCTTTTGTTACTGATGGTGGGTCAAAAAATGGCCCCTGTTCGAGCACGGGGCGATGTGGAAGGGGCACAGGTTTGGATCCAGCGATCCGGCCAGTTGCTGATCAGCTGGGCGGGACAAAAGATGAGTAGCCTTTTGTTTTTGTTTTTTTTGGTTGTTGAATGGCTTTAAAGGCCTAATTCAAGTTTACAGGAAGTAGCCAAATGCTTGCTTTATTGAGAACTTTAATTCATGAAATCCAGTGTCAGGTAGTTTATAAATAGTATGTGTGTGTGCTGGGCCCGGGCCTCCCTGATGGGCCTCTCATGTCGCTTTCTTCCTCGTTGTAGAGGGCGTTTGCTTGACTGCAGGGGAGCCTTCTGACACATGTAAAGTGGAGACCTGCACTCCTTTCTGCTTTAGGTTCTGGTGCGACTCCGACCTCTTCATTATTATTTTCTACAAGAAAGAAGAAAAGATCAATGAGCAAACCTTTTGCACTATGATCAACATCTTCATAACATTTATTACTAGTATCACAATCATAATAATCTTGACCATCAAAATATATGCAGTGTTGCCATCTGTTGATGGTGATTTTGTAGGTGCGTGCTATGCTTACCCTACGATTGGGACAAATGATTCGGTGTAGTGGTGCCTCATCTGTGGAACCGACTCGGTTTCACTACCCTAAACACTTCTCACCTGCTGCTGCCCCAGCCACCTAAGTAAGCAGATGCCTCCCTATACCATCTAGGTCTTTGTCTGCCAGGAGAACAGAGGCTGCAGCACGCTGACAACACCACCTAATGTGGCCCATAAGGGTTAAGTGAGTATCTGCTCAAGGTGTCTTTAGCGGTAGAGAAAGTCACGCTACCGGTGTACAGCTTTGTAAGAGAAAAGGTCTGAGGAAGCAGTAAGAACAGAACTTAGTTTAATACAATTTGAAGTGGACCAAAACCCAGGATTTTGACTATCCTGGGTTTTGGTCCTTGCCCCCGGGGCACACCTTTGTCCAAGGTGAGTGGATCTGAGCCATCTGGCAGCCACATCCCCCACTACCCTCTAACAGGGACCATGCCCACGCCAGAAATTCACAAATGCCTGGTGCAGGCACACACCCTGTTAGAGGGATAGTGGGGATGCCGCCGCTGCTCGGGCATGCCCCGTTGGACCGGGAAGTAAGGTGAGTTTCTGGGTGACCTGGAGGGTTTCACACAGCAGAGGGAGGGAATTACGTGGCCCTGGAATCTTATAGATTCCTGGCCCGATCTCTGTGGGTTTCGGTCCACTGTAAAGGCCACTAGATTAGATTGCAGGATCACAAATGGAATTAAAGATCAAGAGACTGAATAGAATCTAGAATTCTCTTTTCCAAGTTTACAGCACGTCCTGTTTCACTAATATTCTTTACGCTTGGGATATCCCGCCACAAGTGGACTGCAGAAAGACTTGTGGCATCTCGCGGCCCTATAAAAGGACAGGAACCTCCCACAAATTCCCAGTTTCCTTCTGCAGTCTGGACTGCGAAAATAGAAGATGGCTCTCTATATTACGCAGGTGAGCGGGGCTTATCAGCCTGCGGCCCTGCAGGACTATTTCCACCCGTTCTGGAACCACTGCCTCCCAGCCTCGGCTGCCTGGTTCGGGTGAAGGTAGGACAGCGCCAGGGTCAGGTGCTGGAGGAGCGCTGCTGCAACCGCAATCCCTGTACCTACAAGGGTAGGCGGTTCAGGCTTATGGTGAGCCTTGTGGGATGCCCCTTCCTGCCTTATTGTGGGCCTGCCCCTCCACTGCCCCCTACTCCCTAGCTCAGCATGCCATGGGTGTGCCTTCCGTTGCTCTTCCCCGCCTCGCTCTCTCCCTGGGGAGCTCTCCGGGGGGGGGGGGGTTAGGCGGTGTTGTTTCACATTGAATGTTATCTGCCTTTTACTTGTACTCGCTGCCACTCCGTTTTGTACGGCGCTCCGCGGCTGGCGGTGACATTCTCCTCATGTTTTACTGCGCTGTCATTGGTGCTGGGGGGGTCAGGTTGAGCGCGATTCATGCTCTTCGGGGGGGGGGGGTCCCGCAGATGCCACTTTTTGCGTCATACCTCCGAGGCCCGCCCCTCATGGTCCTTGTGGGCGCCATTTTGGTACTGCGGCGCGCTACTGGCATGCCTGGATGTGCGATCGGCTTCTTGGTCTGTGAGTCCCCTTTGGGGTTGTATTGTGCTTTTGTCACCACATTAGGGGAATGGTATGTGTGGTTTTCTTATGTCTTTCAGGCGGGATAAACATGACTGTGGTTTCTCCCGGCCCTCTTCCCCTTTGCACCTCCCATCTTCCCTAGCGGGGTTTTGGGGCATCCCGGGTGGCTCTTGTTAGCCTTAACCCTATACTGGCCATTGTGCCCACTCTAATCACCATATGGAGGCTTCCGGGGATAATGTGCTTGGGGTTCCTTCGGGACAAGCCCAGCTGTGTGCCGCGTGAGGGGTATCCCCTGTGAGTGACTGTGTCAGGGTATGTGTGCCCTGCGCCCAGAAGGTACTTGCGCTGCAGTCTGGGTTGCCTGCTACGCTGCCCAGCTCTGCGCCACCTTCTACATCACTTATCCCCCCGCGCCTGCATTTGACCCCTAGTGTGGGACATGCTAGTGGGGAATCACATTATGACTTGGCCTTGCGGGTGGCCAGCCTGGAAAGGCATATGGCTGGGCCGGTCCCTCGTAAGGCTTCTGGCAAGAAGTGGCATTTAACTCCCGCTGTTTCCCTTTTTCCTGAGGAGGATGAGGGACAGTTTTCTTTCCCTGGCCTGTACCCCCTAGAAGAGGGGGAACTTTTCTCTTATTCTGATTCCTCTGTGGAGTAGCAGGAGGTTTATGGTGGTACTGGGTCTCCTTTTGGAGAAGATCCATGGTCTCCTGAGGATACTGACAGGCTGTTGGCTCACATTTTTGAAGTACTGTGTATTACACCTCCTGTCCCGGCTAAAAGGCAGCAGGGTGAGCTTTTTGGAGTTCCCTGAGCAGATCCACTTCAATAATTTGGTGCTCAAGGAGTGGGAGCAGATTGCCCGCGGTGCCTAAGAGTTGAGACAGGAGGTATCCATTTCCTGCTGATGTAGTTCAGAGCTGGTCGTGTCCCCCCCGGGGTGGATGCTCCCGTACTTGGGTTGTCCAATACCTCGGTCATGCATTCCCCTGACACTTCTACTCTGAGGGATGGTGAGGACCGGCGTGTTGATCAGCTGGCCTGTCACGCATTTGCTTGGGCGGGGACTGCGCTGCACCCTGTGTGCGCTTCTGCCATCACGGCTCTTGCTATTAAAGGGCTACTCAAGTGCCTTCTGCATAATGCCTCGGATGCCAATGGGGGGAGGAGTATAGATTCCTCCTGCTTTGCTATGAATTTGTTGCATTTATTCTTTCTGCTATGGATGATGCAGTCAGGATGTGTGGTAAGACTTCTGCCCTTTTGGTGGCTATACGCCGTTCTGTTTGGCTGTGTCATTGGGCGGCTGATAATGCTGCTAAGAAGGCTTTCACTGGCTTCCCCTTTACTGGGCTACGGCTTTTTGGGGAGCGTCTGCATCTGTTTGCCAAGGATGGGAGGCTGCCTCAACGCAGGAGGCAGCCACGGCCCTTTCGGGGGGCTGGTTCTTCCCTCCCCTCCTTCCGTGCTCCCAGGTCCGGTCGGGGTGCACCATTTGCGGGGGCACGTAGAGACCCTTGGGGCCGGGGTAGAGGCCGTGGTCGCCCCAGTCTCTTATGGGGTCCCAAGTCAAAATCTTCCCCCAAGCCCCCTCAGGCTTGAGGAGGCGCCCTCACCCATTCGGGTAGGGGGGGCGGTTGCGCCTCTTTGCTCACGTTTGGAGACGTGTACAAGATAGAGTTTGCAGCCTGGCCGCCCCCAAGATTCATCAGATCCTGGATGGTTCAAAGCCCCCTGTCAGCTCAGGGCTTGCGGTCCAAAGCCTTTTGGATTTGGGTGTCATCTGTCCTGTGCCTTCCCAGGAAAGGGGCAGAGGCTTCTACTCCAATCTGTTCACGGTTCCCTAAAAGGATGGGTCCCTGAGGCCCATCCTGGATTTGAAGCGCCCCAACAAATTTGTCAGGTTCAAGCATTTTCGCATGGAGACTGCGCTCGGCGGTCAGTACTTTGCGCCTGGGCGATTTCATTACTTCTGTGTACATCAAAGATGCTTACCTTCATGTTCCAATCTTTCCAGGTCATCAGAGATTTCTCAGTACTCACAGAATTGTATTTTTAGGAATGTTGTAAAAAGGTGGTCAAGAGAAATGGATAGATTGTGAGTTTGGGATGCCCTCGTAGTTGGTTGAAAAGTATTGGAGGGAAAGAGATAGAAGCTTTTCTTCTGCTTCCTGCTAATTTTTCTAACAGTGGTTGTTATGTGAGGAGCTCAGACCGGGAGGGCACCTAGACACAGTGGGGCCCTGGGTAGCCATTACCAGCCAGCTGAGAGACGCTCTGGAGACCGTAGCCATGATGGGAATGGCCTGTGGATCTGTGTCCCCTTATACTGTATTGCTGTGGACTGGAATTGGTGTAATTTGTGTATCTGGAATAATGTGGACCTTACTATGTTTTTACAAGGAGTCTCCATAATAGTAAGTTACTTGGTTCCGCCTTTGATATACCCTTTCCTCAGGCTCAGTTGCCCCCACACAGATACCCTGGATCCAAAACAATCCCAGCACCCCCAACCCTGGTGTGCAGGTGTCTCATATGGTAAGCTTGCCATCTCAGTAGGATGGCATTTACTAGAGTTTGGTGAGCACTTCATTCTCTTAGGGGGGTCTTCCTAATGTGTGTGCTCTACAAATTCATCAAACATCACAGGTGCATTGTGTCCTAGGCTTAAAGCGAAGCAACAGTCAAAAATGAATTAAATCAGACCAACACAACAAACAGTGCTCATGCATCCCTCTCCATGGCAATTTAGATTACCACACATAAATAACTTACCTTTTTTTAACGCCTGCTGAGTTAAGTTTTAAAAACAAGATGGCCGCTCATGGCCTTGCAGGCCACCTGCAAACAGGAAGTTGCGCTGGGCCTCCTGTTACTGTGCCTTTCAGCTATGTCAGTTGGGAGAGGAAGCTCCAAAATGGCTGCTACCTTTCTTTTTCAACCGTGCCAGGCTGTTGGTCCGGTTTAACTGCAGGGCCAGCACCAGCACTGGGCCTCCCTGAGCAAGTGCCAGGGCTTCTGGCATCTTCAAGTACTAACTTAGTTTCAGACTGGCGCAAGTTATTCCCCAGGGGGCCCCATCCAGTGGACCAGTGAGCCTGGTGTCTTGTGTGCAGACCTGCTTATGGCTGACCTCAGGGCCAGAGCATGATCATCAGCCATTGGGAAGGTGATGAGGAATGAAGGGTGATTGGCAATAACTCAGAAGGTGGTGAGGACCAGAGGACTACTGTCAGTAATGGTGGACCCTTCATTGGCAGTAGAGAAGGCAGCGAGGACTGGAGGATTACCAGCAGCAGCAACAGAAAAAGCTGTAAAGACTGGAGAATGATTGAGACAGTTAAGAAGTCAATAAGGTCCAGAGAACAACTGGTGTCAGTAGAGAAGGCAGTGGAGATGGGTGATGTTCTCCGGCTGGGTTCGGCAGTGGGGAAACCTTCTCTAGGCCATGGTGGGGGGGGGGGGGGGGGGGGGTGACATTTTCTAGCCTAGTTAGGTAGAAGACATTCTATGGCTGGGATAGGAGGGTAAGCAATATTTTCTAGGACGGATTGGGACTTTGTGACCCACTGTCTACATTATAGATACAATATTGCCTATAGTAAATCCTCACCTGCATGGTTTCTAGGATTTCATTATCGGAGACTTCGGGCTGCGGGCGCTTAAATCCAGGAGCAGTGTAGGCAGCTTGTATTATTTTACTGCGGAATCTTTCAAACTGTACAAATAATATATAATAAAATAATTAAACAAATAATTGTTAGAATCATTTCCAATAGGCCAGTAGGTAGCCACATTCAAACCACAGAGCCATAGCGCTGAAAAAGTTTTGCAATGATGAAAAGTTATTTTCACAAATGTAAGGTTTTCATAAAAAGGAGGCCAGCTTCTGTCGAACCTTACCCAGAGAACCCAATCAGCAGGGGCGTAGCTAAGGGGGCAGGAGGGGCACGTGCCCCGGGTGCAGCAGGTCAGGGGGACCCGAGCACAGGTGGGGGGGTGCGATTTCGAATCTTTGCCCCGGGAGCCAGAAAGACGACCTGTGCCAGGGAGAAGCAGAAAATACTAAAAAAAATATTTTTGCATCCTAAAATAAACCCCCAAAAATTAAACCTCCCCCATTTAGTAAGTCTGATTAAAGCACTTGCCTAAGGGTGGTATACTCGCTGAAACCCCACTGTGTGGACAGCGATTCTTTTACACTGTTGCAATGAATTTAAGAATGGAATAAAAGTTACAATTTAATGAAGCCTCAATGGAGCCAGACTACTTCTCTCATACATTCCAAGTGTCCCTGATTTGGAGGGACTGTCCCTCTTTTAAAGCGGACCTTCAGCATCATTTAATGAAAAGCCCAAACCCTTAAAAAACTATTACCCAGCATCTAAATGTATATATGTAATGTTTTTAGTCACTTACTTTTTATTCTTTCCCTCACTGGCCTGCAACACTGTTCAGGAATCTAGGATAAGGGCGCTGCCATCTTGGCTCAGTAGCATCACATACTAAGGAAAGGAGAGGGTTCAAAAGTGCAGGGGAGCGGGGTTATAGCTGTGTTTTGCACAAACAGAGCAGAGCTGGGGTCAGGAAAAGGTCAGCAATCCCAGAATGCAGAGCGGCACAGTCAGAAGACACTTCCTGTTTGCAGGCAGCCTGCGCTTCCATGGGCTGCCATCTTGGAAGTTTAATCTCAGAAAATGCAATAGATGCAGGTAGGATGATTTTCAATGTGAGCAATCTGTATGTACAGGGTGTGGGAAACAAATAAGATATGCTCTTATTCAGGGTGAAGGTCCTGCCCCTTCCTGCCCCCCTTTAAAGTGTGTCATGTAGATCTGCATCAATAAATGATTTATTAGCCTATTTAAAGAATTTATATTGTTTTAACTCTTATAACCTATCACCTATCCATCTATCAAGGAGGGGGTGTGGTCTAATTTAACAAATGTCCCTTTTTTCCCACCCTGAAAAATACTGTTTTGTGAGTACTCACCTTTAAAACGGATATTATAAGTGTGACATACACTCCGCTTCAACTCTTCATGACATGTGGGTTATGGCCAGTAGAGGGCGAACTTTGCAGCGATGACAGGAAAAAAAGGAGCCCCTCCCAGTCCATAAATACCTGTGACCTCCCACCAATTCCCCAGTATAGGACAGCAGTAAGGGGACCAGAAAGAAGAAAATATAACAATACTAACAACCAAGAAACAAAGGTTCACCATATAAAGGATCCAAAATACCAAAAGGGTGGGGTGAAGCGGAGTGTATGTCACACTTATAATATCCATTTTAAAGGGGAGTACTCACAAAACGGTATTATTCCAAGTGTGACATACACTCTGCTTCAACTCTTCATGACATGTGGGACATCCAATAGCAGTATCCGTCATGGGTGGGAACCATAAACAGTAAAGAATGCACCAACTTAAACCACTGCAGCTTGCAGAACCTTGCGGCCAAAAACAGCATCCGCTGAAGCCTCCACATCAACCTTGTAAAACTTGGAAAAAGTATGAACAGAAGACCAAGTAGCAGCCTTACAAACTTGTTCAACAGAAGCCTGGTGCTGAAAAGCCCAGGACGCACCAACAGAACGAGTAGAATGCGCAGTGACCCGAAAAGGGGGAGTCCTCCCCTTAGCAGAATAGGCCCCAACAATGGCCTGACGAATCCATTTGCTAATGGTAGACTTGGTGGGCGCCAAACCCTTCCTGGGCCCGCAGGGCACCACGAAAAAAGGCATCCGTCTTGCGGAAAGAAGAAGTAGTCACCAAATAGTACTTCACACAACGAACCACATCCAAAGAATGCAGGACCCTCTCCTTGTCATTGCTAGGTTTAGGACACAAGGAAGGGAGAACTACATCCTGATTGAGATGGAAAGCAAAAACCACCTTAGGAAGGAAATCTGGCTTAAAACGAAAAATCACCTTGTCCTGGTGTCTCTCAAAGTAAGGGGCTTGAATGGAAAGAGCCGCCAACTCAGAGACACGTCGAACAGAGGTAATAGCCACCAAAAAGGCAATCTTTTGTGTAAGCATAGAAAGTGCAACATCCTGCACCGGCTCAAAAGGAGGCCCCTGAACCAAATTCAAATCCCAAACAGGCAACAAAGGCTTTCGAGGGGGCCGCACATGAGTGACCCCCTGGAAAAAAGTTTTAACCAAAGGATGAAGAGCAAAGGACCTTTGAAAGAAGACCGCTAGGGCAGAGACCTGCCCTTTCAAGGTACTAAGCTGGAGCCCCAGGTCCAGACCATGTTGAAGAAAATCCTAGGGATCAAATACACCCTGCAAGGCAAGGCCCTAGCTTCACACCAATCAATATAGGACCTGCAAGTCCTGTAGTAGATGTTAGAGGAAGATCACTTCCTAGCCCTAACAAGTGTCTGAATCACAGCATCAGACAAACCTTCTTTTAAGGAGTTTTCAGCAGCCACGCCGTCAAAGCCAGCGTTTGTAAATTGGGGTGACAAAGTTGACCTTGAGTGATCAGATCCGGAAACAGGGGCAACCTGTACTGATCTACCGCCAGCCGTACGACGTCTGCGAACCAAACCTGTCTTGGCCACCTTGGGGCCACCAGAATTGCTGGCGCACCCTGTTAAGCCAGCTTGCGCACCACCTTGCCCACTATGGAGAAGAGGGGAAACAGGTACAGGAACCCCAGATCCCTCCAGGCAAGAGACATGGCGTCCGCTGCCAGGGCCAGAGGATCCTGAGACAGAGACACAAAGATTGGGAGCTTGTGATTGTGACGTAAGGCAGAGATCCACCTCCGGAAACCCCCACGTGTGACAGAGGGACCGGAAAACCATGTGGATGAGAGACCATTCCCCTCGGCGATAGGATCCCCTGCTCAGGGAGTCCGCCTCCGTGTTTTCCACTGCTGAGATGCAAGGAACATTGCTCTCCGCCCATGCAAGAATCAGAGAAACTTCCCTGAGGGCACTCCTGCTGCGAGTCCCTCCTTGGTGATTAATGTAAGCTACCGCAGTTCGATTGTCTGATTGAACCTGAACCGGTAAGCCGCGTAGGTGATGCGTCAAGCATGACAGAACCAACCGAATAGCTCTCAGCTCCAAGACATTGATGGGGGTGTGAGCCTCCTGAGGACCCCACAGCCCCTTGAACTTATGCGTCTTCCAAAAACCTCCCCAGCCCGACAGGCTGGCATCCGTGGTAACCTTCTCCCAACAAGGGGTCAGAAAGGATCTGCCCCTCATCAGATTGCTTGGTTCCAGCCACCACTGAAGGGACTGCCGAACCCGGGGAGACATCATGAATGATTCCTCGAGTGGGGAATAATCAGACCAGTCAAGGGAATCGTAGTCATTAAAATCCAGTACCGGCGGGGCCGGCGACGGATGCCTTCTCTTAGCTGGGGCCTTTCTGGCCGCAGAGCTAGAAATCAACTATTCGATGTTGGCCAGCCTAGCACAAACATCAGCTTGCGACACCCCGCTAATGACAGTGTCACTTGGGGTACGGATAAGGAGGGGTGGGGTAGGTGATGAGGCCGGCGGCACGGACCCAGACGCCTGGAACCCCAACTGCCGCGTAATGGCTTGCTGTGCACATGGAATACAAATAAACACATTATCCCCCGCAAGGGATGCCCCACAAACCACACACTGCCAGGGTTGCCCCGAAGGGAGCCCGGTATCCTGGGAAGCCTCCATATGGTGATTTTTTATGGTAGTCGCAATGACCAGTGGAAATTACGGCAGTAAGCTACCCGGGATGCCCCTCAACGTCCGTTAGTGGGAGGATTTGTAAAGCCCCTATTTGAGTGAGGGACCTAAGGACCGGGAGAACCCCCTTTTAACTATCAAGGAAGGTAATCCCCCTGGAAGACATAATATAAATGGGTACCATAAGCAGGAAGTCATTACAGCAATCATACATCCAGATATAATCACAGTCATACAATAAATCTGTATAACCTTAAAGTATATGTCAAGGATAACGCAGCATACAAGGCACCACAATAGAAATACGATTATGCATAACAAAAAAGGCAGATAATAGAACGAGGGCACTCACAGTTAGGATGCAAGGTGACGACCGGACACCCAGCAGCAGCAGCATCAGCCAGGCCAGGGGAAGGGAAGGAGGGCGGGCCAGCGCGGATCGCGCGCCGTGCGTGGCCCCGCCCCCTCCTGCTGGGAAGAGTAACCGCGGTTCCCAGCCATTGCTGGGATCCTTCGTGGGCGCCAAAAGAGAGGGAGGCGGGCCGCATCAGCGCACCGAGCGCCCGGCCCCGCCCCCTCTCCTGACTAGCAGAGAAGCAAAAAACATGGCCGCACTCCCACAAGGTTGCGGAGCCGGCCCGTGAGCACAGGGAAAATGACAGACAGGGCATCCCAAACCAGGATCCCGAACCTGGTATCCGCCTACCCCTTGGAGGGGGTCTCACGGAGGAGCATGGTTTCAAGTTATCACACCACTAAGGTGTATCCTACCTTCACCCGGACCAACAGCCAGGGCTGGGAGGCATAGGGGCTTAAAAAAAACAAGGTCCGGGCAGAAATAGGGAAATACCTTACCTGCAAGGAGGAGACAGCCATCTTCTGACTTGCTCGGCGTCTGCAGAGACGATTACTGGGGAATTGGTGGGAGGTCCCAGGTATTTATGGACTGGGAGGGGCTCCTTTTTTTCCTGTCATCTCTGCAAAGTTCGCCCTCTACTGGCCATAACCCACATGTCATGAAGTGTTGAAGCGGAGTGTATGTCACACTTGGAAAAGTTGGGAGGCATGCTTCTCTATTAGAATTACATGGCCATGATGGGCCACCGGAGCCCCTGAAGACACGTAGAGGTGAGCTGCATTTTCTTTTTCTCCATTATTTTAATTAAAGCACCCTACACCCTGTCCGTATGTCTGAAACTTGTATGAAAGCCATTTTCCCCATAAACAAGATGATGCCCTGTTCAGTCTTCCCACATCCCAGCGATAACCTTGATCAAACACATGGCCCTATTTCCATAGCCCACCCTTTAAAGGGAACCTCTAAAACCCTCACCTGAGTAGCTGCAGCAATGCTGTTGGATGCTTTTTCTCCACCGTAGCCATGCCCAGCCGGCAGATTTGAGATTGCTGATTCGCTGATCTTAAAGTGGACCAAAACCCAGGATTTTGACTATCCTGGGTTTTGATCTTTTCCCCCAGGGCACCCAAGGCCCCGCTGTGTGAAACACCTCAGATTGCCACAGCCAACTCATCCTCCTCCCTGTCCTACGACGTATGAGCGGCTGCTCGGAGCCACTGACGTCACGTCATCTAAGCCTTCGTCTAAGGCCAGCGGCTCAGAGCGCACTGACAGCCGCATCCCGCGCTACCCTGTAACAAGGAGCTTGCCCGCCTTGGCCATTCACAAATGCCTGGCGCAGACACGTGCCCTGCTAGAGGGATAGCGGGGATGTGGCCGTGGCTCGCGCATGCGCCGTTGAACTGGGAAACAAGGTGAATGTATGGGGCGACCTGGGGGGTTTCATACAGCGGGGCATCCCGATTTTGGTCTTTCTAGATTCCCAGACCGATCATGGTGGGTTTTGTTCTATTTTCAATGTGTCGGCAGGTGTAACAAGCCCACTGGTTACATTCCCAGCTTCCCTCTAGTCTGTGGCCAGGGGAAAGGTGAGTTTTTGGGGCGTTTTAAACAGCGGGGCATCCATATTGGGATGCCTCAGGTGGGGGGCAGCTGAGCGGCCAGGTCCTGGGTCTTTTGAATTCCAGGGCCAGTGCAGGTTTTGACCCACTTTAAGAATTAATTAAGAACATATTTTGGCCTCAATTCAAGAGTTGAAAAAAATTCTCATGGTAGTAAAAAAATCATTAATGAGAATAAAGCCTGAGAATGTCACTGTTGCTGAATCACCAGATGACAGAAGACAATGAAAGTCAATGGCACTTTTTGAGAAATATTTACTTTCTACACTGTAGTAAAAGCTGCCTTTGACTTCCATTGTCTTTTTATCAGTAACAGTGACATTCTCAGGCTTTTTCTCATGAATTAATATTTTTACTACCGTGAGAATTTTTTTCAACTCTTATTGAATCGAGGCCTTTGTCTGGTTGTAGTGTATTTGTCATTTGTATCTCTTTTTACAGTTACAGTACAACTCTAAAAAATATTTTCATATATTTCTTTATTTTCTACATATATATATTAGGGCTTATTTGGCACTGTGAGAATTATTTTGTGTGAGAAAAGATTTTTTTTAACGATTTTCCTCAGGGCAATTCAGCACCATTTTTAGCCGTGCAGATGAAATCATTATAAAAAATATTTTCTCACAAAGAAAGTGAGGGGAAAAAACGGTGCTGAATCAGCCCTAATGTCTTCATAAGAATAAAGCTCAGCCAGTTGCTTTGACTTATTCCTACAGATAACATTGTGGTTCTACTGTCAGTCATAAAATACATCTACAGTGCCACCATCTGGTTAAAACCTGGACTGCAAATACTGTACTGTAACAGATTTTTTACCCCTCTATAAGACGCACCTAGGATTTGGAGGAGGAAAATAAGAAAAATAATATTCTGAACCAAATAATAGGCAAGGTGCAGAATCCCCCAGTTACAGGCAGACTGGCATCCCCCTTCCATTTCCTATCGGCAGTGTGGCATTTCCCCCTCCCTTTTCCCATAGGCATTGTGGCATACCCCCTTCCCATAGGCAAAGTGACATTCCCCCCTCCCATTCCCCATAGGCAGTGTGGCACCCCCCCATTCCCCATAAGCAGTGTGGCTTTCTCCTCCCTCCCATTTCGCATTATAGGCAGTGTGGCTACGCCTCTCCCGTTCCCCATAGGGGGCACAAGAAGATGAAAAGAAAAATAATATTGTGAACCAAATAGGCAAGGTGCAGAATCCCCCAATTACAGGCAGACTGGCATGCCCCCTCCCATTCCCCATAGGCAGTGTGGCATTCCACCCTCCCATTTCCCATAGGCAGTGTGGCACCCCCCCATTCCCCATAGGGGGCACAAGAAGAAAAAATCAACTCACATGTGCCGGCACTTCCAAGTTGCTGGCCGGGCTTTCACACTGTGGGAGGCCAGAAGAAGATGGAGGAGAGATGGGCACTCTCTCCGTCCCCGCCGCTGCTGCCGCCGCTGCTTCTTGCCGACCGGGGCATGCAAACACCCGCCGCGTGGGTGTGGCCTAAGCCAAATCTGTGTAGGCCATGCCCACTTGTTGCATGAAGCTGGGCACATTGTATGTGCCCCGGCCGGAAGAGGCAGCAACAGCGGGGACAGCGCCTGCCTCTCCTCCATCTTCTTCTGGCCTCCCGCAGTGTAAAATCCAGGCCAGCAACCCAGGAGTGGTGGCACATGTGAGTTGAGAATTTTATATTCTTAGTATACAGTACGTCCTGCTCCAGATATAGTACTTACACTTGGGTTATCCTCCGCCAGATGGCGCTGCACTGCAGAGACATGCAAAACAGGCTCCTCCCGGCCCCTCAAATACCCGGGGACCTCCCACAAATCCCCAGATTTCTCTGCAGTGCTGACTGCGAAGACATGAAGTATCACTCTCTCGCAGGTGAGCGGGGCTATTAAAGCCTGCGGCCCTGTTGGACTATTCCCACCCGTCCTCTTTGTGATGTGCCTCCCAGCCTGGGCTGCGCTAGTCGGGTGAAGGTAGGCAGCACCTTGCGTGCTTACGGAGTGCTGCTCCACCGCAGTCCCCCACCAAAGGGTAGGCGGTATAGGCTGATGGTGAGCCTCTATGGGATTCCCCTCCCGCATTATTGCCCCATGTAGCGGTGGGCCCTGTACGAAGGGCTGCCATTCTCCCTCGTTCCTCCCGTAGTCGGGGGGAAAGAAAGGGGAGGGGGTTGTGCCTGTGGTGTCAGTGTATTGTGATTACACATATATGGCCTTTGTTCTGTCTTTGGACTTGTGTATATGGTGTCAGCTGCCGCGTCTTTTTGTATTTTTATCCGTATAACTGCCGCCGCACGCGCTTTTTCCTTCGTTGGATGTTCCGTGCGGGGCGACGGCGTTGCCTCAGACACTTCTGTGTCCTCATTGGCTGCTGGTTGGGCTTCGCGTTCTTCAAAGGGAGGTCGGGGCCTGGCGCGCTCCGCGTCATGGCACGGTCTGGCCCACCCTTCGAGGTACACGCCGCCATTTTGTCTGTTCGTGCGCGGCGCGTGTGACGTTCCTGCTTACCGTGGTCCGTAAGTGCCCTCGCGGGCGGCCTTATACTCGTTGAGTTTTTCATTCTGACACTCTTCTCATTGTGTCTTTCAGACTGTTGAATCCATTGGCTTCTTCCGGCCCGGTGCATTTGATAGCGGGCCTTGTAAAATTCTCCCACTTCCCTAGCGGGTCTTTGGGGCATCCAGGGTTGCTTATAGCGTCAATCCCTGCTGGCATATTGAGCCTAAAAAATCACCATATGGAGGCATCTCAGAATAATGTGACCGGGTTCCCCCTGGGACAAGACCGGCTTGTGTATGGCGTGTGGACAACCCCACGCTGATGCTGACAGGGCACGGGTCTGCGTACCATGTGCCGAGCAAGCACTGGCCCTGCAAGCAGGCCTGCCAGTGGCTGCACCTCATTTCAATTCACCTATTACCCCAAGCTAAAATCTCACTCCAGTCGCATACAAGTGGGGATTCTCAGCCTGTTGTGTCCGCCAGACTGCCTACGGCTGAACAGATTATTGCGAGGTTGTCAGAGCGCAAGGGCCCTTTTAAGAAGCGGCACTTGACGCCTCATGTTACTGTTTTTCCTAATTTGTTGATCCAGGTTTTTGAGGTTCTGTCTATCTCTCTCCCTGGTGAGGCTCCCAAGCAGAGAGGGGAGCATTTCCATACAGCAACTGCACGTTTGGAATTCCAGGAGCAAGCACATTTCCATACCCTTCTGCTCAAGGAATGGGAGTGGCCCAGTAAACTTCCAGGGGTCCCAGGGGACTGGGATTGGAAGTACCCTTTTCCCCCTGAGGTGGTTAAATGTTGGTCATCCCCCCCCCCCGAGGTGGATGCCCCGATCATAGGGGTTCCTAACACCCCCTTTATTACAGCCCCTGCTTATGCTACCCTTCGGGATCGGCGCATTGACCTGCTGGCCTCCCACGCCTTTGCATGTGCAGGGACGGTGCTGCGCCCGGTCTGTGCCTCGGCCATTACTGCTGTGGCCGCTAGAACCCTCATCAGACAAATGCTTGATCGTCCCCCTGATGATCTACCCTGGGATGTGTTTAATGCACTCTCCAGTTGTGATGTGTTTGTAAAGTTTATCTTATTAGCATTGGATGACACCATTAGAATGTGTGCAAGAACTTCTGTCCTTGTGGTGGCTATACGTCGCTTGGTCTGGCTGCGACAGTGGGGTGATGACGATGCTGCTAAGAAGACTCTTACCGGGCTTCCCTTTAAAGGGCGACGCCTGTTTGGGGCCCGTCTAGACCTGTTTGGTAAGAAGGGTAAGTCACCCCAATGCAGGCGGCCCCTACCATAGTGTTAAACAAGAACCAGGAGTGTCCTTAGCCGGGGCTCACGCAGATTCCTGCCCCAAGAGCAGACGACAACGCCCTGGCTCCTCCGGTGGGGCTAAACCCAAATCCTCCACCAAGTCCCCTCAAGCATGATGGGGCGCCCTCGCCCGTTTGGGTGAGGGGACGGCTGCGGCACTTTGCTCTTGTCAGGAGGAATCACGCCTCAGATTGGTGGATTCAGGAGGTAGTGTCCTCCGGATACAAGATAGAGTTTGCTGCGCGGCCTCTCCCAGGATTATCAGGTCCGGGGTGCTTCTGGTCCCTGCCTCTGTTCAGGTGCTGGTGCAGGCCATGCAAGGCCGGCGGGGTCTGGGGGTCACTTGCAGATTGCCCTTAACGGGCAGAGGCAGGGGCTGCTACACCAATCTTTCCACAGTTCCCCAAAGGGATGGGTCAGTCTGGCCCATTCTGGATTCACAGATTCTCGGCAATTCTTCAATTGCAGGTAGTTTTTGCATGGATACTCTTAGATGGGCCATCAGCTCCTTGCGCCCAGGGGGCTTCTTGCCGTCTGTGGAGATCAATGATGCTTATTTTCACTTCCCTGTGTCTTCTGGACACCGAGGTTCTACAGGTTCGCGTTGGAAGACCAACACTGCTAATTTGTGGCCTTGTTATCTGGCTTCCCTTCAGCTCCCAGAGTGCTCACCAAGGTGCTGGCGGGGGTGATGTCTCTGATGAGACCAAGGGGCGTCCGTGCGATGACCTACCTGGACGTCCTTATACCTTCCCAGTCTCTACGTCAGGTTAAGTTGGATACTCGGCTGGAGGTGTCCATTGGGAGTCATTTGGATAGGTGATCAATCACCTCGGGTCCTCATTGTCCCCTTCATTGGTAACTCCATTCCTAGGAATGAATCTGGATACGGTTCAGGCGAGAATCTTCCTTTCTCAGCAACATAGTGGACAATCGAGTTGCATGGGCTCAGTCCCTCATAGCTGTCCCCGTCCCTTCACCAGGCAGGGATGCAGCTGGTGGGCCCGTTGGTGGCTGGCTCCGAAGCGGTACCTTATGCTCAGTCCCCCTGGGGCCCTTCTGCAACTGCTCCTATGGTTAGTACAGGACAAGGATCCAGCATCCCTGGAGCAGGGTCTGTGTGCCTTCCCCCCTGGTTAGGAGATCCCTCTTGGAGTGGATGAACTCAAAGAATCTGTCTGGGGGCAGTCCCCTTCTTGCCCCTTCCTGGGGACGGTCACCATGGATGCCAATCTATCAAGGTGAGGGGGGTAGTTTTCTTCCGAAACTCCCTGCGATTCCAGGGGAGGTGGGGCCTTTAGGAGGTCCATACACCTATCAATGTTTGAAACAGTGAGCGTTCAGATTAGTTCTAACTCGCTTGTCTACTCCTCTTCAGGGCCTGACTCTTCGGGGGTGCTCGATCTGTCTTACGGCAGTGGCCTACATTAATCATCAGGGAGGGACCCGGAGCAGGAAGGTCCTCCAGGAAGTGTCTCTGATCCTGATCTGGGTGGAGGACAGTGTTCCCTGCATATCAGTGGTATTCACTCCGGTGGGGGTCCCTCTGCGACAGGGTGTGCTAATCCCTGTGTCTCTATAAAGGGGTCTAACCTGTTGTGGATCTGTTTGTGTCCCGTCACTATCACTAGCTCTCAGCCCTTGTCCCTGTCCCAGGATCCTCTGGCTGTGGTCATGATGCCTTAGTAACGTCATGGCAGGACATTCTGTTCTGCATGTCTTTTCTCCATTCCCCCTGCTAGACAGGGTTCTGTGCAAGATTGCTCTGGAGGGGGGCCAGTGATTCTGGTGGCCCCCGGGTGGCCAGGAAGAGTGTGGCTCCCAGACGTGGTACAGAAGGCAGTGGATCTGTACGTTCTGCCAGGAGTGCCAGCTCTGCTCGCTCAGGGTCCCTTACGTCACCCCAATCTACAGACTCTGGCCTTGACGGCCTGACTGCTGAAACATCCATCTTGATGGAGACAGGCTTATTAGTCTCGGTGATTGAGCCTATGGGAAGACTAGGAGCAACCTTCTTCTTCTTCTTCCATCCATTATAGGGTATGGTGTACCCATATTGATTGGCGTGAGTCTAGGTCTCTTCCCTGTTGGGCGTTCTCTGTTCCCAGGGTTCTAGAGTTATTACAACATGGGTTGGAGTTGGGTCTCCTACTCAGTACTCTGAAGGGTCAGGTTCTGCCCTGTCCGCCTTCCTTAGTAGTCTTTTGTTCAGTTTTCCTTGGTTAAGACTTTCTTTCAGGGGCTTACTCGTGTGTGTCCTCTACGTAATACTATGGTCCCTATATTGGGATTTGAACTTGAGTCTGTCTGCCTTGCAGGGTGTTCCCCTTTGGACCTATTCAGGATGCTGTTTGGCTGTTCTTACCCTCAAGGTTGTCTTTCTGGTGGCTGTTATTTCGGTCAGACGTGTGCCTGAGCTGGCGGCTCGGTCTATCTAGTCCCCATTCCTTGGGATACACCTGGACAGGTGGTGTTCCGCTTTAAGCCGGATTTTCGGCCTAAAATGGTGTCTCATGTTCATTGTTTCAAGTATTGTTCTTCCCTCTGTGCCTTATTCCTAGCAATGCTGAGGAAAGGGGTTCTGCATTCGTTGGACAGGTGTTGGAAGTTTCCTTTGGAGAAGCTGATGCTCCTTTTTGGCCTACGGCCACTACATCCTGAATGCGCCCGATCTCGTCTAATCTCGGGGGGCTAGGCGGCGTTGGGACTGGTCATTACTTGGATGGGATGGTCCCTTCTGGTCCTTGGAAAGGTTTTTGGCTTCTGCCAAGTCTACTGTTAGCAATTGGATTCGTCAGGCTGTTACTCAGGCCTATTCCATTATGGGGAAGATTCTTCCTTTTTTGCCTTGGTTCTTATTCTACTCGTGCTGTGATGCCTCTTGGGCTTTTTCAGCACCAGGCTTCTGTTGAACTAGTTTGCTAGGCCGCTACTTGGTCTTCTGTTCATACCTTTCAAGGTTTTACAAGGTTGATGTTAAGGCCTTAGCTCATGCTGTCTTGGCCGCAAGGTTTTGCAGGTGACAGTGGTTTTAACTGTCTGCTGTTGCCTTTTTTGTTGGGGATCCCACCCTACTTATGGACACTGCTATTGGATGTCCCAAGTGTAAGTACTATATCTGGAGCAGGATGTACTGTATACTAAGAATAATACAATTCTGTGAAATGCTCACCTGTAGAATTGGTATTATTTGTATACAGTACATCCTGCTCCACCCCACCCTGTTTTTTGCATTATTCTGGATCCCCTGTATGGTGATTGTTATCATTGTTATAAGTTACCAGTTTTGGTGGTTAAATTCTCCCGGCTTCTTGTTCACTGCTTTTCAATGCTGGGGATTTGTGGGAGGTCCCCGGGTATTTGAGGGGCCGGGAGGAGCCTGTTTTGCATGTCTCTGCAGTGCAGCGCCATCTGGCGGAGGATAACCCAAGTGTAAGTATTATATCTGGAGCAGGACGTACTGTATACAAATAATATCAATTCTACAGGTGAGTATTTCACAGAATTGTATTTATTCATTTTTTAATTGTATTTATTTTTTATCCTTTTTTTTATATTCCCCCTATAAGACCCTTTTGGGCAAAGAAAAGGGTGTCTTATAGAGTGAAAAATACGGTATATATATATATATATATATATATATATATATATATATATATATATATATATAAATATATATATATATATATTATATTGTACAACACAATAATGAATCAGCATCCATTTGTCTGGGTGCAATGCTTCAAAAACTTTTCCCCCTGTAACCCCCCCCCCCCCCAGCCCATGTTCTGCCCCCACACTCATGGTTTCTGCCTCAAAACCATGGCTGTGAATGGCCATACCCACAACTGCTACAGTCTCTATCTACCCCCTAAAATATTAAAGCTTCAGTACCATTCCTTTAAGAGAAGTTGTATACACCCAATGCCGTAGCGCCAGCTGCTAAACACACTCTTTGATTGGCTGAGGAGCACCTTGGGGTGGAGCTAAGTAGCTCATAGGTTGATTGGTGGGTTGACCATGGCTAGTAAAATCTAGGCTTTGGTCACTAGTAGGCTTTTTGGTGCCCGGGGCAAATATTCGAAATGGCGGCCACACCTGTACTCAGGCCCCCCTTTGGCACCCCCCTGACCTGCTGCACCCAGGGCACATGACCCCCTGCCCCCTCAGCTATGCCCCGAGTATGCCCTTGTATAGATATACACTATATTAAATGTAACTGTCTGTCTGTCCAGATTTACACTTACCCTGGCCTGTAATGTCTCCAAAAGCACTTTAAAGTGTTGCTCAGAAGCTGAAAGGTCCATCACACGGCTCTCTGTCTGGCTCCTCTCTTCTTCTTGTCTCCTTATTTGTGTCTGGTACCCCAAGATGTCCCTCTGCAGCCTCTGCATATCACTCTTCAAATCAGCAATAATGTCATTCCTCTTGCTCACCTCAGATTTCAGTTCAGATAGCAGCTGGAAAATAGAGCAACTATATATATATATATATATATATATATATATATATATATATATATATATATTATATATATATATACACACACACACACTGTATATATAGCACTGGGATACCTCACACACATACTAGGATTATGGAACCCACATCTTTTAATTTTACTTTAAAAATGTGTTTTTAACCATCAGGTCAGGTGTTTTATTGAAATTAGTGTTGCTGTTTAGATTTGGGTTAAAGTGGACCAAAACCCAGGATTTTGACTATCTTGGGTTTGCGTTCCTGCCCTCGGGCAATCCCGATTGGTATGGAAGCCCCTTTGTGTGAAACCCCCCAGGTCGCCCGATCGCACTCACCCTTCCTCCGCCTCTCATACAATCAGCACAATCGGACCCTTTCACATCTAAGCCTTCGTCTAACGCGAGCGGATCCTAGCGCGCTGGTGGCGGCATCCCCCACTAACCTCTAACAGGGAGTGTGCCCGCGCTGGCTATTCACAAATGGCGTGGGCATGCGTCCTACTAGAGGGATAGCGGGGATGCATCCGCTGCTTGCGCATGTGCCGTTGAACCAGAAACGAAGAGTTTATGGCCGACTTGGAATCTATAAGATTCCTGGGCTGATTGATTCCCTGGGGCATGCAAAATTGGGATGCCTCACTGTGTGAAACCCCCCAACTCACCCCATACATTCACCTTGTTTTCCCGTCCAATGGCACATGCGTAAGCCGCATTCCCCGCTATCCCTCTAGCAGGGTGCGTGCCCGCGTCAGACACTTGTCCCTGTTAGAGGGTAGCGGGGTAAGCTATCAGCGTACTTGAATCAGCTTGCCTTAGACGAGGCGAAGGCTTAGACGAGCTGATGTGAGGGGATCCTAGCGTGCTGATCGGACGAGAGGCTGCGCATGTGCCGTAGGACTGAGAAAGGGTGAGTGCGTTTCACATCCCCGATCGGGGTGCTCCGGGGGCCAAGGACCAAAAACCAGGATAATCAAAATCCTGGGATTTGGTACACTTTAAAGATAAATAAATGGAGCTAAAAAAGTGTTTCCTTTTATTTTTAATTAGAGCAATATTTCTCGGATATAAGGTGGTTTTCCCCTTACATTTGGGGGGCATTTGGCCCCTTTATATGCTTTCCTGAGACCAGAACGCACATTCTGAATTCCCCTCATAGGTTTAGTATTTGGATTTGGCAGTAGAACCAGAATATTCCAACATATTAGGCATCAGAATAGAATGGATGCTAATTCCAGCCACACTAATCGATCTAAACATGACAATACAATCACATAATCTGTTACCTCTCTCAGGTTATAATTCTCCTTCTCTATCTCCACCATAAGTTCTTCATGTTTCCTCTCTTCCCGCAAACTTGAGAACTACAACATAAAGGTACTGTTAGAACGATTCATTTTAAGGCAATAACATGAAACTAGACAGGAAGTAGGAAGGTTACAGTAGTAGGAGTCATACGGCTCTGATTGGTTGTTGGTGGCAACAGTGTTGTCTCTGGGAGGAGCTAAGGCCTATATAAAGGGACCTGTGAGGTTGTCTACATTGGGGAAAGCAGAACATAAATGCTGAGCCAAGAGGCTGGAGAAGCACTGGTTAGTTACCCTCTACAGCAGGGGTTCTCAACCTTTTTTCTATCAAGTACTACTTTCCATTTTCTGATTGATATCAAGTACCACTTGGGTTCTGCGCAGTGGTGTAACTAAGCCCTGATGTGGACATTCAAGGCTCATACAGTTAACTGTATGCCGCTAGACAAGTGAAGACTGAAACAAATGCTGCTTCCTTTATCTAAATGATGCCAAGTTAGCACAAATATGACAAATAAGGTGGAGGAGCAACAATATTAGGCCCCCTTTGACATTCTGGGCCCCCATTCGGTCACATCCCATATAGTTACACCCCTTGTGCTGCATCAGCATTGTCAGCCTTAAACCATAAGCATAATTTTGAGTACTACCAGTGGTACTAGTACCAACCTCTACTCTAGAGGGATGCTACTGAAGCTACTGAAGCATTGCCTATATGATGGGGCCTTGAAGGTCGCGTAGGAGGAGTACCCCTGGCGAGAGGCCAGGAGGTCTTTGGTGGCTGGAAAACCTCCTGGCTCTTGAGACTCTTGGGGGTCAGACCGTGTAGGAGCCAATTAGTTTGAAGTGCGCACCTCAGAAGTATCCCTACATGCCAGGGATCTCATGATTATCAGATGCATCCCAATAAAGAGAGGACACCCCCGTTAACCCTTCTACCAACTCCTGCCTGATTTTGTTGCTGTACTGTGGAATGCTGTGACCTGCCTTGGACAGGTGCCAGAAGAACCTGGAGAACTGAGTACCTAACCCCCTCTGGGCCTCAGTGGTCTCCCTATGGAAAGTGGGTCAAGTTCTGGGTCTGCCCACACCGCCTCCTATGTGGAACAGAATCCTCCCCAGTGGCACCCCAAAGGCTATGGGTGTCCCCATATGTTGCTTGTATGACGGCCTATGCGTGTACCTTTTTAGACATCGCCTGCAGTTGCATGGCTCTCTCTGAAAGCTCCTTCATTAAACTCTCTTTCTCCGATTGTGATTTTCTAAGTTTGGACTCATGGGAAGAGACTGTCTTCTGCAGAGAACAAATAGCACCTGAAAAAAGAAGGAAAGACAGAAAGGCTGGAGCCCCTTAGTTTCTGTGTCTGATTGTTGTTTTGGACAGTGTAGGGTTAAAGCTACATTTTTTCTTTATTGACTATCCTGGGTTTTGGTCCTTGCCGACCTTCCCGATCAGGAATGGCCTGCTTTGCGAAACCCCCCAGGTCACCGAAACCAACTTATATTTTCCCGGTCCTACGGTGTATACAGGGCCGCTCGTCCAATCAGCTTGCTTGCATCCGCTGAGGTCACGTCGTCTAAGGTCAGCGGTTCTGAGCACGCCGGCGGCCGCATCCCCCGCGCCAGCCACTCACAAATGCCTGGCGCAGGCACATGCCCTGCTAGAGGGTTAGCAGAGATGCAGCCGCAGCTCGTGCATGTGCCCTTGGACTGGGAAAGAATGTAAGTGTATGTGCGAACTGGGGGTTTGACACAGCGGGGCATCCCGATGTTGGATGCCCCTGGGGGAGGGAATCGATCGGCTCCCGGCCCAATCGCTGTGGGTTTTGGTCCACTTAATGTGGGATTCTTCCTCATTCCTTATCCTACACTGCCATCTTGTATTGTTTTTTGCTACTGCACTTCCAAACTTCAAACTGTACTTAGTGAATGCCCATCACTCCCAGACTAATACCACCTACAGGTGGGCTCTTACCTTTCCTAATTCTAACTTAAGCAGTTGCTAACTGTCACAAGACCTACGCAGTTCTTGAGGGCCAGGTACAAACAGTGTTTTTTTCTGTGGAACCTTCCAAAGGAGGGTGGTGATATAATAGTTAGTTATATTAGATTGCAGTACCTTTTGCAATGTCATATTCCTTCTTGATGGTCTGTATTTCATCCTGTAGTCTCTGTATCATTTCATTCTTTTCTCTGGATTCATCCTCTGGAGTAATTCTGTCTCTCTGCTCCTCTCGCTCTGCCGTAGAGTTGTCAGTTACGTCCTTTGCTGCTGTAGCAGTGTCATCATTATGTAAGTGCTGTTAATATAAGAGAGATGTTTCTCATAGTATGTAGGTGGATGATGCGTTTCATTATTTATTAATCTGATTGCTTACCAGCATAGTACATGCATCGATCCTGTATAAGAGAGCAGATGCTAAAGCGCAACAAAGGATTTTGACTATAGCGGGTTTTGTTCCATTCTCTTCGATTTTGGGATGCCCCTCTGTGTTACACCCCCCAGATTGCCCATGATAACTCTCCTTTCCTAGGTTCTACGGCCCATGTGCGGGTTCTTGTCCAATCAGAGCTGTTTGCCGTGCATATTTATTGTTCAGCTCTGTTTGGAGCAATCGGAAGTGCAAGCGGCCGCATCTACTGCAGTGAGTTTTCGCCCCAGCCATTCAAATAGGCAGACGCAGGAACGTGCGCACAAAGCCCAATGATACTGAGGATCCAGTCAGCGTTTTTTACATTGGCAAAAGAGCCAGGAAGAAGGTGAGTTCTGCGGCGGGGTCATACAGCGGCACTGGATTGCGGGCCAGGTAAGAGGGTTTTTTTTAACCCCCCAGCCCTGCTTCAGCGCTAGGGAAGGATGGCAGGGTGGGGAGGACTCTGAAAATGGCCATGCTGGCTGGAATGGCCCTTTAACCTCCCTGGCGGTGTTCCCGAGCATGACTTGGGGTTAATTTTCGCTGCAAGTAGCGGTAACCCCGAGTCACGCTCGGGGTAGATTAGGCAGAGGAGCAGTCTCCTTACCATTTCCCTGCGATCCAGCGATGTCCCCGCTGTGATCGCAGGTGAGAGCCCCGGCAGATGCGTCCGTCTGACTTCCTGGTTCCGTCTCTGTGAGCCGCAGAGGCTCATGGGGGCGGAACTCGGCGGCAGATGTAAACGTAATGGTAACGCTTTGTGCACAAAATCGCACATATAATCATAACGCCAGGGAGGTTAAATACTAGAAAGGGACAGAGTAGCTAAGAATAAGAGGCTTAAAGTAGACCAAAATCTAGGATTTTGACTATCCTGATATTGGTTCTTGCCCCCCTTGTGTGAAACCCCCAAGGTCACAGAAACAAACTCACCCCTTCCCCATCCTACAGCGCATGCGCGGGCGCTGGTCCAATCAGCCCGGATCTGTTCATGTCAGCTCGTCTAAGACGAGCAGGATCCAAGCACGCTGGCAGCCGTATCCCCCGCTACCCTCTAACAGGGAGCATGCCCGCAATGGCCATTGACAAATGTCTGGCTCGGGCACACACATTGCTAGAGGGATAGCGGGGATGCGGCCAAGGCTTACGCATGCGCCAGTAAACCGGAAAAGAAGGTGAGTTTATGGGCGACCTGGGGGTTTTCACACATTGTTTTCAATAGGAAGCGCAAGCCCGCGTTCCCTGCATCTTCGGGCTGTGTACGCACTCCAGCTTCATTCATTCATGGCATTGTCATGGCAAACGTCTCTGATTGGACAAGAGCCTGCACTGTTGTACTGGGAAAAGGTGAGTTATTACAGGCAATACGAGAGGTTTCACAAAGCGGGGCATGGAACAAAACCCAGGATAGTCAAAGCCAATAGTCAAAAGTGGACCAAAACCTATGGAGATTGGCCCAGTAAATCTTTAAGATTCCCGAGCCGCTCAATTCCCTCCCCCCAGGGCATCCAAAATCGGGATGGCCCGCTGTGTGAAACCCCCCAGGTCGCCCATATACTCACCTTCTTTCCTAGTCCAACGGGTTTATCCGTGAGCAGCTGCCGCATCCCCACTATCCCTCTAGCAGGGCATTTGTGAATGGCTGGTGCAGGCACACTCCCTGTTAGAGGGTAGCGGGGGATGTGGCCGCTAGCCCACTCGGATCCTGTCGCCTTTAGATTAAGGCCTAGACGAAGGGACGGGAGCCGATCCGAGTGCTCTGATTGAACGAGAGGCCAAGCATGCGCCATAGAACTGAGTAGAGGTGAGTTCATTTGGGTTGCCTGGGGGGTTTTACACAGCGGGACATCCCCCCCCAGGGGCAAGGACCAAAACCCAGGATAGTCAAAATCCCAGGTTTTGGTCCACTTTAAAGGTTTCTATATCTGTGGCTGACTGTTCATTCTTACCTCTGCCTCTGTTTGCAGGTAGTGACTGTCTCCGTGGGACTCCGAGAAGCTACCAGCTAAGGACAGTGTGGAGACATTTCTTTCTGATCCTGTAAACAGACCCCTGCGGCTTGATGGTGATTCCAGACTTTCATGCGCTGGAAAGTATTCTTCAAATTCATCATCATTTGTTAGATGAAGGCTCACATGGTCCAGGGGCTCTCCCGATAATCTGCCCTGCAGGAGAAATGATCAGATTAGGAACGCTATGGTCGATCTATCACTTGTATGAGCAGGCTTCGTCGGGGCACACGCTAGTGTTTGTTTATGTAGAACTATATATGTCAGCACCTGATCTTAGACAAAGTGTACGGTGCCTTGGAAAACATTCATACCCCTTGAGCGTTTCCACATTTTTAAGCGTCAAGGTCAGAAACTTGTATGTGTTTTATTGAGTTCTTGGCTGTTCATGGATCTGCAGGCCGCCTGCAAACTGGCTGTGCTGCTGAGTTTCTTGTTACTGTGCATTGAGAGTTATGTCAGTTGAATCCAAGCAGCAGCATGGCTGAGATGCTAGGAAGTGAAGCTCCAAAATGTCCATGTCAGACCACTTTCCCCAACCCCCGTCCGTTTGACTACCAGGCCCAAAGCCTGTGGACACAGAGTCTTGGCTAAGGCAAACAGATCGCTCAAGTTAAATAAAGGTTTTAATGCAATGAGCGCACACTAGGCAGTGATAACTAACATTTGGCTATGATGGAATAGGAATAAATACAAATGCTGTTCTGAGTAGTGGGTTACAGGTTACAGTGAGTTACACAGGGATATACAATAGTCAGTTACCTTAAGAAGCAGTTGTAGAGTGATGATGAAGTGCTCCCACAAGGGGTATGTCAAGAGCTTACAGATGGTTTGGACACCTCCAGCATGCTGCCGCACGACCCCTATCCAGAGGAGTGACAAAAGCCTGGCCCAGGGTTACCCCCTTTTATTCCTCAGGAACCTTTCACTCCCTCCCTTCTGTGGGAAGGATTGTCACCTCCCACCATTGTGTAGGCTGCTGTAACCCCTAAAACCCTTTTGGGGTTATAACTTTGAGCAGGGGGGGTTGTATGGCTTTGGATATGGCACCAAAAGATTGGGCTAGATGCTGGGCATCTGATTAGTCCAAAAGTGGGGTCCCTAAAAGGGGTCAGAACCTTAGATCTCCATTTCTCTAGATTTCCCTTGTTGCAGGGTTCAGAGAAACCTACCTCTACGTGCGGTTTTGTGAGTCGGTTCTGGTTCTGTACCAGGCTTGGTGCTATGGTCTGATTTTTGTTGGTGCCGCTGGTCTGCGGCTCTCATTTTTGATGTGACGGGTTCACAGCCAGGGGTCATACCATCCCAGGCTGGAGATGTGAGAGAATCAGCAGGGAGTCTGAACTGTGCTACTTAACCCAACCCAATGCTAATTCTCCTTCCTGGGGAGATTAGGCCCTGTGCATATTTATGACTAGGAAGCCTTAACAGGGGAAGTAAAGGGGAACCTCCGGACTTGTATATGTGGGTTGTTCACATTTAAACTGGATCGTTCCTTCACAGTCCACTACTAGAAAATATCGGTGAGGAGGCGTTTCAGCTTTGAATGTATGCAGGAGCAAACGTGAGTGCTGACAATGCTTCAGTATCATGCATGCAGATGGGGCAAGGGAATCTGGAGGGAGTTTTCATTTCCATCTGTGCCAGGCTGTTGGTCCGGTTTAAAGAAGAACATCAAGGGCCCGACCCCCCCCATCGGCCCCTACTTACCTTTTGGATGCAGCCGCTGCCTGTTGTGACAACATCAGGCTGCTTTAGGGCCTGATCCTCACCCCGGCGCGCGCTTAGCCATCTGTTAATGACAAGCATGGCCTTAACCGCCTTCGTCAATGTTCCATAGTGATCTCGCAGCTCAGCAAAGTCTCACTGGGTTTTGGGCAGCCCCATTGCATCCCATTCATGGGCACTGCGCAGGCGTGAGATCGTGCATAGTGCTTGATGGGATGCATGTTGCCCAGAAACCGAGGGACCCAGAAGATGGATCCCTTGGTGGGGTGAATAAATAATGCCCAAAGGTAAAACCAGAGGGGAGGCAGCAGATCGGTGAAGTTGGGGGGAGGTTTTAACCTTCCCTGATGTTCCTCTTTAAAGGGGACCAAAATCCACATTTTTAACTAGTATCCCCTGAATTGCTACCCCCATGAAGAGTACCTTTCTAGTTCAACACATGAAGAAGGGAGTATTGGCAGGGAGTTTGGCTAAATGTATATTCTTGGTGTGCCACACACCCCGCTTCACCTTTAATGCTTCACGATTGGGTTACTCACCGCCAGGTGACGCTGTTGCAGAGAGGAAGTCTTGTAACGAGCCCCCTTTCGCCTATATATACCTGGTACCTCCCATTTATCACCAATGTTTTTCTCTCTGCATGACGACAAGACAGAAGATTGAAGTCTCCTGTTTGCAGGTAGCCAGGGTTTTTACCCCGGCATCCCCTTTTGGTCTATTTCTGCCCGGTTTTGATTGTTGTTACCTTTGTGGTGGAATGGAAGCCTCCCAGCCTAGGCTGCTCACTGGGCAATTGGTAGACGGCACTATAGGTGCCTAGGAGCTTATCTCCTCCGTTCGACCCCCTGTTTTGGGGGCAATGCGGCTATCCGGCATGGTGATCCGGAGGTGGGATGCCCCTGTCCCGAGGGTCCCCTTGGCCCCTTGCTCTCCCGTTGCGGTCCCTTCTCCCTTCACTATGGGGGGGGGGGGGGGTAGAGGGCTGTGTATTGTGTGTTTGGTTTTTACTGTATGTTTGCTCCTGCTGGCCTCTAGGGCCAGAGCTTTGGGTCAGCTTTAGGGGGCCCGGGGCTGGCTGTATGGTTTCAGGCTTGCTGTTTGCGCCATTTTCAGCTCCCCCTCCCCTTGTCTCTTTCGTTTTTAATCGGCAGACCGTGGGTTTTTTTCTGGGGCAGCTCAGGCTGCCTAGTGTCTCCGTTTTTTCCCCTCCCCCCTTTTTTTCTTTTTACTGAGGGCTTGTTTGCCCTCTGATTGCTTTTTCACCGGCGGGCCGCACTGTTCATATTTGGCGGGGGGGCGGGGCCCGGATGACGTCAGGGGTGGGGGCGTGGTCCGGCGGCGCGTCGTTTACCGGCCCCAGCCGCACTTCCTCCCGGTTCATTAGGAGGCTGCGTGTGGGGCCCGTGGCCGCATGTGTCTGCTGCTGCTGCTACTGCTACCCGCTCCGCAGCCTCTTCCGTTGGTACGAGCTCTGCAGCTTCGGCTCCACCGCTGCCATTGTGCTGCCATTTGCTGCCAAGGTAAGCGTCCTCACCTGGCGTGAGGCCGTCTATTTTTTTATGGTCTCTAATTGTTTTTTTTATTTAAAAAAAAAAAAAAAAAGAGGAAAAGGAGGTTAAATATTTGAATGGAGTAATACTTTTATTTAAAAAAAAAAAAAAAAAAAAGTAAAAAAGAGGTAAATCAGAGGCCAGTTTTTCCTTGCCTCTTCAAAGCACTCTGGTGCTGTGTATGTATGTCATATTGCATGTTGCCATTTCTGGGGGTCTTACTGTTGGTTTGTCTCTTCGCCACAGATCCTGGGATTCCCTCAATTCAGTGGCCTCCCGGTTCTATTTTGCCTGGCTAGTCTCTTTTCCTCCAAATTGGGACATATTTATATATATATACTTGTATATATATATAAAAAAAAAAAAAAAATATATATATATATATATATATATATATATATATATTATTATTTTAAGGGGATCTTTATTATTAATTAAATCCTCCCTCCCGGGACATTAACATAAAGGGGCATCCCGGGTGGCTTATGCCTTAAACCCAGAATTTTGCGAATACCATAAATCACCATATGGAGGCTTCCGATAATACCGGAAATGGTTCTTCTGGGCCATCTAGGGTGTGTGGAGGCTGTGGGACTCTGCTCCCAGGTGATGATGTTTTTGTATGCATTCCTTGTGCAAGGCAGAGTATTGCGCGTCAGTCCGTTGCTCCGGCTGCTGGCTCTTCGCAACTTCCATCATCCCCTACCCCTCCCTCCCTGTTCCGGACCCCGCGTGACATTGTCAAGGGTGGGGATTCGCAATCCGAGGTGGCGGCACGGTTGGCCAACCTCGAGAAGATAATTTCCGTTAAAGCAGGGTTAAAGGCCACTGCGAAACGGAAGCACCTGTCTCCTGTACCTCCAGCTTCACAGGATGAAGTATGTGAGCCTGTAGATTGGTCCGATTGCTCCCTGGACGAGGAGGGAGAATTTCTGGTGGAGTCAGATGAGCCTGCAGATCAGCTTGAGGTTGATGTTATTGGCGATTTGTCTGTGGGGGATTCCCGTGACACCCCCTCCATTCTGGCTCAAATGTTTGAAATTTTGAATTTAGATCCACCTGAGGCCGTCACCCTGCCTAAGGGTCAGCTGTTTAATGTGCCTCAGCCGCCTTTGGTTTTTCCCAGACAACACCACTTTGAGAGAGTTGTGCTCAAAGAATGGGAACATCCCACGCGGTTAACTGGAATTCCTTCCAGTTGGGAGAAACGTTATCCTTTTCCGCCAGAATTGGTGAAGCTTTGGTCGGTTCCTCCTGACATCGATACCCCTGTATTAGGGCTCTCCAGCACGGCTATGGTGCAGTCTGCTGAGACTACTGCCCTTAAGGATGGTGAGGATCGTCGGATTGACCAGTACGCTCGCCATGGTTTTAGTTATGCCGGGTCAACGATGTGCCCGGTGTGTGCTTCGGCGCTTCTTCTATTGGCGGTTAGATCTGTAATTCAGGGTCTGTGTGTGGATCTTGATCCCACTTGCAAGGAGCTTATTGCTCTCAGGCAGTGTGAGTCTTTTGTTTCCTATGTTCTGTCCGCTCAGGACGATGCGCTGGCTATGAGTAGCAAGACAGCTGCAATGCTGGTGGCTATTCGTCGGGCAGTATGGCTGCGCCAGTGGTCGGCGGACGCAGCTTCTAAAAATGTGCTCACAGCTCTCCCCTTTTTGGGATTGCGGCTGTTTGGTGATAAAATTGATTCAGTTGCAAAAGGTGGTAAAATGCCGCAACGTAAGAGGCCTCGTCGTCCCTTTCGGGGGGCAAGTTCTGGTAGGCCTTCCTTTTGGGGATTCAGAGCGGGTAGGGGGGCTTCCTTTCCCGCTACCAGAGGTGCAGGTTGGACTCGGGGGAAGGGCCGTGGCCATCCCGCACAGTCCTGGGGCGCCAAGCCCAAGCCTGCCGGTAAGCCCGCTCAGCAATGAGGGGCTGCCCTCACCCGTGCGGGTGGGGGGACGATTACGACACTTCTCCCAGGTTTGGGACCAGGAGATTCCGGACAGATGGATCCGGGAGGTAGTGTCGTCCAGATACAAACTGGAATTCGAGTCTCGCCCTCCTTCACGGTTCTTTCGGTCTCGGGTGCCCATTGATCCTTTGGCCGCACAGGGGCTCCTGGCGTCGGTAAAGAATCTGTTAGAGATGGCGGTCATCCGGCCGGTGCCGCGTTTACAGATGGGCCTCGGTTTCTACTCCAATCTTTTCGCAGTCCCCAAGAAAGATGGGTCAGTTCGTCCCGTCCTGGACCTGAAATTACTCAACAGGTTCATCCGTTTTCGGAAGTTTCGCATGGAAACTTTGCGTACGGTAAGGATGCTTATCTTCATGTTCCCATCTGCCATGCTCATCAACGTTTTCTTCGATTCGTGATGAAAGATCAGCATTTTCAATTTGTGGCACTTCCGTTTGGCCTTACCTCGGCAACGAGAGTGTTTACCAAGGTGCTGGCAGGGGTGATGGCCATTTTCAGATCTCGGGGCATTCGGGTCATTCCTTATTTGGACGACCCTCTCATCATGGCTCCGTCACTCAATCAATCGGAGACAGACACCAGGTTGGTGGTCTCCACGCTGGAAAGCTTTGGTTGGGTGATCAACTTCCCCAAGTCCTCCCTTGCTCCGGCCAGGGTGGTGTCCTTTCTGGGGATGCAGTTGGATTCTCTTCAACACAAAGTGTTTCTCCCCCAGTCCAAAATTCATCTGATTCAGGAGTTGGCTCGGGTCCTACTTTCCAATCCTTGGCCGTCCATCCGTCTGGGGATGAGGCTGGTAGGTTTGATGGTCGCCTCTTTCGAGGCAGTTCCTTTTGCTCAATTTCACACGAGGATGCTTCAGCTTTATCTGTTGGCGTCCTGGGACCGGCCAATCTCGTGAGGGGCTGGTCCTTCCTGACCCCTCTTTGGGAAATTGTCACCACGGACGCCAGTCTTTCGGGATGGGGCGGTTTCTGGAAGGAGCTTCAGTTCCAGGGGCAATGGGGACCTCAAGAGGCCCACTTACCCATCAATGTGCTGCAACTGAGAGCCGTCCGTCGGGTGCTTGCTCTCCTGACTCATCACGTTCTGGGCCTTCCGGTCCAGGTGCGTTCAGACAATCGAACAGCGGTTGCTTACATCAATCATCAGGGAGGGACTTGCAGTCTGAGTGCTCTCAGAGAGGTGTCCCTGATCCTGACCTGGACAGAGGCCCATGGTCCTTTTCTCTCGGCGATATACATTCCAGGAGTGGAGAACCAGGAAGCGGACCAGTTGAGCAGGGGCTCTCCCCATCTGGGAGAATGGGCTCTCCATCCTCAGGTTTTTCGCTCACTGTGTCTCCGATGGGGGACACCGGAGGTGGACCTATTTGCCTCTCGTCACAATCACAGGCTCCGAACTTCGTGTCACTCTCCCGGGATCCTCTGGCTCTGGCAGTGGACGCAATGTCCCTGAGCTGGGGGATCTGGGATTTCTATACCTGTTTCCTCTGGTACCCATGCTGGGCAGGGTTGTTCGGAAGTTGGCTCTGGAAAGGGTGTCCGCCGTTCTCGTGGCCCCAAGGTGGCCAAGGCGAGTGTGGTTCGCAGACATCGTTCGGCTGGCAGTGGACCAGTTCGTTCTGCCTCTTCGGCCTGATCTGCTCACTCAGGGTCGGTTGTGTTACCCCAATTTACCAGCGTTGGGTTTGACGGCCTGGCTGCTGAAACCTCCATCTTGAAGGAGGAGGGTCTTTCTGACTCAGTCGTTAAGACTTTGATCAGTGCCCGGAAGAGGTCTTCTTCTATCATCTACTATAGGACTTGGAAAGCCTATATCGCTTGGTGTGAGATTAGATCCTTCCCTTGTAGGGTTTTCTCGGTCTCCAGAATTCTGGAGTTCTGGATCTGGGCTGGACTCTGGTCTTCAGCTAAGTACTTTGAAAGGGCAAGTTTCTGCCTTATCTATCTTTTTTCAGAAGCGTTTTGCGCTTTATCCTTTGGTTAAAACTTTTTTCCAGGGGGTTACGCATGTGCGGCCTCCCAGGAAACCATTACTCCCGGTTTGGGATTTGAATTTGGTTCTTTCTGCTCTGCAGGCTCCTCCTTTTGAGCCTCTGCAAGATATTGCTTTGTCTACCCTGACTCAGAAGATTGTCTTCTTGGTAGCTATCACTTCGGTCCGGCGTGTCTCAGAGTTGGCGGCCTTGTCTATCCAGGCGCCCTACTTTGAGAGGCATCAGGATAAAGTGGTTTTTCGGTTCAAACCAGACTTTCTTCCTAAGGTTGTTTCTGCTTTTCATTTGAATCAGGATATTGTTCTTCCCTCCTTGTGTCCTAATCCTAAGAATGACAAAGAGAGGGTTTTGCATTGTTTGAATGTAGTACGATGTGTTAAGTACTTCTTGATTATCACGTCTCCTTTTCGTAAGACGGATGCCTTTTTTGTTGTGCCCTATGGGCCTAAGAAGGGTTTGGCACCAGCCAAATCTGCCATTAGCAAATGGATACGTCAGGCCGTTACTGCGGCCTATTCTGCTAAGGGGAAAGTTCCCCCTTTTCGTATCACTGCTCATTCTACTCGCGCCGTTGGAGCGTCTTGGGCTTTTCAGCACCAAGCTTCTGTTGAACAAGTTTGTAAGGCCGCCACTTGGTCTTCTGTTCATACTTTTTCTAAGTTTTACAAAGTTGATGTGCGAGCCTCAGCGGATGCTGTTTTTGGCCGCAAAGTTCTGCAGACTGCAGTCGTTTAAGTTATGCTTCACCTGGCCTTGAGATGCCCATCCCTTGTGGACACTGCTTTTGGATGTCCCAATCGTGAAGAATTAAAGGTGAAGCGGGGTGTGTGGCACACCAAGAATAATGCCATTTTGTGAGTACTCACCTGAAAAATGGATATTGTTGGTGTGCCACACACCCCGCTTCACTCCCACCCTTTTCGGTATTCCGAATCCTTTATATGGTGAAGCTTTTATTTATTTTGATTTATTTTGAGGTTACCGTTTATTTACTGGTACCTTGTCTTTCTGCTTTTTAATACACTGGTGATAAATGGGAGGTACCAGGTATATATAGGCCGGAAGGGGGCTCGTTACAAGACTTCCTCTCTGCAACAGCGTCACCTGGCGGTGAGTAACCCAATCGTGAAGAATTAAAGGTGAAGCGGGGTGTGTGGCACACCAACAATATCCATTTTTCAGGTGAGTACTCACAAAATGGTATTTACACATGTTCAGCGGGTTTTGGTCCGCATTAAGTGTAAAGAAAATTATACATGTTTTTTCAATTTTTCAAGAATAAAATACTGAAAAGTGTGGCGTGCCTATGTATCCAGCACATCCCTAAATAAAATCATGTATGACCAATTGCCTGCATAAGTCACTTTGGACCAAAACCCCACGCCAATCGATTCCCTCCCCCCGAGCATCCAAAATCGGGATGCCCCGCTGTGTGAAACCCCCCAGGTCGCCCCATACACTTACCTTGTTTCCCAGTCCAACAGCACATGCATTTGTAAATGGCCGGCGCAGACACGCTCCCTGTTAGAGGGTAGTGAGGGATGTGGCCGCCAGCGCGCTTAGAGCTTTTCTTAGCTGTCTCTTCTTAGTCTTAGCTGCTGAGAGCTTTTGTTGGCTAGGGGCAAAATTGAGCCAAATGGCTGCCGGCTGCATCACAGGCTATGCTCGAGCCCGGGGTGTTCCTGCGCCGCCCATTCGCAATTGCCTGGATCTGGCACATGCCCACATAAAGGTATAGCATAGTGCAGTTGTGGCCCATGCATACGCCATTGGCTGAGCAGTCTGTTAAAGTGGACCAACACCCACCGCTGATCGGCCCGGGAATCTATAAGATTCCCGGGCCGATCAGCTCCCTGCCTGTGGGACACCCCGATTGGGCGCGGGCACGCTCCCTGTAAGAGGGACGCGCGAGAGGCAGCGGCGGCGGGCGCTCTCACCTTGTCCGTCGACGGACCTCGCTTGTCCGTCGGCGGTGATTGGTGGAGCGAGTCACTTGGGAGCGGGGTCATGTGAGTTTTTGGGGCTTTCTGGGGGGTTTCACACAGCGGGGGGTGCCCCGCGGAAGTGGACCAACACCAAGGATAGTGAAAATCCTGGGTGTTGGTCCACTTTAAGCCCCCCCAGGGCAATTGCCCTGCTCGCCCTCCCCTAGAAACAGCCCTGGTGGTAATAATACTAACAGCAGAGTCTGGTAAGGTGACCTCCTCTTGGTTGGTGTGTGGGAGGCTTGTCTGCTGAAGGTCACTCTGAAGCTGATAGATCTCATTTCTCAGAGTTGAAATAATCTCATCCTTTCGCTTACTCTCCACCTCATACCTTGAAAGACGATTGATCTCTTCTCCCAGCTTTAAAAGGCAGCGTTCCTAAAAACATAGATTAAGAATTGAGTTTAATAGACGTACTGTAATGTACTACTGTATAAGCTATAATAAGCTATACGCTAATAGCAATAAGCTATAATAGCAATAAGCTATAATATAAGCAGTTTCACTTGTACAACCAAAACATTAGAGGCGACAGAAGTGGTCCTATGCAGGGGAGTAACCGCACTGGGTCCCATGAGGTCAGGGGGCCCCACCATTGTGGCTCCCCCATCTTTTTTATCAGCTTTGTGCTCTCACAGCATCATTTACAGATGAAAAGCACAGTTTGTCTTTGCTGTTTCAGTTTTTAGTTGTTTAGTTATATTCAAATGAGTTAAAATGCCAGGGAAAAGGTTACTCTGAGCCATGGTGGGGCTCCATTTCATTTTTGCACCAGGGCCACATTTAGTTACGCCCCTAGTCCTATGTATGGACAGATTTATTTGACCTTAAATACAGATACAACATAAATACAGTATATCTACCTTTTCATGAAGAAGCGTCATATACCATGGTGTCTTTATCTCCACAGAGGTCAGATAGGTCTGGCTGCTATGATAGCCACTTAAATTGAGACTTAGTGATGAACCTTCTGATGCAATACTTCTGATGTGATCAGCAGAACCATAAATGAGGGGGAGCTTCTTTTCTACAAACAAGAACACAACCTTTTGTTTGCAAAGAATAAAGTGAGGGTGTTCTGAATTCCGTGTGTATATCTCTTGCGGACTCTGCTCTGACCGACCATCCCTGTCTGCTGCCTGAATGGATCTCTGCCCATCCGACCATCCCTGTCTGCTGCCTGAACTGACCTCTGCCCGTCCGACCATCCCTGGCTGCTGCCTGAACTGACCTCTGCCTGTCCGACCATCCCTGTCTGCTGCCTGAATGGATCTCTGCCCATCCGACCATCCCTGTCTGCTGCCTGAACTGACCTCTGCCCGTCCGACCATCCCTGGCTGCTGCCTGAACTGACCTCTGCCTGTCCGACCATCCCTGTCTGCTGCCTGAACTGACCTCTGCCTGTCCGACCATCCCTGTCTGCTGCCTGAACTGACCTCTGCCTGTCCGACCATCCCTGTCTGCTGCCTGAACTGACCTCTGCCCATCCGACCATCCCTGTCTGCTGCCTGAACTGACCTCTGCCCATCCGACCATCCCTGTCTGCTGCGTGAACTGACCTCTGCCTGTCCGACCATCCCTGTCTGCTGCCTGAACTGACCTCTGCCTGTCCGACCATCCCTGTCTGCTGCCTGAACTGACCTCTGCCTGTCCGACCATCCCTGTCTGCTGCCTGAACTGACCTCTGCCTGTCCGACCATCCCTGTCTGCTGCCTGAACTGACCTCTGCCCATCCGACCATCCCTGTCTGCTGCCTGAACTGACCTCTGCCCATCCGACCATCCCTGTCTGCTGCCTGAACTGACCTCTGCCCATCCGACCATCCCTGTCTGCTGCCTGAACTGACCTCTGCCCATCCGACCATCCCTGTCTGCTGCCTGAACTGACCTCTGCCTGTCCGACCATCCCTGTCTGCTGCCTGAACTGACCTCTGCCTGTCCGACCATCCCTGTCTGCTGCCTGAACTGACCTCTGCCTGTCCGACCATCCCTGTCTGCTGCCTGAACTGACCTCTGCCCATCCGACCATCCCTGTCTGCTGCCTGAACTGACCTCTGCCCATCCGACCATCCCTGTCTGCTGCCTGAACTGACCTTGGCCTGTCCAACCATCCCTGTCTGCTGCCTGAACTGACCTCTGCCCATCCGACCATCCCTGTCTGCTGCCTGAACTGACCTCTGCCTGTCCGACCATCCCTGTCTGCTGCCTGAACTGACCTCTGCCTGTCCGACCATCCCTGTCTGCTGCCTGAACTGACCTCTGCCCATCCGACCATCCCTGTCTGCTGCCTGAACTGACCTCTGCCTGTCCGACCATCCCTGTCTGCTGCCTGAACTGACCTCTGCCTGTCCGACCATCCCTGTCTGCTGCCTGAACTGACCTCTGCCCGTCCAACCAACCCTGTCTGCTGCCTGAACTGACCTCTGCCCATCCGACCATCCCTGTCTGCTGCCTGAACTGACCTCGGCCTGTCCGACCATCCCTGTCTGCTGCCTGAACTGACCTCTGCCTGTCCGACCATCCCTGTCTGCTGCCTGAACTGACCTCTGCCTGTCCAACCATCCCTGTCTGCTGCCTGAACTGACCTCTGCCCATCCGACCATCCCTGTCTGCTGCCTGAACTGACCTCTGCCTGTCCGACCATCCCTGTCTGCTGCCTGAACTGACCTCTGCCCATCCAACCATCCCTGTCTGCTGCCTGAACTGACCTCTGCCTGTCCGACCATCCTTGTCTGCTGCCTGAACTGACCTCTGCCTGTCCGACCATCCCTGTCTGCTGCCTGAACTGACCTCTGCCTGTCCGACCATCCCTGTCTGCTGCCTGAACTGACCTCTGCCTGTCCGACCATCCCTGTCTGCTGCCTGAACTGACCTCTGCCCATCCGACCATCCCTGTCTGCTGCCTGAACTGACCTCTGCCCGTCCGACCATCCCTGTCTGCTGCATGAACTGACCTCTGCCCATCCAACCATCCCTGTCTGCTGCCTGAACTGACCTCTGCCCGTCCGACCATCCCTGTCTGCTGCCTGAACCGACCTCTGCCTGTCCGACCATCCCTGTCTGCTGCCTGAACTGACCTCTGCCCATCCGACCATCCCTGTCTGCTGCCTGGACTGACCTCTGCCCATCCAACCATCCCTGTCTGCTGCCTGAACTGACCTCTGCCTGTCCGACCATCCCTGTCTGCTGCCTGAACTGACCTCTGCCTGTCCGACCATCCCTGTCTGCTGCCTGAACTGACCTCTGCCTGTCCGACCATCCCTGTCTGCTGCCTGAACTGACCTCTGCCCATCCGACCATCCCTGTCTGCTGCCTGAACTGACCTCTGCCCATCCGACCATCCCTGTCTGCTGCCTGAACTGACCTCTGCCCATCCGACCATCCCTGTCTGCTGCCTGAACTGACCTCTGCCCATCCGACCATCCCTGTCTGCTGCCTGAACTGACCTCTGCCTGTCCGACCATCCCTGTCTGCTGCCTGAACTGACCTCTGCCTGTCCGACCATCCCTGTCTGCTGCCTGAACTGACCTCTGCCTGTCCGACCATCCCTGTCTGCTGCCTGAACTGACCTCTGCCCATCCGACCATCCCTGTCTGCTGCCTGAACTGACCTCTGCCCATCCGACCATCCCTGTCTGCTGCCTGAACTGACCTTGGCCTGTCCAACCATCCCTGTCTGCTGCCTGAACTGACCTCTGCCCATCCGACCATCCCTGTCTGCTGCCTGAACTGACCTCTGCCTGTCCGACCATCCCTGTCTGCTGCCTGAACTGACCTCTGCCTGTCCGACCATCCCTGTCTGCTGCCTGAACTGACCTCTGCCCATCCGACCATCCCTGTCTGCTGCCTGAACTGACCTCTGCCTGTCCGACCATCCCTGTCTGCTGCCTGAACTGACCTCTGCCTGTCCGACCATCCCTGTCTGCTGCCTGAACTGACCTCTGCCCGTCCAACCAACCCTGTCTGCTGCCTGAACTGACCTCTGCCCATCCGACCATCCCTGTCTGCTGCCTGAACTGACCTCGGCCTGTCCGACCATCCCTGTCTGCTGCCTGAACTGACCTCTGCCTGTCCGACCATCCCTGTCTGCTGCCTGAACTGACCTCTGCCTGTCCAACCATCCCTGTCTGCTGCCTGAACTGACCTCTGCCCATCCGACCATCCCTGTCTGCTGCCTGAACTGACCTCTGCCTGTCCGACCATCCCTGTCTGCTGCCTGAACTGACCTCTGCCCATCCAACCATCCCTGTCTGCTGCCTGAACTGACCTCTGCCTGTCCGACCATCCTTGTCTGCTGCCTGAACTGACCTCTGCCTGTCCGACCATCCCTGTCTGCTGCCTGAACTGACCTCTGCCTGTCCGACCATCCCTGTCTGCTGCCTGAACTGACCTCTGCCTGTCCGACCATCCCTGTCTGCTGCCTGAACTGACCTCTGCCCATCCGACCATCCCTGTCTGCTGCCTGAACTGACCTCTGCCCGTCCGACCATCCCTGTCTGCTGCATGAACTGACCTCTGCCCATCCAACCATCCCTGTCTGCTGCCTGAACTGACCTCTGCCCGTCCGACCATCCCTGTCTGCTGCCTGAACCGACCTCTGCCTGTCCGACCATCCCTGTCTGCTGCCTGAACTGACCTCTGCCCATCCGACCATCCCTGTCTGCTGCCTGGACTGACCTCTGCCCATCCAACCATCCCTGTCTGCTGCCTGAACTGACCTCTGCCCGTCCGACCATCCCTGTCTGCTGCCTGAACTGACCTCTGCCCATCCGACCATCCCTGTCTGCTGCCTGAACTGACCTCTGCCCATCCAACCATCCCTGTCTGCTGCCTGAACTGACCTCTGCCCATCCAACCATCCCTGTCTGCTGCCTGAACTGACCTCTGCCTGTCCGACCATCCTTGTCTGCTGCCTGAACTGACCTCTGCCTGTCCGACCATCCCTGTCTGCTGCCTGAACTGACCTCTGCCTGTCCGACCATCCCTGTCTGCTGCCTGAACTGACCTCTGCCTGTCCGACCATCCCTGTCTGCTGCCTGAACTGACCTCTGCCTGTCCGACCATCCCTGTCTGCTGCCTGAACTGACCTCTGCCTGTCCGACCATCCCTGTCTGCTGCCTGAACCGACCTCTGCCTGTCCGACCATCCCTGTCTGCTGCCTGAACTGACCTCTGCCCATCCGACCATCCCTGTCTGCTGCCTGAACTGACCTCTGCCCGTCTGACCATCCCTGTCTGCTGCCTGAACCGACCTCTGCCCGTCCGACCATCCCTGTCTGCTGCCTGAACCGACCTCTGCCTGTCCGACCATCCCTGTCTGCTGCCTGAACTGACCTCTGCCCATCCGACCATCCCTGTCTGCTGCCTGAACTGACCTCTGCCCGTCCGACCATCCCTGTCTGCTGCCTGAACTGACCTCTGCCCATCCAACCATCCCTGTCTGCTGCCTGAACTGACCTCTGCCCATCCGACCATCCCTGTCTGCTGCCTGAACTGACCTCTGCCTGTCCAACCATCCCTGTCTGCTGCCTGAACTGACCTCTGCCCGTCCGACCATCCCTGTCTGCTGCCTGAACTGACCTCTGCCCGTCCGACCATCCCTGTCTGCTGCCTGAACTGACCTCTGCCCATCCGACCATCCCTGTCTGCTGCCTGAACTGACCTCTGCCCATCCGACCATCCCTGTCTGCTGCCTGAACTGACCTCTGCCCGTCCGACCATCCCTGTCTGCTGCCTGAACTGACCTCTGCCCATCCGACCATCCCTGCCTGCTGCCTGAACCGACCTCTGCCCGTCCAACCAACCCTGTCTGCTGCCTGAACTGACCTCTGCCTGTCCAACCATCCCTGTCTGCTGCCTGAACTGACCTCTGCCTGTCCGACCATCCTTGTCTGCTGCCTGAACTGACCTCTGCCTGTCCAACCATCCCTGTCTGCTGCCTGAACTGACCTCTGCCTGTCCGACCATCCTTGTCTGCTGCCTGAACTGACCTCTGCCTGTCCGACCATCCCTGTCTGCTGCCTGAACTGACCTCTGCCCATCCGACCATCCCTGTCTGCTGCCTGAACTGACCTCTGCCTGTCCGACCATCCCTGTCTGCTGCTTGAATGCATGTGGGAGTGCTTGCATGTGAGATTGCATGCAGGCGCATGGGGGTGCTGGCGTGTGGGAGTGAGTTTTGCATGCTTGTATGAGCGCTGGAGTGTGGGAGTGTGTGCATGCGTGTAGGAGTGCTGGGGTGTGGGACTGCATGCATGGGAGAGCATATGGGAGTGCATGTGTGCACAGACCCCACCTATTATGCTGATTACACAGCATCACAGAGCCAAGGGCCACACCCACTTTCTTCAGAGTAGAAGTCACGAGCTGAAACTATAATTCTCGATATCTCTCTAATTTCTTCCTCAATCGAAAACTGAAAAACAGTTACGACAGTGCCAAACAGCCCGACACAATGGGCTGATAATTGGCGGTGCTGGCAGTACTTGTAAAGACAAGGAAGCCAGACTAAGGGCCTTATTTATCAAGGGATAGCGCCAGGTAGTGTCTCACTAGCGCCAGGTATCGCCAGCTATCGGCGGCTACCGACTCCAGAACGCCAAGCGGCGGACACAATCACGCATTTATCACGCTAAATGAGGCTAACGCCGGCGAGAGCGTCAGCTAGCGCGGGATTCATCATGTAGCGGACTGCAACGAACAGCGCCGCTGCTAATCCCATCACAGCGCCAGGTATGACCTCTCGCTACCTGGCACTCTCCAATGCATTTCAATGGAGCAATCTTTAAATATTCATAATTAATTGATATTAATGTTTTTGTTTTTGTTTTTTAAATGTCAAAAAATCTGTGACCACTTCTGCCATGTTAGATATTTTTTTTAAGGTAAAAAAAAAAATAAAAAATTTGTGCAGAATTGATATTACAGGTCTGATATTAATGTATTCATATTACAAAATGTTTAGAAAAACTTGTTTAATATGGTTGTTTGGGGGTTAAAAACTACTTTTAACCCATCGCCGCCAGCGCTCTGGGGTTTAAACAAGCATTTCACAGCGCGAGAATTTTTTGAGCGTGATTTGTTAATGAATATGCTGGGAGCCGTTCGCTATGGTCATTCGCTGTCAGGCGCACCCATACAGCGCGGAACCTGTGAAACAGCGACTCCTAACCCCGTATTCTACATTACCGCACACCGACTGAGTCGCTGTCAACAAGCGAACAACGGCCAAGCACAGCGAATACTAGCGGGCGCTGTGAAAATCACGCTACTGGCGCTCATCTGTCGCTACCTGGCGCTATTAATGAATCGGCCTCAAAGTTTTGCCATCAGCTCCCCTAGTGACACAGCCCCAAAAATCCATCTGTTTAGCTTAACTTGTCATAGTGAGAAAGAACGAGACAGGAAAGAACTTACAAAGAATCTGATCCACTGGTGCTGCCATCAGCTCAGCTTCCTGAATGACTTAGAGCCAAGAAGCTGCCGGTTATTCAGCAGAGCCTCTGATAGTGAGAAGGAAGCACTAAGCAGGCAACAGCATGATGGTAACAAAAGAACAATAGAGAACAACAACAGTAGACAGAAACAAATGGGTACTGGGAAACTGGGATATTAGATAGTATCAGAGATACTGTATCTAAGTAATGTCACACTGGATGTCTCTCTCCTTTCTCTTCTTTTTTATTTTCTTTTTTTCTGTTTCTGTTTGCTGGTTTATTTTCTTTATGATCTTAAAGTGGACCAAAACCCAGGATTTTAACTGTCCTGGGTTTCGGTTCCTGCGCTGGGGGCACCCCAGTCATGGATGCCCCACTGTGTGAAACGCGCCAGGTCTCCTGACCTGATTCACCGCTCCCTGGTCCTACGAGGCATGTGCAGCCTCTCGTCCAATCAGCAATCCGAGCGCGCTGGCGGCTGAATCCCCCGCTACTCTCTAACAGAGAGCATGTCCGCACCAGCCATTCAAAAATGCCTGGCGTGGGCACCTGCTCTGCTAAATGGATAGCGGGGATGTGGCCGCTGCTTGTGCCATTGGACCGGGAAAGAAGGTACGTTTCTGGGCAACCTGGGGGGTATCACACAGTGGGGCATGCCAATTCTGGATGCCCGGGGGGGGAGGAAATCTAGTGGTCCTGGAATCTTTTAGATTCTAGGGCCTTTGGGGCGTAGGTTTTGGTCCACTTTTTGAGGCTCAGTATTTGGAATGAGGTAAGATTACCTGTCAGCATTACATGACAGTTGATTATAAAATGTTGTATAAGTTTAAAATGTTCTGTGGTATCTTCTGTTGCTGTAATCATAAATTGCAGTGATTCCCGACCTGTGGCTCAGAACTAGCTTAGCAATAGAACAAATTAGTATACCACCAAGCAGTGGCAGACCGGGGCCCCGGACATTATCGGCCCTGGCAGCCCATGACCAGGCCAAAAGGCCTGAGTGTCCTCCAAGGGTGAGGCTATAGCATTGCAGGTTGCAGGGGAAGATATGGCCAACTTGAAGGTACTCAAGCTTTTGTAGTTTAGGGGCAGATAATGTAACAGGTATGGGCAGGGAGGGTAAGGCTTAGGCATTGAAGGCAGAGGCTAGATTTTCTTTGCTCCAAAGATAGATTTGTGCCATGTGCTGGAGGTAAATTAGGGATGCAGGAATTGTTTGGGGGTGTAAAAATTGGCAGCCCAACTGGCCCCAAAGCAGTGCGGCACACGAGCCATATGCCCGGGTCTCCCTATAGCCGGTCCACACCTGCCAGAGGTGTAGCTAGGCTTTCCGGCACCCGGGGCAAAGGTTCGAAGCTGTGCCCCCCACCTTTGCTTAGGCTCCCTTTTGGTGCCCCCCTAACCCGCTGCACCCGGGGCACATGCCCCACCTGAGCCCCCCTATCTACGCCACTGACCCCTGCCACCAAGTGGGTACATTGAATAAGCAAAGAGAATTTGAGAACATCAGGCAAAGAGAACATCTTCTGCCTAAGAATGATCAGGAGCTACTTATTGGAGCCCTATAAGGGTTCCTGATAAGCGACCTCAAAACAACCCCTGTTGTTGTTTTGGAAATTTTAGAATTGTAACTACTATTAGGTGTGGTTATAGCGCTGAGCCTAAAAAGTTTCCCAGGGTAACCTAGCCCGGGGCACGATTGTACCTAAGAATGATCAGAATAGAAAGACATTTAAAGGACTTTTTGTTGAATTGTCTTTAACAAAAATTACCCGTGGAGTGCTGAACAGAGCCATGTTTGTTACATCCAAAGTGTGCTGCTCCATTAGACATATGCAAGTCAATGACTTGGGAAGAAATGTTGCTATCAGATGAAGACGTCCCACTAGATAAGAATGTTGAAGACTGCAAAAAATAAAACTTTCTTTGTAAAGTAAAATAAATACAAAATGTAAACAGCATGAAACCCCCTCCCTTAGTCCAGTATGCATAACTTCATTGACAGTATGAATAAGAACCTGCAAAAGGTTACAAACTTAGCTAAAAAATAAGAAAACTCCCACCCTCTGCCCTCCACAGATAATTGCTCCTAGTGATGAAGTTCATGTTCGCCAAGTTCCGCCGAACTTTACACAAAAGTTCGGTTCAGGTACCCCGAACCCCATTGAAATCAATTAGGATCTGACCTTGTGGACTGAAAATGGACCAGAAATGCATATGAGGAGTAACTGGATGGTGGGTGACGAATGGCAAAGGCAGGACCTTCTTTCCCCGCCCAACGGTGCATGCACGAGAAGGGGCCACATCCCCGCTATCCCTCTAGTATCCCTCAGGAATTTGTGAATGGCCAGCGCAGGCACGCTCCTTGTTAGAGTGTAGCGGGGGATGCAGTCATTGCGCGCTCATATTAGACAAGCTGCTGGACAAAGGGGCTCGAATGGATCCGAGTGCGCTGATTGAACGAGCGGCCACACATGCATCGTAGGAGCGGGAAGAGGTGAGTCTGTTGGGCGACCTGGGGGGTTTCACACAGCGGGGAACCCCCAATCGGGGGTTGCCCTAACACAAGGACCAAAACCCAGGATAGCCAAAATCCTGGGTTTTGGTCTACTTTAATTCTAACTACCGTTTCGGAATATATGTATATACTTTACATGGGTTTCATAGGAACAGACAGGCTCTCGTGCTGACTTGCTGTACTTCTCTCTCCGTGCATCCGTCTTAGGTATCCTCCACACTGCTGTCTGGGGTCTCCGAGTCGCTGTCCATTGCAGATCATGAAAACTCTGCATCTTCCAGTCTGCGTTCTCTTTCATGTCCTCTAGCGACACTGTCACCATTTTAGCCTACAGAGAAAAAAGGTCATCAAATCAACTGTATGGTTTTTAAGAGAAATCTAAAAAAGTCCAGGTCATCCAGACTAATGGTCCATTTGCATAGATCAATTTGCAAATCAAAAATTGCTAAATCCACCACAATCAGACAAGAATAGATCAGTGGAAATGCCCAGAGAATGGATCAATGGAAATGCCCAATGTGACCAGGCGGCAAACGAGAATTTGTGCTTTAGGTGATTGTGCTATAGTTTAGGCTGACTTAACAATTCTTGGTCGTCACATTACAGTTGACGTGTGGAAAAAAAATCAACCACAAATAGGATATGGATCGCACAGCATGAGCAGTCTCACAAACGATCACTCTAATGAGCAATTAGCCGGCAATCTTCTGCGTCGTCCACGCGTATGAGAGTTGTATGCAGGACCGGCACCAGCAAAGGGCAAACCGGGGCAATTGCCAGGGCCCCTGGCATCTTCAGGGGCCCACAAAGGCTCACACTTGGCCATATTATTATTTTACAGTGAACCCAAAAAATCAAATGCAGAGTATTGTGTGCAGACCTGCTCATGGCTGGCCTCAGCATCAGGGGATGATCAGCAACAATGGAGATGGTGGCATGGAATGGAGGGCAATTGATGGAAGCTCAGAAGGTGGCGAGAACCAGGTGACAACTGACAGCAATGATGAAGTCTTTAGTGGCAGCGGAGCAAGCAGAAAGGTCTGATGGGTGCTTGGTAGCACTAGAGAATGCAGCAATGACTAGAGAACAATTGGTGGCTATGGGGAAGACAATAAGGACTGGAGGGAGATCAGCAGCAGAAGATGACCCATTTGTGGCAGTGGAGTTAAAAAAAAAAAAGGGGACATCATGTGACACACTACTTTGGGTCCCACTAAGACTCTTTTGCCCAAGGCCCCCACAAACCTGGAGCCGGCCCTGGTTGTACGCTTGTTCACCCCCCTTAATGAGCTATCAATACATCTGTTGAAATGGGCTGTGGAAATGGGCCATTAGTCTCCATGCAGTGCTGGAGGTGAAGGTGACTAGTGATGGTGTTTTAGCACATTTCCTCAGGCTGTTTGTGCTCTCATGTAGCCTAGGTTACATGTTACTCAATCTGGAACCTAGAATTAGGAAAGGCTTATGAAGCCAGTACCTGGTAATGAAGAGATTACAAGGCGATGTTACATAGCTTTCAGGATCACACAAGGAAGTCATTTATGATCCACCTCAATGGGTCTGGTGACTTTCTATGTAACAGCACAGACTTGGCTTAGCCACAAAGGACTTTATAATCACTAAAGAAGGGCTTTGACTTCACCTCTGACAGTTTGTGACAGAGCAAGATTGTGTCTGGTAGCTGTTCTGCTTTAGAAATGGGAAACCATTTCTCATAAAACGTTTATTACTGTGAAAGCAAGGGTGTACAAACCATAGGGGCAGGTGCTTCCGGGCCCATGGCAGTAGGAGGTCCTGTGCAGGCTGCCCCCCATCTTGCAGGACATGATCCTTTGGTGGGTCCCTGTCAGTGCCAGATTGGTGCTGCACAGGCCTGGCCAACATCAGCAGTACAAGGCTTGGTGATGGAGGGGCTTGGTGCCATTGGTGGGCCCAGATTGTCAGCAGCCGAGATTGGTACCCCGGGTACTTCATGCTGCCTCTTAAAACATCAGCACAGTGCACCAGAGACCATGACTGTTCGCTCCACAGGGTGCAATAAAGGCGCCAGTACCTTGTTTCCCTCCAGAACTCTGACTGTACAGCACTTAGAAACAAGCTGCTGGCACCTGGGGTCCTTGTCAAACAGACATACCAGGTAAATCGTAATATATTTTAATATTAATTCATTTTATTATACATCTCATAACAAATATATTTTCTGTTTTGGGGGCCCCACATTTTGCTATGGGTTCCTTTTGAATCCTATGTACACCCTTGTGTGAAAGGTTAGCTATTGAGATGCTCCTCAGATTCATGTTAAAGTGGACCAACACCCAGGATTTTGACTATCCTGGGTTTTGGTCCACTTCAGGGGGGCACCCCGATTAAGGGTGCCCCGCTGTTTTAAACCCCCCAGAAAGCCCCCAAAACTCACCTCACCACGCTCCCACGTGGCCGCGCTGACCAATCACCGCCGACGGACAAGCGGGTGACAGCGACGGACAACACGGCGCGTCCGCCGCCGCCTCCCGCGCGCCCCTCTGACAGTGCGCGCGCCCCTGCCGGCCATTCACAAACGGCCGGCGCGGGCACGTCTAGAGGGGCGCGTGGGAGGCGGCGGCGGACGCGCCGTGTTGTCCGTCGCTGTCACCCGCTTGTCCGTCGGCGGTGATTGGTCAGCGCGGCGCCGATGGGGTACGTTTTTTGGGGGGGGTCCCTCACTGCGGGACATCCCGATCTCGGATGTCCCGCGGTGAGGGAGGTGATCGGCCCGGGAACCTTATAGATTCCCGGGCTGATCACCCCTGGGTGACGGTCCACTTTAAAGACTAGAATTCTGCTTATTTGGTCTGGTTTATCAGAACAGACGTGTAATCAAAATATAGCTAATTTTACATACATCTTGACAAAGTTATTCTAAAGGCAAGCGCCTGAATGTTGTCACATTGTCTCGGGCTACACATTGCCCTATCCTAAACTTCAACCAGTTTTCAAAAAGACCCTGTTGCTCCTAAGTTATCTTTACAACTATTAAAGCATTGGAGATTCAAAAAAAAAAAAAAAAAAAAAAAAGAGAAACAGTGGATGTGGCAAAAGAGATGTGATGTAAGCACACTGTGATGAGTATGAGAAGAGAGAGGAGGGCGGCGTTTCAGAGGGCAGCTAATCAGGAGGTCTGGGCAAGGAGTGGGGGGTGTTTCCATTCTTGGTCCACTGAAGGTTGATTGATAAACCAGATTAGCGGGATGGGGACTGCAAACTGAATGAGGAAGTCATTTTCCTTTTCACTCATTCATTCCCTGCCCCCTTAGTCTCCCTTTAAGACCCCTGTACCCAGCCCCCACTAGAGAACCCCAGCCCCTAATACTATAGCCCTGGCATCATCTTTGGTGGGCCTCAGCAAGGATGTCTCGGGCCAGCCAGGAGATGGTAAAATCCAGGGCTGATTTTTGGCTCCAGTCACTGACCAGACCCACTGGTGTAAAACTTACAGAGAGTGGGGAATCAGCCCCCTATCTGCTTTCTCCTGTCCAAGATTGCAGTCATGGAGGAGTCTAGTTTCCACCCCCATATCCAGGGGCAGGCTTATTATTTTTGGGGTCCCATGCAAACTTGTGTCTGGGGCTCTGAATCACAGATATTTTTTGTATAAGCAGTAAGATGCTCCTGCTTCCAGTGTGCGTTCTGCAGAGCTGGGGTCCCCCTCACAGGAAGGGCCCCATGCAATCACATGGGTTGCGTGGTGGTTAAGCATGCCACTGCCCATATCATTCATTGCACTGTAGGGAGGTGGTGCTGTTGAGCTCTTGTTCTCCACTCCCACTAAGTCTGAAACCAGCGTGTCGGTGCGGTGGAGCTGCACTGGACAAAAGGTGAGTATAGGTGTTTTTGTTTTGTCTGGACAGTGACTTTATCAATTAAAGGAGCACTATCGTGAAAAAATGGCCCAATGATAAAAATCTATATAAATATGCTGGATGGTGAGAGGAGGGGTCACCCCGCATCAAGAAATATCCAGCCAGGCCTGTTTCTCTTAATAAAAGGAAATCAGGGGTTCATCACCAGATACCCTAAACCTTTCACCCCTGGATTTTATTCTGGACATGAGAATTAAACCACAAGCTTGGCGGGAGTTTTATTCAGTTCGGGTGTAAAAGTGACCCCACCTCTTATTAGCCGATGTGTTTATATAGATTTTTAATATTAAACAATTTTGCGATCAGCTCCTTTAACTAAGGTTGGGTTTAGGGATATCAATATTTGTTAGGGTCAAGGAAATTGCAGATGTTTTAAATCTAAATTGGCTTTTTAGCACTGCTACAGTTTATCTATTGTTAAAGGGACAATCCATTCTGGGAGCAACTGTGGCTGCTGCTCCATTGTCTTGTCCTGTTTAGAAGAGAAGGCTGAGTGCTTTGTCTCATACATCTCAATAGAAGACAATTGGGCAGCAGCCGCAGTAATCCCATCATGGCTGCTCCCATGAACCACAAGAGTTATTTAGACTGGACCTTCCCTTTAACTATGTAGGAAATTATATAAATATTTGCTCTGTCTAGGGCACCCATCTTGACTGTTCAGTTTCTTTTTTAACATATGTGTGCCCATAATTGTGTACTGCCTCTCCAGTTTCTAAGTTGTCGTCAATACATGCATCTACATGGAAGCCTGGATCCCATTATAGCAGGCAGCCAGCTTCCAGGACTACTCGTACCTGTTGGGGTTTACACAGATCCCATTCCAGCCTGCTCACATATACTTAAAGTGAAACAAAACCCAGGATTTTCACTATCGATCCCACCGTGCGAAACCCCCATAACGCCCATACAAACTCACCTTCTCCCGGTCTTATGGCGCATGTACAGGCTCTCATCCAATCAGAGCCATTTGCCATGCATATATAATACTCAGCAAATGGTGGCTCTGTCTACATGCCAAACTTTGCAAATCGCGAGCACAGTAGCGGCATCCCCAGCAGTATGCGCTTCCATCTCCAGCCTATCTGAATGGCTAGGGACGGGAGCGCTCACAGTCCGGAGATTACCTCACAAAGGGCACCTGAAATGAGGTGAGTTCTATGGGGGGGGGGGGGGGGGGGGGGGCACACAGTGGACCTGGTATCCAGGTTGTCCTGGTATCCTGCATTCAGGGGCGAACCTAAGGGGGGGGGGGGGGGCAGATCCGGACCCACCCCCAGAAGGGCAGAGAAGTGCTTGAATTTTTTTTTACATTTTCTTTTTTTTTAATTGAAATTATAATTTGCACTTCCCTGGTACAATAGTTTTATACTTCCTGCATTCATGTTATGTATATATGAGTATATATATATATATATATATATATATATATATATATATATATTACATGAATTGTATTTAGGCTTTGAACAAAGAAATAAGATCTGGACATTCAGATACATATTGTAATAAAGAGGTGATCTCTTTTCAAAGAAAACTATCTTATACAGGCAGCTGTTTGACATGTGTAACAAGACAAATGTAACAAAAATAAAGCTAAATTATATGTACACAACCCATTTGGAAAGCTGCCAATCATCATGGTGCGTCTGATACAATGTATAGCCCCAGGTTCACACTCTGGATATTACAATCCAAAGCAGAAAAAACACTTGCAAAAATAATACCAAAAAATAAAAGACTATGAACATTTATTTACAGTGGCACCATCTGACCCCATCAGGATTACAAAGCAGGGGCTATATAAATACAGAGATACTATAAAGTTTGTATTGCAAAGGTAGACTGCCTCTCCACATTCAGTATTGCCATCACTTACTATGCCCGGCTAGGGGATGAGAATAAGAAATATGGTCTGAGATCTACTTTGTCATTAAGGCCCAATGTGGCCACATACTCAGCTAATTTGCTTGATCCTGTGCTGTTTAAATGTGGCCACGAGTAGCCGCATCCCCATCCCTCCATTATGTGTGCCCCCCTGGCAGATCAGCACAGAGCAGGGACATCACTGCACAGGAAAGCCCTCTGTTATTGCATTTGCACAGTGTAGGATCCCAAAATTAGATGACTATAGGATTCTGTGGGGGTCCATAGGGTTTTGGACTGTGGTGCCCTAATCATGATACCACCTAGGATGCATTCTAATGGACCGAATCCTGTGATTTTGACTATCCCTATCTGATTTAGGATGCCATGCTGTGTGAAACCCATTGCCCCTCTCATTTACCCCCTACCATGTCATCTACCCCCTGCCGCTGTCCTCTATCCCCTACTGCTGTCATCTACCCCCTACCATGTCTTCTACCCCCTGCCGCTGTCCTCTATCCCCTACTGCTGTCATCTACCTCCTACCATGTCATCTACCCCCTGCCGCTGTCCTCTATCCCCTACTGCTGTCATCTACCCCCTACCATGTCATCTACCCCCTGCCGCTGTCCTCTATCCCCTACCATGTCCTTTACCCCCTACCATGTCCTCTACCTCCTGCCACTGTCCTCTATCCCCTACTGCTGTCATCTACCCCCTACCATGTCCTCTACCCCCTGCCACTGTCCTCTATCCTCTACTGCTGTCATCTACCCCCTACCATGTCCTCTACCCCCTGCCGCTGTCCTCTATCCCCTACTGCTGTCATCTACCCCCTACCATGTTCTCTACCCCCTGCCGCTGTCCTCTATCCCCTGCCATGTCCTTTACCCCCTACCATGTCCTCTACCTCCTGCCACTGTCCTCTATCCCCTACTGCTGTCATCTACCCCCTACCATGTCATCTACCCCCTGCCGCTGTCCTCTATCCCCTACTGCTGTCATCTACCCCCTACCATGTTCTCTACCTCCTGCCACTGTCCTCTATCCTCTACTGCTGTCATCTACCCCCTGCCACTGTCCTCTACCCCCTACTGCTGTCATCTACCCCCTACCATGTTCTCTACCTCCTGCCACTGTCCTCTATCCCCTACTGCTGTCATCTACCCCCTACCATGTTCTCTACCTCCTGCCACTGTCCTCTACCCCCTACTGCTGTCATCTACCCCCTGCCACTGTCCTCTACCCCCTACTGCTGTCATCTAACCCCTACCATGTCATCTACCCCCTGCCACTGTCCTCTATCCCCTACTGCTGTCATCTACCCCCTACCATGTCCTCTACCCCCTGCCACTGTCATCTACCCCCTGCCACTGTCATCTACCCCCTGCCACTGTCATCTACCACTCACCTAGCCTCTGCACCCCTGCTGCTGTCCTCCACCACTTACTTTACCCTTCTACCTCCTCCTGCTGCTCTTCTCTACTTTTCAGCTAACTCCTCCATCCCCTGACTCTCTCCTCCTGCACTTACCTAAACCCTCAACCCTTGCAGCTGTCCTCTATCACTCACCCCTCCTCCCAATGCTGCTCATCTCCACTGCTCACCCAGCCCCTCCACCTACTGCCGCTGTCCTCTACGTCTCACCTAACCCCTCCATCCCCTGCCTCTCTTTTCCTCCACTTACCTAACCACTCAACTCTCTGCCGCTGTCCTCTACCACTCCATTTACCACTTACCAAACCCCTCCACCCAGTGCTGTTGTCCTCCACTGCTTACCTAACCCTTTCACCCTTGCTGCTGTCCTCCATCATTAACTTAACTCCTCGACCCCCTGCCACTGCCCTCTATCCCTCACCTATCCCTTCCACTGTCCTCTACTGCCCGCCTAACCCTGCCACCCCCCTCTACTTCTCACCTAACCCCTCCACCCCTGTCACTGTCCTCTACCACTCACTTAACCCTGCCACTCCTTTTCAATGTCCTCTACCACTTGCCTAGCCAATTCACCTCATGCCACTGTCCTCTTCAACTCACCTAACCCCTCTCCCAGAGGGCAACTAACCTTGACTTAGCCTAGCAGAAGGCCCAGCAGCAGAGTAGGAGGACCAGATAGGGGCAGCAAGTACCAGATGGCAAAGCGGCAAAGAAGGCTGGGAGGCTGACAATAAAGATCTGGAAGTGGAGGTGAGTACTGAGAGGCTGACCCACAATGCAGTGCAAAACAGGTAACTGTAGATACACCTCGCCCAGTGTGCAACCATTTCAAGGTCCCCTTCAAATAAAGCACCAGATACCTATCTGTGCACTGCAGGGCTCACAGGTGGCAGAAGGGGGAGGGTTAAAGAGGAGCAATCACCAGGATTGTCACTATCCTTGAGATTTTGCCTCTCTCCTGCAGGTTATCCCAATATAATAATTCTTACCTTGTGAGTGATCCCATGGCGCATGCACATGCTCTGTGGCTAGTGCTCCATTCAGCTTTACTAAGCCACAAGCCACTCACACAGAGTTGACATCAGAGTGGCTTAGTAAAGCTGAATAGAGCCTGAGCAGCTGGCTGCTCCCCTTTAGCTGTGCACAGCAGTGCCAACCATTCAGAAATGCCTGCCATGGGTGTTGGCATCAGCCAGAGGGAAACCAGAGATGGCAGCACAGGCCATACATACATCTTGGGAACCTTGGTGCATGGGTATAGCTAGGGCGGAGCAGGGGGGGCACTTGCCCCAGTGCAGTAGGTCAGGGGGGCCCGAGAACAGGCCCCGAGTACTAGAAAGCCCAGCCACTCCTCTGCCTTGGTGAGGTGGGTATTCCAATTTGGGATAGGGAATCAGCGGGCCCTAGAGTCTTTAAGCACCTTGTGGGCCAGGATGCCTCCCTCTCTCAGAGGTCTTGGCTTGCCCCCCCCCTTCAGCCACTTGTGACGGTGGGTAGATCCTTCCCTTTCCCTTCATGATCTGTCTACAGGGGGACTATGGATTTCCAGGTCCTCTTGGCATTAGGGGCATAACTTGAGGGGGTGCAACCGCACCAGGCCCAGAGGGTTAGTTTGGTCCCATCATTGTTGCTCCTCCACCTTATTTATCATATTTGTGCTCACTTGGCATCATTTAGAGAAAGGAAGAACCATTTGTCTCTGCCGTTTCTTTTCTTAGTTGTCTAGCTGCTTCCAATTAAAAAGTTACTCCTGAGGTGACACACCTCTTCCAGGCCACGCCCCCTCCCATCCCAACTGGACACCCCCAAGACAGAATCTTGGGGGGCCACTGCCTGCAGTTGCCCTTTGGATTGATAACCCATTGTATTGATTGATCATCTGGCGACGTCTGCTGCATCAAACCTTTCACCTGGTTTGACCCCTATTAACCCATTCTTATCCTGCACTTAAATTGGACCAAAACCCACTGTGATCGGCCCTGGAATCCGATCGATTCCCTCCCTGCGCAGGGGGGGCAAAAGGTCAGCAATCCCAGAATGCAGAGCGGCACAGTCAGAAGACACTTCCTGTTTGCAGGCAGCCTGAAACTCAATGGGCCGCCATCTTGGATGTTTAAAGGCTCAGAAAAGGCAGAAGATGATTTTTAATGTGGGTAGACAATGTATGTAATGTATGTAGACAATGAGAACGTGTATGGACCGCACCAGCACTAATATACTCAGATTTACAGGGGTGTGCTCACTATACTTGGTGTTATATAACCACACAAGGGAAGAAAAGTTTTTTATCTAGGGTCCCCACCCACCCAGAATATGTTAGCACCAAGACAGATGGAAAATAAAGTAATAGGGCACTACCTTTATAGTAAGTAAAAAATGATCAATTTATTACATTTTATACATGATTCTAAAAGACACCACACGATACATATTGTATCAATCTGTATGTATATAAGATAGGCTCTTAGTCCTTCCACTAAGGAAAAATAATCATTATAACATAGCTACCAACTTTTCAGGGTAGGAAAGAGAGACAATATGTAAATTAAGCCACGCCCCCTCATTGAGGGATGGATAGGAGATAGGTTGTAACAGTTACAACAATAGAAACACTTTGAATAGGCAAATGAATCATTTATTGATGCAGATTTGCATGTTACACCTCAAAGAGAGGCAAAGGAGAACAACGAGGGACAGGAGGACATGGACTCTAAAGAGGGACAGTGCCTCCAAAGCAGGGACACTTGGGAGGCATAATTATAAAATGTTTTTCTCACAAAAAAGTGAGAAAAGAATGATCACAGTGCTGAATCAGCACTTATATGAAGTGTGTCTCTTTGGTGATGTCAGGGGGTTGCACTTTAGGCCCATAGAAAACAAGCTGACCACCACTGGTCTAACCCCATCTAGGTCCATATGCAGTTACAGGCTCATAACTAACCTATCAGTAAAGCAGTGATTCAATGTCTATAACAAAATGTATATATATATATAACCATCAATAAAAAAAAGAACAATGACTCCAGGAAAGCTGCCATGGAGCTCTGTAACAAACACATGAATAGAGTTGAAAGATTGCCAGAGCGAGTGAGGGATGAAGACAAGCGCTTACACACACAACACTGCGTGACTTGTGCCAACAAATATGATTAAAGGTGACTTTACACGCAACAGATTATTTATTGTACATATAAAGGCCTCCAGGCAGAACTACGGGCTGTGGGGCTCTTGTTCCAAGATAAAACTAAGGCTCCATCTTTGGTTGAAGTGGACCAAAACCCACTGCGATCGGTGGGAATCTATAAGATTCCCGGTCTGATTGATTCCCTTCCCCCAGGGCATCCAAAATCAGGATGCCCCACTGTGTGAAACCCCCCAGGTCACCCATATTATTACCTTATTTCCCGGTACAACAGCGCATGCGTGAGCCACGGCCTCATTCCCACTATCCCTCCAGCAGGGCGCACGGCAGGCATTTTTAAATGGCCGGCGCGGGCACGCTCCCCAGGGAAGCGGGGGATGTACCCGTCAGTGCGCTTGGAGCCGCTCGCCTTAGACGACCAGACATCAACGGATCTGAGCACACTGATTGAATGAGCTGACATGCATGCATCATATGACTGGGGAGAGGTGAGTTTGTGGCAGCGATCTGGGGGGTTTCACACAGTGGGGCACCCCGAATGGGGGAAAGGACCAAAACCCAGGATAGTAAAAATCTTGGGTTTTGGTCCACTTTAAAGAGGAACAAAGTCCACCCGGGTCAGCCCTGGAAACCAAAAGTGGAGCATCCTGAATTGGGATGCCCTGCTGTGTTCAACCTACCAGGGTGCCTGTGGTCACCTTTCCCTGCTCCAATGGCACAGGCGCAATGAGTCCAATGAGTGTCATTTGACGTGATGTCATTTGGCAAGCGCCTCTCATTGTTGTCAATGAGGAGCGTGTGCTGACGCATGCCCCACATCCACGGCGGTGTGCCATGCTCCTGCCACAGCCATTCAGGAGGGCTGGGGTGGGAGTGCACACTCCGGCAATACTCACTCCCCATTCTAGTCAATGCAAACCGTTTGCCGAATGACACAGTCACGGCAGATGGCTCTCATTGGTCGAGACAGACCATGCATGTGCCATTGGAATCAGGAAAAGGTGAATGAAAAGTGGCATTCTGGGGGGTTTCACTCAGTGGGGGCGTCCCAATTCAGGATGCCCCAGGGGAATGGAACAAAACCTGGGAATGTCAAATTCCTGTGTTTTGTTCTGATTTAAAGTGGACCAACACCCATGGGTGATCGGCCAGGGAATCTATAAGATTCCCGGGCCGATCACCTCCCTCACCGCGGGACATCCGAGAGCGGGATGCCCCACGGGGTGAAACCCCCCCCAAAACACCTTACCTTATCGGCGGCGGCGGTAGCGCAAAATCCTGGGTGTTGGTCCACTTTAAAGGGACAGTTCGGGCAACTACAAGAATAAGGCAGCAAGAAGCTCATTTGAAGCCTATGCCATGTGCCTCTCCTCCATTTCCTGTAGCGTGCTGTAGATGCTGTAGCGGGTCTACATCTGCATTCTCTCCATTTTTCTTTTTTACATTCTGTCAATCATTCCGTCTTTTTCGTATTTCCATCTACATTTTTCTCTTTTCCACATGTCGTCCATCATTCTCTCCAACTCGCATTCCCTACATCTTTTACACATTTGCTCTGTCCCTGTTTCTCAAGCCACTCAGCCAATCAGTGCACTAGCTCTCGCCCGAGTCTGTGCCGTGGGAGCAGAGGGAAGGTGAGTGAAACGGGGCGACATGGGGGTACACACAGCGGGGCATCCCAATTCTGGATGCTGCCGAAGAGAGAAACAATACACAGGAAAGTCAAATTCATGTGTGTTGTTCCCCTTTAACATTCCCTACACCCTTCTCTCTTCTCCATTTCCATCTTCTTTTTCCTTTTTCCCACATTTACACTTCCTTTCTCATTTTTACACATTCACTCCTTTGTTTTCACAATTGCATATTTCCTTAGTCTTCTCATTCTTTTTTCCCATTCCACCTGCCCCGTTAATTTTTCCCCCCATCCCTCTCTTTTTTACATTCTCATCTTCTTTATCATGTTTCCACATTCCCTCCCTCTCCCTCTGTGCTCACCTATTTTTTTTCCATCTTTTCCCTCTTTTACATTATCTAAATCTCTTTCTTGACAGGGGCGTTACTTGAGGTAAATTGGGGTCCAGAAGGGTCCCCATCATTGTTGCTCCTTCACTCTTATTAATCATATTTGTGGTCACTTGGCATCATTTAAAGTGGACCAAAACCCATGGCGATCGGCCCGGTAATCTATAAGATTCTCGGGGCTGATCGTTCCCCCCCCCGGGGCATCCAAAATCGGGATGCCCCGCTGTGTGAAACCCCCCAGGTCACCCCATACACTTACCTTCTTTTCCGGTCCAACGATGCATGCACAAGCCGTGGCCGCATCCCCCCTATCCTTCTAGCAGGACACGTGCCCGCGCCAGGCATTTGGGAATGGCCGGTGTGGGAGGGTAGCGCGGGATGCGTTCGTCGGCGCACTCGGAGCCGCTCGGAGCCTTAGACGAAGGGTCATCAGCGGATCCGAGCGCGCTGATTGTATAAACGGCCGCGCATGTGCCGTAGGACCAGGAAGAGGTGAGTTTGTTTTGGCGACCTGGGGGGGTTCCGGGGGCAAGGACCAAAACCATACCTATCAACTTTTCAGGGTAGGGAATTAGGCCACGCCCCCTTATTGATTGATGGATAGGAGACAGTTAAAACAATATAAACACTTTAACTAGGCAAATGCATCATTTATTGATGCAGATCTGCAAGTTAAACCTCAAATGGAGGTAAAGGAGAACTACAAGGGGCAGTGGGACAAGGACTCAAAAGAGGGACAGTCCCTCCAAATCAGGGACACTTGGAAGGTATGCCAAAATCCAGGATAGTAAAAATTCTTGGTTTTGATCCATTTTAAAGGAAGCCCCATTTGTCGCTGCTGTTTCAGTATATAGTTATCTAGCTGTATCCAAGTGAGTTAGAAGACAGAAAAAAGTTTGCTGTATGAGCCAGGAAAGGGCCCCATTCAATATTCGCACCGGGGCCCCGTCACATTTAGTTATGCCACTGCTCCTTGAATTTCTTTCTTTCCTTCTCGTCATACATTCTTTCTATCTCTCTCTCTGACATCTGAAAGTACATGTATGAATATGTTGGGTGGGGGGGGGCACCATCCTGAGTAGAGATGCATACCTCCCAACTGTCCTGATTTTCCCGGGATTGTCCCGAATTTTTTCCACAAAATCCCGCGGTCCCGGACCGTTAGCAAATGTCCCGGGACGCCCTGTGCTGTGGCGGTGTGCCCAGGGCCGCAACGACGCTGGCGTCTTCTGTATAAACACTGGCCGGCGCGAAGATACTGACTTCCTGGCTTGCGGGTGAGCGCGCAGGGGGCGGCGCGCGGAGGGCTGGGTTGGGGATAAAAAAAACTTACGGAGGCTGGCATGCAGGGGTGAAGGCAGCCGACATTGCTGGAGGATCGGAGCTGAAGGGCGTGACAGGGGGTGTGGCATGGGTGTGGCAGTGGGTGTGGTCAGGGGCGTGACTTGCCCCGCTTTCACATTTTCAGAAGTTGGGAGGTATGGAGATGGGCGAACATGAAATGCAAAGTTTTGGTTCGTACCGAACGAGTTTGGGTTCCCAAACCTGAAAATAGACTCCAGCCACAAGTCAGTGTTCGAGTTCAGCATCCGGCCCGAACACGGAAAAGCTGGTTAATGGGCTGTTGAGCAGCCAGTCTCACCTAAGTTTGCAGCAGCAGCAGGCTGCTGGCACTAGAAGTGTCCTCACTTATGGGCTACGGCCAGTTTGAATTGCCGGTGACAGCAGAGGATCGGGGTTCAGGTGAGTCACAGCAGCGCTTCTGCTGCACACTTTGCACCCCTGCAGCCACCCCTCAAAGTTTGGGTCCCTATTGATTTCATTGGGGACCAGGTTTGGGATGGTTTGCCCATCTCTAACTCGGAATTCTTAAAGAGGCCCTGGAGTCTAAAAGACTTTCAATGGGGAGCATGTGTTGCTGCATCATCTGCCTGAATCACTGGGATGGGAGCGTGCATGCTGCTGGGGATGTGAAGGATGCGGCAGGGATTGCTCCCCATTGAAGTCAATGAGAGCTGCTTGCCAAATGACATAGTCACAGCAGACAGCTATTATCCTACGAGTGTATGCGCCGCAGGAATAAGGTGAGTGAATAGCGACATTCTGGGGTTTTTTTTTTTACACAGTGCGGTATCCCAATTTGGGAAATGGAACACAATCCAGGAAAGTCGAATTCCCGGGTTTTGTTCCACTTTCAAAGTGTCTAGATCATTCCATGCCAGGGCCGGGGTCAGCAACCGGCAAGGCAGGGCAGCTGCCGGGGGCCTACTGACAGGCCCAGCCTTTGGGGTGTGTGACGACGCTTGATTGGCATGGGACTGGGAGGGGACCGCCACAGCTCGTGCCCACATCTTCACGTGGCGTGCCAGCGATGACCGAGGTGGCAACTTTTTTTTACCTGCCGGGCTTGGACAACACTATGCAGCAATAAGGTTCCGTTGTCTCTGCTGGGGAGAGAGGAAGGGGCCTCCACACCATGTGACAGGTGCATCGGCGGGCTGCAGCAATCAAGTAACAGGTAGCAGTCAGCAACAAGGTGACCGAGAGTGCGAGCCGGGAGTGCAAGTACTGTAGAGGTAAGTATTATTCCAAGTATGTCACACACCCCGCTTCCTGTATTCATGACATATGGGTTATGGTCCAGTAGAGAGCGAACTTCTGCAGAGATGAAAGCAAAAAAGAAGCCCCTCCCGGTCCATAAATACCTGGGACCTCCCACACATTCCCCAGTTCCTTCTCTGCAGGACGGCGAGCAAGTCAGAAGATGTATGCTGCTCTTCCTTGCAGGTAAGCCGGGTTTACACCCGGCCATGTTGTGCTCTATTTCTGCCCGGACCTTTATGCATTAAGACCATTTCTAGCCTCCCAGCCTTGGCTGCAGGTCCGGGTGATGGTAGCCTTCACCTTAATAGGTGTTTAGGGAGCCATGCTTCCCCGTGAGACCCCATACAAGGGGGTAGGCGGCATCCGGGTTGGTGATCCCGGTTTGGGATGCCCTGTCCCCATTCAATTCCCTTACACCCTTTTGGTGAGGGAATCTCCCCCTTCCGGGTCCCCTCTGTTACCCTCCATCGGGGGGGGGGGGGGGGGGAATGGCATTGTTCTTCTATTTTTCACTTTATATATGTGTGTGTGTGAATGTGCTTGTGCGCTTGATTCACATTGCGCTGTGCGCTCTGCCTGCAGTCTGGGGAGCTTCTTCCCCTCAGGCTGATTTTGTGAGGGGGCGGGACCGGGCGTTTGCGAGTTGTGCCCGCATGTGCTTATGGCCACATATCTTGTGTCTTTCAGGAGGACTCCCTGTGCCTTGCTTAAAAGGGGGTTCTCCCAGTCCTAGGGTCCCTAGCTGTAATTTGGGGCACTTATAAATCCTCCCACTCGGGACTTAAAGGGGCATCCCAGGTTGCTTACCAGCATAATTCCCTCTGGTCATTGCGACTACCTTAAAATCACCATATGGAGGCTCCACAGGATACCGGGCTTGGGCTCCCTTTGGGGCAATCCCGGCTATGTGTGGGTTGTGGGGTACCCCTTACCGGGGGAGAATGTACTAATTTGCATACCATGTGCGCAACAGGCCATTACGCGGCAGTCGGGATCCCAGGCGTCTGGGTCCGTGCCTCCCGCCTCCCGCCTCATCTCTTACCACTCCCCGCATCATCCGTACCCCAAGTGACACTGTCATTAGTGGGGAGTCGCACTCGGATGTATGTGCTAGGCTGGCCAACCTCGAGAAAATTATTTCTAGCTCAGTGGGCAGAAAGGCCCCTGCTAAGAAAAGGCATCTGTCAGCCGGAGAAGCTGATTAGACAAAAGGCCACGCATGAGGCACTGGACTAAGGAAAGGTAAGTTTACGAACCGAATTGCGGGGTTCCACACAACGGGGCATCTCCATTTAGATGCCAGGGGAGGAAGTGCTGGGTTTTGTTCTGCTTTTAAGTTGCCCACCCCAGCTGATTTCCTATCCCTGGAGCATCCCAATCTGTGATTCCCTACTGTGGGAAACCCCCTGGGATCGCTGGCATACCCACTATGCAAGCAATACCACCCCTGGGTTTTGGTCCCCTTTACAGGGGCATCTCAATTTGGGATGCCCCTGTTTGTGAAAGAACCCCCCTGGTTTGGCCGTTAACTCAAACTGGCGATGCCGCAGTGAATTCACCAGTTCCAGGAAATTAATTAACAAAGGGGGGGGGGGTTCACCCACAGGGGCATCCAAAATCAGGAGGATCTAGATTCGTTTAGACTCCGAGGTCAGGTTTAAAGGGGTTTGTGCTCTTCAAAGTAGACCAAAACTAGAGTTTTGGTTTGAATAGCATGGTCCCTAGGGGGCATCCAGATTTGGGACACCCCTCAGTGATGTGACGCGACTCTTAACCACAAAGGGGCCCACTGAGACCATGCCGCCCAAGGGCCCACATAAACCTGGAGCTGACACTGTCCCATGTCCATGATCTGTCCCTGCATTTCTATAGCCTGAGCTTTAGAGCGTACCTGTTGACTGTCCAGGAAGCACACTGGGGGATCAGAGGGGATGCCATGGGCTGGCCAGGGGGCCGGTAAAATCCCAGGCTGATTTTTGGCCCCAGTATGCCACTGCTTGTACTGTCCTGATGGCATCCTTGGGAGCCATAGCATTGACTGTTAATTGGCTTTGATTTGGTTTTCTGAATCGCTAAGAACTGAATAAAATTTGAATTACTATAGGCAAATATTTAAAAAATGGTAAAAAAAATAAGTGATCAGAAGTTTTTCCTCACCTCTTGGTGGTGGTGTCCGGCGCGATCCCCTAGCCGGGAGCTGGGTGTGATGGAGGGAGGCCGTGCAGTGTAATTAGCACGTGTGTTATTGTCCTGTCAACCCCACAATGGAGCTGCTTTTATACTGTGTGCTGTGGAATGTCAGGGTGAAGCTGGGATTGGTCTGTAAAGATCGGTTGCTAGGAGACCGACTGTTTACATGCTGGGATGGAGCACTGAATGCCGAGTGACTGCAGCAGCTTTAAGCTCAACCACAGACACTTTTTGTTTAAAGTGGACCAAAACCTGAGAATTTCACTATCCCAGGGTTTGGTTCTTGTCCCTGGGACATCCTGATTTACAAAATGAATGTTCACTGCACAGGGTGACATCCTGATTGTGGGTGCCCCCCTCCTGCAATTTAAAGTGGACCAAAACCCACTGAACTTGTGAAATACATTTAACCAAAGCACCTGCCTATATTCCCTTCTGAGGTTGTGGAACTAAGAGGGTGATTCATTACTAGGAGAGCGATTCATTACTAGCGCCAGGTATCGGCAGATGAGTGTCTGTATAGCAGCGCTTAGAGCGACCGCTAGTAGACGCTGTAAGCGGGTATCGGGTGCTGTAACAGAGCGCCTCAGTCCCTCTAGCAACCTGGCCAGCATTGATGAATGTGATGCATGTTGGGCGCTCTAACACCAATACAGCACTGCAGGGAGCGAAAGGTAGCGCCAGCTCAGTGCGACTGACTCTCAGCGCTCCACACCAGCAACAAAGCGAAAACACATGGAATGATATTGTTATAACACTGTGACATTAACACTTTAAAGTGGACCAACACCCTCCCATGATCGGCCCGGGAATCTCTAAGATTCCCTGATCGATCAGCTCCCTGACTGCTCCCTGTGTGAAACCCCCCAGAAACCCCTAAATCCCTACCGCACCCGCGCCGGCCGTTTGTGGATGCGCCCTATAAGAGTGACGCGCGGGAGGCGGCGGCGGGCGCGCTTTCTTGTCCGTCGCTGCCTCCCGCTTTTCCGCCGGCAGGGATTGGCTGCAGCGGTCACGTGGGAGCGGGGAGAGCTGAGTTTTTGGGCCTTTCTGGGGGGTTTCACACAGCGGGGCACCCCCGATCGGGGTGCCCCACCGAAGTGGACCAAAACCCAGGATAGTCAAAATCCTGGGTGTTGGTCCACTTTAATGCCAGACCTGTAATGACAATACTGCATAAAAATATCAAAAAAGTCAAAAACATTTCTAAAAGTGTTAGTTTGCAGCCAGGAGACGTCACACAATGATTTGAGCAAAAAAAAAAAAAGTCAAACACGCAGTTTAAACACAAGCAAATGAACGGCCATTGAAATGTATGAGAGAGCGACACTGAGTGAAAGGTAATACCAGGCGCTCTGGAAGCAAGAGCACTGGCGCTATACGCTGACCTGCCTGTAAAAATACATCGGACGCTACATGACGCTGTTAGAGGCGTTCACCAGATTCTCTTTCATAAATGTGGTTTTGCCTACAGCGCCCAGCGATCACCAGACGCTGCCTGCCACTACAAGGCACTACCTGACGCTATCCCTTAATTAATAACCCCCTAAGAATGGTTATTTTTTTGGAACACTGATTTTTTTGCTGTTCCTCTCTGTAAGATGGGAGGTGATCAGTCATTTCATAGGCGTGGCAATTACATAATTGCCACACACAACAGTGGCAATGAATGGATTCCCGAGCCGAACCCAGGTTCACTTACCTTTCCTCCTGGTCCAACAGAGCATGCGCGGGCCACGGGCGCATCCCCACTATCCCTCTAGCATCCCCACTATCCCTCTAGCATCCCTCCTAGATGGCGTGACGTCAGCGGCTCTTAAGCCTCGATTCAGAGACACATTCGTCCGGACTTCCGTAGCTGTCTGTGAAAGTTTTGGTGGGTGTTTGTCATTTTTTTGCTTTTTTTCGTCCATTTTCTACTCGCACGAACGTTCGGGAATGCGTTTTCGATGATCGGAAGCAAATCGGAACATTTCCGTTAGTTCGGATCATTTTCCAAACAAAATCGGAAATTTTCCGTTCGTTCAGAAAACTTCGTTGCTGGGATGGTTTCCGTCTGATTCAGAGAGCTGATTTCCGACGGATCACCACCATAAATCCGTTTCATTTCCGATCCACTTCCGAGACCTTTGAGGGCTCGGATTGCTATTGTTGAACATGTTTTGCGGCTATGTGGAGGAGTCTGCGCGCCTTTAGCACCAAGGCATTGCATGTATCAGCATGGCCGAGGCCATAAATTGTATAGCAATGCACCTGAATCAACACATTTCATGTATGCCTTATAGAAGCATTTTAATGCTGACCTTAATTAGTCCTTAGCATGTAAACATTTATTTTCCCACACATCCATATAATTGCTAGATTTTTTTAGACTTATGTCCTTTGTGAATTATATTTGTTGAACTTGAATCTTAATTTGTTGTAGGAGTTATTGTTTTAGTTGGTTACCTTTGCTTTGTGTAATTATTTTATATTTGGTTGCAGGAACTGCAAGATGTGCCACTCGCCCTTGCTCCTGATGCCCGTTCTTTGCCTGCAGAATGCGGGCCAGGGGTTCTCTAATCGGGCCCTATGCAAAACCCGGGCCGTGGTGGCGAGGGCCCTCTGGCTTTTGAAGTCCAGATTTAGGTGTTTGGACCATACGGGGGGGGGGGGGGGGGAGCACTGCAGGATGACCCCACAACTGAGTGTCAGGGTCCTTCAGTTGATGGGCGAGATGCAGGAGCTGCGCAACTCGTTGGGGACCACAGATGAAGAATAATGTTCAGTGGCCTGCCATTGCTATGTATTTTGTTTTTTATAGTTGTCAAAATTTGAATTTTTCAAAGTTTTTTAAAATGTTATATTTTATGATGGTATAAAAAAAAAATGTTACATTGTCATTTCATTTACAAAATACATTAACACAAAACTAATGGGCCCAGAAATATTTAAAGATGAATATTCACATGACCGAGAAGTGATTTGGGTAAGTTTTAGGGGGCTAAAATGGAAGAAGAACCTAACCAAGAAGTGGTTTGGGTAAGCTTTAAGGGTCAAAAAGGGAAGATGGAGGACAGTGCTAAGGGCCTTATTTATCACGGGCTAGCGCCAGGTAGTGTCTGACGAGCGCCAGGTACCGCCAGCTATCGGCGGCTACCGACTCAAGTACGCCCGGCGGCGGTCACAATGACGCATTTATCAAGCTAAATGAGGCTAGCGCCGGCGAGAGCGACGGCTAGCGCGGGATTCATCATGAAGCCGCCTGGACCGAACAGCGCCGCTGCAAATTCCTTCACAGCGCCAGGTATGACCTGTTGCTCCCTGGCGTTGTCCAATGCATTTCAATGGAGCAATCTTTAATTAATCATATTATAATATATTGGTGTCAAAACACCCAAAACTCCGCAGGACGCTTTAAAATTGAATTCAGACAAAAGTCCTATACAGGCTTTGTGAACTTATCCACCTCAATGTGAATTAAGACTTATTCGTGCAGGTTCCCGTCACCAATTTCTAAATAACGTACCAGATGAATGAATGTAGCTTGCAGTATGATTTAGATCCTCTTTAAGGTATCAGGATCTTTCCTCTACTTTCACATGAATAAGAAAAATATATATAGCTGTAAACCAAAATCAGTTGAAATCCTCCTTAAGTGATTCAGGCTCCTTATAAATCCTCCATTCAAATCACCGAATTTACATAAGGACAAAGAAAGAAGCACATAGCATGATATCCTTAAAATTAAGAGCACCTGCCCACATTTATTAGGCTTACCAGCATTTAAAATTACACACGCCTTTATGACTCCAAAAACTCCAAATAAGCAATAGTAGAAAGAGCGCTGTAACAACCTCTTATGTTCTCATAGTCGCTACCTTCAAATGGATTGAATCTGAGACTTAATGCAGCTGCGTTTCTCTCACCGTCTCCTCGGCCGTAGGACACGGGAACGCTTGTTGCTTTTGCTGCTCTTCCTCTCAGAGAATACGTGATGACGCCTCTCAGTGCTGGCCCCGCCCAACGCGTTTCGTTGTCAGAGACAACTTAATCATGAGCTGCGGGCACTGGGGAGCGTCCGGGTTTTTAAATGCAGGCAAGGGGATGAGCGAACTGAATTAACCCCTTGTACTCCGCGGCTTGACCCTATTTATCCAAAGCGCCAGAGACCTATATACTGGCCGATTTAATCATCTTTAAATTAAAGAGACGATTTTTTTATTATTTGTTTGATGACTCTTAGAACACAAGAGATCCTTGCAGGCTTAATACATGATCATCCTAATGAAAGCAGCTTGTTTATTACAAATTATACACCATATATTAAACAATTAACGCTAAGAATATAATATAAACTTTATAGAACTACTTTAATGCATACCTAAATTCATTTAAAATTCCATATCGGTATTATAAGTTTAAAACCAATTTCTTTATATAAAAGTAAGCAGCAAAATACCTTATAAGATAACCTTAAAATTAAAAGAATACAGGGACATGGAACAACCTTTTTGGATGACAATAATGAGGAAGGAAAAAAAAAAAAATATTAAAAATGTATGAAAAGGAGGCGGAATTAAACATGGATTATAAAAAACGGGGCAATTAATGGAGGCAAGAAATTAAAATAAAGCCCACATAAAAACTACTACTAATGATTACCTATAAAACAATTCACATCGAATTCTATGTTCAAACCCTTTGGAACCATAGATTTCAAATTAAAAATCCACTTAGATTCAAGGCGGGACAATTTCCTAGTCATATTTCCTCCTTTCAATGTTTTAATGGGGCTATCTATTATACAAAATTTTAAGTCCCTCGGATCACTATTGTGGGACTCCTTAAAATGAGAGGAAACACTATGTGTAATCACACCTTTTTTAATGTTATATAAGTGTTCTCTCAATCTAATTTTAAAGGATCTGGTAGTCCTTCCCACATACTGTTTTCCACAACTGCATTCCAAAAGATACACTACATTTGCACTGTTACATGTATAAAATTGTTTTATCTTATATCTTTTTTCAGTTACATTAGATTTAAAACATTTATTTTTTCTTGATGTTGATGTTACATTTAATCTACAGGCCATACATTTTCCGCAATTATAAAAACCCTTTAGATTATTATTCAAAAATGTCCCGGTGTCTTTCAATGGTTCAATATAACTTGTTACCAATTCTGTGGTTATTGTTGGCGGTCTGCGGAAAATTACTTTTGGTTTATCAGGTACTAAATGTCCAATCAACTCATCACCTTTAAGTAAGTGCCAATGTTTTTCTAACACCCTTTTAACATCCTTATAATTTTGTCCAAACTGGGTTACTAATGCAAATTCACTAGTATTATTTCTCATGTCTTTAGTTTTTTTATGGGATACATCTGGAATTATTCTCCTTTCAGTTTCTCCCACATAATCAATGTCTTTTTGTATCATTATTGGGCAATAACCTTTACTAGTAAATCTATCCCCCAATATTTTTGCCTGTTTATAGTAATCCCTTTTATGGCTACAATTCCTCCTAACACGATGAAATTGGCTTTTGGGGATATTCCCAAGCCAATTTGGATGGTGGCAACTGGTACGTGGCACATAAGAATTGCGGTCTGTTTCTTTAAAAAAACATTTAGTCTTCAGATTAAAGCCCTCTTTTTCAATTTCTAAATCGAGAAAGTGAATTTTTTCTTTACTCATTTCCTTGGTGAAAGAAAGTCCCCAATCGTTTGAATTGATTGTCACAAAGAATTCCTCAAAGGACTGTTCATCTCCCTCCCACAGAACTATACAATCATCTATGTATCTTTTCCATAAGGTTAACTCCTTCCTAGTTGTTTGATAAATGAAGGCTTTTTCCCATAACCCCATAAAAATATTGGCTAGGCTAGGGGCAAATTTTGCCCCCATAGCCACGCCTCTAATTTGCAAATAAAAGCAATTATTGAACCAAAAAAAGTTGTGGGACAGTGCAAATTGAAAGCAATCCATTAAAAATTCTACTTGGAAAGTCAACAAATCTGTATCATGAATCAGGTAATACCTCAATGCCTCCAGACCTTTCTCATGAGGAATATTTGTATATAAGGATACAACGTCTATGGTTATAAGGAGGGTATTTTCACTCACTGTTAAATCTTCTAAAATTCCTAAAACTTGCTGACTATCCTTTAAGAAGGATGGGAGTTTGGAAACTATTGGCTGAAGGAACCAGTCTAAATACTTCCCCAAATTACTGGTAATTGAACCAATACCACTAATAATTGGACGGTAGGGTGGATTTTTTTGGTCCTTATGTACTTTCGGCAGACCGTATACAGTCGGGATTCTTGGAAATCTTACATTACAAAAATCAACCTCCTTTTTATTGAGTATATTCAATTGTTGTCCTATCTCCATCAATAATTTTAATTCTTCTAGATATTCTTTTGTAGGATCCTTGCCCAATTTTTTATATGTGGCATGGTCATTTAACAACAAGTCCATTTGTGCAATATAATTATCCACATCTTGAACTACTATCCCCCCTCCCTTATCAGCTTGCTTAACAAGTCTTGTATCGTCCCTCTTTAAGGACTCAATCCCTCTCTTTATCCGTCTGTCCCTATACATCTTTCCACTATTTTTTTTCTTCTTTCCCACTTCAAACTCCAGATCTTGTATAACTAGTTTTTTAAACACCTCAAAATTATGTCCTCCTGGTTGGAGGGGATTGAAAGTGGAAGGATTTTTACAATTTGTATGCACAACCATAGCTACTTCACCTTTTTCTGTATTCTCTGAAAATTTATTTGCTTGAAAAAATCTTTTCAGGTTTAATTTTCTGAAAAATAATTGGCAATCAATATGCAAAATTTAATTAATCATAATTAATTGGTATTAATTTTTTTTTTGTTAATGTCAAAAATTATGAGACCACTTCTGCAATGTTAGGTTTTTTTTTTAAAGTAAAAAAAAATAAAAAAAAAAATTTGTGCAGAATTGATCTTACAGGTCTGATATTAATGTATTCATATTACAAAATGATTCAAAAAACATGTATAATGTTAAAATCAAAAAATATGGTTGTTTAGGGGTTAAAAACTAGTTAACACCCATCGCCGCCAGCGCACTGGGGTTTAAACAAGGAATGGACAGCGCCAGCAAATTCGGAGCGTGATTTGTTAATGAATATGAAGCAAGCCGTTCGCTCTGGCCATTCGTTGTCAGGCGCTCACATACAACGCTGAACCTGTGAAACAGCGACCCCCCAGCCCGTATTCAACATTACCGCACACCGACTGAGTCGCTGTCATCAAGCAAACGCCGGCCAAGCACAGCGAATACTGGCTGGCGCTGTAAAAATCACGCTACAGTCGCTCATCTGTCGCTACCTGGCGCTATTAATGAATCGGCCTCTAAGTGATTTAGCTAAACATTGTAGTAGAAGTGAGGGTGGCAAATATGTAGGCGAGCACTTTAATGAGTTAAGTTTGTAGTGCACAGGCGCAAGATCGTAAGGATTTCCGTCTGGACGAATATTTATTGAAAAAGGGAAACAGAAACTAACGGGAAACGTAAAGGATTCGTTGGAGGATACGATGGGAAAAGGGCAAAAACGAAAGCCTACGGTGTAACATGTGAAAATGAAACGGAAAAGTCTGGATGGAAAATGACATCCTCGTATTCGTAATGTGCCGTACGAACGGAAGGAAACTTTACAGAAGGTTTTCAATGCATGCACAGAATCGCTCGTACGCTCATACGAGAACGGAAACATTTCACAAAAAAAAAACAGATCGGAACTAAAACGGAAGTTTTTTTTGTCTCTCTGAAGGCTTTAGTGCTGATTGGACGAGCGGCTGCGCATGCGCCGTAGGACCGGGATGAGGTGAGTTTCTTTAGGCAATCTGGGGGTTTCACACAGTGGGGCACCCCCAATTGGAGTGCCCGGGGAAAAGAACCAAATCCTAAATTCTTGGTTTTGGTCCACTTTAAATGGACCAAAACCCACTGAACTTGTGAAATACATTTAGCCAAAGCCCCTGCCAATAATCTTATATTGTGGTACTAAGAATTGTTATTTTCACTTTTGGAATTGTCCAGGAACACTGCTGGATAATTTTTTGCTGCCCCTCTCTGTAAGATGGCAGGCGGTCAGTCATTATATAGGTGTGGCAGTGAATGGAGGAGGCGGAGCTTTACAGCTAAAACAGACGCCATTATCTGGGATTAGAGTGAAGCAGGAGCAAAAGGTCCACTTCATGGGGGGAGCAATTCAGGGGATGAAGGTTAAAAATGTGGGTTTTGGTCCACTGTAACGCACACTAAAACAAATAATTTTACCTTTCAAATTGCTCCCCCAGTGAAATCGAGCCCCACGAATGGCTGCCGTTGTCACATGTGGACCATGTGCCTGCAGTGGCCAATCACAGGGCTTGATTTTATTGAGGGAGTGATTTGAAAGGTAAGAATATTTGTTTTAGAGGGAATTTCAGTGAGGGGAGGTACTGGCATTCGGAATGACCCCCTGCGCAGAGAACAACACACATCTTCTTAAAAATGGGTTTTGCGCCTGTATAAAGTGGACCAAAACCCAGGATTGTGACTATCCTTGGTTTTTCTGTGCCTCGCTGTGTTAAAGTGGACCAACACCCAGGATTTTCACTATCCTGGGTGTTGGTCCACTTCCGCAGGGCACACCGATCGTGTGAAACCCCCCAGAAAGCCCCTAAAAACTTACCTTATCTGCGACGGACAAGCGACGGATAAGCCACCGCCGCCTCTCACATTCACAAACGGCCAGTGCGGGTGTGCGCCCTGCTAGAGGGACGCGCGGGAGGCGGCGGCGGCGGTGGCTTATCCGTCGACGATAAGGTAAGTTTTTAGGGGCTTTCTGGGGGTTTCACACAGCGGGGCATTCCGATTTCGGATGCCCCGCGGGGGGGGGGGAGCTGATCGGCCGGGAATCTTATAGGTTCCCGGGCCGATCAGGGGTGGGTGTTGGTCCACTTTAAACTCTCCAGGTCGCTGAAACCAACTCACCTCTTTCCAGTCCTTTGTCTCATGCGCGGCCGCTCGTCCAATCATTGCTCTCGGAACCACTGACGTCACGTCGTCTAAGCATTTTTCTAAGGCTAGAGGGATAACGAGGATGCAGCCGTGGCTCGCGCATGTGTCGTTGGACCGGGAAAGAAGGTAAGTGTATGGTTGACCTGGGGGTTTCACACAGCGGGGCATCCAGATTTTGGATACCCCAGGGGGAGGTAATCAATGAGCCGATCTTATAGATTCCCAGGCTGATCGCTGTGGGTTTTGGTCCACTTTAAGACGCCCAGCATTATTTTTTAGAATGACGCAGCAGAACCATTTTTTTGAAAAAAAAAAAGGACCTTGGACATTGTAGGCATGACCAGGGCCCAGTTTTCTGCCTGACTCTGGGCAATAGAGTGCCAATGGGCCCCTTGTGGTGTGGTGTGACTCCATACAGTACATGGTGATAATAACGTTGTATGGTGAATACTGCCAAAGAATAGTAAGACTAAAATAATAGAAGGAATGAGAAAGTATAGAAGTAGTGGCTGAAAGAGAGGTAAAGGACGAAAGATTAGATGGAATGAAGAAAAGACGGAAGCGGGAAAGAAACAAAAAAGGAATGAAAAAAAAGAAAGAAGAGATGAAAATGGAAATGTAAATAGAAAGAAACAAAGAACAAAAGCATAGAAGGAATGACAGAACAAAGCAAGAGAATGAATGAGCGAAAAAAAGAAGGAATCAAAGCAATGACAGGAAAAGCAGGAAAGAGAGAGAAATGCATACCTACCAAATAAAGGGTGGGAAAGAGGAACATTTGTTAAATTAGGCCACACCCCCTCAATGAGGGATAGATAGGGGATAGTTTGTAACAGTTAAAACAATATAAACACTGTAACTTAGCTCTCACCTACCTGTAACCTAGGCCCTTATTTATGAAGGAATAGCGACAGGTAGCGACTGGTGAGCGGCCGGTAATGACGGGCCCCTCCACGAGAACGCCGGCTCCCCACCACAATCACACATTTATCAAGCCAATCCTGCTTAGCGACTGAGATAGCGCCATATAGCGACTCATTCATCATTATTCCAGCCTCAGCCCACAGCGCCAGCGTCCGACCTTGAACAGCGACAGGTATGACCTCTCCTCTTGGGGGTTAAAAAACTACTTTTAACACATCGCCGCCAGCGCTCTGGGGTTTAAACATGCATTTCACAGCGCGAGAATTTTTTGAGCGTGATTTTTTGATGAATATGGTGGAAGCCGGTCGCTCTGACCAGTCGCTATCATGCGCACCCATACATCGCGGAACCTGTCAAACAGCGACTCGTCACCCCGTATTCAACATTACTGCACACCGACTGAGTCGCTATCAACAACCGAACAACGACCAAGCACAGCGACTACTAGCGGGCGCTGTGAAAATACCGCTACAGTCGCTCAACTGTCGCTACCTGCCGCTATTAATGAATCGGCCTCCCCGTGTTATCCTTTTCGAGTTGGTTGTAGTATGGACACCCACCCCGTTCCCTCTTTCCCTTTTTTTTCCACCCTCCGCTATCTTTCTTATCCTCTTATCATATCTTGTACTTAACCTTTTTAGCCGCTGCTGTTTTCTAATTGCGTTGAATGCTTTGTATAACATCTCATTTGTGCTCTACTTCGTATAAAAATGACTTCAACTGGATGTGGTTTTTTTCTACTTCTATTACAAATTGAAATGTAAGCCGTTATTGGTTGTAACATTTGCATATCTTCAATAAAAATATTGTTGAAAAAAAATCAAACAATATAAACAGATATATCGAACAAATATAGAAAGAAAAGATGAAAAATAGAAACAAAGAAAAGATAGAAATAAAGAAACAGAAGGAAAGAAACAAAGAATAGAAGGAGAGAAAGCAAGAAAGAAAAATAGCTGAGCGAAAGAAACAAAGAATAGATGGAAACAAAGATAGAAAAAAAATAAAGAAAGAAATAAAGAAAAAGACTAGAGAGAAAGAAGCAAAAATAGAAGGAGAGAAAGCAAGAAAGAAAAATAGCTGAAAGAAAAACGGGGAGGCCGATTCATCAATAGCGCCAGGTAGCGACAGATGAGCGACTGTAGCGTGATTTTTTCAGCGCCAACCAGTATTCGCTGTGCTTGGCCGGCATTAGCTTGATGACAGCGACTCAGTCGGTGTGCGGTAATGTTGAATACGGGCTGGGGGGTCGCTGTTTCACAGGTTCAGCGTTGTATGTGAGCGCCTGACAACGAATGGCCAGAGCGAATTTTGAATATTTTTTGAATGTTACATTATACATGTTTTTAGAATCATTTTGTAATATGAATACATTAATCTCAGACCTGTTAGATCAATTCTGCACATATTTTTTTTTTTTTTTACTTAAAAATAAATCCTAACATTGCAGAAGTGTTCTCCGATTTTTTGACATTAAAAAAAAAAAAAAAAAAACAAAAATTATTACCAATTAATTATGAATAATTATAGATTGCTCCATTGAAATGCATTGGACATCGCCAGGGAGCGACAGCTCATACCTGGCGCTGTGAGGGAAATTGCAGCAGCGCTGTTCGGTCCAGGCGGCTTCATGATGAATGCCGCGCTAGCCGTCGCTCTCGCCGGCGCTAGCCTCATTTTGCTTGATAAATGCGTCATTGTGACCGCCGCCGGGCGTACTTGAGTCGGTAGTCGCCGTTAGCTGCCGCTACCTGGCGCTCGTCAGACACTACCTGGCGCTATCGCTTGATGAATAAGGGCCAAAGAATAGATGGAAACAAAGAAAGAAAAAAAGAAAGAAAGAAAGAAAAAGACTAGAAGGAAAGAAGCAAAAATAGAAGAACTTACAGACATACTGGAAGGAAAGAAAGGAATGGCTAAAAGAAAGTAACCAAGAATAGATGCAAAGAAAGAAAAAGAGTAGAAGGAAAATAATTGACATAAAGAACAGATGAAATAAGGAGAAAATAATAACTGACCAAAGAAAGTCTCCTAATGGCCAATCAGTCTCTGGCTGACAGTTCTTAGTCGTGGTTACTGCACAGACCTGTGTCCTGCATAGGCACTGCCCAGGGTAGAGGGTATGAAGTGGGGCCCTCTCAAGGTGCCGGGCCCTGGAACCTGCACGGGTACGTCCAGTGCTGACGTCTCTCCCGGGTGTGACCCCCGGGTGGTAAAAGGGACCTTAGCATGATGGCACACTATAAAAGTATGGGGGTGTGGGAGGTTACACACAAATAAGGTAGATTCAATGAGTACCCTGACAGTTTGGCTGTATAGGAGGCCAGGATTTCCTGATGGTGGTTATGTTTTAAAATGGAACAACCCCTGGTGGACACACCTTCGTGGAATTTCCTGTTAGACATCAGGTCAGGGGTGCTCTGAGGCATGAAACACCCCAATTCTGTTCCATCCACTCCTGCGTCACAAATGTCTCACCCCTAACGCCACTATTAGTGCAATGTGAGGACATGGAACAATGTGCAGTTTTGGTGCACTTTAGCAATCTTTATGAATCCAAAATCAGGCATTGAACTTTGTATAATGGGGAATAGGAAACTGCACACTGCAATGATGCACGTCTCCTATGGAGGAGGAGCAGCTGCCGAAAATGTGCGCAGATGCGTCCTGTTCCCCATCAAATGGAGAACCAATAGGACAAGGTCATTGTCTCTGTAATGGAGGGCTATCTGATGGAATGAGGGGTAGGTTGCTTTAGTTACGGTTCCCGTGAACCAGGACTATTCCTGGAACAGGGTTGGCAGGATACTGTGAATATAAATGACAAAACTTTTTTCTCAACAAGCAAAGATGCCCCACACCCACACTTCCCCAAAAATGACCAGAGTATCTGCAGATTCCTCCAGAACCCCAAAAATATTATGCAGAGACGCCCCTCTGTCCTGTTAAATACTTGCCCCTCACAACGAAAAGCCCAGCGCCAAAGAAGTTAAATGGCGCTCGGGGGGGGCATCCAGAACGCTGGAGCCCCCTCGCACCTAAATGCACAGGACACGTAGAATACTCACCTTTCTAACGAGCCAGTAACATAGTAACATAGTATGTGCGGCTGAATAAAGACTTTAGTCCATCCAGTTCAGCCTGTTTAACTCCTTCCAGTGGTCTAGTAGCCATAGCTGGAAATGTTATTACATGCCAGGAAGGCATCAAGGCCACTTTTGAACGTTTTTACTGTATCCATCATTACTACCTCCTCTGACAGCAAGTTCCATAGTCTCACTGCTCTTACAGAGAAGAATCCCCTCCTATGTCGGTGGAGAAAGCACCTTTCCTTTAATGGATGGCCACGGGTTAAGGGTTACACTCTGGAGTATAAATAGATTGTGGGACAGATCTTTGGATTGACCCCGAATATATTTATACATAGTTATTAGATCACCCCTCAATCGTCTTTTTTCTAGACTAAATAAGCCTAACTTTTACAATCTTTCCGGGTACTCTAGCCCCCGCACTCCTTTTATTAACTTTGTTGCCCTTCTTTGAACGCGCTCCAGTTCTGATATGTCCTTCTTAAGCTCAGGTGCCCAGAACTGTACACAGTATTCCATATGGGGTCTGACCAGTGACTTGTACAGGGGTAAAATGATGCTCTGGTCATGAGCACCTATGCTCCTCCTGATGCACCCCATGACCCTATTTGCTTTGGCAGCAGCTGCCTTGCATTGATTACTACAGTTGAGCTTATTGTCAACTAAAACCCCTAGGTCCTTTTCCATTGTTGGCCGCCGGCAGCCAATCACGGGGCTCCTTTCCCGGCGCTGGCTTGTAAGGAAGGTGAGTATTCTACGTGTCCTGTGCATTTAGGTGCGAGGGGGCTCCAGCGTTCTGGATGTCCCCCCGAGCTTCTTTCTAGCAGCAAAGAGCCGGACCAACATCTGTTAATGTAATAACGGGTGTTGGTCCGGTTTAAGCCCATATTTAAGAAAAAACTATACACAAGCAGCGCCGGTGCTCTAAAACTGGGAGCTCTAGCGTAGAGCGCCAGACGCTGTGTGATCCAAGTCTGTCTCTCAACACAGCACCAGAGCGAAAACACATGGAATGACATTGTTTTAACACTGTGACAATGACACTGCAATGGCCGACCTGCACATACAATTCTGCAAAAAAAAAAATTAAATTACAATAAAAGTGTTTGTTTGCAGGGCCGGAGAGGCCACACAGTGATTTGAGACAAAAATGTTAAAGTTTACTTTTGCAACACGCTATTTATACACAACCAAATGAAACCCCATTGAAATGTATGGGAGAGCGCTACTGAGCGACCGGTACTACATGGCGCTGCTGAACATACAGCTCTGACACTATACACTGAGCAGCTGTTAGTAATACATGTGACGCTACATGGCGCTGTTAGAGGTGCTCACCAGATTCACTTTCTTAAATGTGGTTAACACATACAATTCCCAGCGTTCACCCGACGCTACGCGGCACTAGATGGCGTTTATTAAATAACCCCCTTCATATTCATTGTGGAATTACAATGTGTTTGTTAGGAAAGGACTTTCTCAATTTTGTGCACAAGGTGGCGCTAGAGTTTTTCCTGTAAAATTTAGTTAGGCCGTCTACTGAACAAACGCATCCAGCGCAAGATTTAAAGTGGACCAACACCCAGGATTTTGACTATCCTGGGTTTTGGTCCACTTCGGCGATCGGGGGTGCCCCGCTGTGTGAAACCCCCCAGAAACCCCGAAAAACTCTCCTCGCTCCGTGACCGCCGCTGCCAATCCCCACCGACGGACAAGCGGGAGGCTCCGACGGACAAGAGAGCGCGCCCGCCCCCGCCTCCTGCGTGTCACACTTACAGGGCGCGCGCCCGCGCCGGCCATTCGCAAACGGCCGGCGCGGGTGCGCATCCTGCTAGAGGGACGCACGGGAGGCGGCGGCGGGCGCCGCTGGATCGTGGATAAGGTAGGGATTTAGGGGTTTCTGGGGGGTTTCACACAGCGATCGGGGTGCCCCGCAGTCAGGGGTCTGATCGGTCCAGGAATCTTATAGATCATGGGAGGGTGTTGGTCCACTTTAAAGTGGACCAAACCCTGGGATTTTAGTGATCCTGGGTTTTGGTCAATGTCCTTGCTGTGTGAAATCCCCTGGTTCGCCTTGCTGATGATTCCACAACACATGCACGGGTTCTTCTCTAATCAGCGTTCTTCGCCATGCATGTTACTGCAAGTTAGTAAAACTGAATGAGACCTGGCATAGCAGCTGGAGGGATGCCACCGTGACCCGCACATGCACAGTGGGATCACCAGCGAGGTAAGCGAACACCGGGAACTGAGAGGGTTTTACACATTGGGAAATACCAAATCAGTAGAATTGACTTTAATGTGATCCAGAACCCATCTCAGCCGGCCCTGGAGTCACAGCCCTGGTCTGTGTGAAACCCCAGCAATCTCTGATAACCTAACCGCTGACTCCACAACTCATGTATGGGCCCGCTATACATTTAGCTATGCGCATACCCGAGCCAGGCATTTGTGAATATATTTTGCATGGGCACACCCCCAGCTAGTGGCAAGCCTGGATGCGCCTGGCAGCTTGCTCACTCCATTGACATAAGCTGGAGTGCGCTAATTGGCTGTCCACTCGCGCTTATGCTGTGAGTTTTACCTGGCAATCCCCTGGCATGGACACAGTGGGGCATCCAAAGGCAGGATGCCCCTCTTAAGTAGACCAAAACCCAGGTGAGTGGATAACCTTGGTTTTGGTCCACTTTAACAAAAAAACTGTAGCCAAACTTATTAAAGAAACTCTATACTAGTAGTGGGTCAGACCCTGAGAAGGGCTGAGGACATGCTGGAGTTGGAAAATTATGCAATGACATCATAGGTGCATTGACATCATAAAAATCACTTTAGAGACTTTAAAAACATTTGGATAATGCCCTTTATCGCCTTCTAACATTCTGTGTGAAAACAAATAAAATCTCTTTTTAGATGGGTAAGGTCCCAGCTCAGCTGTGGTGTGTAGCAGAGCCTCTCCCCTACCCCCCACTTATGCTCATGTGTAAGCATGGCTCTCAAGTGTGTAGAAAGATGGCCGCTCCCATACATTCTAGGAACACAGCATCTGCAAATGTATTCCATTACATCTGCCCTCTCAAACAGCATATGCAACTGATTGTCAAAGGGGCAGGGCTGGATTAAGTGTGGTGGAGGCCCCAGATACAGTATTTTTTTCCTTTAAAATAATAGGTCAGCCAAGTAACTGATTGGTGGTTGTCTGGCACCTGCCTACTTACTGTCAGATCGAGTCCCTTATGCCACCCTTGTGCGGGTGCGTGCTGCTCGGGAACTCCTGCTTTGCCATTCTGGGCGGGGGGTAGTGTAGTTGCCCTGCTGGTCAAGCAGAAAAAAGACCCCTGCATTGAGCTGCCAGCGGCTGTGCTTGGTGGCTTATGTGCAGTGACAGCTCTGCACGCACCCATCACTGTAGCGCTGCTGGTAGCGGCGGCTTTGCTGCTCTAGCCTCTCCGGCCTGCCCTGTGGTGGCATTGGCTGCACAGGCCCGAAGGCCCCCACTGCCGCCAATAGCTTTGTTGCCAGCCCCATCAGACCAAAGACTGAAAAGCCTCCCGGACCAGACCATAACCCAAAGGTTGGTGAAGACCTCCTTTGCAGGGCAAGTTGTGGAAGCCCCGGGCACACGCCCCTTGCGCCCCCTCATAATCCAACAGAGGGGGGTTTGAGGGGAGCAATGTACTAGACGTTTCCACTATAATTTAATCTTTTTTTCCACTATAAAGAGGAGCAACCATCTCTCTTCAGTATATAAGACTCTTGGCCTGGTGGTCTCACTCTTTATGGGGAATCCTGAATTGAGATGCCCCCCGGCTAGATGTGAGCAGGGATGCAACCGGCGGCACACGCTACATCAGTGGCGTAACTATATGCGATGAGGCACCGCTGTGAAAATTGAATAGGGCCCCGTCATGGCTCATACAATAACCCTTTTCTTTACACTTTAACTAAATTGGATACGACTAACAGCACAACATAACAACAGAGACAAATAGTGATTGTTTTTATCTGGACAAGAGCACAATTCTAATTAATAAGGTGGAAGTACAGCAATGATGGGGCCCCTGGCCTTATGGGACCCAATGCAGTCGCTACCTCTGCACCCCCTACAGTTACGCCCCTGTAATACATGCAACTTTTTTTTTGCACTAAGCATAGAGTGGCAAGAAAAATCTGAATGGAACGCAAACTGCTGAGGGGGGTATCCCAAATCAGGATGCCCCCGCAAGAAGGAACAAAAACCCAAGAGTTTCTTCTCATCTTCTTAAACTCTCTGTGATGGCCCTTTTATAAATATGCAAATGATGTGATTAGTGGCTTAATTGTATTGTTTAAGCATTCAAAAAATATTATATATATATTTTTAATTAATGCATAGATGGCCATTGTATGCTTGCGCACACATAGGATATATATATATATATATATATATACACACACAGGGGAGACCCAGAACAACGGCTGGTGGTCCTCACTGGCTCCTGCTTTTAACACCCACAATCAATCCCAAGGAACCCAAGTCCCAAATGCTATAGCCCCGGCATTGGTGGGGGGGGGGGGGGTGTCCTCAGCAGAGATGTCTTCGGCTAGCCATGGGCTGGTAAAATCCAGGGCTGATTTTTGGCTCCCGTCCTTAATTATATATATAATATATATATATATATATATATATATATATATATATATATATATTGTTTAAGTGGTAGTGGTTTATCTTCTATCTGGCTTGATTTAGCAATACATGGCTCCAGTTTTACTTTGCTGAAGAATTGCAGTTGCCATCTTTGCAGAGATTGGTGCATTCTAACCTGTGTTGCAGACAATAGGTAGAAGCACAGTAAATATATATATATATATATATATATATATATATATATATATATATATGTGGTCATGCATAGTCAGTGTAGCATGAAGGTGGGGAGGGAAGGTTCTTTTATGTAATCACTTGACGGGAACTCTGTCCACCAATCACCTTCCTGAAATGCTGACAAGTCAATGTCCCATTGTCTTCCATTATAAATTTTATTAGAAAAATTATTTAGTTGGATTTGAGAAGTGTTTATTCACTTTAATCTAGCTTAATTTTTTAAACTGAAACAAGATGATTTTGTTTGTGCCTGGTCAGCAAACCATTACAATATAAGGTCCAGACTAGTTTTTCTACAAGGTTGTCTAGTTGTCACAGTATAATATCACACCTTCCAACTTTCCAGGATGGGAAAGAGGGACCAATTTGTAAATCAAGCCACACCCCCTAACTGAGGGATTCATAGGAGATAAGGTGTAACAGTTACAACAATATAAACACTTTAGATTCAGATCTGCATGTTATACCTCAAAGAGGGACGAATGAGAGCAACGAGGGATGTTCACTCAAAAGAAGGACAGTTCCTCCAAATGTAATATTAGAATTATGGCCTGGCACAGTTAAAAAAGAAAACTCCCCAAAACTCACTTGCCCCATCTACATGTATGACACTGAATCACTGTCAACACTTATATTTGTTTCTGCACCCACTAAAAGCTAAAACGTCACCTCACCGATTTTCCTGTGGTTGCGACCATTTTGGAGCTTTCTTTCCCAGCATCCCTGCCTGAATTCAACTGACATAAATGACAGTGCACAGCAACAGGAAACCCAGCAGCAATCCCTGAGCTCGCGGAGATGCCATTTTGTTTATAAAATTGACCACAGCAGGAGTTAGAAAAAGGTAAATTATTTTTTATGTGTAGCAATCTGAATTGCTCTGGGGGGGATGCATATGAGCACTCTTTGCTGTAATGCATTGGCCCAGTTTAAGGATGATCAGTCCTGTCAGTCAAAGTTATTGGTAATGCCCCACCCCACAATTATAAGTAAATCTGTTACCATAAAGGCTCAGGATGACAGTTGGAGTCTTCAGTATGTGAGGCAGAGGGCAGCCCCTACTGGAATTAATAGGCCTCTCAGATTTTTTCCAGAAAAAGCCATGTGCATTTATGCAAATATACTGGAGAGTCGGGTAATATTAAAGGGACTGTCCAAGATAAAATTAAAAAAAGTTAATACTCACCTCTGTCCCCTGTAGCACTTCCTCCTGCCTGAGTGGACTATAAGAGGGCATAACTACAGGAGGTAAAGAAGCAGCGATTGCATAGGGCTCCATAAGGTCAGGAAGGGGATGTTGCTGTTTTTCTCTGGATGAGGAGGGTCGCCTTTGAAATTAGGAGTCATTTGTTTTGGATGAAAGGGTCTCTTTTGGATGCAGAAGGCATTTCTTTGGGTGAGGGGGTCTCCCTTGGATGCAGAAGGATTTTGGATGAGGGGTGTGATTGCACAGGTTGATCAGACCTTTTGATTGTTCATCTGATTAAGCCGGCCAATTGCACCCCACGTGTGTCCTTGCGATGTTGGACAGCGTTCAATTGGTAACAGGCGTGGCTATACAAGGCTGCCACCAGAACACGAGTGGCTATACAAGGCTGCCACCAGAACACGAGTGGCTATACAAGGCTGCCACCAGAACACGAAGAAGTGGCGTATTTCCACTATCTAAGCACACACAACACAATCAGATTAAATTAATTGATCAACCCACGACCACTTTCAGGCAGGGGACGATCGGTTGTTTCCCTCTTAAGCAATTACTGTAGCCAGGCTCTTCAGAGGAAGGAGACATTCATTTTGGGTGAGGGGGTCTCCTTTTGAATGCTGAAGACATCCAGTTTGAATGAGGGGATCTCCTTTGGATGCAGGGGTGTTCATTTTGGATGAGTGAGTCTTCTTTGCATGCAGAAGACATCTATCAGTATGGTGGGGTCTGCTTTGCATGCAAAATGCATTGATTTTGGATAGGGGGGTCATTCATTTTTGATGAGTGGTCTCCAATGGATGCGGGAGGCATCATATGGATGCATGAGGCATTCCTTTTGGATGACGGGGGTCTCCTTTGAATGCAGAAGATATTCATTTTGGATCAGGGCGGTCTCCTTTGGATGTAGGAGACATTCATTTTGGATGAGAGGTTCTGCTTTGGATGCCGGAGGCATTCATTTTGGATGAGGGGATCTCTTTTGGATGCAGGAGGCATGTATTTGAAAATGGGGTCTCCTTTGGATTCAGAAGGCATTTAGCTGGATGAAGGGGTCTCCTATGGATACATGAGGCATTCCTTTTGGATGAGGGGGGTCCCTTTTAATGCAGATGGCATTCATTTTGGATGAGGGGGTCTCTTTCGGATGTAGGGGGCATTCATTTTGGATGAGGTGGTCTCCTTTTGAATGCTGAAGACATCCAGTTTGAATGAGGGGATCTCCTTTGGATGCAGGGGTATTAATTTTGGATGAGTGAGTCTTCTTTGCATGCAGAAGACATCTATCAGTATGGTGGGGTCTGCTTTGCATGCAAAATGCATTGATTTTGGATGGGGGGGGGTCATTCATTTTTGATGGGTGGTCTCCAATGGATGCGGGAGGCATCATATGGATGCATGAGGCATTCCATTTGGATGACGGGGTCGCCTTTGAATGCAGAAGATATTCATTTTGGATCAGGGCGGTCTCCTTTGGATGTAGGAGACATTCATTTTGGATGAGAGGTTCTGCTTTGGATGCTGGAGGCATTCATTTTGGATGAGGGGGTCTCTTTTGGATGCAGGAGGCATTTATTTGAAAATGGGGTCTCCTTTGGATTCAGAAGGCATTTAGCTGGATGAAGGGGTCTCCTATGGATACATGAGGCATTCCTTTTGGATTGGGGGGTTCCCTTTGAATGCAGATGGCATTCATTTTGGATGAGGGGGTCTCTTTCGGATGTAGGGGGCATTCATTTTGGATGAGGGGGTCTCCTTTGAATGCAGGAGGCATTCACTTTGGATGAGGGGGGTCTCTTTTGGATGCAGGCGGCATTTATCTGGATAAAGGGTTCTCATTTGGATGCAGAAAGCATTTATCCGGATGACGGGTCTTCTTTGCATGCAGGAGGCATTCATTTTGGATGAGGGGGGTCTCCTTTGGATGCAGGACGCATTTGTTTTGGATGAGGGGGGTCTCCTTTGGATGCAGGAGGCATTTATCTGGATAAGGGGTCTCATTTGGATGCAGGAGACATTCATTTTGGATGAGGGGGTCTCCTTTGGATGCAGAAGACATTTATCTGGATGAGGGGGTCTACTATGGATGCAGGAGGCATTACTTTTGAAAGAGTGGGATCTCCTTTGGATGCAGGAGACATTCATTTTGGATGAAGGGGTCTCCTTTGGATGTAAAAGGCATTTATCTGAAGGAGGGGGGTCTCCAATAAATGCAAAAACATTCATTTTTGATGAGGAGGTCTCCTTTGGATGCAGGAGACAATCATTTTGGGTGAGGGGGTCTCCTTTGAATGCTGAAGACATCCAGTTTGAATGAGGTGATCTCCTTTGGAAGCAGGGGTATTCATTTTGGATGAGTGAGTCTTCTTTGTATGCAGAAGGCATTTATCAGTATGGTGGGGTCTGCTTTTCATGCAAAATGCATTGATTTTGGATGGGGGTCTCCTTTGGATTCAGAGGTCATTCATTTTTTATCAGTGGTCTCCAATGGTTGCGGGAGGCATCATATGGATGCATGAGGCGTTCCTTTTGGATGATGGGGTCGCATTTGAATGCAGAAGGCATTCATTTTAGATGAGGGTGGTCTCCTTTGGATGTAGGAGGCATTCATTTTGGATGAGAGTGTCTGCTTTGGATGCTGGAGGCATTTATCTGAAAAGGGGGTCTCCTTTGGATTTAGAAAGCATTTAGCTGGATGAAGGGGTCTCCTATAGATGCATGAGGCATTCCTTTTGGATGAGGGGGGTCCCCTGTGAATGCAGGTGGCATTCATTTTGGATGAGGGGGTCTCTTTTGGATGTAGGGGAATTCATTTTGGATGGAGTGGTCTCCTTTGGATGCAGGAGGCATTCACTTTGGATGAGGGGGGTCTCCTTTGGATGCAGGAGGCATTTATCTGGATAAGGGGGTCACCTTTGTATGCAAAATACATTCATTTTGGATGAGAGGTTCTCCTTTGGATGCAGAAAGCATTTATCCGGATGAGGGGGTCTCATTTGGATGCAGGAGACATTCATTTTGGATGAAGGGGTCTCCTTTGCATGCAGGATGCATTTATCAGGATGGTAGGGAATCCTTTGGATGCACAAGGCATTGCTTTTCGACGGGGGGGGGGGGGTCACCTTTGGATGCAGAAGGCATTCATTTTGGATGGGTGGTCTCCAATTGATGCAGGAGGCATTCCTTTTGGATGAGGGGGTCGCATTTGAATGCAGAAGGCATTCATTTTAGATGAGGGTGGTCTCCTTTGGATGTAGGAGGCATTTATTTTGGATGAGAGGGTCTGCTTGGGATGCTGGAGGCATTTACCTGAAAAGGGGGTCTCCTTTGGATTTAGAAAGCATTTAGCTGGATGAAGGGGTCTCCTATAGATGCTTGAGGCATTCCTTTTGGATGAGGGGGGTCCCCTGTGAATGCAGGTGGCATTCATTTTGGATGAGGGGGTCTCTTTTGGATGTAGGGGCATTCGTTTTGAATGAGATGGTCTCCTTTGGATGCAGGAGGCATTCACTTTGGATGAGGGGGGGTCTCCTTTGGATGCAGGAGGCATTTATCTGGATAAGGGGGTCACCTTTGTATGCAAAATACATTCATTTTGGATGAGGGGTTCTCCTTTGGATGCAGAAAGCATTTATCCGGATGAGGGGGTCTCATTTGGATGCAGGAGACATTCATTTTGGATGAAGGGGTCTCCTTTGCATGCAGGATGCATTTATCAGGATGGTAGGGAATCCTTTGGATGCACAAGGCATTGCTTTTCGATGGGGGGGGGTCACCTTTGGATGCAGAAGGCATTCATTTTGGATGGGTGGTCTCCAATGGATGCAGGAGGCATTCCTTTTGGATGAGGGGGGTCTCCTTTGAATGCAGAAGGCATTTATTTTGGATGAGGGGGTCTTCTTCGGTTGCTGAAGACATCCGGTTTGGATGAAGAGGTCTCCTTTGGATGCAAGAGGCATTTATCTGGATGAGGAGGTCTCCATTGGATGCAGAAGGCTTTCATTTTGGATGAGGGAGTCTCCTTTGCATGCAGGATGCATTTATCTGGATGATGGGGCATCCTTTTTTTTAGCTGGATGAAGGGGTCTCCTATGAATGCACGAGGCATTCCTTTTGGATAAGGGGGTCTCTTGTGAATGCAGGTGGCATTTATTTTGGAGAGGGTATCTTTTGGATGTAGGTGGTCTCCTTCGGATTCAGGAGCCATTTATCTGGATAAGCGTGTCTCCTTTGGATGCAGAAGACATTCATTTTGGATGAGGGGTTCTCCTTTGGAAGCAGAAAGCATTTATCCGGATGAGGGGGTCTCCTATGGATGCAGAAGGCATTCACTTTTGATGAGACGGGTCTTTGGATGCAGGAGACATTCATTTTGGATGAGGGGGGTCTCATTTGGATGCAGGAGACATTCATTTTGGATGAAGGGGTCTCCTTTGCATGCAGGATGCATTTATCAGGATGGTAGGGCATCCTTTGGATGCACAAGGCATTGCTTTTCGATGGTGGGGGGGGGTCACCTTTGGATGCAGAAGGCATTCATTTTGGATGGGTGGTCTCCAATGGATGCAGGAGGCATTCCTTTTGGATGAGGCGGGTCTCCTTTGAATGCAGAGGGCATTTATTTTGGATGAGGCGGTCTCTTTTGGATGTAGGAGGCATTCACTTTGGATGAGGTGGTCTCTTTTGGATGCAGGAGGCAATTATCTGGATAAGGGAGCCTCATTTGAATACAGGAGACATTCATTTTGGATGAAGGGGTCTCCTTTGCATGCAGAATGCATTTATCAGGATGGTAGGGCATCCTTTGGATGCACAAGGCATTGCTTTTCGATGGGGGGGGGGTCACCTTTGGATGCAGAAGGCATTCATTTTGGATGGGTGGTCTCCAATGGATGCAGGAGGCATTCCTTTTGGATGAGGTGGGTCTCCTTTGAATGCAGAGGGCATTCACTTTGGATGAGGTGGTCTCTTTTGGATGCAGGAGGCATTTATCTGGATAAGGGAGCCTCATTTGAATACAGGAGACATTCATTTTGGATGAGGGGGTCTTCTTCGGTTGCTGAAGGCATCCGGTTTGGATGAAGAGGTCTCCTTTGGATGCAAGAGGCATTTATCTGGATGAGGAGGTCTCCGTTGGATGCAGAAGGCGTTCATTTTGGATGAGGAAGTCTCCTTTGCATGCAGGATGCATTTATCTGGATGATGGGGCATCCTTTGGATGCACAAAGCATTGTTTTTTTTAGCTGGATGAAGGGGTCTCCTATGAATGCACGAGACATTCCTTTTGGATAAAGGGGTCTCTTGTGAATGCAGGTGGCATTCATTTTGGATAAGAGGGTCTCTTTTGGATGTAGGGGGCATTTATTGGATGAGGTGGTCTTCTTTGGATTCATGAGCCATTTATCTGCATAAGGGGGTCTCCTTTGGATGCAGAAGACATTCATTTTTAGATGAGGGGTTCTCCTTTGGAAGCAGAAAGCATTTATCTGGATGAGGGGGTCTCCTGTGGATGCAGGGGACATTCACTTTTGATGAGACGGGTCTTCTTTGGATGCAGGAGGCATTCAATTTCGATGAGGGGGTCTCCTTTGGATGTAGAAGGCATTCATTTTGGATAAGGGGGTCTCCTTTGAATGCAGGAGACATTGATTTTGGATGAAGGGTTCTCCTATGGATGCATGAGGCATTCCTTTTGGATGAGGAGGTCTCCTTTGAATTCAGAGGGAATTCATCTTGGATGAGGGGGGTCCCCTTTGTATGTAGGAGGCATTCATTTTGGATGAGGGGGTCTCCTTTGCATGCAGGAGGCATTCATTTTGGTTGAGGGGGTCTCTTTTGGATGTAAGAGGCATTTATCTGGATAAGGGGGTCTCCTTTGGATGCAGGTGACATTCATTTTGGATGAGGGTGGTCTACTTTGGATGCAAGAGACATTTATTTTGGATGAGGGGGTCTCCTTTGGAAGCGAGAGGCATTTGTTTTGGATAAGCCGGTCTCCTTTGGATGCAGGGGGCATTCATTTTGGATGGGGGGTCTCCTATAGATTGAGGAGGTAATCTTAGATATGAAGGTGTATGAATATGGTTATTAATAGAGGATACCTTTATTTCTATGAAGGGATGGTGAGGAGAGATTTCAAAGATGAAGCTCGGGGGCAAAATGTGAAATCCTGCCACATACATCCCGGACACAGGCACACACAGCCCCAATCATTCTGAGGTAGTGAATGCAGGAGGCGTTTATTTTGACTGAGGGGTTCTCCTTTGAATGCAGGAGGCATTCATTTTGACTGAAGGGTTCTCCCTTGGATGCAGAAAGCATTTATCCGGATGAGGGGGTCTCCTAGGGATGCAGGAGGCATTCCCTTTGGATGAAACGGGTTTTGTATTTTAGAGACATTTTGGATGAGGGGGGTCTGTTTTGGATGCAGAAAGCATTCAGCTGGATTAGGGGGTATCCTGTGAATGCATGAGGCATTCCTTTTGGATGAGGGGGATCTCCTTTGGAGGATGCAGCAGACATGTATTTTGGAGGGGGGGGGGGTCTCTTTTGCATGCAGGATACATTCATTTTGGATGGGGGGTCTCCTTTGGATGCAGGATACATTCATTTTATATGAGGGGGTCTCCATTAGATGCAACGGGCATTCATTGTGGATGAAGGAGTCTACTTTGTATGCAGGAGACATTCATTTTGAATTAGGCGTTCTCCTTTGGATGCAGAAAGCATCTATCCAGATAAGGGGGTCTCCTATGGATGCAGGAGGCATTCACTTTGGATGAGATGGGTCCTCTTTGGATACAGGAAGCATTCATTTTTGATGGGGGGGTTGCCTTTGGATCAGGAGGCACTGGATTTGGATGAAGGGGGCTCAGTTGAATGCAGGAGGCATTCATTACAGATGAGGGGGTCTCTGTTGGATATAGGGGGCATTCATTTTGGATGAGGGTGGTCTCCTTTGGATGCAAGAGACATTTATTTTGGATGAGGGGGTCTCCTTTGGAAGCGAGAGGCATTTGTTTTGGATGAGGGGGTCTCCTTTGGATGCAGGGGCATTCATTTTGGATCAGGAGGTCTCTTTTGGATTGCAGGGGGCATTTGTTTTGGATGAGGGGGTTTCCTTTGGATTCAGGGGGGCATTCATTTTGGATGAGGGTGGTCTCCTTTGGATGCAAGAGACATTTATTTCGGATGAGGGGGTCTCCTTTGGAAGCGAGAGGCATTTGTTTTGGATGAGGGGGTCTCCTTTGGATGCAGGGGGCATTCATTTTGGATCAGGAGGTCTCTTTTGGATTGCAGGAGGCATTTGTTTTGGATGAGGGGGTCTCCTTTGTATTGCAGAAGGCATTTGTTTTGGATATGGGGGTCTCCCTTGGATATAGGAAGGCATTCATTTTGGATAAGGATGGTCTTCTTTGGATGCATTCATCACAGATGAGTGGGCTCTGTATTGGATGGAGGCGTGTGTGTTGGATGAGAGGGTCTCCTGTGGATTCAGAAGGCATTTATCTGGATGAGGAGGTCTCCTTTTAATATGGGGGCTTTTATTTTGGATGAGGGGGGTCTCCTTTGGATGCATTCATCCCAGATGAGTGGGCTCTGTATTGGATGGAGGAGGCGTGTGTGTTGGATGAGAGGGTCTCCTGTGGATTCAGAAGGCATTTATCTGGATGAGGTCTCCTTTTAATATGGGGGCTTTTATTTTGGATGAGGGGGTCTCCTTTGGATGCAGGAGACATTCATTTTGGATGAGGGGGTCTCCTATAGATTGAGGAGGTAATCTTAGATATGAAGGTGTATGAATATGGTTATTAATAGAGGACACCTTTATTTCTATGAAGGGATGGTGAGGAGAGATTTCAAAGATGAAGCTCGGGGGCAAAATGTGAAATCCTGCCACATACATCCCGGACACAGGCACACACAGCCCCAATCATTCTGAGGTAGTGAATGCAGGAGGCGTTTATTTTGACTGAGGGGTTCTCCTTTGAATGCAGGAGGCATTCATTTTGACTGAAGGGTTCTCCCTTGGATGCAGAAAGCATTTATCCGGATGAGGGGGTCTCCTAGGGATGCAGGAGGCATTCCCTTTGGATGAAACGGGTTTTGTATTTTAGAGACATTTTGGATGAGGGGGGTCTGTTTTGGATGCAGAAAGCATTCAGCTGGATTAGGGGGTATCCTGTGAATGCATGAGGCATTCCTTTTGGATGAGGGGGATCTCCTTTGGAGGATGCAGCAGACATGTATTTTGGAGGGGGGGGGGGTCTCTTTTGCATGCAAGATACATTCATTTTGGATGGGGGGTCTCCTTTGGATGCAGGATACATTCATTTTATATGAGGGGGTCTCCATTAGATGCAACGGGCATTCATTGTGGATGAAGGAGTCTACTTTGTATGCAGGAGACATTCATTTTGAATTAGGCGTTCTCCTTTGGATGCAGAAAGCATCTATCCAGATGAGGGGGTCTCCTATGGATGCAGGAGGCATTCACTTTGGATGAGATGGGTCCTCTTTGGATACAGGAAGCATTCATTTTTGATGGGGGGGTTGCCTTTGGATCAGGAGGCACTGGATTTGGATGAAGGGGGCTCAGTTGAATGCAGGAGGCATTCATTACAGATGAGGGGGTCTCTGTTGGATATAGGGGGCATTCATTTTGGATGAGGGTGGTCTCCTTTGGATGCAAGAGACATTTATTTTGGATGAGGGGGTCTCCTTTGGAAGCGAGAGGCATTTGTTTTGGATGAGGGGGTCTCCTTTGGATGCAGGGGCATTCATTTTGGATCAGGAGGTCTCTTTTGGATTGCAGGGGGCATTTGTTTTGGATGAGGGGGTTTCCTTTGGATTCAGGGGGGCATTCATTTTGGATGAGGGTGGTCTCCTTTGGATGCAAGAGACATTTATTTCGGATGAGGGGGTCTCCTTTGGAAGCGAGAGGCATTTGTTTTGGATGAGGGGGTCTCCTTTGGATGCAGGGGGCATTCATTTTGGATCAGGAGGTCTCTTTTGGATTGCAGGAGGCATTTGTTTTGGATGAGGGGGTCTCCTTTGTATTGCAGAAGGCATTTGTTTTGGATATGGGGGTCTCCCTTGGATATAGGAAGGCATTCATTTTGGATAAGGATGGTCTTCTTTGGATGCATTCATCCCAGATGAGTGGGCTCTGTATTGGATGGAGGCGTGTGTGTTGGATGAGAGGGTCTCCTGTGGATTCAGAAGGCATTTATCTGGATGAGGAGGTCTCCTTTTAATATGGGGGCTTTTATTTTGGATGAGGGGGGTCTCCTTTGGATGCATTCATCCCAGATGAGTGGACTCTGTATTGGATGGAGGAGGCGTGTGTGTTGGATGAGAGGGTCTCCTGTGGATTCAGAAGGCATTTATCTGGATGAGGTCTCCTTTTAATATGGGGGCTTTTATTTTGGATGAGGGGGTCTCCTTTGGATGCAGAAGACATTCATTTTGGATTAGGGGGTCTCCTATAGATTGAGGAGGTAATCTTAGATATGAAGGCGTATGAATATGGTTATTAATAGAGGACGCCTTTATTTCTATGAAGGGATGGTGAGGAGAGATTTCAAAGATGAAGCTCGGGGGCAAAATGTGAAATCCTGCCACATACATCCCGGGCACAGGCTCACACAGCCCCAATCATTCTGAGGTAGTGTAATGAATGCCCCCCGCCCTTCTCTCCTCACATCTCCCGCTCAGGGGAGGGGGGCGAGCGCTGAGGCAGAATGTCCCCCCGCGGCCGCCGTCCCTCCAGCTGGGTACATTGTTGCAGAGGAGCGGCGTGTGAGGAGAGGAGGCGGCGCCCAGACACCGGGGACAGTAGCTGACATCGGAGCTGTGACCGGGGCACCACCGACCAGGTAACAGGGGGCTACAAGCAGGAGGGGACGTGTCGGGTCATTAGTGTGAGGTAATGCGCGCGCATCCCCCATTCATCATTTCTCTGGCCAGTCATCGCAGCCCTCAGCAGGGGAAGGGGTTGATTTTTATAGGGGGGCTATTTACCGCTGCCCGTGTCATGCTGTGTGCACGGGGCCCCCGGAGTGGCTTCTAGCCAGGCCCACTGAATGCCATAGAGGTAAGTGTCTGCCTCCTATATACACTCACAGGCATCATTTCTAATGCTAGCTCGTTAGGAAGCCTCCAGCTGTCGGTGGCACTACAAGTCCCAGCATGCTTTGTGAGGAAAACGGACATAAACTGCTTGGCGGGGCATGCTGGGACTTGTAGTTTTACATTAGATTACAGGGTACATGGACTGGATAGTGGCATCTATCCTATAAGCCACTGTTATGAATTTGTAAAGCACCCTCATCTTCCATGGAGCTGTACAATAAATCAGGTAAGGGGCAGATGTGGGACTACAGGTACCAGCATGCCTTGTTTTATTTCCAGCTGATCGTACACACTGTTTGCATTCGTGCTGGGACTTGTAGTTCCACTCCATCTGTAAACTATATCAGCCTTTCCCAATCTGGGTGACTACAACTCCCAGCATGCTCTGTTATCATTTATACACAACGCGTGTGAGACAGCATGCTGGAACTTGTAGTTTAATACAATCTGTTGTATTATTTCTGGAGTACATAGTCTGATATCCACACTTTCTAATATGGGTGACCCCTGTGTTCAGGGAAACTACAATTTCCAGCATGCCCTGTTATATCCTATACACAGCCTGTGTGAGACAGCATGCTGGGACTTGTAGTTTAATACCATCTTCTGTATTATTTCTGCAGCACATAGTCTGATATCCACACTTTGTAATCTGGGTGTTCAGGGAAACTACAACACCCAGCATGCCCTGTTATCATTCATACACAACCCCTCTGAAACAGCATGCTGGGACTTTTAGTTCAGCATCATCTGTTCTATTCTGTATCAGCCTTTCCCAATTTGGGTGACTACATCTTCCAGCATGCCCTGTTATCATCTATACACAGCCCATGTGAGACAGCATGTTGGTTCTTGTAGTTCAGCATCATCTGTTGTATTCTGTATCAGCCTTTCCCTATCTGGGAAACTACAACACCCAGCATGCCCTGTTATCATCTATACATGACCCATCTGAGACGGCATGCTGGGACTTGTAGTTCAGCATCATCTGTTGTATTCTTTATCAGCCTTTCCCTATCTGGGTGACTACATCTTCCAGCATGCCCTGTTATCTATCCACAGCCCGTCTGAGACAGCATGCTGGGACTTGCAGTTCAGCATCATCTGCTGTATTCTGTATCAGCCTTTCCCTATCTGGGACTTGTAGTTTATTACCATCTGCTGTATTATTTCTGGAGTACATAGTTCGATATCTGCACTTTCTAATCTGGGTAACCCCTGTGTTCAGGGAGACTACAACTCCCAGAATTCTCTATTATCATTTATACACAGCCCGTCTGAGACAGCATGCTGGGACTTTTAGTTCAGCATCATCTGTTGTATTCTGTATCAGCCTTTCCCAATCTAGGTGATTACATCTTCCAGCATGCCCTGTTATCATCTATACACAGCCCATGTGAGACAGCATGTTGGTTCTTGTAGTTCAGCATCATCTGTTGCATTCTGTATCAGCCTTTCCCTATCTGGGAAACTACAACACCCAGCATGCCCTGTTATCATCTATACACAGCCCATGTGAGACTGCATGCTGGTTCTTGTAGTTCAGCATCATCTGTTGCATTCTGTATCAGCCTTTCCCTATCTGGGTGACCCCCCCCCCCCCCCCATGTTAAGGGAAGCCACAACTCCCAGCATGCCTTGTTATTCTATACACAGCCTGCTTGAGATGGCATTCTAGGACTTGTAATTCAACATCATGTTTTGTATTATTTCTGGACTAGATAGTCCGATATCCACATTTCCTAATCTGGATGATCCCTGTGTTCAGGAGACTACAACTTCCAGCATGCCCTGTTATGGGTGTATGCCTAACCGGGTTGAGATGACATGCTGGGGGTAACCAGGTTCCTGTAAATGATCTATTCCATGAAGTCGCCTAAAAATAAATTGGGTGCTTTAATTTTGTGGAACCTATCTGTCTGATTTTATACATCTCTTTATTTAGTGCTGTGATTTGTAGTTCTCTTCCTACGTTTCCCATCCAGGCTGATCTTTGCGGTCAGGGAAATTGCAACTCCCAGCATGCCTTGGTATAAGTGCGTAAATATACAGGTTGATAGGGCATGCTGCTATCCGCTCATCTGTAGATCTGCTGTTGTAGCATTACTGTATTATGCCAGCCTTTGCTTCTTTGGGTGATCCCCATACTCAAGGAAACTGCAACTCCCAGCATGGTCTTCTGACTGTAAACATAAGCTGGTGTACGCATGCTGGGACTTGTAGTTCCGTATCATCTAATTTTATGCTGGGACTTTTTAGTTCTTCAGTATCTGAAATCAGCTGTATCATTACTTTTTCTAACATGGGTGATTCCAGTTTTAAGAGAAACTGCAGCTCTCAGCATGGCCTACTATACATGTGTGCATATACTAATTGAGATAGCATGCTGGGACTTGTAGTTTCACATTAGATAGGCATGCACAGATTGGTACATCTGATCTATGCTCTAAAAACAATTAATAAAGTAAATGATTGACAAATTTGGTACCAGAAATCACGGCATGCTTTCCTTTCACATTGCTGATTGTACGCTTGCGTTTTAGTCATGCTGGACCTTGTAGTTCTGCAACAACTGTTCCTTTTGTATTATTTCTGCATTACATATTGGAGACCAGCATTTCCTATCATTTGCCCCGCTCTGAGGGGTACTATAACTCCCAGCTATGCCAGCCTTAAAGCGGACCTTCACTCTGAATAAGAGTCTATCTTATATGTTTCCCACACCCTGTACATACAGATTGTCCACATTAAAAATCCTCCTACCTGCATCTACTGCATGTTATGAGCCTTTAAACATCCAAGATGGCGGCTTATGGAAGCCGCCATCTTATCAGGCAGCCTGCAAACAGGAAGTGCCTCCTGACTGTGCTGCTTTGCATTCTGGGATTGCTGACCTTTACCTGACCCCAGCTCTGCTCTGTCTGAGCCAAGCACAGCTATAACCCGCCCCCCTGTACCTTATCCCACTCTCCTCTCCTCAGTAAGTGTGATGCTTCTGAGTCAAGATGGCGGCGCCCGTATCCTAAATTCCTGAACAGAGTTGCAGCCCAGTGGGGGAAAGAATAATAAGTTAGTGACTAAAAACGTAAAATATATTAATTTTAGATGCTGGGGAACCGTTTTTTAAGAGTTTGGGCTTTTCATTAAATCACGCTGAAGGTCCGGTTTAATGTGGATTTATCTATAAGCAGGCTGACGGGGGCATGGAGTAAAAAATGACTTTAGGTCCCTTTTTAAAGTGGACCAAATCCCGTGCTGCACAGTCCTAGAGTGTAAATGATTCCAGGGCTGGCCGCTTGCTTACACCTGGGGCATCTCGATTTGGTGATTCCCCCGAGGGTCGTCCACAAAACTCACCTTTCCAGCAGCTGCATCCCTGGCTTACTTTTAGCTGAGGTGCGCTCAGCCGTTCAGATTGGCTGGAGGCACACGTGCACCTCAGACTAGAGGGAGCCTGAGGATGTGGACAGGGGGCTTGTCATGTATTTGAGATCAGCCAATCTCCAGGTTTGCCGGTTGGTTGTGGCTACGGCCACAAATATGAACCCCCCCTTTTTTTCCTTTTTAACCGAGCGGCTGCCAAGCTCCGTGCGCCACCCCTGGTACTCATGTGGGGGGCACAGGGTGGAGCTGACATAGCTTTGGTGTTAAACCGGACCTTCAGCGTGATTTAATGAAAAGCCAAAACTTTTAAAAAACGGTTTCCCAGCATCTAAAATTAATATATTTTACGTTTTTAGTCACTAACTTATTATTCTTTCCTCCACTGGGCTGCAACTCTGTTCAGGAATTTAGGATACGGGCGCCGCCATCTTGACTCAGAAGCATCATACTTACTGAGGAGAGGAGAGTGGGATAAAGTACAGGGGGGGCGGGTTATAGCTGTGCTTTGCTCAGACAGAGCAGAGCTGGGGTCAGGTAAAGGTCAGCAGTCCCAGAATGCAGAGCAGCACAGTCAGGAGGCACTTCCTGTTTGCAGGCTGCCTGATAAGATGGCGGCTTCCATAAGCCGCCATCTTGGATGTTTAAAGGCTCATAACATGCAGTAGATGCAGGTAGGATGATTTTTAATGTGAGCAATCTGTATGTACGGGGTGTGGGAAACATATAAGATAGACTCTTATTCAGAGTGAAGGTCCGCTTTAAGGGGAATAAAACCCAATAGCGGGTGGCCTGGAATCTACAAAATTCCAGGGCCAGTTGCTGACTTTCCCCCCCAGGGTATTTTGAATTGGAATGCCCCGCTTTGTGAAACCTTCCAGGGCGCCCATAGTAACTCAGCCTTTCCTGGTCCAACGGTGCATGCGCCGGCTCTTGTCCAGTCAGAGCCGTCTGCCATTACTACGTATTCAGCAAACGGCTCTGTTGTTTTCAATGGGGAGCGCACACTGCCTCCATTGAATTCTTTTAGAGCCCTTTTCCGAGGGATGTAAACACGGCAATGGGCTCTGATTGGATGAGAGCCTGTGCATGCGCTGTAGGACTAAGGAATATCGCGTTTTACTGGGCGAACTGGAGGGTTTCACACAGCAGGTCATCCCAATGAGGGGGGGCACATAAAAAATCCCAGAAAAGTCAGATTCCTGGGTTTAACTATCACTCCTGGGAATCCTAATTTGGGATGCCCCTATGATGTACCAACACCCATTTTATCAAGATGTTTGTTGGTAAAAGTGCAGGTAGGCATAATGACTGATGATGCCCCCAAGTACCCCTGTACCAGTCCAGGTTTTTGTTTTTTTTTACCTTTACCCTGTTCCCCCGGCAAAATCCAACCTATTGATTGGCTGCCGGCAGTCATGTGATCTGGGTTTCTCTTCTGGGCTTCCAGCTGACAAAAGTCCCTTCTGGCCGGCAGACCTTTACCATATTGTGGGAGGCGAGAAGCCTATGGCATAGACCTCCCCTCCATGTTGAAAATACTCTCCTTCTGTCTTAAAGCCAGTGAAGCACCCGGGCGGATGCTGCCACCTGTAAGACAAAATATTTCACCGTGTCTAGCAGTGACTGACACGGATCAAGAGATCAGCTTCTAACATGTGGTCCCTTAGGACTTCCAATGGAGCTGCGTTTCTTCCTACCACCACTGGGGGCAGAGTGCAATGTGCTGGAGGTATTACTTTCCTTGATTTAGGAAAGGGAAGTCCACTATCCCTCTGCTTCGAAATGGGAGGTTATCATTACATGGAACAGAGACAGCTGCTGATAATAGAGTTTAAGGTTATGCCGGTGTGTTGGGCCACATGCAGTCAGATGTGGTGGCTTGTTTCACACCAGGCTAGTATCAGGTTGCATTCTTTCCTCTAGTACATGGAAGGCATTTTTCCTCTTGTCACTTAGTGCCCTGTGTCAGGCTGTGTACTCAGCCTTGCAGAACATCCCCCCCCCCCCCCCCCCCCATCCTCTTCTGACATCAGCAACCCTGGACAGGACAGCTATGAGCATTACAGAGCCAATATATTGTCTTTAAAGTGGACCAACACCCAGGATTTTGACTATCCTGGGTTTTGGTCCACTTCGGCGGGGCACCCCGATCGGGAGTGCCCCGCTGTGTGAAACCCCCCAGAAACCCCAAAAAACTCACCTCTCAACGCTCCCACGTGAGCGCCGCAGCCAATCCCCGCCAACGTCCAGGCGGGGATCAGGAACGTCCAAGCCGCTTCCGCCGCCGCCGCCTCCCGCGCGTCACTCTCGGCGCGCGCGTGCCCCCGCCAGCCATTCACAGAGGGCCGTCGCGGGCGCGCGCACGTCTGGAGGGGCGCGCGGGAGGCGGCGGCGGCGGATCAGGTAAGGTCTTTTTGGGGTTTCTGGGGGGTTTCACCCCGCGGGACATCCCGATCTCGGATGTCCCGCGGGGTGGGAGGTGATCGGCCCGGGAATCTTATAGATTTCCGGGCCGATCACCCCTGGGTGTTGGTCCTCTTTAAGCTTTGTTGCGCACCTCCACGAGGACAGGGACCAGTAAAATTCTGGGTTTTTGTCCACTTTAACTTCACTTCCTCCACCTGCTTGCGCCAGGAAATTTCTAAAGCGGAACAAAGCCAGCAATTTTGACTATCCTGGATTTTGTTTCCTGCTCCCGGGGCATCCCAATTTAAAATGCCCCCCAGATTGCCCATAAAAAATCACCTTTTCTTGGTCCTATGGTGCATCTCTGTTTTCCATTGAATGAATGGTTGGTAAATAATTGATCACTGTTTCTTCCATGATGTCACAGGGTGTTTGGGAGGTTAGAAGGTCAAGCAGAACATTATAATGGGGGCTATTTGCTTATTTTGATTTGATCAGAGGATCTCCCGCTTAAGTTTTTCTCAGTTTCATCAAATGACTGAGCCAGGTTAAACGGAGAATTTAACTTTTGTTTAATGACATCATCATCATCATGATCATTATTACATCATCACTCTGGCAAGGGCACAGGGGAAAGAAAACAGACACCTGTAAAATGAATGCTGACATGTTGTGGTGTGCCACAAGGTTCTGTCCTGGGCCCCATTCTTTTTAATATGTTGGTAAGTGACATAAGAGAATGCTTGGTAGGAAAAGTTTGTCTGTTTGCTGATGATACAAAGGTTAGTAATAGGGTGGATGTTCCTGGAGGTGTCTGCAACATGGAAAATTATTTAGCTTTACTGGATAAATGGTCAAAACTGTGGAAACTAGAGTTTAATGTCTCTAAATGTAAAATCCTGCACTTGGGTAGAAGGAATCCCTGCTCTGAGTACCGTATGGGCAGCACTGTGTTATCCAGGACCTCGGAGGAGAGAGATTTAGGGGTACTGATTACTGATAGCTGCAAGATGATTGGACAGTGTAGCCAGGCAGTGGGAAAAGCAAGCAGGATGCTCGGCTGCATAGCTCGAGGCATCACCAGTAGGAAGAGGGAGGTTGTGATGCCGCTGTATAGAGCCCTGGTGAGGCCACAGCTAGAATACTGTGTGCAGTTCTGGAGACCTTACCTGCAAAAAGACATTATTCAAATAGAACGTGTCCAAAGGCGGGCAACAAAAATGGTGGAAGGACTTAAACTTAAAACTTATCAAGAGAGACTTAAAGAACTTATTTTATACAGTCCAGAGGAAAGAAGGGGGAGAGGGGACATGATGGAGACCTTTATGTATGTGAAAGGATTGAATAAGGTTCAGGAGTGTTTTATAAAACATAATGATAGAACAAGGGGGCCCAATCTGAAGCTAGTCTGAGTGAAGTTCAGGAGCAATGTTATAAAATATTATTTTACAGAAAGAGTAGTAGATGCTTGGAACAAACTTCCAGCAGAGGTAGTTGAAAAGTCGACAGTCACTGAATTAAAAAATGCCTGGGATAAGCACACATCTATCCTAAGATAAAGAGAACATAAAGTATACACATAAGGGCAGACTAGATGTACCGCATGGTCTCTTTCTGCCGTCAACCTTCTATGTTTCTGTTTCTATGGTAGGCTGACTATGATTATGCATAGTGTCGCTATAGAATGCCCTGCTTTGTGAAACCTCCCATATTGCCCCTAAAAAAACTCACTTTTTCCTGGTCCTATGGCGCATGCATGGGCTGTCATTCAACCAGAGCCATGTGGCATGCATATTAATGTTCGGTAAACTGCTCTGTTTAGATGGGAGTGAGAGCCCCCTGCATCCCCAGAGGTGGCCATGCTCCCACCCCCACCCTATCTGAATGACTGGGTGCAGGAGCTCTTCTTAGTCTGGAGATGCTGGGGATGCGTCCACTCTCAGTTGTTTACATCACAGAGGGTGCCGACAGGAAAAAGCTGAGTTTTGTTCATACAGCGGGGCATCCTGATTTGGGATGCCCCAGGGCTGCCCAACTTGGGTTTTGTTCCACATGAAGTCTGATGGGTTTTGGAAATGCATATAGCCAAGATGCCGCCTTTGTGACAGGATGTGAGCGTGTGCACTGAGCGGAAAGCATGCTGCTAATGGACAGAGGGTTACAGATGAAGGTGCTATATCGGGGCAAGGTGTTGCTGTGGGTCAGATATTGGAGGGTGAGGGGAGTATGTGTGTTTTTATTATCTCTGATCCAATAATAAGAGAGGAATCACAATAGATTCCATTTGTGTGGAGACAGATGCCAGCCAAAGTGGGATTTAGGCTCTATAAATGGAGGCAGGGTCAGACTGGACCACCTTGTGCCCAGCAGAGGAAATGATCCTTGGGCCCACTATTCAGCTAAAAACACATAATATAAAATTGAATGTTTATTGACCAAATAACCAATGTAACTTACTGAATCAATAACAAACTCTGGGGCTCAACAGAGGATCTGCTGGTGCTCTGGTAGGCCAGTCCAACACCAAATGTACTTTATTATTCAGTATTAATAGTAAATGTTGATTATATATACTGTATAAATAATTATTTGTTTGCAATTCTACCACCCTTGTATTTAGTTCCAGTCAGGGAGTATCTAATCCTCTTTGCTGGCTGATATTAATTTTTTAACGCAGGATCTGTGTTTTCCGTTACAGTAATGAATGGTTGGTAAATAATTGACCACCATTCCTTCCATGATGTCACAGGGTGTTTGGGAGGTTAGAAGGTCAAACAAAACATTAGCTAATCGCTCATTTTGATTTGATCAGAAGATTATTATTATTATTGTTTATTTATATAGCGCCATCATCTTCCGTAGCGCTTTACAAAGATCTCCCACTTTACCGTTTTTTTTATCCATTCCATCCTATAACTGAGCCAGGTTAAACAGGGAATGTAACCCATGTCTAATGACATCATAATCATTACATCATCGCTCTGACCAGGGCATTTCACAGAGAAAATGTTGAGCGCTAGGCTGACTCTTATGCATAGTGTTGCTGCTTGTGTCGCTATTAACCAGACTTAAACCCATAAATGGAAGCCTGTCCCTGCCATTAAAGTGGACCAACACCCAGCCCTATCGGCCCTCTCCACGGGGCATCCAAGATCGGGATGCCCCGCTGTGTGAAACCCCCCAGGACGCGAGCAAACCTTACCTGACTCCCGGTCCAGCGGCGCATGCGCGGGCCGCTGCCGCATCTCGTGCTTCTCTCTAGCATGGCGCGCACCCGCGCCGGCCATTTGCGAATGGCCGACACGGGCACGCTCCCTGTTAGAGGGAAGCGTGAGATGCGGCCGCAGCGTGCTCGGAGCCGCTGAGGTTTTTTGACGCGCATACCTCAGCAGCTCCGGGTGCGCTGATTGGACGAGCGTCCGCACATGCGCCATAGGAGCGGGGGGAGGTGAGTAGAATAGGGTGATCTGGCGGGTTTCACATAGTGGGGCTCCCCGGGGAAGTGGACCAATCCTGGGTGTTGGTCCACTTTAATCACTGCAAGACTCTAAACTGACGCTTCAGCATCTTACTGGGAAGGTCCCATGTTAAAAAAGAACACTTATATCGGCAGAAATCGCATGCAGATGATCGGGCAATTCCTGAGATGGGTGCCACCATCTTTCCTCCGTCCGCTCATGCCGCCAAGAGCATGTTCCCCGCTCCCGTCCACCCATTCAAGTGGGCGTGGGCTAGGTGAGTGTATGGCTCGGAGGGAGGGGGGGGGGTCATGTAGCGATTCTGACTGTGGACACAAATGAGGACACTTCTTTATAAATCCTACTATCTGGGATTTTCACTCACGTTTTGTTCCTGATTGGTCTTATGGGGTTTTACACAGCGGGGCATCCCAAATCATAATGCCCCTGAAGGTGAGTAGCTAACCGGCCTTAAAGTGAACCAGTCACCACCAATGGCCGACCTGGAATCTAAAAGATTCCAGGACTGGCCGCTAGCCTGTCTGCTGTGTGAACCCCCCCCGGGACACCGGTAATCTTACCTGATCTCAGCGGCTCCCCCGACGCTGTCTTTCCCAGTGGCCGCATCCCTGGCCGCATTCTCCACAGCTGTGCACATCTAGCCATTCAGATAGGCCTGGCGCGTAGGAGCATGCACTCCAAAGTGGACCCGGGGTTGCTGCCACTGGGGCGCAGTTCAAATCAGCGGCCTTTTGCCACGCATTAGTTTGCACTGCATAAAGCGCTCACCAGGATAGTCAAAACTTTACAGTGTTAAGGATGCTAGGTCTGGTTTTAGTTCACTATACATTTTTTAGAAGAACTTTCAACATGTAACTTTCCTGCTACATTATCTATGATGGAAAATGTGGCCTTGTTTGTCAGACACTTTGGCGCTTCGTGGGAAATCACAGGGCTTTATTTATAGTTGCCTGGTGCGTTCCACAATGGCAGGACGTCTGGACACAGATACATCCAACTCTGCTTTTTTTTCGAAACTAAAGATGTGCTGGCCAGCTGTCAAGAGAATTCCTCAATTCCTGAAACTAAACCGAAATACAAGGAGCTACATGTGAAGGTGTGTGTACACAGGATGGTTCCGTTTTATAAGAGGAAGCTGGAATCTGGCATTTATGATGGTGATTGTGTGTGTGGGGGGAGTTATTAACAGCAGATGGTGCGCAACCTCCGATTCTATCATTGACCAGGATCATCGTTTGTAAAATATTAACTGTCTATTTACAGTGGCCGCATAACTTGGCCGCTCCATAATTATTATTATTATCACTTTAACCCCAGTACATATTGGAATGACTGGTTGTTGTCAGATTATTGTCATGAGCCTGGTTAGGGAGAGACCCATGTTAGGTAGTATAGGGGGATTGACGAGATTTAAAATCTCTCTGTCAGGAAAATGTGTATCACGTGATCACACTAACAACCTAGCACCTAGGATCATGCAGTGTGCTTTCCTAAATCACTGCCCGTTTCACCAGCCTAGTGACCTAGAAGGTCAAGGCAAGCCCATGGACATACAGATTCTTGGTTAAGGCGAAAAGACAGCTCAAGTTAAATAAATATTTTATGCAATTAGCGCACTAACCAGTTATGACAAGCATTTGATGTGGGGGAAAATATTACAAATACCAGTTTGAGAAGTGGGATACTGGTTACAGGTAGAGTGAATTACAAGCAGAGATACAACAAAATGCCAGGTTACCTTAGTCAAGCAGATTAAGAGTAATGATGTAGGACTCCCACAGGGAAGTGTTTGGACAGCCTGTGGAAATTTCTGGTATCTTCAGAACGCACACACGTCGTGACCTCCCCTGGGCAGTGACAAAGTGCTGGTCTGGGAGACTCCGCTTTAAGCTTGAGCAGACTCTACCTCTTCCCCCCTCCCCTGGCTTGTAGCTGGAGACATGAGGCCTGAGGGAACGCTTTGAAGCCCATCTGCTATCACACCTTCCCAACTAGGCCAGGCTCAACTCTTGGAGCTTTCCTGGTCAGGGGTACCTTGATGTTCCTTTCAGGCTGCCCTAAGGTATGTCATTCCTTTTAAAGTGGACCAAAACCCAGAATTTTGACTATCCTTGGTTTTGGTCCTGGCCCCCGCTGTGTGAAACCCTGCAGGTCGCCGAAACAAACTGACCTCCTCCCGGTCCTACAGCGCATGAGCGTTCACTCATCCAATCAGCGCGCACGGATTCGCTCACGCTAACGGCTGCATCTCCTGCTGCTTTTTAACAGGGAGCATGCCTGCTTCTGCCATTCACAAATGCCTGGCATGGGCACGTGCCCTGCATGCTCGTTGGGCAACCTGGAGGTTTCACACAGCGGGGCATCACGATTTTGTATGCCACAGGGGGAGGGAATCGATTGGCCTGGGAATCGTATAGATTTGCAGGCCGATCACTCTGGCTTTTGGTCCACTTTAAGGGGAACACTTTATACAGTAGTACTTACTTATACAGTAGTACTTACCTTCCAGCATTCTGGTTCTATTAATCCCTAATGAGTTAGAAGCAGGAATGCTAAAAGGAGTCCTGTGACATGTTAGTATGCTCCAATAATCAGGAGGCCTGGATCATAGACTGATCAGCCTAAACTGTAATCCTGATAGTGGACTTTAACGTGGACCAAGACCCAGGATTTTGACTATCCCCAGGGGCACCCAGATCGGGGGTGCACCGCTGTGTGAAACCCCCCAGATGTCCCAATCTCACTCACCTCTTCCTGGTCGAACGGTGCGTCTAAGAGCAGCGGCTCTGACGGCTGCATCCTTCCTTCTAACAGGGAGCATGCCCGCGCCGGTGTCCTGGGGGGTTTCACACAGTGGGGTTCCCCCGGGGAAAGGCCCAAAACCCAAGATAGTCAAAACTATTAACTATCCTGGGTTTTGGTCCACTTTAAAGTCCCTGTCCAGGCACACACAAACTTCCCCCCCACCTTATCCTCCATGTGTAAAATGAGCCATTTGAAGGGATCTCAAATCTCAGATTATATTTAAAGAGGAACAAAAGATTCCAAGACGGCCGGGGCTTTGCACTGCAGCATCTCTCTCTTTTGGAAGAGTCCTTTATTTTAGATCTGATGAGGTCAGGGTATCATCTGGAGTTTCTACAGAACCCTTCAGACACATTTCTTGTCACTCAGCCATCAAGGGACGGGCAGAAGGGAGCTACCTTTCTGCTGGTCATTTGGGAGCTCCACAACAAGGTCATAGAAGCTGTTCCCCTGTTAGAACAGGGTCGGTCGGGGGGTTTAATTCCCACGTCTTAGTTCAAAAGCCTTCAGGAGCATTTTGAATGATCCTAAACCTAAAATGTTTTTATGGTACTACGGGTTCTGCATGGAATCAATGTTTACGGTAAGAAACCTCCTGATGCCGCAGGATGTGATGATAGGTCATGATAGGACCTACAGGATGCATATCTGCACTCATTGCTCAGGAAGATCACAGAGTTTTGAGATTTGCTGTAATTCTGGGAGAAGGAATCCTGCATAAGCAATAAAGGGTGCTACTATTCGGGATTTCATCAGCGTCCAGGATCCTTAGGTTCTGGCAGAGCCAAAGTGCTTCCTGAGATCAAGGGGAGTTTCCATAATTCCTTATCTGGCGACCTCTTACTAACAAGATGCGTAGAGTCTGCTAAAGGTTTAGTCTCAGACCCTATCTCTTCTAAAAAGACTGGGTTGGCTGGTCAACAGGGCAAAGTCAAGCCTGGTGCTGTCCAAGAGATGCAGATTTTTGGGTTATATTCTAGACAGCTCCCTGCATAAGATCTTGCTTCCACCAGACAAGCAGGTGAAGCTGGCTCTTGGAAATTTCAGATCTGATCTCCTTCAGAAGGATTATGAAAGTTCTGAGGTTAATGACAGTGGCCATCCCGGGAGTTCCCTGGACCCAGACCATTGCAGTCTTTCCTGTTCTGGTACTGGGATCCTTCTCCAGAGTCTCTAGACCCAGCACCGTACTCACAGATAGCGTAAAGGCGACTTTATGGAGGTTGATGGACCAGTAGCAATAAGATTTCAGGGCCACTTGAATCCCTGCCCTGGGGCATACCGAATTGGGATGCCCCGCTGTGTGAACCCCCCCCGTTTGCGGAAACTCGCCTTATTCCCCAGTCCAACAGTGCATGCACGAGCAGTGGCTGTGTCCCCGCTATCCCTTCAGCAGGGCGCATGCCCCCACCATGCATTTGTGAATGACTGGTGCAAGCACGCTCCCTGTTAGAGGGTAGTGGGGGATGTAGCCGCCAGCGCACTCGATCCGTGCGCGCTGATTGGATGAGAGGCTACATAGATGCCATACGACCGGGGAAGGATAAGTCAGATCAGGCGACCTGAGGGTTTCACACAGTGGGGCATCCCCATTAGGGGTGTCCAGGGGGCAAGAACCAAAACCCACGATAGTCAAAATCCTGGGCTTTGGTCCATATTAAGGTGTTTTAGTTGCCTGTTAAGGACGGAGATGTTAAAATCAGATCAGACAACATGACCACTGTGGCTTATTTAAACCACCAAGGGCGAACACTATCATCAAGATTGCAGTACCTGGCTCTTTCTTTTCTCACCCCCTTTCAGCATTCTGTCAGGTCTCATTTGATGGGGACCTTAAACGGAGTGGCAGATTTCCTAAGCAGGACTCCCCTGTCCCCAGCAGAGTGGTCACTAAAGCAGGACATATTTCGTCAGATTGTGACCAGGTAGGGTCAACCAGACATAGACCTTTTGGCCTCAGCCAGGAACACAAAGTGTGAGAGATTCTCCTTTTGTCAGGGGATGGGGGTGGATGCTCTGGCTGGACCGTAGATCATGATTATGCTTTTCCTCCACTGCAGCTTCTTTCTCAAGTAATAGTAACTTCAGAACCAGTATCGGTCATTCTTTTAGCCCAACTATGGCCAAAGAGAAGTTGGTTTGTGAGCTTGAAGAGGTGGGCATTGGAAGACCCATGGAAACTCCTTATACTGCCAAACCTACTGACGCAGGGACCAGTGCAGTACTCAGGCCTTTCGAATCTGAACCGAGTGGCCTGGATATTGAGCCATCCATCCTGAGAGGAAAGGGATTATATCAGAGAGTTGTCACGATGCCCCTGGATAGCAGGAAAATGACAACTTGAAAGATTTACCAGAAGGTATGAAAGCTCTTTTCAGCTTACTGTGAAGACAAGTTTGACTAAAAATTCCATCCCTGTCCTTGAATTCCTGCAGAGGGATTTGAATTTGGCCTTGCCGTAAGTACTTTGAGGACCCAGGCTTTTGCCTTAACGGATTTCTTTACCAACAAAATGCGCTAATCAGTAGATTTTTTTTTTTTAATAGCGATTTGCCGTAAGATGCCAGTTCAGCGCATTAGTTTCCCATCCTGGGGCTTAGTTTTGGTCCTCGAGGCTCTTTCTTTGCCTCCTTCTGAACCCCTGGAAAGGCATCTAGCAAGATCCTCTCCCTTAAAGTGAGTTTGTTGATTGCTATATCCTCAGCCAGAAGAGTGGGCGATTTACAGGCCCTCTCTGTCAGAGACCCATATTGTATCATCTTACCGGACAGGGCAGTGTTAAAACTAGACACATTGTATTTACCTAAAATGTTCTTATTTCTTTTCATCAGGAGATCATTCTTCTTCTCTTTTATCTGATCTCAAAGATCCAGAGGATTCCGCTCATTTTCTAGAAGTCCGCAGAGCCCTTATCCTCTATTTAGAACATACTAATGAATGAGTGATAACCTTCTCTTAGCCCTTTTGGGAAAACATAGAGGGTTATCCGCCTCTAAGTCCATGATAACCAGGTGGATTAGGCAGGCCATTTTTTTTTTTTATGTATTCTTTATTTTTTGCATAGTAAAGATAGAGCAGTATATTGCAATCTGATGAGTGATACTATGTCTATAGTCACTGGGGCAGAGCTATTACATCTGTTATGCGGGGTGCCAGCACTCAGAGCACCCCCCCTCCACACCCATCTCCAGGGACCGGGCGATTCAGCTCCTCTTATTGGGACGGCATGGCTTTACATGGGCGCAACGCGGGCACTTAATAGGCGACCCCCCGCATTACCTCTTCCCAACTATCATACATACCCCTGCCCCAGTTCAACAACTCTAGGAGCCACCTGGCTGCAAATAGGGGTAGAGAAAAAAAAGAACAGAGTAAGGGAGGAAAGTATAGATGAAAGACTAGATTTAAGAAAGAGATGAGAGAGAAACAAGAAGGGTGCGGACCATCTTTGTTTATGAATTGGCCTCAATTATCGTCCTGTACTGGGCAGGCCATTTATCTCGCTTATACAAGTGCAGGGATCTCTCCTCTAAGTATCAAGGCCCATTCCACCAGATTAGTTGCTACTTCCTGTGCCGAGAAATCAGGGGCTTTCATTGAAGACATCTGCAGGGCACCTCTGTCCCACACGCCTTTTTTAAGATGCTACAGGCTAGATCTTCTATCTGAAAGCCAGCAGGCTTTAGACAGCAAGGTTTTGCAGGCAGTTTCCTACCCGTAAGGTTTCTCCTTGCTCATCCTCTCTGTAGGCCCTCCTGAAGGACGAGGGGGGAAATCGCTATTAGTCTTACTAATAACGGTATTTCTTGACGGCCCTTACCAACCCCCATGTTAGATTAGGTCCTTCAGTTTAGTTCTTGCATTATACTGAGGACCGGGGGGAGGGGTGGGGCTTTTTACCCTGTCCCTTTGTGTTTTCTCTCTAGGGGGAGGAGCCGCTTCCTATAGGCCGCCCTGAAGGTTAGCGTTACCGGTGACCCGAACAGGGATTTTTGAAGCGCCATCTTGGACCAAGGCACAGTCTAGGGATGAGTGACTGCCCATTAGGAGTGTGAAGTGGCAAGAATCTGGCAATATAATATGTATCGCGATACACACATGACGATACAATATATCCTGATATATCCCGATTCTGCCCCAAAGACGATATAATGAATGTAGCTTCGAAAAACCTAATCTACACATCAGTACAACATTCACACATACAACGCAGGGCGACTCTCGTGTGATCTCGTCGTTTCTCTGCTGCGGGTGGGACAGAGCTGCTGAATTACAGGTTCTTGTACAGTGCGCTGCCGACTAGTGGTCAGGAGTAAACGTTACTTATACATAGACATATTTTGAATTGATACTAGTATTGTCTAATGAAATATCGCGATATTTGATTTTTTTTCTGACACCCCTTCTGCCCATGTATTAATGGAGGGGAGGTATTTGGCAGGCAGCAATGATAATGGGCAGGCCGTGGCATTTAGGATAAGCTATTCCGCAGCGTACATACACTTTCCTCTTCAGAACAATTAATAGCGGTGTTGCTTTAAGAAGTTTTTTTTGGCATATATAGGTGGGGTGGGTGGATCGGGTATGTTGCAGCACGTCTCGCAGTGGATGCCGCTAGCAGGGTGTTACCTTAGATGGGATGAACTGCTTGTATAATTCTCGGCTGCGAGGCGTCTTGTTTCTCCTTTGACATGTAGACCTCGCCCATAACACGGGCTCTAATCCTGGCCTCTGATGCTGTGTTTGTCTTGTAATAACATCTGTAAATACACAGAGGGATAAGGACTGTGACCCAAACCAAATAATCAGTCCTACTCCCTGTTAGGCGGCTGCTGTTAGTAATGTTATTATTAGAAAGTAAAACGATATATTCTGCTGCAGACCTGAGAAGGCCCCACGCAGAGGTCACATTAATGCCTAATTTAGCGCATTATACGTGTAAATTTACTGTAAACCGCATCCTGAAGCCTATGAAAGTAGTAGCAACAATAGCAATTTCTCCTGGCTGAGCACAGCTGTCATTTGTTACAACTGTGTTACATTGTGAGCCTGATTTATCAAGCACTTTTGCCAGAATATGCAAATTGGAGTTGTGCAAAATATAATTCACATTTTTTTTCAGCATGTTGCTGCCCCGCTAATGTTTTATCAAATGTGTTTTTCATAGTGCAGCAACATACACCCAAGTTAAACGTTTAGCTTAGATTTTGCGGCGTAATGTTTGATATATTAGGCCATGTATCTTTTGGGCACTGCTACAAATTGTTACATGGTCACCCGGTGCAGAGCAGCAGAGACTCATGTCTAGGGATAAGCAACCCCCCCCCCCCCCCCAAAGTTCAGGACGGAACTTTGAGTTGTTGGCTGTGGTGGGTGCAGAGTGTGCAGCGGAGAGCCGTGCTGCTGTAACTCGCCTCGGCCTGCGGTTCTCTTCTTCTCAGCCACGGCGTTTGAATTTGGCCCCAGATGGCCACCGGCTCCCATGAGTAAGGACACTTTTAGGACACCTGGCAGTGCTAACACTAGCAGTGTCCTCACTCATGGGATATTCAGCAGCCCATCAACCAGTGTTAGGGCTGGGCTTCGAACTACTGACTTCTGGCTGACTTTGCGGTTTGGGTTCGCCCATTGCTACTCATGTCTTTTAACACAAACTTTGCCTGCAGACCTGGAGTCTGCATCTTTTTGTAGACTTGCATCTAGATTTATATCTAGATGCTTCTAGATTGGGGGTACTCAACCACTTTTTGTAAAAATCCATTTAAACCGGACCTTCACCCTGAATAAGAACCTATCTTTTATATGTTTCCCCCACCCTGTACATACAGATTGCTTGCATTAAAAATCATCCTAGCTGCATCTATTGCATTTTCTGATCCTTTAAACATCCAAGATGGCGGCCCATGGAGTGTCTTCTGACTGTGCCACTCTGCATTCTGGGATTGTTGTCCTTTTCCTGACCCCAGCTCTGCTCTGTCTGTGTAAAGCACAGCTATAACCCCGCCCCTGCACTTTGGATCCCTCTCCTCTCCCCAGTAAGTGATGCTACTGAGCCAAGATGGTGGCGCCCGTATCCTAGTATCCAGAGTTGCAGGCCAGGGGGTGGAGCTATAGATTTTATAGGCAAACCTAAAAACTGCTGCTTGTCCCCCACCCCAAAAATCTTTTTGGGTACTGGGGGAAAAAACAGGAGCTTTTTGCAGCTCTGGCCTGTGGCACCCTGCTTCTACCCCCTCTCCTGTGCAGGCCGTGTACAGGGGAGGACTAGGGCCCACATTGTTACTGACAATAGGGTCTGTTAACATGGATGGATAGATATGACTCGGGGGGGGGGGGGAGGGAGAAGGATGAATGGAAGGGAAGCTGTAAGGAAGAGGAATGGATAGATAGAACAGGAAGGGCAGGGAGGGGTGGAGAGAGAGCTGGGTGAAGGGAATGATGGGCAGAACTAGAAGGACAGGAATGAATGGGCAGAGCTGGGGGGGGGTAGAGGGGCAGAGCTGGTAGACAGAGCGATGGATTGGCGGAGGCCGGGGAGTTGGGAGGCCGGGGATTGGATCGGCAGAAATGGGAGGACAGGAATGGATTGGGCACAGAGACTGGGCTGGATGGGGCAGAGCTGAGGGGACAGGAATGGGTGGGGCAGAGCTGGGGAAGGCAAGGACAGATGGGGCAAAGCTGGTGGAGGCAGGGACGGATGGGGCAAAGCTGGGGGAGGCAGGGACGGATGGGGCAAAGCTGGGGGAGGCAGGGACGGATGGGGCAAAGCTGGGGGAGGCAGGGACGGATGGGGCAAAGCTGGTGGAGGCAGGGACGGATGGGGCAAAGCTGGGGGAGGCAGGGACGGATGGGGCAAAGCTGGGGGGAACAGGGATGGATGGGATCCATGGGGCAAAGCTAGGAGGACAGGAATGGATGAGGCTGAGCTGGGGCAGGAGGTAAGGATTGGATATGGCAAAGAGACTGAGAAACAAAGCTTGTGTGGACCTTGCAATGCCACTTCATATTGCAATGCTAGGAGCCAGGGAGCCATGACACTGGCAGGGAGACTAAGCACTACATCACCAATTAAGTGGGCAGCTCTGAGCATGCCAACATAGAAGCAACTGAGTGGAGGGCAGACAGGGCCGGAGTATAGAAGAACTGAAAGAGTCTTTCCCAATGGCCAACCTGCCCCTGGCTGACAGTCCTTAGTCCTGATTAGTGCACGACCCTGCATATTGGCTACCCAAGGTATAGGAAATGTGGTTGGCCCTCTCAAGGTGCAGAGGCCCCGGATACGCCCAGTGCTGACACCTGCCTTGGTATGCTCTACCCTGTTTGTACTTCCTACTCTTGTACATCCCTAGAGAAGATGAAAACACTTAGGAAAGAAATAAAAATATTAATGTATTAATAACTCGGATCACTATATTAAATGTTCAAATTAATTTCACATTTTCGGGGATTGTGATTTAAAGGAAGAGAGAACCTTTCCCTGGGCTTCTTTCAGAAATTCCACACTGTGTTCCAAGAGCTGCGAGGACGGAAAAACGAATGATGCCGCTATGCTGGAGCTTTACACCTAATGTGCAAAGACTTATGCGACCAGCAAAGCACCCACCCGCCCCCGCACAGCGCCGCCCATGTGACATAGTTACCACAGCCATCGCCTCAGCACACGGTGCTACTCTTGTCTACCCCTATTACCTACTATGCGATGGTTGTGTTACAGGGACAGGCTTTCCTCTGCATCACATGTGGGTCCTCTTTAACAATGTATTAGAAGATATTTGTGATGCTGATGATCATTTGTTTCCTAAAACATTTCCTATTGGCTTATAGCCTGGTTAATGTGCTCTTCAGCTGCCAGTTGCGGCGTCCCTGAGCTGCTAACAATTTTCAGCTTGTGAAGCCTGACAGATATAATAGCTACAACCACTCTAGGTCAGAGGCTTCCACATATTGTGCTGGGTGGGGCAGCTTGTCAGGCAGACAGTCAGCAGGGAACGGGATAAAATCTTCTATTTTCCTTCCCCCACATTGTCCCATTATAGTGGACCTACACCTACAATGGCACACGGAGTAGAGATACCCATTTGGTTGAATCCTTCCCCAGAAACTAAAATGAGACTCCATTAAAGGGACATTCAAGGCAAAGGGTCAACTTAAGGGTGCTTTAGCATGGGGGATGGGGTTTGATATATTAATGTAATCATATTTTACTTCAATATGTTTTTATTGAATTTTAAGAAATTGTACAGAACAGATAGAGACAAGAACATAGAGGATCGCAGGGCGAAGGTGGCACAGCAACCAAATACGAGACATTATAATCTTATTCGGCCTAAGTGGTTCAGTTCATACCGATTTCCCCTGTCGGGGTACAAACTAGATTTGGTCATAGGAGATCCGTAATCGGTACCCAACATCGACCTTCCGCTTCACCTTGGGTCCTCGCCCTTCCCTGTGGGCCCGATCCCAATCGGCCTTATCTGGTCTGTAACGACCGTGCCCAGTCCCCCCAGCAATCCGAAGGAATAGAGGGGTTATATAGAGATATAGAGGTAAGAAAAAGGGACAGGAAAAAGAAGTAGAGAAAAAGAGAAAAGAAAGAGAAAAAGAACCCCAAGGCCTGGCCCTCGGTGCCCGAACCCGGCCCCTCCGATCCCACCGGACAACACCCCATCGTTCAAGAGTCAGGCCCCCCCACCTAGCAGTGCACACGTTCCAGGAGCGCTTGAAAGTCAGGTGTGACCCGAGATACCTCCCAGAGAGTCCATGTCCTAAGGAACCTCTGGGTGCCCCCTTCAGACCCCTCCAGAGCCAGCTCCTCCATCCTCTTAATGTTCTCCACCTCCCCATACCATTCCAGTAGGGAAGGGGCGACATTGGTGCGCCAATGCCTGGGGATCACTGATCTGGCTGCCGTGAGCAAGTGCCTCAACAACCCCTTCTTGTTCGCCGTAATCATATTTTAAATCACGTTGTTATTAAAGTTGACCAAAACCCACGACGATCAAGTCCCTCCCCCCGGGCATCCAAAATCGGGATGCCTCTCTGTGTGAACCCCCCCCCCAGGTCGTCCCATACACTTACCTTGTTTCCTGGTCCAACTGCACATGCGCTCCCTGTTAGAGGGAAGCGGGGGATGCAACCGCCAGCGTGCTTGGAGCGCACTGATTGAACGAGTGGCCTCGCATGTGCTGTAGGACCGGGAAGAGGTGAGTTGGCATTGCTGATCTGGGGGGGGGGGGGGGGGGGGTCACACATTGGGGTGCCCCGGGGGAAAGGACCAAAACCAAGGATATTCAAAATCCTGGGTTTCGATCCAGTGGTTCTTGGAGGTAATTTTGGCCATGCAGGAGCACGGAGCAATGTATGTATAGTCTGCATTTGGACATTATCGGGGCTTTACAAATGGCTGTGGACGTTTTTAAAGCGGAACAAAACCCAATACCGGCCTGCCTTGAATCTAAGATTACCCCCCAGGCCGCCGGTAATCTTTTGCCAAAAGAGATGAACGCAGCGAACGTCTTTCTTTGGCTGAGTGTCCACACATTTGCCATTGGAACGCGGAAGAATGTCAAATTCATAGGTTTTGTTCCGCTTTTAAAGAGAACCTATACTTACCTGAATCCCACAGTTCCATTCCAGATCCATCCATGACTTCTCTGTGGGTGAATTTCAGACATCTTTCTCCCTGCGGACACACTAGACACTTCTCAGGTCTTCTGTTGGCGGGCACAGCTATGATGGCGCCAATGCCGCCAGCGCTTTGTCCAGCTCCTGTTGCTTATTTTCCGTGACCTCACTGGCAGTTGGCACCAGGAACAGGATGTCTCAACGCTGCCAATAAATTCCACAGAAAGACCTTAAACCGGACCTTCACCTTGAATAAGAACTTGTATGTTTCTCCCACATACAGATAGCTCACATTAAAAATCATCCTACCTGCATCTACTGCATTTTCTGAGCCTTTAAAGTGGACCCACGGGTGATCGGCCCGGGAATCTATAAGATTCCCGGGCCGATCACCTCCCTCCCCGCGGGACATCCGAGATCGGGATGTCCCGCGGGGTGAATCCCCCCCAAACACCCCAAACTCCTTACCTTATCTTCCCTTGCGCCCCTCTAGACGTGCCCGCGCCGGCCGCCTGTGAATGGCCGGCGCGGGCTCGCGCGCGTCAAGAGTGACGTGCGGGAGGCGGCGGCGGAGGAGCCGCTTGTCCGTGGCTTGTCCGGCGCTGGGAGCGGGGAGAGGTGAGTTGTTCGGGGGGTTCGGGGGGGTTTCACACAGCGGGGCACCCCGATCGGGGGTGCCCCACCAAAGTGGACCAAGACCCAGGATAGTCAAAATCCTGGGTGTTGGTCCACTTTAAACATCCAAGATGGCGGCCCATGGAGTTTCAGACTGCCTGCAAACAGGAAGTGTCTTCTGACTTTGCCGCTCTGCATTCTGGGATTGCTGTCCTTTTCCTTACCCCAGCTCTGCTCTGGCTGAGCAAAGCACAGCTATAACCTGCCCCCTGTACTTTTCACCCCTCTCCTCTCCTCAGTATGTGAAGCTTCTGAGGCAAGATGGCGGCACCCGTATCCTAGAATCCTGAAGAGAGTTGCAGCCCAGTGGGGGAAAGAATAAAAAGTAAGCGACTAAAAACATTAGATACATTAATTTTAGTAATTTGCTGGGGGATAGTTTAAGGGTTTGGGCTTTTTATTAAATGATGCTGAAGGTCCAGTTTTAAAACCCTTTTCATGGGCTCTGTGGGTATTTGTAGGCCTCACCCTGGTGTGCCAATGTGCTGCTAAGGTAAATCCTTACCCTGTCCCTAATCCAGCACCCCCAGCTCTGTGCACGCGCGCTCCCGCCCATTCACTGCTCTGTGCAGCCACCGGCCAAAGCATAGCTGCACTGGATTCTGGGCAAGGTAAGGTTTTATTTTTAATTATTTTTGTAACTAACTAAGGGACTGGGCTGACATCAAAATCTCAGGGGATGTTTCCTAACTCCCTAAATGTTTAATTTATCCCTTAGAACTTTGGCCATGATTTCATGTCTCCTGTTCTGCAGCATGGCTGGAATTTCCTGTCTCTGTGAAGGCCTATGAAAGCGGAGGGGGTGGGGGGAGTTCCATGTGTATGTATGTCTGTGTATCTGTCTCTCCCTTTTTACTGAGCATGAACATGATTTCTTTCTTTCTTAATTTTTTTTTTTTTTTTTTTTTGTATAAAATGAGCCAATTGGAAGAATCTCGAAATCTCTGATTTAATTGAATTACATTATGTATTCTACGGTAAGTCATTGGCTCTGCTCCCATTCATGAGTGCAGGTGTTGTTAGAGCCAGCTGCACGGCCATTGTGGCTTGCCGTGCTTGCTCATGCTGGGAGTACCAACGGAAAAGAGCGGCCATGCGACCATATTGGAGTGTGGTCGTGAAGGAAATTAAATGAAAGGGAGGGAGGGCAAATTATGGAGCCCTGCGGAGGATGCGGGCGTCAGAGCCGCTGCTCTTAGACGCGATGTGGGGCGAGGGAGAGGTGAACTGTGAGGTTTCACACAGCGGGGCACCCCCAGGGAAAGGACCAAAACCCAGGATTTTGACTTGTAACTGAATTAATTCGCTTACGGCTGCCATTCTGACATCATACTGCTTCCAGTTAGTGTTTTTATGACTATTGGACAAATGCTTTATTAAAAATAGAAACGGGCTGTTTTAGGGAACTGGGCTGGGGATAGAAGGTGACAATATAATCTTCATTTCTGGGTATAGGTGCACTTTAAAGTGGACCAACACCCAGGGGTGATCGGTCCGGGAATCTATAAGATTCCCGGGCCGATCACCTCCCTCACCGCGGGGCATCCGAGATCGGGATGTCCCGCGGTGAGGGACCCCCCCCCAAAAGCCCCCAAAAACTCACCTGATCAGCGGCGCCAGCGGGCGCCGCCGCCTCCCGCGCGCCCGCGCTGGCCGTTTGGGAATGGCCGGCACGGGCGCGCGCTGTCTTGTCCGCAGCTGTCACCCGCTAATCGGGGTGCCCCCCTGAAGTGGACCAAAACCCAGGATAGTCAAAATCCTGGGTGTTGGTCCTTTCCCCGGGATCTGTGTGAAACCCCACAGGACGCTGAGACCAGCTCACCTCTTCCCGGTCCCACAGTGCGTCCAAGAGCAGCGGCTCTGACGGCTGTATCCGCTGCCTCCCTCTAACAGGGAGCGTGCCCGCACCAGGCGTTTGTGAATGTCCGGAGCGGATTAGAGGGATAGAAGGTCAAAATCCTGGGGTTTGGTCCACTTTAAAAGAGAAGCAAACCACTGGCCTAGAATTTATAAGACTCTAGTGCAAGTGATCTCCTCTGTTGTAGGGCATCTTTATTTGAGTGTGAAACCCCCATGGTTGCCATAAAACTTACCTTTCGGGCAAACCCACGGCACAAATGCGGGCAGCGGTGGCATCTCTCCAGCTGCTGCGCGCTCTTTGTAATAGGTTATCTGTATGGCTGGTGCAATAACCCAGCGGTGGAGGGAAGCTGCCATGGGGATGCTTGCCGCTCCCTTTCCAATCGGCATTCTATGCTGCTCATTAAAGACCACCTTTAGTCAACAAACTAAAAAACAGCTACACTTACCTTTTATCCCCAGGCGCTCTGACACTCACTTGATTGGCCGATCCCTGTCCTGCACCACCAAGTCCCCCGGTGCCATTATCCACCACTCGTGTGCCCTGCCCCCCTCCATTACCGTGAATGGAAGGAGGTGCGTGCTCTACTTCCTGTGACGGTGGCATGGGTCGCTCCATCAGCTGTTGAATGGACGTGAGCTGCTGAAGATGGCGACCTGGCGGTGCTGGACCTGGATTTGAAGATCAGGTGAGTGTCCGAGCACCAGACAAGTATATCTGCTTTGTGTGGGTTAAAAGGTAAGTGTAATGTTTTTTTTTTCTTCTATTTTTTTCTTTGCCTATTGAAATGCTGATTGGAGGAGAGCACACACAGGCGCTGTGGCACCACTGGACAGGTAAGCATAGCTGGCTTTCTGGGGAGTTTCCTACAGAGGGGTTTCCCGAATCCGGATGCCTCTAGGATGAGGAACAAAACCAGAGAGATTGAAGATCTTCTTTAGGGAGTAAATTAGGGGAAACGCTCAGTGCAGAACCAGAGGGAGGTCCCACTAATGGGAAAGATTGACACCAATCATACTTGCAGAGAAGAAACCAATGGCCTAGAGCAGCGATACTCAACTGGCGGACCGGGGTCCGAATGCGGACCTCTGCTCTAGTTTTCCGGACCCCTGCCCTGACGGTCCTGAATCAGTTGCTTCTGTAATTTTGAGCTGCCCCTTTGATCGGTGATGTAGTGCTTACTTTCCCTGCCAATGTCATGACCCCCTGACACCTAGCATTGCAATATAAAGTCTCTTTCAAGCAGCCTTTAGTTTTGCGTGGATAATCTATAGCCTCTCCCCCAGTGTACTGATTTCTACCTATCCACCCCCCCCCCCCCCCCCGAAACAGCCCTCGACCCGGACCTTCGCCTTTTACCGGATGCCTTTTAAATGGACCTTTACAAGAAGTGGTTGAATACCCCTGGCCTAGAGTCTCCCTCTTTATCCCAAATCAAGATTCCCCGCTGTGTGACACTCCTGGGATCACCCAATCTATTCACCTCGTCTGCAATGCCACGGCACATGCACGGGCCTTGCCTGCATTCTGGCTACCCTCTAGCTGATGCATATACCTGCACCAGGCATTTCTGAATAGCTCACCTTGGCGATGGCATTCGGCCACGCAACGCGTCGGTAGTTGGTTGCTGTAGGAGAATCCAGGCTCCACATTACTGGTGATGTAACTTCTTTCATTATATTTGGTTTGTAGCGACACCATGAATAAACTACAGGAAATCGGCTGCATTTGGGCTCTGAACGCTGATCAGTTTCATTCATTTCAGTTTATACACTTCGATAGTAATCGAAGTTCATTTTGATCAGACTGATAAAAGATCGCTCAAGCTAATGACTTGGTAAATTGTCGTTCTTGTTTTTTTATGATTGGCCAGTGGTTGCCACGTGCCCGGCCATCAGCATTGTAAAGCTCAGTGTTGTTCTCAGCAGCTTTTGTGAAGTGAATAAAGTCTTTGTGCCTAATTTCCTCTTCTCTTTTTTTTTGTAGCTCCCTTTTCATGTTCCGTTAATGTGGATTTGAAACACTGGATTTCACACGGGATTAGGCCGAAAAGCCCAACATGACCGACATTCCAATCGATAAGTCAAATCTGCCACGGGTCAATGAAGGTGAGTGACGTGGCCGGGGACTGCTGCTCTTACACAGGGAGCTATAGAAATATGAGGCTACAACAGAACATGCTGTGCGTGCCAGTCTGACTATTCCTAAAGCAAACCCCATAGGCACCCAATCCTCTCCCCGAGAGCCAGCAACGGGTCGTGTTTTGTAGCTTTCCTTATCCCTGACTGAGCACTGATCACTTCAGCTGGGCATCTGTGTGGAGATCGGCAAAACCTGACCTGTTGGTGGCTCTGGAGGAGGTCTGCATTCACTCACTCACCTCGTCAGGCGTGGCCGCATACCCGCCACCCCTGTAGCTGAGGCTCGCTTCCGCACCCAACCAATCGGAAAGGGTGGGGGCAGGAGTGCGCTTCAGGGGTGCCACGGATGCTCTTCCTGAACAAGCAAGAGGTGAGTGAACAGTGGCATTCTAGGGGGGGTTTCACACATCGGGGCACCATACAGTGTGATCTTGGTGGCAGTGATGTCAGCTGTGGCCACAATAATCTCCAGAGCATGGGATCCCACAAGACCCCAAAACAATGCCTAACCAGACAACTGGCACCACCACATACTCTTATAACAAGATGTATTCAATTTATTATTAATCCAATACAAAAAAAGTTTAAAAACAATTAAAAACATACACCTCATGAGGGGGAGGACTACAAGAACACATGTATGCCTAGTACATCTATATACATACAATTATTAACCCCGTGTTATCTTCAAAAACATCAATATACAATATCAACCAACTTATATAATGTGTATAAACTATCCTATATACATCTATATACATACAATTATTAACCCCGTGTTGTCTTCAAAAACATCAGTATACAATATCAACCAGCTTATAAAATGTGTCTAAACTATCCTATATGCAATCCTATTTTATACAAATATACATCAGTAAAGTGCAATCCAGTGCTATCAGTATCACTCTACCCTAATGAAAACACCGAGGGGGAAAAAGACATAGAAAAACAGTGCAGTAAATCATAACATGTGCTATGTGTACTTCACCAGGCAGACATGCGTCGAGCGCCTCACCCCGTCCCAGCCAGCCAACGCGTTTCGTAACGGACCTCCCGTTACTTCATCTGGGCCACAAGTATATCATATACTTGTGGCCCAGATGAAGTAACGGGAGGTCCGTTACGAAACGCATGTCTGCCTGGTGAAGTACACATAGCACATGTTATGATTTACTGCGCTGTTTTTCTATGTCTTTTTCCCCTCGGTGTTTTCATTAGGGTAGAGTGATACTGATAGCACTGGATTGCACTTTACTGATGTATATTTGTATAAAATAGGATTGCATATAGGATAGTTTATACACATTATATAAGTATATAGGATAGTTTATACACATTATATAAGCTGGTTGATATTGTATACTGATGTTTTTGAAGACAACACGGGGTTAATAATTGTATGTATATAGATGTATATAAAATAGTTTATACACATTATATAAGTTGGTTGATATTGTATATTGATGTTTTTAAAGATAACACGGGGTTAATAATTGTATGTATATAGATGTATATAGGATAGTTTATACACATTATATAAGTTGGTTGATATTGTATATTGATGTTTTTGAAGATAACACGGGGTTAATAATTGTATGTATGTATATAGATGGATATTTTATCTAGGGTCCCCACACACCCAAAATATGTTAGCACCAAGACAGATGGAAAATAAAGTAATAGGGCACTACCTTTATGATACGTAAAAAATAATCAATTTATTAAATTTTTGTACATGATTCTAAGAAACACCACACAATACATATTAAAAAACACATATCACAATACTACAATAAAACACAAACACAAGGGGTCACCAGGGTATCATATCAAAATATCATAATTTCATGGTTCCAATAAGTATATGTAAACAGGGCTGGATAGCTACACTAAAAAGAAAAAATAAAAAAAAAAAAAAAAAAAAAATATATATATATATATATATATATATATATATGTAAAATGTGTATCCAAATATTTAATCTATTATATGTGCAAAATAATTAATATATATATTTACATAATTGTGTTAATATCATCCCAAGAGAATCACAATATTAAAGTGCCTGTGCAAAGAAACTTGTGCTATCCAAAATAAACAGTACAAATACCAATTTAGTCAGCAACAACCAGCCCAAACAATAGAAAGAGACATGGAACAATCATATTAGTATAAGGAATAGAAACATACCACTGGACCTACCCCTGTAATACCCCGCCAACGCGTGTCGCAGTGTATGTATATAGATGTATATAGGATAGTTTATACACATTATATAAGTTGGTTGATATTGTATATTGATGTTTTTGAAGATAACACGGGGTTAATAATTGTATGTATATAGATGTATATAGGATAGTTTAGACACATTATATAAGCTGGTTGATATTGTATACTGATGTTTTTGAAGACAACACGGGGTTAATAATTGTATGTATATAGATGTATATAAAATAGTTTATACACATTATATAAGTTGGTTGATATTGTATATTGATGTTTTTGAAGATAACACGGGGTTAATAATTGTATGTATGTATATAGATGTATATAGGATAGTTTATACACATTATATAAGTTGGTTGATATTGTATATTGATGTTTTTGAAGATAACACGGGGTTAATAATTGTATGTATGTATATAGATGTATATAGGATAGTTTATACACATTTATATAAGTTGGTTGATATTGTATACTGATGTTTTTGAAGACAACACGGGGTTAATAATTGTATGTATATAGATGTACTAGGCATTCATGTGTTCTTGTAGTCCTCCCCCTCATGATATGTGTGTTTTTAATTGTTTTTAAACTTTTTTTGTATTGGATTAATAATAAATTGAATACATCTTGTTATAAGAGTATGTGGTGGTGCCAGTTGTTTGGTTAGGCATTGTTTTGGGGTCTTGTGGGATCCCATGCTCTGGAGATTCTTGTAATTTCTTGCCAACCAGGCACACCAGTTACTACTAGGTACTTTAACACTAGCTGGTGCGGTCCTTTCTTTCCTTTTTTAAGCTGTGGCCACGAGGTACGGATTCATCACCAGCGCGTTGGCACCTGTTACCTGAATGGCTGGGTGGGGGAGTGCGCCTCAGCTGCAGGGAGGCCGGGGATGCGCCTATGGTCGTGGCATGGGAGGGCTGCAAAGGGAAGGGTTTGAGGGGTGTAAAAGTTTGGGATACTTGTTTAGATGGCCGTTTTGGTGGTGGTTCCTCTTTTATCTGTAACTTTGTAACTGCTGTTTGACGCATCACCATATGTAATGTATCTACCGTATTTATGGGGGTTATTTAAGAAATGCTAGCGCCAGGTATTGCTTCGTAGCGGCAGGCAGCATCTGGTGAACATCGGGCGCTGTACGCAAAACCACATTTAAGAAAGCGAATCTGGTGAGCGACTCTAACAGCGCCATGTAGCGTCACATGTATTAATCCAGCCGGCTCAGCGTATAGCGCCGGCGCTCTAGGCTCAGGAGCGCCATGTTGTACCTGTCGCTCTGTAGCGCTCTCCCATACATTTCAATAGGCTTTCATTAGTTGTGTATAAATAGCGTGTTTGGCATTTTTTTTCTTTTTTTGCTGAATTCATTGTGTGACCTCTCCTGGCTGCAAACAAACACTCTTATACATTTTTTGGACTTTTTTGTGCAGGATTGTCATTACAGGTCTGGCACTAAAGTGTCATTATCACAGTGTTAAAACAATGTCATTACATATGTTTTCACTTTGTTACAGGTGGATATGTGTTCAAAAACAGACTTTGTACACCATGAGAAAAAAACTAAAGTGGAACTCAGAAATAAGGGCACACCAGTAGATATGAATAGACAATATAATTTAATTTATTTCTGGCATATAAAGGTTAAAAAATACAAAAAAGACAAGATTAAAAGAAGAGGTCTCCTGGTGAAACAATTCTTACTGATAAGACACCAGCACTGACGGCAGCATGTGCTGGATAAATCCTAAAGTTATTATCGTTACAATCAATAAATTAATCCTATACCCAATATAAATGAATTAATAAATGAATTAATACTTAACCCTTTCGCTGCCAGCCTACCTGCAGCATTTCCCACTCCCTGTTGCCAGACGATGTTTCACTATTTTGCGCTACACATATTCAACTGTCATTTTTGAAAGGATTTCCAGGGATTTCCCAGGAAAATTATATATTGTTTTTTTCAACAGAGTCTGGGCTTTAACATGAAATGTCTTGTTTGTATTTTTTAGGTGTATTCTCAATTTTTTGGGGTGAAATGTGTGAAAAAAAATAAAAAAAAATATTTTTTTACAATTTGTAGAGTTTTTTTGTAATAAAAAATGTAAGTTTGTCAATAAAATCTTATTGCGTGAGAAACCCCAATTTCTCCCGGTTACAGCGATACCACATATGTATAGGTAGACACCCTTTCCTGCCCAGAAGCCTTTTATAGCTGCTGGATGACAAATGGTTAATTAAAAAAAAAATGAAATAGGGTCCCCCTTCCCGGGGAGGGGGACCCCATTTTTTTTGGATTTTGAAGGGTTAAAAACCCTTCAAAATCCAAAAAAAAAAATGACGTGGGGTCCCCCTTACCCAAAGTAACCAGCCCAGGACCAGCTATGGGGGCTTGTAGGCACAGAGTGGGGGGGGCCAACTTTGGTGGCCCCCCCACCCTGCAGCCTACGAGCCCACATAGCCCCTTTGGGGAGGCAGGTAATGGGGGTGCGGGGGTTAATGGCAAGCCACCCGCTAGGGCAGGTGACTTGCCACCCCCCCAGCCTTGTGAACTGGTATAAGGGGTCTCATGGACCCCTTATCAGCTCACAAAGGGTTAACTGTTAAAAAAAAAACCACGACACAATAATAAAAAGTATTTTATTAGAAAAAAAAAATTTTTTTTTTACTGTACTTACCTTCGATTGCAAGCTCTTGTCCCTCGATGCTGTGCTGACAGATGCCGGTGATCGGCATCCAGAGAAGGAGAAGGCAGGAGATCAGAGGATCTCCTGTCACCTCCTTCCAGGGCACCGATCACCGGCATCTGAGAAGCTGAGAAAGCTGAAGCCTGAGATCGGGGCCGGGATGACGTCATAAGCCCCGCCCCAAGGGGGTGGGGCTTAGAGGCATGATGGCAGCCGCCATCGAGAAGAAGAGAGGAGAGAGCCTCCCAGGCTCTCTCCTGAAGATCGGTAAGTCCTGGGGGGGGATCGGAGGCCCCCCAGGTGAAGAGGAGGGACAGCGGGAGCCAGCGCACACACAGGTAAGTGAATGTCATTTTTATTTTTTATTTTTTTTACAGTTAGCAGCTGCTGCTGCAGAAGCGGGGGGGGGCGGCCTATTCCGGGGGCTCTCCTGGAGCCATCCGACCCCCCACGGGGGATCAGATGGCACCAAATTAAAGAGGAGACCCGGCCGGATCCAACAAGGGGTCAGGTGAGTATTTTTTATTTTTACTTTTTAAACTACAAGCGAGGAAAGTCAAGCACGTAACACCTACGGGCTTGGCACTTAAGGCCCAGCCAAGCCAGAACGTAGGTGTTACGTGCTTGGCAACAAAAGGGTTAAGGATATCAAGTGAGGGCGGTGGCAAATGAGGAACAATGCAACGCGTGTACTGATCAAGATAATGACTATATAACGGTGTATTAAAGAAAAACGGGTACTATAGGGGAAACAAATTTATATACAAGGCCTAATAAAGAATCTAATAGAAAATCACCCGCCATGGGATGATTGCATGAACTTATAGTGCACCAAAAGAAAGACAAAAAATATTGCGTGATACCGCTAACCTAATGAGGGATAAGGCAATGGATATATGCAAACATGTGCCAAAACAAAGAGCCTGAAGGGGACCCAAAAAGAGGCTGCTAATAAACAAAGATACAACCGTGCTAGGATTTCACGTGTGTATGTATGTGTAACTCAAACATTGATACATAGTGAAACAATGATGGTGTATCAAATATTAACAAAACTATACCAAACACATAAGTAAAAATAAGTTGCAAAGTGCCCCAATGACAGATATAAACATCAATCAAGCAGACAATGAAAGGTAGATACCGCCCAAACTTGCTAACATGACTCCAGGAGACCCGAGCTGCCCCGCGCGCTCCGCCGTTGCTGCACGGCTTCTGATTCATCAATGCCGGCCAGGTTACTACAGCGACCGCAACGCTAGGTTACAGCACCCGATACCTGCTTACAGTGTCTACTAGCGCTCTAAGCGCCGCTATACAGACACTCATCTGGCAATACGTGGCGCTACTAGTGAATCAGCCTCCATATTAACACAGTTGTCAGTTTGATGGCCTCAGTGCAGTTGCTTGGGCTCGACTAAGAGCCCGAATAGGTGGGACCCTTACAATAGTGTTGAACTTACTCCAGCCTCTCTTGGTTTGGAGTGAAGGTTATATAATAGGCTCAGTATTTTCCAGCACTCAGCTGATCTGCAGGTTATGAATTGAATTATTAAATGACAGCAGTCAGCAAACTGTGTGTCTTCCAGCTCCCGCAAAATAATTTCCTATAACAGCAGCTATAGGATCTCTTCCAGCTGTGCGTTCCAGGGTCTGCTTCTCATTAGGGAGCGATCCATAGACCCCCCCCCCCCCCTCATTTAGGAGTCATATCAACTTACAGAACGCTTTGTGTGTGCTTCCTGCCATTGAAGTCCTCTTCCAACTTTCTAACCATTACAGAAGTGGCCTGTGATGTATTGCGGCCTGTAGCGCTGTGTTACAAGCTGTGTGATGTATGGACGCTGCTGACAGGATGTATCCGCTCAGTGTGTGAGCCCTGAGATCCCGCATACATCTGGCAACATTAGGCCACTCATCCTGACCCACAGCAGAACACTTTTCATAGATAGGGAGTCCTCCAATCACTGATGAGGTCATAAGATGCTTTGTAAATGACCGTGGAAGATTTTAGGCATGGAGGTCGCAAGCAATAGTCTCTAAGAAATTGGTATAGTGCCCACAGGGGGCTCGGGTGTGGGACTGGAAACCTGCTACAGAAAATTGCTGAAATGGTCGCCGCTACAAGAAGGGGCCTCCCGCCCTAAACTTCACTTGCTCCATTTAAAGCAGACCTTCACCCTGAATAAGAGCCTATCTTATATGTTTCCCATACCCTGCACATACAGATTGCTCACATTAAAAATCATCCTACCTGCATCTACTGCATGTTATGTGCCTTTAAACATCGAAGATGGTGGCTCATGGCGCATCAGGCAGCCTGCAAACAGGAAGTATCTTCTGACTGTGTCGCACTGCATTCAGGGATTGCTGTCCTTTCCCTGACCCCCAGCTCTGCTTTGTCTGTGCAAAGCACAGCTATAGCCCCGCCCCCCCCATGCATTATACCGCTCTCTTCTTCTCAGTATGTGATGCTACCGAGTCAAGATGGCCGCTCCCGTATCCTAGAGTCCTGAACAGTGTTGCAGCCCAGTGAGGGAAAGAATAATAAGTACGTTACTAAAAACGTAAAATATATTAATTTTAGATGCCGGGAATAGTTTTTTAAGGGTTTGGGCTTTTCATTAAAACATGTTGAAGGTCCAGTTTAAGTAACTATGAATCATAGATTTTAAATCAGAACAAAACCCAGGAATTTGACTTTCCCGGGTTTTGTTCCTCCCGGGGCATACAGAATTGGATGTGAGCCCTGGAATCTTTTAGATTTTTTTTTTTTTTTTTTTTTTCCTTTTTGAAAACAAAGCTATATTTCCAGTGTAATAAATAAAGTTTTACCTCCAGTTGTTCTGTCCTCTTTGTTGGGAGTGACAGAGCTATGTGATGCAAGCACACTGTGAGCTGGGCTTGTGTGACAGTGACAGGCTAGAATGGAGCCCTCCACACTAAGAGAGTCCGTATTAACTTGACATGAGCCTCAGGCTTCGATTTGTGGTCAGGATCAGGTGGGGAGGTGCTGGAGGAAGAAGAAATTCCCCTTCCTTTCTTTGACCTGAGCAGAGAGATCACATGGGACTGACCCTGGCAGGCGATTGATTTTAAAGCGGAACAAAATCCGTGATTTCCACTATCCCGGACTTTGTTCCTTGGCCCGGGGGCATCACAATTTGGGATGGCCTGCTATGTGAAGCATAGGTGAGTAAAGTTAAAAAAAAACAAATAAAGATAATACTTATGTGTCTGTGTCTTTTTTATTTAACATTTAACCCCTTGTGAACTGGTAAGGGGTCCATGAGACCCCTTATACCAGTTCACAAGGCTGGGGGCTGGCAAGTCACCCCTGCCGCAGCGGGAGACTTGCCATTAACCCCCGGCACCCCCATTACCTGCCTCCCCAAAGCCCAGGGGGGGGGGGCAGAAGAGCCCGGGCCCACATAGGCTATGTGGGCTCGTAGGCTGCAGGGTGGGGGGGCCACAAAAGCTGGCCCCCCCACTCTGTTCCTGCAAGCCCCCATAGCTGGTCCCGGGCTGGTTACTTTGGGTAAGAGGGACTTTTAAGAGGGTTTTTAACTCTTAAAAATCCCCCCCAAAAAATGGGGTCCCCTCCCCCGGGAGGAGGGACCCTATGTCATTTTTTTTTTAATTAACCCTTTGTGTTCTGTCATCCAGCAGCTATAAAAGGCTTCCAGCAGGTGAGCAGAAGCCAGTGATCGCCGAGGGACACAGTGCTCCAGGATGGATGGGAGGTAAGTATTAAAAAAAAAAAAAAATAATAAAATAATTTTTTCTCTTTGTGTGTGTCTGTTTTTTTTTACATTTAACCCCTTGTGAACTGGTAAGGGGTCCATGACCCCTATACCAGTTCACAAGGCTGGGGGGGGGGGGTGGCAAGTCACCTGCGACTAGCGGGTGACTTGCCATTAACCCTCGGCACCCCCATTACCTGCCTCCCCAAAGCCCAGAGGGGGGCAGAAGAGCCTGGGCCCACGGGCTATGCAGGCTTGTAGCCTGCAGGGCCAGGGGCCACAAAAGCTGGCCCCTGTGCCCTGTTTCTACAAGCCCTGCATAGCTGGTCCCGGGCTAGTTACTTTGGGTAAGGGGGACCCCATGTCAATTTTTTGGGCAGGGGGGATTTAACCCTTTGTAGTGTGGATTGTATTTGTATTTTATTTGTAAATGTTATAAAGTACTTGTTTCAGTTTGGGGTGTCTCCTGGGCAGGAACCTGGGGGCTACCGATAAATATGTAAATATGTGGTACCGTTCTAATCGGTAGAAATGGGGCTTTCACATGCAATATGGTTTTCCTTAAAGTGGACCAACACCCAGGGGTGATCGGCCCGGAAATCTATAAGATTCCCGGGCCGATCACCCCCCACCCCGCGGGACATCCGAGATCGGGATGTCCCGCGGGGTGAAACCCCCCAGAAACCCCAAAAACACCTTACCTGATCCGCCGCTGCTTCCGCCGCCGCCGCCTCCCGCGCACCCCTCCAGACGTGCGCGCGCCCGCGCCGGCCCTCCGTGAATGGCCGGCGGGGGCGCGCGCGCGCCGAGAGTGACGCGCGGGAGGCGGCGGCGGCGGAAGCGGCCTGGACGTTCCTGATCCCCGCCTGGACGTTGGCGGGGATTGGCTGCGGCGCTCACGTGGGAGCGTTGAGAGGTGAGTTTTTTGGGGTTTCACACAGCGGGGCACCCCCGATCGGGGTGCCCCGCCGAAGTGGACCAAAACCCAGGATAGTCAAAATCCTGGGTGTTGGTCCACTTTAATAAAATACATTTTTTATTTAAAATAAAGGAGTCAATTTTCTAAAAAAAAAATATTGTAAAAAACAAAATAAAATTTACAAACGAGACATTTCATGTTAAAGCCTAAACTCTGCTGCAAAAAAATATATATATATAATTTTCCTGAAAATTCCAGCAAAAATGGAGCAAAACATGGCGCAAAATGGGGAAAAATGACCTTTCAACAGAGGGTGACAAAATCTCAAGTAGGCTGGCAATTAAAAGGGTTAATAGTACCTATGCATGTTGGGTATTGTTCTGTTCAGGGGACCTTGCGCTTTCAGACTGAGCTTGTTTTTTCTGGTTTGCATATTTATATTTTAGGAAAAGGTGTTTTTTATTCAGCTTTTTTATACATTTTTTAGGGAAACCCTGCACAGCCAAAGGATTCTTTGAGGGATTAATTCCAGAAAGATGAGCCCACTACAACAAGCTGGGTACGCTTAGAAAGCTTAACGTGTGTACTTTCAGGGAATATATGGTTTATGGGGGATATTCCAAATGTAAAGGGTTGTTTTGGTTGAAAAATCGCAAGGTACGCACTTTGTCTGCAGAGCTGAAATTTTCAAGTAAAATCACTGTTACGCACAAGCTTTACTTTGGGGTGTTTGGCAACTCTTCCCTTGACAGTAGCTATGCATGTTGGGTATTGTTCTGTTCGGGGGATGTTGCTTTCTCAGATTAAACTTGTTTTTTCTTGTTTGTATATAGTTTTTTTAGGGAAATGTGGCTTTGATTCTGCTTTTTTATCCTTTTTTTAGGGAAACTCTTTGCAACCAAAGAATACATTGAGGGATTACTTCCAGAAAACTATGGGCACATCAACACGCCTGGTACGCCTAGAAAGCTTGAGGTGTGTACTTCCAGAGAATATATAGTTTGTTGGGGGTATTTCAAATGTAAAGGGTTGTTTTTCTGGAAAAAGTGCAAGGTGCGCATATTGCGTAGCATAGTTGTATTTTATCTGAAAATCCCCTAAATCGCTATTTCAGTTTGGGGGAGTCTCCTGGGCAGGAAAGGGTGTCTACCTATACATATGTGGTACCGCTGTAACCGGGAGAAATTGGGATTTCACACGCATTAAGATTTTATTGACAAACTTACATTTTTTTTTTTACAAAAAAATTGTAAAAAATTATTATTTTTTATTTTTTTGCACATATTTCACCCAAAAATATTGAGAATACACCTAAAAAATTACAAACAAGACATTTCATCTTAAAGCCCAGACTCTGCCGAAAAAAGCAATTTATCTTTTTCCTGGGAAATCCCTTCAAAAATCACATTTGAACATGGGGAGCGCAAAATAGTGCAAATGGTCTGGCACAAAGGGTGACAAAAACTCCAGGTAGGTTGGCAGCAAAAGGGTTAATGTGATCAATCTGTATATAGATAGCGGATCATATTAGACTTTGGATCCAGTCACTATAATACTGCAGACCTAAACCCATTCTCACAGCTCTTGACCAGGGAAGGTTTAGGTCTGATTGAATTTAATGGTAAAGCAATTATGATGATCATACACACGGCAGCCTCATTGAAAGGAACCAGGGCAATACGTGGCCCTCCCTGATTAAATACAGATTGTTTAAAGTTGCTCAAACAAGTTTCCTGGTCTGCAGCCAGCAATGTGCTGACACTTCTATAGAGGAGGCCGGCCGAGTCGAAAACAAAGTGAGACACTTCGGCCAGAGTTGGGTCCTAAACATAATAATTAAAAGGTGTTGGAGCATTTTGGGACAGGAAAGGTGCGGTCTTGTGATGTAGGTTTATAAAACACAGGCTTCTTGCTGTGTAAATACATCTGGCTTTGCAGCACAATTCTATGAAATAAGTCATTGGCCTTATTTTCTGCACGCTTTCCCAGCCAACGGCAGCAATAGTCAGCTAGATCTGTGGACCTAAGTCTTCTGCCCCCTGCTGGCTTTTCTCTATGGTGCTGTTAGAATAACAAACTAAATTTGCTGCTGGCTTCCCAATTTTTCCAATGTAAATTGAGCTTGCTTCAATGTAATGCTACAATACAATGTTACCAACACACAACTCATCTGCCCACAAAATGTTACCTTACCTGAGCTTACCTGTGTTTTACATTTTCTCATAATGATGTGTCTGGACTAGAACCATTACTCCTCTCCCACTAGTAATTTAAAGTGGAGCAACACCCAGGATTTTGACTATCCTGGGTTTTGGTCCACTTCGGCTGTGTGAAACCCCCCAGAAACCCCGAAAAACTCACCTCTCCTCGCTTCCACGTGACCGCCGCTGCCAATCCCCGCCGACGGACAAGCGGGAGGCAGCGACGGACAAGAGAGCGCGCCCACCGCCGCCTCCCGCTCGTCACTCTTACAGGGCGCGCGCCCGCGCCAGCCATTCACAAACGGCCGGTGCGGGGGCGCGTCCTGCTAGAGGGACGCGCGGGAGGCAGCGGCGGGCACCGCTGGATCGGGGTGCCCCGCAGTCAGGGGTCTGATCGGTCCGGGAATCTTATAGATTCCCGGTCCGATCATAGGAGGGTGTTGGTCCACTTTAAAGCCGACCAAAAATCTATTCTCCCAGCCCTAGAGTCTTAAAGTCTTCCCCAGGGGCATCCATAACTGTTATATTCCTAGGGAGGATGCGGAAACCCCTCTGTATGCGCCCAGGGTGTATGTGCAGCAGTGAGGTAACTTCATCCCCATCATACCGATATCTGCGGTGCCAGGCCTTTCTGAATGGCCGACATGGGCACACCCACAGCTAGAGGCGCTTTGGTGCTCGCTCTATGCAGATTTCCTTTCCCCACTGAGCTCAGAGCTGCAAAAGGAAACTTTTTGGCTTTCCCCCCTTGGGCATCCCAAATCAGGATGCACCTCTGTGTAACCCCCAAGCCTCCATCAAAACTCTGCTTCTTCCTGGCTTCCTCGCCAATGTAAATATTGGTGGCTGCATTAGCTAATACAGTAACAGCAGTACAGCTGTCAGTCTCCCTTAGTCACACCCATTACAAAAAAACAGCAACAAATGAACATTATTATGATACATTTGTAGTTGCTGAAGGTCATCTTTAAAGAAGAACTTCGGGGGCCCTGGAGCTGAAGGGGTCGAAGTGAAAGCGAGCGTGCTGATGGGCTGAGCATGCCAATCAGCGTGCTCGCCAAAATCTGTGCCGTGGGAGAGAAAGGAAGGTGAGTGTATGGGGCGACATGGGGGGGGGGATACACCCAGTTTGGGATGCCCCCCTTCCCGAGGAACAGCACACAGAAAAAAAATCCTGTGTGGTGTTCTTCTTTAATCCCATTCTCACCATCTCCAATATCTTGAAATGAAACAGAAAGCGAGCACTCCAGCAAGTGAAATCCTATAAAATCAAGATCAGCTAGTAATACAGTCCATACAATCTTAAAGTGGACCAACACCCAGGATTTTCACTATCCTGGGTTTTGGTCCACTTCCGCCCGCTGAATGAAACCCCCCAGAATGTCAAGAAAAACTCACCTCACCACGCTCCTACGGCGCATGCGCGGGCCTCGTCCAATCAACGCGCTCAGAGCTGCAAGGGACGGACAACCACAGCGACTCCTAGCACGCTGGCAGCCGCATCTCGTGCTTTCCTCCAACAGGGAACGCGCCGGCCGTTTGTGAATGGCCGGCGCGCTCCTTGTTAGAGGAAAGCGCGAGATGCGGCTGCCAGCGTGCTCGGAGTCGCTGTGGTTGTCCGTCCCTTGTCCGTGCATACCACAGCGGCTCTGAGCGCGTTGATTGGACGAGGCCCGCGCATGCGCCGTAGGAGCGTGGTGAGGTGAGTTTTTCTGGGCATTCTGGGGGGTTTCATGCAGCGGGGCACCCCCGATCGGGGTGCGCGCCCTGCTAGAGAGAAGCGCGAGATGCGCCCCACGCGGGATAAGGTAAGGTGAATGGGGCGTCCTGGGGGGTTTCACACAGCGGGGCATCCCGATTTTGGATGCCCCGCAGGGAGGGATCTGATCGGCCCTGGAATCCTGGGTGTTGGTCCACTTTAATCCAACGTTTCGGGTGGCATGCGCCCCTTCATCAGGGTTAAACAAACAAACAGAGAATTTGTACAAGAAGAAGGGTTAAACACCCTCAAAACAGCCCAAAAGCCCACCTGATGTCATCAATGATATCAGCCACAATAACCCATGCATCATTATTAATACAATTATGTCATGTGTTATTGTGGCTTGTATCCTTGTTTAACCCTGATGAAGGGACACATGCTGCCCCGAAACGTTGGATTAAGGTTGTATGGACTGTATTGCCTGCTGATTTAATAGATTTCACTTGCTGGAGTGCTGGCTTTCTGCTTGATTTCAGTGTATGTGGCACCACCGTTGGCCAAGCACCCAATACAATTGCACTGAACGGTAAGAACGCTTCCGTGACATTAATTCCATCTCTAATATCTTGAGAAGATAAGGTCTGTATGCTGGGGGCCAGCTGCCTTGTATCAGTGCCTGTATGGGGGTCGGCTATTTTACTTTTTCAGATTTTCCATGGTGGCGGAGGGTTAGGAAAGGAAATGGGCCCTTAACATTCCTGTGCTGACCCTACAGAGCTGCTCTTCCTCTTCAGTGGAGAGACCTTTGTGGAGACAGTAGACAGACCTCATTATTTGGGGGGGGGGGGGTAGCTACAAAGAAGCCATTTTTAAATGAAAGGCGTGGAGTCCATATACTGTACATGTTATTTTAACCCTCGGTGCACTTTTTCTCTTCCCACAATGCAATACAGATTTGGTACAATGTTTTTGTGATCTAATTGCTGCTGTTACTGCATGTCTTTTTAGCTCTACTAGCTTTGGTCCCCTTTCCCCGACTGGGGTTGGGGGGGAGGAGGGGTAATTCAACAACTTTTGTTGAGCTTCCAATCTCCTGTTGGTGAGTTCTTATTTGGCTATTTCTTTACACTTCAATGACAACCTCTTTGGGGTAGTTGTCTCCCAATGTCTTTAATTCATTTAAAAATTGATGGTGGGAGTCGACTTTCCCAATCCCAGTCCAAATGGAAATCAGAACTCTACATTACAGAGGGGAGCGGATCACAACTAGCCACAGCACAGAAAATCACAACCAGCTCAAAGGAAAGGAAAAGAAGAGAAGAGCGTAAGCAGGACAGAAGACATATAACAAAGAGCACAGATCATCACAACAAGCACAGAGACCATAACAAAGAGCACAGATCATCACAACCAGGACAGAGACCATAACAAAGAGCACAGATCATCACAACCAGCACAGAGACCATAACAAAGAGCCCAGATCATCACAACCAGCACAGAGACCATAACAAGAAGAGCACAGATCATCACAACCAGCACAGAGACCATAACAAAGAGCCCAGATCATCACAACCAGCACAGAGACCATAACAAGAAGAGCACAGATCATCACAACCAGCACAGAGGCCATAACAAGAAGAGTACAGATCATCACAACCAGCACAGAGACCATAACAAGAAGAGCACAGATCATCACAACCAACACAGAGACCATAACAAGAAGAGTACAGATCATCACAACCAGCACAGAGACCATAACAAAGAGCCCAGATCATCACAACCAGGACAGAGACCATAACAAAGAGCACAGATCATCACAACCAGGACAGAGACCATAACAAAGAGCCCAGATCATCACAACCAGGACAGAGACCATAACAAGAAGAGTACAGATCATCACAACCAACACAGAGACCATAACAAGAAGAGTACAGATCATCACAACCAACACAGAGACCATAACAAGAAGAGTACAGATCATCACAACCAGCACAGAGACCATAACAAGAAGAGCACAGATCATCACAACCAACACAGAGACCATAACAAGAAGAGTACAGATCATCACAACCAACACAGAGACCATAACAAGAAGAGTACAGATCATCACAACCAGCACAGAGACCATAACAAAGAAGAGTACAGATCATCACAACCAACACAGAGACCATAACAAGAAGAGTACAGATCATCACAACCAACACAGAGACCATAACAAGAAGAGTACAGATCATCACAACCAGCACAGAGACCATAACAAGAAGAGCACAGATCATCACAACCAGGACAGAGACCATAACAAGAAGAGCACAGATCATCACAACCAGGACAGAGACCATAACAAGAAGAGCACAGATCATCACAACCAGCACAGAGACCATAACAAGAAGAGCACAGATCATCACAACCAACACAGAGACCATAACAAGAAGAGTACAGATCATCACAACCAACACAGAGACCATAACAAGAAGAGTACAGATCATCACAACCAGCACAGAGACCATAACAAGAAGAGTACAGATCATCACAACCAGCACAGAGACCATAACAAGAAGAGTACAGATCATCACAACCAACACAGAGACCATAACAAGAAGAGCCCAGATCATCACAACCAGGACAGAGACCATAACAAGAAGAGCACAGATCATCACAACCAGGACAGAGACCATAACAAGAAGAGCACAGATCATCACAACCAGGACAGAGACCATAACAAGAAGAGCACAGATCATCACAACCAGGACAGAGACCATAACAAGAAGAGCACAGATCATCACAACCAGGACAGAGACCATAACAAGAAGAGCACAGATCATCACAACCAGGACAGAGACCATAACAAGAAGAGCACAGATCATCACAACCAACACAGAGACCATAACAAGAAGAGCACAGATCATCACAACCAGGACAGAGACCATAACAAGAAGAGCACAGATCATCACAACCAGCACAGAGGCCATAACAAAGAGGAGCACAGATCATCACAGTCAGCACAGAGACCATAACAAAGAAGAGCACAGATCATCACAGTCAGCACAGAGACCATAACAAAGAGCCCAGATCATCACAACCAGCACAGAGGCCATAACAAGAAGAGCACAGATCATCACAACCAGCACAGAGGCCATAACAAGAAGAGTACAGATCATCACAACCAGCACAGAGACCATAACAAGAAGAGCACAGATCATCACAACCAGCACAGAGGCCATAACAAGAAGAGTACAGATCATCACAACCAGCACAGAGACCATAACAAGAAGAGCACAGATCATCACAACCAACACAGAGACCATAACAAGAAGAGTACAGATCATCACAACCAGCACAGAGACCATAACAAAGAGCCCAGATCATCACAACCAGGACAGAGACCATAACAAAGAGCACAGATCATCACAACCAGGACAGAGACCATAACAAAGAGCCCAGATCATCACAACCAGGACAGAGACCATAACAAGAAGAGCCCAGATCATCACAACCAGCACAGAGGCCATAACAAAGAAGAGCACAGATCATCACAACCAGCACAGAGGCCATAACAAAGAAGAGCACAGATCATCACAACCAACACAGAGACCATAACAAGAAGAGTACAGATCATCACAACCAACACAGAGACCATAACAAGAAGAGTACAGATCATCACAACCAGCACAGAGACCATAACAAGAAGAGTACAGATCATCACAACCAACACAGAGGCCATAACAAAGAAGAGCACAGATCATCACAACCAACACAGAGACCATAACAAGAAGAGTACAGATCATCACAACCAACACAGAGACCATAACAAGAAGAGTACAGATCATCACAACCAGCACAGAGACCATAACAAGAAGAGTACAGATCATCACAACCAGCACAGAGGCCATAACAAAGAAGAGCACAGATCATCACAACCAACACAGAGACCATAACAAGAAGAGTACAGATCATCACAACCAACACAGAGACCATAACAAGAAGAGTACAGATCATCACAACCAGCACAGAGACCATAACAAGAAGAGTACAGATCATCACAACCAGCACAGAGGCCATAACAAGAAGAGCACAGATCATCACAACCAGGACAGAGACCATAACAAGAAGAGCACAGATCATCACAACCAGGACAGAGACCATAACAAGAAGAGCACAGATCATCACAACCAGCACAGAGACCATAACAAGAAGAGCACAGATCATCACAACCAACACAGAGACCATAACAAGAAGAGTACAGATCATCACCACCAGCACAGAGGCCATAACAAGAAGAGCACAGATCATCACAACCAGCACAGAGGCCATAACAAAGAGGAGCACAGATCATCACAGTCAGCACAGAGACCATAACAAAGAAGAGCACAGATCATCACAGTCAGCACAGAGACCATAACAAAGAGCCCAGATCATCACAACCAGCACAGAGGCCATAACAAAGAGCCCAGATCATCACAACCAGCACAGAGGCCATAACAAAGAAGAGCACAGATCATCACAACCAGCACAGAGGCCATAACAAAGAAGAGCACAGATCATCACAACCAGCACAGAGGCCATAACAAAGAAGAGCACAGATCATCACAACCAGCACAGAGGCCATAACAAAGAGCCCAGATCATCACAACCAGCACAGAGGCCATAACAAAGAAGAGCACAGATCATCACAACCAGCACAGAGGCCATAACAAAGAAGAGCACAGATCATCACAACCAGCACAGAGGACATAACAAAGAGGAGCACAGATCATCACAACCAGCACAGAGACCATAACAAAGAAGAGCACAGATCATCACAACCAGCACAGAGGACATAACAAAGAGGAGCACAGATCATCACAACCAGCACAGAGACCATAACAAAGAGGAGCACAGATCATCACAACCAGCACAGAGACCATAACAAAGAAGAACCCAGATCATCACGACCAGCACAGAGACCATAACAAAGAGCCCAGATCATCACAACCAGCACAGAGACCATAACAAAGAGCCAAGATCATCACAACCAGGACAGAGGCCATAACAAAGAAGAGCACAGATCATCACAACCAGCACAGATCATCACAACCAGAACAGAGGCCATAACCAAGAAGAGCACAGATCATCACAACCAGCACAGATCATCACAACCAGCACAGATCATCACAACCAGCACAGATCATCACAACCAGCACAGATCATCACAACCAGGACAGAGACCATAACAAAGAAGAGCACAGATCATCACAACCAGCACAGATCATCACAACCAGGACAGAGACCATAACAAAGAAGAGCACAGATCATCACAACCAGGACAGAGACCATAACAAAGAAGAGCACAGATCATCACAACCAGCACAGAGACCATAACAAAGAAGAGCACAGATCATCACAACCAGCACAGATCATCACAACCAGCACAGATCATCACAACCAGCACAGATCATCACAACCAGCACAGATCATCACAACCAGGACAGAGACCATAACAAAGAAGAGCACAGATCATCACAACCAGCACAGAGACCATAACAAAGAAGAGCACAGATCATCACAACCAGCACAGAGACCATAACAAAGAAGAGCCCAGATCATCACAACCAGCACAGAGGCCATAACAAAGAGGAGCACAGATCATCACAACCAGCACAGAGACCATAACAAAGAGGAGCACAGATCATCACAACCAGCACAGAGGCCATAACAAAGAGGAGCACAGATCATCACAACCAGCACAGAGGCCATAACAAAGAGGAGCACAGATCATCACAACCAGCACAGAGACCATAACAAAGAGGAGCACAGATCATCACAACCAGCACAGAGGCCATAACAAAGAGGAGCCCAGATCATCACAACCAGCACAGAGGCCATAACAAAGAGGAGCCCAGATCATCACAACCAGCACAGAGGCCATAACAAAGAGGAGCACAGATCATCACAACCAGCACAGAGACCATAACAAAGAGGAGCACAGATCATCACAACCAGCACAGAGACCATAACAAAGAGGAGCACAGATCATCACAACCAGCACAGAGGCCATAACAGAGAAGAGCACAGATCATCACAACCAGCACAGAGGCCATAACAAAGAGGAGCACAGATCATCACAACCAGCACAGAGACCATAACAAAGAGGAGCACAGATCATCACAACCAGCACAGAGACCATAACAAAGAGGAGCACAGATCATCACAACCAGCACAGAGGCCATAACAAAGAGGAGCCCAGATCATCACAACCAGCACAGAGGCCATAACAAAGAGCCCAGATCATCACAGCCAGCACAGAGGCCATAACAAAGAGGAGCCCAGATCATCACAACCAGCACAGAGACCATAACAAAGAGGAGCACAGATCATCACAACCAGCACAGAGACCATAACAAAGAGGAGCACAGATCATCACAACCAGCACAGAGACCATAACAAAGAGGAGCACAGATCATCACAACCAGCACAGAGACCATAACAAAGAGGAGCACAGATCATCACAACCAGCACAGAGGCCACTGCAAACAAAAGAGCACTAAGATCACAATCGGCAGAGCCCACAGCAAAGAATAGGGAAGCAAATCATAACTATCTCAAAGGCCACAGTAAAGAGTAGCAGACAAGATTACAACCAACACAAAAACAAAGAGAGGAGCACAACCAACACAGAAGCCATAACACAGAAGCGCACAGATCATCACAACCACCACAGATGTTACAGCAAAGAAGAGCACAGAGGCTACTGCAAAACTAAGAGCACTGATGATCACAATCAGCAGAGAACACAGCAAAGAATAGGGAAGCAAATCACAACCATCTCAAAGGTCACAGCAAAGAAGAGCAGACAAGATTACAACCAACACAAAAACAAAGAGGAGAAGAGCACAGATCAGCACAGAGGCCACAGAAGATAAATTGGCTTAGAGGCCACAGCAAACAAAGGTAGAGATCGCATACTGCGCAGAGGATCATTTATGATGATGAATTAATCACATGCACCACATACGGCTGTTATTGCACAAGAGCCTTCGCATGCGCATTAGGACCGGGGAAAGGTGAATTTTATTGGGGTGACCTGGGGGGTTCACACAGTAGCCATGGCAAATTGAGATGCCCCTGGGAAGTGGAAAAACCTGGTATAGTCCACACTGAGGTGTCAACCAAGGTTTACTTTTTTTGACTGATCTGCAAAGTGAAACAAATTGCTATTTTCCAGCTAATCTGGTTCTGTTACTAGTCTGGGCTTGGCTCCAGTTATTCACAGCTTCCTGCTATACATTACAGACTTGTGCAATGGATGTGTGTGAATAATAATGCTAGTCTTACATTAGAATGCTGGGCAAGCCACAAAATCACTCCTCTGCTACATTCCTTGCCACCTGGTAAACATGATCACATTAAAGTGGACCTGAAGTCAAAAAGGACTCTACTAAACACCTCCAAGTTGAAGAGGAGCAAAAGCCGGTCCTGTGCACTGGTCGCTGTGCCCAGCGCTAACCTCCTGGTTTCCTTACCTATTCCGTGTTCCCACAGTGCATGTTCGGCCCACAATCTGTTTTCTGCGGTAAGATTCCTGGCAAACTTGGGGGGCTCACACAGTTGGCCATTCCAAATCGGGATGCCCAGCAGACAAAAAAAATTGCCAGCCCTTGTTGCCCAGTCACAACAACTGCAGCCATACCACTTAGTCAGCTGCCGCCATGAGACCAGAAGCCAGGATGCATGGTGCACAGGCTGCACAGAACAAGGTAGCGTGGAGGGACAGCCGGCGCCGCTAAGGTAACCTTCATTTTTATTGGTAATGCCCAAATCTAGGTCGGCAGTGGAGTCCAGTGGAGGCTAGGCTTCCCCTTTAAAGCAGCTGTCCTGGCTAAATATAACATCTAGTTAGATATTTTCCATTTTTATATGAAAATTGATGGCAGCAACACATCTCAAAAACAATAGGGCAGGGCTAAAAAGAGGCTGAAAAAGTGGTACTAATGATTTCACAGGTCACATGACTGTATAAAAAGATCATGCTAATGAGGCAGAGTCCTTCCCATTTAAAGCTGGTCAATGGCTCTGCGAAAAACTGCTTCTAGAAATTGTGGAAATTTGAGGCGCAGAAATATTAACTGCTTTTCTGTACTTAATATTTTTTCCGAACCCCGGTTTAAATGTAAATTTGATTGGTGAGATAATTTGCTCTCTGCTAGTTTAGGAACAGAGCCCTGTCTGTGAGAAGCAGTTTAATGGAGTGTGTTGGCAGAATGTCTTCATTGTATGATGTCAGTGCGGTCTCCTGGGTACCGAGGGTACTCGGCCCATTACTGAGGCCCCAGCTTCACCATGACCTCACCGAACATCTGCCGGGGTGTACAACGGCCGGTGTGTGCTTTTCCCTGGCAGAGGGGATTCTACACTCCATCATCCGCAGCATCTGCTCCAGGCAGGAGAAATGTCGCCTTTCAAATATGTCCTATACTATATCCAATCAAAAGTAATCTGCCTGGAGTTAACTGTTACCCCTGCCTTTGTATATGCATGTGTTCTACCTAGGAAGCCTGTGGTTATACTATTCCCATTATGCTTCATTCCATTTCCTTGTAATGTACCGATACCGGCATATTCCAAGTCCTGCAGTAAACCATTTTCATGCCATCACCTTTTGGAGGGTGGGTTGTCGCTGGAAACTTTGCTTGGTTTGCTATCTCTAGGGGTGTCAGACAAAATCGATTCTGCCAAGTACTGCGATATTTCATTCAGCGATACAAGAATCGATTCTTTTTTGCTAGTATCGATTCTGACTTCTGTTAAACGAAAAGTAAAAAAAAAAAATCCTCACCTGACCCCCTGTTCGATCACCCAGCTCTCTTCTTCTCTGGGGGGGGCTCCGATCCCCCCTCCCGTGGCTCTTCAGGAGAGAGTCCAACGGGCCCATCTTCCCTCTTTTTTCCCGATGAGCGCTGTCATCTTCACGACTAGCGGCAGGGTGGATGATGTCATCCCGGCTTCCATCGGTTCAGATGCCGGTGATCGCTGCGCAGAGGAGAGAAGCAGGCAATCCTCTGATTTCTTGCCTCCCCCCTCCTCTGGCCAGCAATCATGGCATCTGTCATCGGATCGGCGAGGGACACAGCAGCTGACAGTCGGAGGTGAGTAAAGAAAAAAAATATATATATATATATATTTTTCTTTATTGCATGGCACGGCCTGCCATGCAATAAAGTTGGGTTATTCTGCCACAAGGTGGCGCAGTGGTACCGCAGAAAGCTGTGGCATCTCCTGGCCCCCTATAAAAATGGGATTAACCATAGAGTTCCCAGTGTTTCCTCTGCAGTGGAACTGCGAAGTTAGAAGATGTCCCTCTCTCTTGCGCAGGTGAGCGGGGCAACCAAGCATGCGGCCCTGCATGTCTATTTCCACACATTTCTGGACCCTCACTGCCTCCCAGCCTTGGCTGACAGATCGGGTGAGGGTAGAAGAGCACTAGAGTCAAGTGCTCCTGGAGGGATGCTCCAAGCCGCAGACCCTGTTCCACAAAGGGTAGCCGGCCATAGGCTTTATGGTGAGCCTACTGGGGATGCAGAGTTCTTGTCCTGGCTTCTGAGGGGGTAAGTGTTTTGGGGACTGTGTCCCCTTCTTTTCCTTCAGGGCTGGATACTCGCCGCTGCCTTCTCGTCTCTCTTTCCGGTAGAGGCGAGTGGTATTACTTGTGGTGTTTTGGCCGTTTACAGTGTGTTTTTTGGTGTTTTTGGCCGCTGCGCCGTTTTGTACTGCGCTCCGCAGCTGTGGGCGCTATAACCTGTGGCGTTTTTGCTTTATCATGGCGCCGGCGGGGTCACGTGGGCGCCGTTTTCACGCCCTCTTCGGGGAGGGCGGCGGGGCCAGGGGATGACGCGTATCGCGTCAACCCCCCCCCCCCCCCCCCCGCGGCCCGCCCCTTGAGGTTCCTCAGCCGATGTCATTTTGGATTGCGCGTCTGGATTTCTCCCTACCGTGCTGCAGCGCTTTTTCCTCCGGTGTGTCGCTTCATCCTGCGGTCTGTGCCTTGGTGACCCTGCGGTGTCCTTGGTCCGTGAGTCCCCCTTGGTTTTTTTTGTTGGTCTCGTGGGGCATGCGCTGCGGGATGCTCATGTGTTGTTTTTACTTATGTCTTTCAGGCGGGATACCAGTGGGTTGTGGTTTCTCCCGGCTCTACTCCTTCCTCCCCCTCATCCCCCCACCCATTTTTGCTTATCTGGGGGCATCCTGGGTGGCTTTTGTATTAGCCTTTACCCAGCGCTGACCTATTGCGCCTGTGTTAATCACCATATGGAGGCTTCTGGGGATAGCGTGCTCGGGGGTCCTTCGGGGCAATCCCGGCTGTGTTCCATGTGCAGGGTATCCCCTATCAGCAATGATGTCACGGTGTGCGTGCTCAGTGTCCTTGCGCTCCAGCTTGGTTTGCCTGCATCGCTTCCCAGCTCTGCGCCCCCTTCGGCATCACCTACACCCCCCCCCCCCCCTTGCTTCAATTAGCTCCCAGTTAGGGGGATGCTAGCAGAGGGTCACATTCTGATCTGACACTTCGTGTGGCCAACATTGAGAAGCAGCTTGCTGGGCCTATTCCTAGGAAGGCCTCTGGCAAGAAGCGGCACCTGACTTCCACTCCCTCACACTATACAGAGGAGTATGAGGAATTTGATGTCACTACTGGACGTTATTCCCTAGAGGAAGGGGAACTGCTCCAGGACTCTGACTCCTCTGGGGACCAGCAGGAGGGTTGTGATAGTGAACCTGAATCTGGGGAGGATTCATGGTATCCTGAGGACACTGATAATTTGCTGTCTCACATTTTTTAAATTTGACACATTGCTACCCCTGTGGAGGCTAAAAGGAAACAGGGTGAGCTGTTTCTTCCTAGTAAACAGCGTCTGGAGTTCCCTGAGCAGGGACATTTCACCACTATGGTGCTTAAAGAATGGGAACATCCTAACAGGCTGCCTGCTGTGCCCAAGAGTTTGGATAAGAGGTATCCCTTTCCTGCTGATCTTGTTAAGAGGTGGTCATTTCCCCCTGAAGTGGATGCTCCCGTGCTAGGCTTGTCCAATACTTCGGTCATGCCTTCACCTGACACTACCACTCTGAGGGACAGTGAGGACCAGCGCATGGATCAGTTGGCCTGCCATGCTTTAACCTGTGTGGGGGCTGGATTGCGCCCGGCCTGTGCGGCTGCCATTACAGCTATTGCCCTCAAGCGTCTCCTTGATGGCGCTACGGATCGTAGCGGGGGGGGGGGGGGGAGGAGTATAGGACTCTCTTGGTTTGCTCTGATTTCGTGGCCTTTATCTCTACTGCTATGGATGATGCTGTGCGGCTGAGCGGTAGGGCCTCTGCGCTCTTGGTGGCTATGCGCCGCACTGTTTGGTTACGTCAGTGGGCAGCTGACGCTGCTGCTAAGAAACCTCTCACTGGACTCCCCTATTTGGGGAGTGTCTTGATGTTCTAGCCAAGGATGGTAGGCTACCTCAGCGTAGGAGGCAGTCTCGGCCCTTTCGGGGGTCCTCCGTCCCCCTCCCTTCCTTTCGTGCTCCCACAGGAGGCCGTGGCTCCCTCCTCTCTAGTGGCCGCAGAGATTCTTGAGGCCGTGGCAGATCCCGTGGTCGTCCCGGTCTCTCCTGGAATTCCCAGCCCAAACCCTCTCCCAAGCCCCCTCGGGCATGAAGGGGCGCCCTCACCCATCTGGGTGGGGGGACGGCTTCGGCTCTTTGCTCACGTCTGGAGGCAACACGTCTCAAACTGGTGGATTCAGGAAGTAGTGTCCTACGGTTACAAGATAGAGTTTGCAGCCTGGCCGCCCCCAAGATTCCTCAGATTCCGGATGTCTTTAAACCCCCTGTCTGCTCAAGGGTTGCTTCTGGCGGTTCAACGCCTGTTAGAGTCGGGAGCCATTTGTCAGGTGCCCCATCAAAAACGGGGTCAGGGTACTATTCCAATCTTTTCACGGTCCCCAAAAAGGACGGCTCTCTGAGGCCCATTCTGGACCTGAAGGGTCTCAACAAATTTGTCAGATTCAAGCATTTTCATATGGAGACGCTACGCTCTGCTGTCAGTATCCTTCGCCCGGGCGACTTCATGTCCCCTGTGGACATCAAAGATGCGTATCTTCATGTGCCTATCTTCCCAGGTCATCAGAGATTTCTAAGGTTTGAGCTGCAGGATCAGCATTACCAGTTTGTGGCTCTATCCTTCTGTATCACCTCGGCGACTCGGGTCTTCACCAAGGTACTGGCGGGGGTGATGGCTCTGCTAAGGAACCAGGGCATACGCATCATTCCTTTCCTGGATGACATCCTGATTGTGGCCAAGTCCTTTACTCAGGCCGAGCAGGACACTCAGATGGTGACATCCACTCTAGAATCCTTCGGCTGGGTGATCAACTATCCCAAGTCTTCTCTGTCCCTGTCCTTGGTGAGGTCCTTTCTGGGCATGACTCTGGATACCTCTCAGGTCAAGGTGTTCCTTCCTCAGCAGAATGTGGGGGGTCTTCAGATGCAGGCTCGGGCTCTGCTATCGTGTCCTCATCCCTCCATCTGTCAGGGGATGCAGTTGTTGGGCCTGATGGTGTCCTGCTTCGAGGCAGTTCCCTTTGCTCAGTTTCACATGATACCTCTTCAGTTGCACCTCTTGTCAGTTTGGGATCGGGACCCTGTGTCCCTGGATCAGGAATTTGCTCTGTCTCCTCTGGCCAGACAGCCCCTCTCGTGGTGGCTGGACTCAAGGAACCTTCTGGGGGGCAGGACCTCCCTGCCCCCGTGCTGCGAGACGGTCACCACAGATGCCAGTCTGGTTGGGGAGGCTTCTGGAAATCCCTGAAGTCCATGCTTCCATCAACGTCCTGGAACTGAGGGCGATCAAGTTTTTTCTTTCTCGCCTAACCACTCACCTTCAAGGTTGGGCTGTTCAGATCTGCTCAGACAACCAGACGGCGGTTGCCTACATAAACCATCAGGGAGGGACTCGGAGCAAGCGAGCCTTCAAGGAAGGGACTCGGAGCAAGCGAGCCTTCAAGGAAGTGTCTCTGATACTGTCTTGGGTGGAACAGAATGTCCCCTGCATCTCAGCGGTATACATTCCGGGTATACATTCCGGGGGTGGAGAACCAAGTGCGGACTCCCTGAGCAGGGGGACGTCTCGTCTGGAGGAATGATCCCTCAAATACCAGGTGTTTCTCTCCCTGTGTCACCACTGGGGTCAGCCGGATGTGGACCTGTTTGCGTCCCGTCACAATCACAAACTTTCCAGGTTTGTCTCCCTGTGCTCTGCACTGGCAATGCCCTGGACGGAGTTTCGGCTTCCCTATGTGTTCCCTCCATTCCCTCTACTGGGCAGGGTCATGCGCAAGATTGCCCAGGAGGGGGTGTCAGCCATCCTGGTGGCCCCCTGTTGGCCAAGAAGGGTGTGGTTCACAGATGTCATGCAGTTGGCAGTAGACCAGTACGTCTTGCCCAGGGATCCAGATCTTCTCACTCAGGGACGGCTACGCCATCCCAATTTACAAATGCTGGCTTTAACGGCTTGGCTGCTGAAACCTACATCTTGACAGAAAAGGGATTGCCTGCCTCTGTTGTGGATACCATGATTCGGGCTAGGAAGAAGTCCTCGTCCTTTATCTATTACAGGGTCTGGCATGCTTCCCATGCTTACGGGAGATGCCACAGCTTTCTGCCGTACCACTGCGCCATTTTGTGGCGGAATAACCCAACTGTTATGAATACCGAAGCAGGCCGTGCCATGCAAGAACAAAAACAATTCTACAGGTGAGTACTCACAGAATAGCTTTTTTTTTAATAAAGACATTTTCTCTATGTGTGGCGTTTTTTTTTTACTGTTAACTCTTTGTGAACTGGTAAGAGACCTATGTGACCCCTATATGAGTTCACAGGGCTCTGGGTCTGGCAAGTCACCTGTGGCTAGCGGGTGACTTGCCATTAACCCTGGGCCCCCCATTACCTTCCTCCTCAAAGCCCAGGGAGGGGGGGGCAGAAGAGCCAGTGGCCATTAGGCTATGCCGGCTTGTAGCCTGCAGGGCCACCAAAGCTGGCCCCTGCGCTCTCTTCTACAAGCCCCCATAGCTGGTCCCGGGCTGGTTATGCTGGGTAAGGGGGACCTCACGCCATTTTTAGGGGGATTTTTAAGGGTTTTTAACCCTTAAAATTCCAAAAAATGGGGGGACCCAATGTCATTTTTTAAATTAAAAATAAAATCTAATAGTAAAGGGGGGGGGGGGGAGGAATGCTTTTTAAACCATCAGAAGAGCCCCTGGGTGAAATCTATGATACAATAGTATATTAATTGCTGAGGATGGGGGATATGGCACTGATGGGGAAAGGGATATATATAGCAAGGGTCCCCAACCCTCGCCCCTAAAGCCCTCCTGCAGTGCTCCACACAGATGTATAGGTGAAGTAATTCGTGCTTAGATGGAGCTATAGAGGAGCCTATGAAGAGATTCACAAAATATGACCTGTTGGCGAGCCTTGAGGACGAGGTCTAGGGGACACTGGGTTAATGAACCCATATAATCAAAGGTCTAAGGCAGCATGTTTATTTTTTAGCATGTTACATATGAATGTGGTAATAGGGGGGTGTAGTGGAAGAACATATAGAAGAAACTCTTTAACCTCCTTACATTTTTTTCCTGAGCCATGCTCTGGCTGTGAGAAAAGGAGCTCCCATGTGGTCCCGATCCTGTTATTGGAGGAAGGTTTTGGAAGTTTTTTTTAAAAATTTTGACTAGGACTGTTAGGGGGTTAATGGAGTTTGCAATGAGAGTGTATGTTAGGATTGTGTGTAGGGTGGGGGGGGTTGGCAAATGGCTCTGTTTACATGCAGGGCTTTGGCAATCAGGAGCGCAGCTTCAGCAGCACACGCACTCCCGCCCCCAGCCTATATGAATGGCTGGGGATGGGAGTGCGCTCACAGCCGAAGATGCACGGATATGGCCGCATCCAGATCGACACATCCGGCCAAGGGCGCCAGTAAGCAGGTGAGTTCTGCAACGCCCTGTTCACACAGTAGAGCATCAGTTTCGGGATACCTAATGGAAGGAAGGGCAGACTAGTTGGACCGTATGGTCTCCTTCTGCCATATGTTTCTATGAGTCTTACACAGCACAACACATCCACTCCATTGCAATGAAGGGGCCGTCTTGAGGCAGACCTGCCTGACCTACCTTGGCATCACCCTGTCCATTGCAGTGAATACCGGGGGCGTGCTGTGGACCACAGACGACATCTTGAACTGAAGAAGACAGATGGGGGCACTTGATAAAAGGGGGAAATTTCCCTGTAGCTGTGTTGTGTTCCCGCATCTGGACATTCTGATAGGCTGTGAGTGGGAGCGTTTCCCAGACTACAGGGAAGCCGGGGATACAATCAGTGGGCTGGGACACACACACCAGCCGGCCATCCTGAGATTTGCAATCTTAAAATTGCCGCAGTGGCAGTATTCTTAGTATACAGTACGTCCTGCTCCAGATATAATACTTACACTTGGGTTATCCTCCGCCAGATGGCGCTGCACTGCAGAGACATGGAAAAACAGGCTCCTCCCGGCCCTTCAAATACCCAGGGACCTCCCACAAATCCCCAGATTTCTCTGCAGTGCTGACTGCAAAGACATGAAGTATCACTCTCTCGCAGGTGAGCAGGGCTACCAAAGCCTGTGATGTGCCTCCCAGCCTGGTCTGCGCTGGTTGGGTGAAGGTAGGCAGCACCATGCGTGCTTAACGGAGCCATGCTCCACCGCAGTCCCCCACCAAAGGGTAGGCGGTTTAGGTTGATGGTGAGCCTCTAGGGGATGCCCCTCCCGCACTATTGCCCCATGCCCCGTGTAGCGGTGGGCCCTGTACAAAGGGTCGCCATCCTCCCTCATTCCCCCCGTAGCCCGGGGGGAAAGAGGGGGGGTGTGTGTGTGTGGTGTATGTTTTACACGTTATGGCCTTAGTCTTGCTCCGGACTGGTATTCCTGGCGTCAGAGCCCGCTGTTTGCTCTTTACTAGTGTATTTGTCTCCGCCGCGCGCACCTCTTCCTTTACTGGATGTGCTGCGCCGGGCAGCGGCGTCGCCTCAGACTGCTGCGTCTTCATTGGCAAATCATTTTTTTCTAAGTGTGCCATACACTTCGCTCCTCATGACAACTTGTAACTATCTCAGAGCTTTGCGCTCTTCGGGGGGGGCGGGGACCTGGTTGGCGCGCTCCGCGTCACAGCCCGCTCTGGCCCGCCCTTCGAGGTTCGCTTGGCGCCATTTTGATGCTGGTCGCACGCACGCGTAGTAGCGTTCTTCCTCCTCCCTTGGTCTGTAAGTGCCCTCGCGGGCGATTTTCATTATGCTTGATTACTGCGCATGGTTCTGACACCCTTTATTCCCATTATGTCTTTCTGACTGGTGAACACCATTGGCTTCTCCCGGCCCGGTGTAAAATTATAGCGGGCCTTGTAATATTCTCCCACTTCCCTAACGGGTCTTTGGGGCATCCAGGGTTACTTATAGTGTAAATCCCTACTGGCATATTGTGCCTTGATTAATCACCATATGGAGGCATCTCAGAATTATGTGACCGGGGTCCCTCTGGGACAAGACCGGCGGTGTATAGCATGTGGACAACCCCATGCTGATGCTGACAGGGCACGGGTCTGCGTACCCTGTGCCGAGCAAGCCCTGGCCCTGCAATCAGGTCGGCCAGTGGCTACACCTAGCTTCAATTCACCTATCTCCCCAGGCTTAAATCTCTCTCCTGCTGAGTCGCCTACAAGTGGGGAATTGCAGCCTGCTGGGCCTTCCAGACTACCTACGGCTGAACAGATTATTGCTAGGCTGTCAGAGCGAATGGGCCCTGGGAGAAAGCGGCACCTGTCGCCTCATGTTTCTGTATGTTCTATGAGAACTGAGGGGTTTGCTACTCCGTGTGACTATACCCCTTCTGATGAAGGGGAGTTGTTCTCTGACTCAGGCTCATCTGATGAGAGGCCGATGAGTCATGACGATTCTGGCCCTGAATACTGGGGCCAGTGTGACACTGACGACTTGTTGATTAAGGTCTTTAAGGCACTGTCTATCTCTCCCCCCAGTCTGGTCCCCAAGCCTAGAGGGGAGCGTTTCCATACTGCGACTGCACGTTTGGAATTTTTAGAGCAGGTTCATTTCCATGCCCTTGTGCTCAAGGAATGGGAATGCCCCAGTAAACTTCCAGGGGACTGGGATAGGAAATACCCTTTTCCCCCTGAGGTGGTTAATTGTTGGTCATCACCCCCCGTGGTGGATACGCCGATCATAGGGGTCCCTAACCCCCCCTTCATTACGACCCCTGCTTATAGTACCCTTCGGGATGCTGAGGACCGGCGCATTGAGCTGCTGGCCTCCCATGCTTTTTCCTGTGCTGGGACGGCGCTGCGCCCAGTCTGGCCGCAGCCATTACTGCAGTGGCTGCTAGAACCCTCATCAAAATATTGCTTGATCATCACCCCGAGGATCTCCCCTGGGAGGTGTTTAATGCACTCTCCAATTGTGATGTATTTGTGAAATTTATTCTATTAGCGCTGGATGACGCGATTAGAATCTGTGCAAGAACTTCCGCCCTTGCGGTGGCTATTCGTCGCTTGGTCTGGCTGCGACAGTGGGGTGCTGATGCTGCTGCTAAGAAGACTCTTACTGGGCTCCCCTTTAGAGGGCAACGCCTATTTGGGGCCCGTCTACACCTGTTCGGTAAAAAGGGAAAATCACCCCTTCGCAGACGGCCGTCTCGGCCCCCTCGGGGCAGGGGCACCCCTCCTCCCCCCTACCTTAGTGTTAAACAAGAACCAGGGGTGTCCTTCCGGATTTTTCGTGCAGACTCCTGCCCCACGAGCAGCAGACAACGCTCTGGCCCCTCCGGCGGGACTAAGCCCAAATCTTCCACCAAACCCCCTCAAGCATGATGGGGCGCCCTCGCCCGTCTGGGTGAGGGGATGGCTGCAGCACCTTGCTCTTATCAGGAGGCATCTCGCCTCATTCTGGTGGATTCAGGAGGTTGTGTCCTCCAGATACAGGATAGCGTTTGCTGCACGGCCTTCCCCAGTTTTTATCAGGTCCCAGGTACGCCTGGTCCCTGCGGCTGTTCAGTTGCTGGCACAGGCCATGCTAGGCCTGCAAGGTCTGAGGATCTCTTGCAGATTGCCCGTAATAGGCAGAGGCAAGGGCCGCTATACCACCTTTCCACAGTCCCCCAAAGGATGGGTCGGGTTGGCCCATTCTGAATTCACAGCAATTCTCTAATTACAGGCACTTTCCTGCTTGGAAACTCTGAGTTGGGCCATCAGCACCTTGCGCCCAGTGGGCTTCTTGCCGTCTGGGGAACTCTACAATGCTTATGTTTACATCCCTGTGCCCTCAGGTCTCTGAGGCTCACACACTGTTAATTGTGGCCTTGTTATCTGGCCTCTCTTCAACTCCCAGAGTGTTCACTCAGGTGCCGACTATGGTGATGTCTCTGATGAGACCAAGGGGCGTCCGCACGATGTCTACCCGGACGCCCTTCCTCACTTCCCTGTCTCTGTGTCAGGATAGTTGGATACCCGGGCTGGTGGGTCCATTGGGAGTCATTTGGATGGGTGTCATCCAATCACCCCGAGTCCTCTCTGTTCCCTTAAGTGGTAACTCCTTTAATAGGAATGATTCTGGATTAGGTTCAAACCAGATTCTCCCCTTCTCAGCAATTAGGTGGGCAATCTGGTCTCATGGGCCCAGTCCCTCATTGCTGTCCCGGTCTCTTAACACCAGGCAGGGATGCAACTGGTGGGCCCGTTGTTAACTTGCTCGGAAGAGGTCCCTTATGCTCAGTTCCCCTTGAGCCCTTCTGCGACTTCTATTGGTAACACAGGACAGGGACCCAGCACCACTGGAGCAGCGTCTGTGGGCCTTCCCACCTGTATCACAGGTTTTTCTCTTGAAAATAGATGAACTCGAGGGACCTATCTGGGGGCAGTTCCTTCTTGCCCCTTCCTGGAAACGGTCACCATGGATGCCAACCTTTCAGGTTGAAGGGGTTTCTTCTGAAACTCCCTGCGATTCTGGGGGTGGTGGGGCCCTTAGAAGGTCCTTACGCCTATTGAATTCTAAACAGTGAGCGTTTTTCAGTTTTGGCTCTATCTCGCTTGACCACTCCCCTTCTGGATTGCCAGTCTGGGGGCGCTTGGTCCGTCTGACGACAGATGTCCTACATTAATCATTGGAAGGGGCCTGGAGCTGGCGGACCTTCCAGGGAGTGTCTATGTTCCCTTTCTGGGTGGAGACAATGCTTCCCGCATGTTAGTGATATTAGCTCCGGTGGAGCCCCTCTGCGACAGGATGTGCTAATCCCCGTGTCGCTATGGAGTCCAACCAGTCGTGGATCTGTTGGCCTTTGTTTCCCTGTCCCAGGATCCTATGTCAGTGGTCCGGATGCCTTTAGTACCGTCTTGACAGGACGCTCGGTTCTGTATGTCCTTCTCCATTCCCTCTGCTAGGCAGGGTTCTGCGTAAGATTGCTCTGGTAAGGGGACCAGTGATTCTGGTGGCCCCCAGGTGACCTAGTATAGTTGTTGCAGACATGGTACTGTGCTCAGTAGTTTTGTACCTTGCCAGGAGTACCAGTTTGATCACTCAGGGCCCCCTTTACGTCACTCCAATCTACAGTCCCTGGCCTAGTCGGCCTGACTGCTGAAACATACATCTTGATGGAGACAGGTTTATCTGTCTCAGTGTTTGTGACTATGGGAAGGCTAGGAGTAAGCCTCTTCCTCGTCGTCTTCTATTTGTTGTAGGGTATGCATATCCACATTGATTGGGGCGAGTCTAGTTCTCTTACCTGTTGGGCGTTCTCGGTTCCCAGGGTTCTAGTGTGGTTTTCAGCATGATTTGGAGTTGGTTCTCCAGCTCTCTGTTCTCTGATGGGTCAGGCTCTGCCCTGTCCACCTTGCCTTAGCAGTCTCTGGTTCAGTCTTCCTGGTTAAGACTTCCTTCAGGGGGTGTTCATGTGCGTCCTCCATGTAATCCTATGGTCCCTGTTGGGATTGAAATTGAATTCATTCTGTCTGCTTGCAGGAATTGTCCCTTGGTCCTATTCAGGATGCTGTCTGGCTGTCCTTACCCTCAAGGTTGTCCTTCTGGTGACTGTTACCTTGGTCAGGTGTGTGTTAGCGGGCGACTCTGTCTACCTAGCCCTCATTCCTTGAGATACACCAGGATACGGTGGAGTTCCGCCTGAAGCCGGACTCTCTACATCTGGAGGTGTCTTATGTTCGTTATTCGAGGTATTGTTATCAATGGCTATCCCCTTTTCCTAGCAACGCTGAGGAATTGGTTCTGCATTCCTTATTCAGGTGTTGGCAGTTTTTCCTTGGGAGTCACTGTGTCCTTTAGGGGAACTGAGGTTCATTGGGGCTTGTGGTCATTACATCCTGAATGTGCCCGATCTCGTCTGCTCTCGGGAGTTGGGCGGTTTGGTCCTGGTTGTTACCTTAATGGACGTTACTCCCTGTACCTTGTTCGGCCTTTGGCTTCTGCCAAATCTATTGTAGCTATCGGATTCGTCAGGCTGTTACTCAGGCCTATTCCGGCAAGGGGAAGAATCTTCCTTGTTGCCTTGATTCCTTTCTACGCGTGCTTGATGCCTCTTGGGCCTTTCAGCACCGGGTTTCTGTTGAACTGGTTGGCTAGGCCACTACCATTGGCCTTCTGCTCATACCTTTTGCAAGGTTTTTACAATGTTGATGTTAGGGCCTCAGCTCTTGCTGTCTTGGCCGTATGGTTCTGCAGGGGACAGTGGTTTAAACTGTCTGCTGTTGTCGTTTTTTGTTGGGGATCCCACCCTACTTATGGACACTGCTTTTGGATGTCCCAAGTGTAAGTATTATATCTGGAGCAGGACGTACTGTATACTAAGAATAATACAATTCTGTGAAATACATACCTGTAGAATTGATATTATTTGTATACTGTACGTCCTGCTCCACCCAACCCTAGTTTTTTCTTTTGCATTTTTCTGGATCCCCTGTATGGTGATTGTTATCATTGTTATCATTACCAGTTGTTCTGGGTGGTTTAATTCTCCCGGCTTCTTGTTCACTGCTTTTCAATGCTGGGGATTTGTGGGAGGTCCCTGGGTATTTGAAGGGCCGGGAGGAGCCTGTTTTTCCATGTCTCTGCAGTGCAGCGCCATCTGGCGGAGGATAACCCAAGTGTAAGTATTATATCTGGAGCAGGACGTACTGTATACAAATACCAATTCTACAGGTGAGTATTTCACAGAATTGTATTTTTGGTCCTTTCCCCCGGGGTACTCCGAGCGGTGCCCAGCTGTGTGAAACCCCCCAGGACGCCGTGATCAGCTAACCTCTTCCTGGTCCCATGGCGCTTCTAAGAGCAGCGACTCTTTACAAATGCCTGGCGCGGGCACGCGCCGGGTTAGAGGGATGGCGGGATGCGGCCGCTGCTCTTAGACGCGGCGTGGAACCGGAAAATGAGGTTAGCCCGGGACCAGCTATGGGGGCTTGTAGAACAGAGCGCAGGGGCCAGCTTTGGTGGCCCTGCAGGCTACAAGACGGCATAGGCCTTTGAGGAGGGAGGTAATGGGGGGCTCGGGGTTAATGGCAAGTCACACGCTAGCCACAGTGTTTATTTTGGGCTCCTTTGTGACCTTGCTTTTACCGTGATCTTTTTTGGTCACTCCCTCCTGGGGAGGATAATCCATTTCCTCAATTTGTACAAAATCTGTCTAAAATTTGATTTATAACTTTTTTTCAGCCTGAAGAGTATCAACAGCTCTTCTTCTGAGGTCCCCCTAAATCTCTGCCATGATACTCACCCACAAATGTGTGTCATAAAGATTAAACCTTGATAAATTGCTGTTACTTAAGGAGGACGCCCCAAGCTTTTTCTTTGCACATACTGCCCATCACTCGCTCATTTCTGTTATTTTTGTCTCTTTGCAGTTTGTCGAGACTTTGCAGTTCTAGAAGATGGAGCCTTGGCGCACTGCTTGCAGGAACAGGAAAGTAAGTCGAAGCTGCGGCACTGTCTGTATCGCACTATATCGGACTTGAATAACAAAAGATGCTAATTTATCGGTCAGTGGCTTTCAAAGGGGATCTGGGGAGGGGAATACGGGGCTGTTCTAAATTAGAGACAGGCTGCTGCAGTCCCAGGTGGGCAATTTGGCCCTTGCACTGTGAGAAACCCCAGCAGAGTTGTCTCCACACCACCTGGTTAATTTCTGCTGATTATTTTGGGGTCTGCAGGAGTCCACTTGCACCCTGCTCATTATAAGTGCTCAAATGGTGCCTGCCGCCCCCTCTCCCCTGGCTGCTATATTCCAGGACAAGGAGCAGAGCATTTGGCATGCCCCGCTGCATGGAACCCCATGGGATCACTGGTATATTCACCTTAGCTGTTGATCCCACAGGCTTTTGTCCAATCATCACTCGGGATAAAGAGCGGGCAGAGGCCGTATCCAGTTTCCCTCCTGCTGAGGCACGGCCCCCGTGTGCGTCAGCCAGACAGTTTGGCCCCACACATGCGCTGTGATCACCAGGGAGGCTAGTATAGGAGCAATCTCTGAAAGTTTAGCACAGTGGGGCATTCCAAACTGGGATGCCTTGGGGATAAAGCTGGGCACAATGGATTTTGGTCCACCTTAAAGCAAAAATGAACCTAGTGTTGGCATTCAGCACATTTTCATAGTGCTCCTGGGGGCTGCAGTGAAGGCAGCATTGATTAGCATCCCCGCTGTGTGCTCGCCCGTCGGCATTCTGTAAAATTGCTGGGCCAGCAGGTGCACCCACAGAAAGGATGGGGGGTTGGACCCAGGGGAGAGGAGAAGTCAGGCACCAACTGTGGGGTCTGATTGGAATTCGCACACAAAGCTACTTATTATATGTGGGGACCAGAGGCATCTGCCCAGCCTCTACTTATAAATTATGGGGGCTGGAGGGATCTGCTTTATGGGATCAGGGGGGTTTGCTCATGTTATGCTTATTGATTATGGAGTCTGGAGTGTGTGTGGGGGGTCTTCTCACTTTCTCGTTATTCTTTTGGGACTGAGGGAAACCTTTTTTTTTTTTATTCTCTCATATTCCACTCCAGGGCCTCGCCAAATTAGATATGAATGGATTAACTCCTGTCCGAAGGGCGGGACTGCAAGGTAAAAGGTGTGGTTCCTCCTGGGCTATATATACTACCGGCTTCCCTCCAGAATCCAGTTTCATTCTTGCAGTTGGACCGGACTGCGAAGGTTGTGCTTAGATTTATTTTCCTTAAATTAATTTATTTTAATTGTTATATAGCGGATGTGCTGTGCATGGGGGCATCTCTTGAATTTTGTGCCAGGGGAAGGGTAGCATGGAGCCACTTCCATTGGTTGAGGGGTGGGGGCTGGGCCTCATCTGTAGCAGGGAGGGGGAGCTCTAAGGGCCGTTTCTGGGTCACTGCTTTGGTTTTCAGCGGCTGGGGAGAAAGTGTTATAGAGGCTCTGGCCTATACAGCACCTCCCTCCATGTCTCCCTCTTACTGAGCCCGCATCTTCACGTGGTCATACCTCCACTCATTTCTGTCCGCCGGACTTCGGCGGCTTGATCCTGCTACCACTGCTGGCCAGACCTCCACGGGCTCCTGCCCGCACCTCGCCAGCTGATGCTGGCTTCTCCACCTGTGCCTGCCTGTAACACCTCCGGGCCTCCTCTGTCTTAAGGTTGCTGTCTGGGCCTGGGGTCTCCTGGTGCCTGCTCTCAGACTTCTGACTGACTTAGCTGTTGGATTCCTATTGTATATTCTATTAAGTTTAGTTAAGAATTGTATGCCATTCTCCTTGTTTTTAGTTTATGTGAATAAGGGATATTAGGTTGTGGTCCACCCCTAGGGTCTCGGTGTAATCACTTGTGATTATCAAGATCCTCATATACTTTGGTCTTAGGCCCTATGGGATAATAGACTGACTTCACCATGACTTAGGCATCTGGGGCGCCAGGGTCTGGTATGTTAGCAGAGACCATGTCCTCTGTGCCTGCAGAGGCCTCCGGAAGAAGACAGCCCCATCTGCTCTGATTGCCCCCCCCCCCCCCCCGCGGTGGTACTTTCCAGACTGAGGTGGCAGCTGCTATCCCCAGAGGTATTTCCCTCCATGGAATGCTCAGGGTCTGCTTCCTTGGGGCTTACTGCTCCTCCAGCGGCTCCAACCCTTTTCAGATATTCCAGGTTTTCATATCCATCTGGAAATGGCGGAGAAATAGGCCTGCCTGGAAAGCCACTGCTGGCTATCCTGGGTTCTGGTCCTTGCCCCTAGGGCACCCCGATCGGGGATGCTCCACTGTATGAAACCCCCCAGGTCGCCGAAACAAATTCACTTCTTCCAGGTCCTATGGCGCGGGCGCTCGTCCAATCGGCACGCTTGGATCTTCTGACGTCCCTTTGTCTAAGGCGAGCGGGCGGCCGCATCCCCTGCTACCCCCTGACAGGGAGCGTGCCCATGTCGGCCATTCACAAATGCCTGATATAGCGGGGATACGACTTCTTTTCACGCATGTGCCGTTGGACCGGAAAATATGGTTAGTGTATGGGTGACCCGGGGTGTTTCACACAGCGGGGCATTTCGATTTTTGATGCCCCGGGGGAGGGAAACGATCGGCCCAGGAATCTTATAGATTCCCGGGCTAATCACCATGGGCTTTGGTCCACTTTAAAGGCATCTAAGAAGATGTATTTAGTTTCTGTGGAGTCTTCCGATTCCCAGGAGGAGGATATTTATGCTGCCATAAAATCTCAGGAAGATTCTTCAGAGGGCGAGCTCTCATCCAGCCGGGAAGAGAGTAATTTGGATTTGGGTTCTTCTTCTGAACAAGGGTCTTCTATGTTCAAGGAGCTAATCTCTATTCTAGAGATTTTGGGTATCCCAGCTCCTAGAGCTCCTAAAAGGAAGAAAGGGGATCCATACTGATCTGAGAAACAGAGGCAGCTTTTTCATCTTTTAGTATGGGGCACCACCAGTAGAAACACAGGGGGTTAACCTCAGCCGTAGGTGGGGGCTGCAAGTGGGGATGGCTCAGGCCATGCAGCCTGCCTATTGGCAACCAGAGTAAGGGGACGTAGATGGGGGGCTTGGGTTTGGCCTTACAGTGGAGGCGCATTTACGTGATCCACGGCTCCATCTTCCTTCCCGTTAACAGCATGGGGCAGCACCATCTTGTGAGGTGCCCAGAGGTCTCTGCTGCTTCACCGGATTGTTGCTTGATAGCTCCTGCTTTGCTTCCCTGCACTCCTGGGCTGAGAATTTCCTCCAGCATGGTTGCCACTCCGCGGTTTTCCCATGGTCAGGTTGGGCTCCCTTTAAGGGCAAAGCCTTTTGACTTCTGCTGCTGCATCCTTGGCCGGTGGGTTGATCTCAGCTGTATGGAGATAGTTCTGGTGGGTTGGAGGAGTCCGGCAGTTGAGGCAGACGAAGAAGGGTGAACCCTACAAGCGCCAGAAGGTCAGAAAGGTTTTTCCCAGGATTGCCCATTTAGACAGGCCGGTGGTAAAGGATTGGGAGAAGCTTCCGTCTCTTCCTAAGTTCCTGGACGCCAAGTACCCCTTTTCGGAGGAGGCGGTCAAGGTTTGGTCTTCGCCACCTGAGGTAGACGAACCAGTGTCGGTTCTGGTTCAGCACCCCCTTATCCCTAGTGTGGCCTTGAGAGACCCAGCAGCTAGGAGGTTGGACCAGCTGGCGAGGCATGGGTTCTCCATGGTGGGGTTGGCCATGCGCCCAGCTTGCTCCACGTCCACGGCAGTTACGGCAAAGGCAAGGTCTGGATGAAGCAGCAGAGGAGGCGTTTGCGACATGGAGGTTTGCTTTCCTCTGTACTTCACTTGGACTTCTTCATTATGGAGATCTTCAGATACATGGTGCCGGCTATGAACGACATGGTGCGTCTGGTGGCTAGGGGGCTAGGGGGCTGGCCTTGCTTCAAAGAAGACACTTACTGTCCTCACCTTTTCAGGGGGTCGTCTTTTCAGTGAGCCTCTGGATGACCTAGTCCGGAAGACCACAGGTGGGAAGTCGATTAGGCTCGAGGTGGCCAAATTTTTTCCTTTCTGGAAGTTTTTAGGTTAGACAAACTCCAGACACTGTCAGAATTGTTTGGAGTATGTGAACCGCCAATGGGCCAGCCGACCCAGGCCCCTAGCCAATGTTAGGCTACTATATCCATCGCTTAGATGCCATAGTTCTAGTGAAGCCTTGTAAATATTTTCGTGTGTCAGCATTGAAAAAAAGAGAGAGGAGGAGGAAAGAGAGGAATTCTAACGTGTTTCCTTATTTTCCAACTTAACCTGGGGTCTCTTAAACCAGACCTTTACCCTGAATAAGAGCCTATCTTATATGTTTCCCCCACCCTGTACATACAGATTGCCCATGTTAAAAATCATCCTACTTGCACCTAGTGCATTTTATGAGCCTTTAAACATCCAAGATGGTGGCCCATGGAGTCTCAGGCTGCCTGCAAGCAGGAAGTGTCTCTTGACTATGCCACTCTGCATTCTGGGATTTCTGTCCTTTTCCTGACCCCAGCATTGCTCTGCTCTGTGCAAAGCACAGCTATAACCCACCCCCGGCACTTTTGCCCCCCTCTCCTTTCCTCAGTATATGATGCTTCTGCGGCAAGATGGCGCCGCCTGTATCCTAGAGTCCTGAACACAGCTGCAGCCCAGTGGGGGAAAGAATAATAAGTGACTAAAAACATAAAATGTATTAATTTTAGATGTTGAAGAATAGTTTTTAAAGGTTTGGGCTTTTCATTAAATGATGCTGAAGGCCCGGTTTAATATGCCTTTATTCTCCTGGGAGGCTGTTCCTACTGCTTTTCAGTTACTGGATTGCGGAGGGCAGTATATATATGCCGGGAGAAACCACAGTCCCACCCTTCGGATGAGAGTTAACCCATTCATATCTGATTTCGTCATGCCTTGGAGTGGAAGACGAGAGAAAGCAATTATACAGGTGAGTACTCACAGAATTGTATTTTTGTTTAGTCAGCAGAAAATGCTAAATTGCAACTTTTCTAAAACTTTAGCAGAAGATTCACACAAAGCTCAGGAGGGAGGTACAGGGGGGACAGGTCATGTTTTCCTTAAAGTGGACCAACACCCAGGATTTTGACTATCCTAGGTTTTGGTCCACTTCGGTGGGGCACCCCGATCGAGGGTGCCCCGCTGTGTGAAACCCCCCAGAAAGCCCCAAAAACTCACCTCTCCCCGCTCCCACGTGACCGCTGCAGCGAATCCCCGCCGGCGGACAAGCGGGAGGCAGCGACAGACAAGAGAGCGCGCCCGCCGCCGCCGCCTCCCACGCGTCACTCTTACAGGGCGCGCGCCCGCGCCAGCCATTCACAAACGGCTGGCGCGGGTGCGCGTCCTGCTAGAGGGACGCGCGGGAGGCAGCGGCGGGCGCTGCTGGATCGAGGAGCAGGTAGGGATTTAGGGGTTTCTGGGGGGTTTTACACAGCGGGGTGCCCCGCAGTCAGGGAGCTGATCGGTCCGGGAATCTTATAGATTCCCAGGCCGATCATGGGAGGGTGTTGGTCCACTTTAAGCTCACTCTATCATTTATCCTCTATAGTTGAGCAGCATTACGCATTCAACATCAGGAAGAATAAGCTGGTGCAGAAGGACATCCGTATAGCCAAGAAGCTGCAGGATGAAGAAGACCAGCAGAGCAAAGTCTTCAGTCTGGAGCAGCAGAAACAAATGTGAGTGTAACGTCTCAAAACACAAATTTTGTCCTCAATGAAACTCTCCGGGTTGTCGGGGCATCAACCAAACAGCTGGAGGGGGGCACTCGGCTTTCCATTTTTTGAAAATAGATTGCCTGGTGAGGCAATCTATTCTGATTGGCTGGTGTCATCCAAGATTGGTGCATGCACCGTGGGATGGCCTAAGAGGTAAGAATATGGGGCAAACAGGAATTTCTCTCACCAACACAGAATGTGAACCCAGAGTGCATTTAAAAGCAGGATCGTATTTCCATTCAGGAATAGGTGAATGCAAGCCTCAGGGCCCTGGCTTAGGGGGAGGCAGTGAGTGGCACAGCTTGCTGAATGGGTTTTGAAGCAAGGGGTCCTCCAGTCCATTCTGATTTAATGAATGAGAAAATACTCACCAGGTCTGCACTAAAAGTCCTCTTCTTAGCCATGCTGTATTCACAGCGGCCCTCACCACTCTCTAACACTAATATAGGCTTTGACCAGCGCTGAACTTGCAGCATTGATCTCTGCATAGCCATCATTTCTATACTTCCTCTCCCAGTGAGGTATGTGGCAACATGTTGAGCAGGAATGATGCTGAAGGCAGAAGTAACACAGAGGCAGAATTGTTAAAATCATATTAAATAAAACAAAGCACCCCTTGTGTCTGTATAGCAAACAATGTATAACTAAAAAAAAAAAAAAATATATATATATATATATATATATCCTGCACGGCTCGACTAAAATAGGCAAACAAATATATAAACATTATTAATAACTGGCCAATGCAGATGTAAGACCGCACCAGCTATACAAATATGAAAAGTGTGCACACAAGGGGATATGTATACATATAGTAACTACCAAAGCAAAAGAGGAGTCCCACGCACTCCCCAAACCTATCCCAAATAGAGACCAGTGGCACCACATTCTAGGTTCAAATTGTATACAGTTTTTTTGAATAATAAATCTCCAAACACATACATTATACAAATTAAAACCAGTCTAAAACACATAGAACATAGACAGACCTGAGAGGGGGGGGCATATAACTGCTATTAGCGGGCCACCTATTATTAAACAATGATATTTAAAATGATCATCAAATTTGAGTCCTCTTTAATCCTGCTTGGACAAACGCTGTGCTTACTATCTAAGAATGTAAAAAAAATCATAATCCATATTACATACATCTTACATATGTGCATAAATAATAAGAAAGTGCCGATGTGCTAAAGTGCTTCTATAATTGATAAGGACCAGCTGGGTAGGGGAAAAAAGACCAATCAGACATAATATATAAAAGACGTCTCACATGTTCCGGTGACCCAGCAGTTCACCCCCCACACTCGCCGCCGACGCATTGCGTGACGTCAGCGCGTCACTTCCTTAGGACGGATAGGCACATCAGGGAATCCCAAAGGTGCCCCATATATATAATATATATATATAATAACTGGCCAATGGTAACGCAATGGATATACGCAAAAGACTGTAGGATCTTTAGACATCCGGTAAATCAAAGTACACTGAGACAATTGGTAAGTAAAGAGATGTATTGTTGGTAAAATAACACAAGATGCAATCCAATCATACAAAATGACAAGATGCAACACACTACGATCCTTTATACACACATACAGGGATTAAGGCAGACGTAAGAGCAATACCTGACCAGCAACTGATACAGTTACCCTCTTGACAGGGGAACCCACAAACAGACCTTTCAGCTGACAGCTTTTTGCCTCCTTTCTCCGCTCTCTCTCGGGCCCCTTTCTTCCTAAGGCTCTCCTTTCCTCAGGCCTCTCCCTCTCAGTTATATCCCGATATCCCTTTGATGTCCAGACTTGTCCAGCCAGTCTGGCTACCCTGAAACTTGTCCCAACCTGATTTGCTGGACTCCAGGTGGGTAAGTATCAAACTTGATCTGAAAACTTTTGGCCTGCCTGAATGACCTGACCTATGTATGACTGGTCAAATGCAATTGGTTAAACATACAGAAATAGCTTAAAACATTACACAATATTTTAACAATATTCATTTTCCATAAAGGCCCCTTATTTACACACATACCTTGCTCAATCTTGTGGAAGAGCCTAAAAAGGGTGCTGTCCCCTTGATTTCGGCTGTTTAAAGGAGCTTTATCGTGAAAATATTAAAGCAAAAATCTTACACCCCGACTGAAAATATCTCGCCAAACCTGTGTTTTTCTTCTCCTGGATTAAAGAAAAAAGAACAGGGGTGAGGTTTTTCAGCGTACCATTCTACTTTTATAGGGGCGGGGGTCTGCGCCATTCCAATGCTCGTCTCCTGAGCCAACCTGTGGCAAACTGCAGCATTAACCACTCGAAATATCTGCCCAAAGTATCCCATTAAAAATTTTTATTTATATGTTATTTTTATTGTTGGACCACTTTTTAGCGATAGTTCTCCTTTTAACTTTGCCGTGTGCTGCTTAATGCTGTAACTGTTTTTAATGAATTCTGCCTCCATAATGATGTATTTCATTGCGTCCCATAGCGAGGAACTAGACTCGGAGTATGCCCGAGCTGTACAGGAAGAACTACGGAGAAAAGCACAGGAATGTCTACAGAGAGAAGAGGAAGACAAGGTAAAATCATATATGTAGTCTCTTTAAATAAAAGTACAATTTAAAAAAAAAATGGAAACTCCATATTTAAGATGTAATATTTGACCCCTTGCTTAGAGTAAGCAGTACATTAATGATAAAGTAGATGTACACCCAAAGTGACCATTGTGCAAAAAAAACGGTCCGAGTAAACCGTGAATAGGATACCTCAGGATGGCACCAAATACCCCTCAATAATCAATCATTAAAAATATGATCAAATCAATATAATCATCTTTAATTCATTAACATATTAAAATCATAAACACATACATAATTACATTACAACCACAGACTTTTTTCAAAAAACATTTACACAAAGACCCAACCACAGCCGGGAACCCTCATTACAAATCCAAAATTCATGACCTATATACACTAATTGATGAACCCCAAATGAATCCCGTATCCCTAACTAAAGTGCAGATGCAAAAGAGTGCAATATTGCGAAAACAAATGTGCTGTAAGTGCTTAATGTGCAATATCCGCAATTGACAAATGAAAAGGACAAAACTATCTGAGACAGACACATAAGTGATAAAGAGAGTCACCCCTGCTGGACCAGACTGATAATCTCACCCACGCGTTCCGTGTCCACCCACGCTACTTTCTCAAGGTGCTGAACAATATCTAACAAGATCTAATAAGGGCGAAGTCACAGCACATCCACGCTCTCCCGTGAAGCACGACCCCGACCGGCAGCCACACACACCGGAAGAGATACTGAGGCGCAGACTAGCCCTCCCACCTAATAGCACGTTGCTGATGACAGAGCGCCCATGCTCCGCCTCCATGGAGCCCCACGCAGCAATGCCGCACTGCGGCGTGCTGCCAAGGAGATTGACGCTCAGGCGGGGGGAGCCGGAGCCGGCTTCAGCAGCAAACATATGCTGTGATCAAATGCGAAAGAGAAATATAAATGATAGTGTGGGCGGTGGGCAGCACAAGAAATATTCATGTCCATAATCTCATATACAAACAGAAACCAAAAACATAAATACGATGACTAATCTACCAAAGTGACCATTGCACAGAGGTTCACTCCTGCACATACACCATTAGACTTCATCATTATTTCAGCTGAGCCAGCAGGTTGTGCCAAGTCTGGCATACAGTGTCCTCAGCATTTCTGCCGGAACTCTTATAAAGGGACAGTCTAGTCTAAATACCCTTATTCTTAGTATACAGTACGTCCTGCTCCAGATAAGAATCATTACTCTTGGGTATTACTCCGCCAGATGGCGCTGGACTGCAGAGACCTCCTCCTGGCCCCTCAAATACCCGGGACCTCCCACAAATCCCCAGAATTTCTCAGCAGTCTGGACTGCGAAGGACAAGAAGATGGCTCTCTCCTCGCAGGTGAGCGGGGCTATTAGCCTGTGGCCCTGTAGGACTATTCCCACCCGTTCCATTTTTAATGTGCCTCCCAGCCTTGGCTGCGCTGGTCCGGGTGATGGTAGGCAGCACCGCTGTCAGGTGCTTAGGAGTGCTGCTCCACCGCAATCCCCCACCAAAGGGTAGGCGGTATAGGCATATGGTGAGCCTCTATGGGATGCCCCTCCCGCCCTAATGCCCCTTGCCCCTGTCTATCGGTGGTTCCTATGTTAAGTGGACGCCGCCCTCCCTCGCTCTCCCTTGTAGCTCTCGGGGGCGGGGGTGTATGCCTTGGTGCTTCACTGTATGATGTGCTTCTTTTTGGTGTCAGTCTCCATGGTTGCACTGGTTGCGTCTTTTTGAAAATGCCGCCTCCGCACGCGCTTCCACTGTGTTCCGTGGTTGGCAGCGGCATTACCTCAGGCGCTGATGCGCTGTTATTGGCTGGTTGTCACGTGTGCTGATTCACGCTCGTCGGGGGGGGGGGCAGGGGCCCGCGGTTGGCACGTTCTGCGGCTCGCCCCGCGAGGTATACCCGGCGCCATTTTTCTCTGGATTCGGCTGCTGCGTGGCTGGCATCTACCTACCGCGGTCCGTGAATGCCCTCGCGGGCGCCTTTATTTGCCCTATGTCGTTATACATGTCGCTTATGGGGTTCTCATGGCTTATGTCTTTCAGGCAGGTCGAACTCTATTGGTTTCTCCCGGCCCTACTCCCTCTATTTAGTTATTAAACTTGTAAGGCCTAGTGTGTAAATTACTCCCACTTCCCTAGCGGGCTATTGGGGCATCCTGGGTTGCTTTTATACTGTGAATCCCTATCGGCCTATTGTGCCGCTATAATCACCATAGGAAGGCGTGTGGGGTGTCCCCTACTAGTGCTGACAATGTGCGGGTCTGTATACCTTGTGCCCAGCAGGTGCTTGCGCTGCAGCCTGGTTTACCAGTAGCTGGGCCTGCGCCACGTATGGCTTCACCTACTCCCCCAAGCTTAAATTTGGCTCCTATTGAATTGCATACCAGTGGGGATTCTCAGCCTGATGTGTCCCTTTCCTGCTGGTGATGCTGATGTGGTGAAGCCTTGGTCATCCCCTCCAGAGGTGGATGCCCCGGTCCTAGGGTTATCTAACACCTCTGTCATGCATTCCCCTGACTCTACTATGCTGCGGGATAGTGAGGACGGGCGTATTGATCAGCAGGCGTCCCGTGCCTTTGCCTGTGTGGGGACGGCGCTGCGCCCGGTCTGTGCCTTTGCCATTACAGCTGTGGCTATTAGGACCCTGCTTAGAGGTGTCTTAGAAGGTGCTCCTGATGATGTGTCTAGTGAGGAGTTTCATGCTCTCTCTCGTTGTAAGGTCTTTGTGACTTATGTCCTCTCTGCCTTGGAAGATACCATTAGGATGTGTGGCAGAGCCTCTGCCCTAGTGGTGGCTATATGCCGCTCGGTTTGGCTGCGCCTGTGGGCTGCTGACAACGCTGCCAAGAAAGCTCTCACTGGGTTTCCCTTCAAAGGACTATGCCTGTTTGGGGACCGCCTGGACCTGTTTGCTAAGGGAGGCAGGTTACCCCAGCGCAGGTGGCAGTCTCGGCCCTTTTCGGGGCCAGAGCTCCTTTTCTTCCCCCTACCGTGGAGCCAGACAGGGAAGGGGGATCTCCCTTACCGGGGCCCGAGGAGATTTCTGGGGTAGGGGCAGATGACGTGGACACCCTGGCTCATCCTGGGGCTCCAAGTCTTCTCCCAAGCCCCCTCAGGCATGAAGGGGCGCCCTCACCCATCCGGGTGGGGGGACGGCTTCAGCATTTTGCTCACGTCTGGAGGCTTCATGTCTCAGACCGGTGGATTCAGGAGGTAGTTTCCTCCGGTTACAAGATAGAGTTTGCTGCCTGGCCGCCCCCAAGATTGATTAGATCCCGGATGTCTCAGGACCCCATGTCAGCTCAGGCTCTAATTCTGGCGGTGCAAAGCCTTCTGGAGCTGGGGGTCATCTGTCAGGTCACCTTACGAGAAAGGGGCAAGGGGTTCTATTCCAGCCTTTTCACCGTGCCCAAATGAGATGGGTCAGTCAGGCCCATCCTGGACTTGAAGATCCTCAACAGAGAGCAGAGCTGGAGTCAGGGAAAGGACAGCAATCTCAGAATGCAGAGCGACACTGTCAGAAGACACTTCCTGCTTACAGGCTACCTGATGCTCCATGAGCCGCCATCTTGGATGTTTACAGGCTCATAACATGCAGTAGATCCAGGCAGGATGATTTTTAATGTGAGCAATCTGTATGTACAGGGTGTGGGAAACATATAAAACAGGCTCTTATTCAGGGTGAAGGTCCGCTTTAAGAGCTGCTGGGGTGACATTTGAAGACAAACCCACCACTTCCCATAAAGTAAAGGCGATTTGGGAGACCAACAGTAGCCAAAATGTCTTGACATGTCAAATGGGAGGACTCCTGGGATCTTGCACATATATTTGAGACGTAGGACTGAGACAATAGTGACCTACAGTAGGCTCTCTAAGAGTGCAGCATCCAGAAGAGTTGTTTATATTTGAACAACTTATTATATATTTGAACAATCTTTTAGTAAATATCCGCAATTCCACTTTGAGTGGAGATGAGGAGCACGCCAGGTAAGATGACAAGTCCTCTGCATTATAACAATAAATCTTTATTTGTGATGTGTCTTGTTGCTCTGCTCATCCCAATAGACAGGCCATTACAACATATCATTCCATACAGCTATACAGGCATCACAGGTTAAACTGTCACTTTAACATTGACAGCACCTCTATGATGCCTAAGTCGGCTGACCTCCTCTTCTGCTCCCAGGGACCAGTCCTGTCGCTGCCGCCCATCCGCTTATCTAATATATAGCTGGGAAACAGAAAAGGGGGTCTACTACATTTTAGTGAATCCACTTCCAGAAGTAAAAAGTTTTGAAATGTTTAGAAACCTGGCATCTTCCCCAAACAGAAGCACAGGTTTGAATAAAATGTGTGTGGGTTGATGCTATAAATAAATGGTATTTAGGCATATGTGCGGGTTATTCTATTTCAGTCCTTTTTATTGAAAAATAAGTCTACACGGAAAGTTATCTCATGAATAAAACACAGAACAGAAAAAAAAAAAACTCTAAAAAGTTAACTTGGTTTGGGTGTTTTTTTAATCACACCCAGAAAATCTAAACTAGACTAGACTAATTAAAAAATAACATAGGGGCAAAAAATTTACAAAAAGTTTGTGTTGTAATACTGCTTAATAGAGCAGCAGTGGCCTGAAATGTGCCCTTCCACAAGGATATTTAAGGAGGCACATAGACACACTATGCCAGGTACTTCATGGCTGCGGCCACTGGTGGGATCAGTTTGGTGGCGGATTTGGTCATACAGTTCCAAAAGCGCAGCACGATTCAGCCTAAAGCGGCTGTAGATTTGCTGATCACTTAAATCCACCACAGCCAACTGGGTGTTAAATCACTGCTTCCTTAGTCTCCTTCTCCTCAGCAGCAGCCACAATGACCCGATTGGGGCATTAAAATTAAATCAACACACGTTGCTGATGCCAATTGGGTGACAATACCCATCGGCCTGGAAGACGAGAAGCCAGGACTGCTAGAGTTTGTGCCCCATATGAGATTGGGTTCACCGCCAGGTCCAAGCGTTATGCGGCTGAACACTGGGGGGAAGCAGATTTGTTAGGGACTTTAGGGTCTCTTTAAAGTGGACCATCAGCCATTTTACACTTGTGTTGGTTTATGTGCAGCAAGATTTTCTTAGCTGCCAGGCTAAATCCAACACTGTGTTTGCTGTTAGTGATCATGTAGTTCGGTTTTCTCTTTTGCAACTCTGGACCCTGAGGTAAACCCAGGACCACGTGACCACCGGCAGCCAATTCTTTTGGTGTACAACAGAAGTCCAGCCGCGGATGCCCCCTGCCAGGTGCTGGGCTAGATTCAGGCATAATAATTAGTGATGAGCAAACGCGTAGAAGTTCAGGTTCAAAGTTCGGCCAAATTTTAAACAAAATTTCTGTTCAGGTTCTCAGAATTAACCTCACCCTGATTGAAATTGATAGGAACTCGAACTTCGTGAGCGGGCTACTGGCAGGTGGGTGCGGAGTCGGGATGGGGGATTCCACCTGTCAAGTTGCCCCCAGAGGTAGAATGAGAAGATAGAAAGAATAAAAAATGTGTGCAGCCAGTGAGGTTTGCCCTTTAACATAATGCAGAGGGTGCAGCAGATAGGAAGCAACAGTACACTTACCTAAGCCAGCAATTAGGGTTCCGGTTTTCCTCACAGAATGGCCAGGGCTACAATAAGATGTCTGCCCCTTTGAATGAGGGCACTGGCAGCAGCCGACTATGTGCTAAAAGCTGGTTGATGCTCAGTAGCCCATCAGCCAGCTTTACAGATGCCGAACTGAACACATGCTTCTGGCACGAACCCAAACCTTGCTATTCGGTTCACTCATCACTAATAATAACTAACAAAGCTTACCTTTCTGGTGCTGGCCGCCCATTTGCTCAGCGATCGATTGGGGGTGACTGGATGGGAGCTCGGAGTGCTAAAGTACTGCTCCTGGCTGGGGGGGGGGGGGGGGGGGGGGTCCACGACAGAAAGTGAAGACTCATTTGTTATTTTTAATTGCTAAGTCTAGGCCTTGGCTTCGGAGTCTAGCAGAGACCGGACTTCCTTCCTCTTTGAAGCGAAACACACACTCCTGGATTTTGTTCTCTGTTCCCGGGGTCATCCTGAACTGGAATGGCCTGCTGTGTGAAACCCCCCAGAAATCCGTGTCACCCAAAATTCTTACCTTACCCAGAGCCCACTGTGCATGCGCGACTGGCGCCAGCATTACTCGCATCCCTTCTCGACTGTGCGCGTCCACTCCCGCCGCAACTGAGGAGAGGCAAGGCGTGTAGATTCGGCCACCTGGGGGCATTTACTCAGCGGGGCACCCCAAACCAAAACCCATGATAATAAAAATCCCAGGTTTTGATCCACCCTCTAATACTGGCCTTAATCAGGGGATCTCATGGCACAGGTGTGGTATGGCCTTTGCATCCCTGCTCTGCCCAATTTTCCAATTGAATGGCGAAGGGAGCCGGGGGTTCCATATTTTGCTTACCCACATAACTTAGCCTTGTGTTATGCCTGTATGGATTTATATGTGGAGCCAGCCATTGTAAAGGAAGCTGGGGCAACCCCGTTCTTCTTAGATGTCAGAGAGATAAAACAAGGGTTTTTATTTAATCTAAAAAAGCCTTTAGTGATGTTGCTGAAGTTCAGTTTGGACACTTTTTTGTATAACGCGAGGTCTGCATAGCAAACTTATTCTACCTGCCAAGGCATTAGACTTTGGTAAAACAAGCTGTGGCTTTCTTACCCTGGAGGCAATGCTCTAATAAAAGTAAACTCATAACTCTCTCTAGACATCTTCTTGGTAACAGACCCTCGTCTTTAAGCTCGGCGTCTGTCAGCTTTCCATTTTCCAGTGGGTTGGATAAACAGATCTGTCTAAGAGACGGAGCCAGTGAGGAGGGTGCGTGTTTGTGGTAGTTTGAGGTTGCTGCCATGCTCTGCATATTTTACACCTCCACTCCCAAGGCCTGGCAACCAGGCCACTAACAAAGGTAAGATTGTAAAAAGGAAAACTCCTTTTTGTCAGGTTTTTGATGTTCTGACTTATTGTTTTCATCTTCTGGGATGTAAAATAAACATTCGTGTTAGGATTGTCCCCCAATACCTGTGATTTACTTATCAGCATGCTGCTTCCAAGTCTCCTATATTCCTGTGTTACTGTGATCCTAAGGTGGGAGTATTTTTTCTGGCCTTGAGTAAAATGTACTGACTACATATCCCAGAATCCCTCCAATGTAACAGGTGAACATGTTAGCAGCTTTGGCTAAGTCAAGCAGCAGTAATGACCCTTCACCCTGTAGCTACTGAATACAAGATTGTGATCCTCTCTATTTGAATAAGTTGAAGTGTCTTAGCCAATCAGATGATTAGCAAGCTGGAGTGTGGATATCTATGATCTGTAATCTGATCTTCGTGATCTTAATGATCTAATAAACCAGTTGATGTACATTGCTAAGTTAAACACATTATTGCTAGGGAAAACTGTTTTCTTTTATAACACAGAGCTGCAAACAAATAGAAAATTAAAAAAATAACAGATAAGCTTAACACATTAAAGACATAATTTTGGCACACAATAGTGAAAACTTAAAAAAATGCCATTGAAAGTGGAGTTACCCTAAAGCGGACCAACAGTCAAAAATGTGTTAAACCAGACCAACACAACAGACAGCATTCATATGCATCCCTCCCCAGGGCAATTTAGAGTGCTGCACATAAGATTCATTTACCATTTTCTAACTCCTGCTGTGGTAATTTTGTAAAACAAGATGGCAGTTCATGGGCTTGAAGGCCGCATGCAAACAGGAAGTGCTGCTGGGCTTCCTGTTACTGTGCATTGTCAGTTATATCTGTTGGAAGGGGGAATCTCTAAAATGGCCACTACCTTCCTTGTCCAACTGTGTCAGGCTGTTAGTCCGGTTTAACCTCTTGTGTGGATGTGACCCTCTATAAAAATCCACCCTATTCTCTGTTGAAGCTAGAAACCGAACGAAAAGTGGAGCAGTAGTCTAACTAGGCTTTTGGTCCAGGGTCCAGGTTCTGTAGGGGGTGGGGGGATACTCATTTAGATTGCCCTGCAGTGGATGCATTGCATTTGACAAGCTCAATGCTGTTTCTTCCAGGTTCCTGTGGCAATCACACACAGTAACAGTAGATGGCACTGCAGAGCAGCATCTCTGGTCTCTTGAAGTGGACCAAAACCCATGGCGAATCTTATAGATTTCCAGGCCAATCGATTCCCTCCCCTCAGGGCATCCAAATTGGGATGCAATGCTGTGTGAAACCCCCCCAGGTTGTCCATACACTTACCTTCCTTTACTGTCCATGGCCGCATCGATAGCAGGATGTTTCACACAGCGGGACACCCCCGATCTGGGGGGCAGGAACCAAAACCCAGGATTTTGACTGTCCTGGGTTTTGGTCTTTGCCCACATTGAACCCCGAACTGGGATGCCTCGCTGTGTGAAACCCCCCAGGTCGCCCCATCTCACTCACCCTTTCCTCGGTCCTAGGGCGCATGCGCAGCCTCTCGTCCAGTCAGTGTGCTCGGATCTGAGCTCGCTGGTGGCCCATCCCCTGCTACCCTTTAACAGGGAGCGTGCCTGAGCCGGCTATTCACAAATACCTGCTAAAGGGATAGCAGGGAAGGGGCCGCTGCTGCAACCGGGAAAATAGATAATTTTTTGGGTGACCTGGGGGGGGTTTGACACAGCGGGGCATCCTGATGCCCCACATTCAGGATGCTCCCTGTTAAAGGGTAGCAGGGGATGCGGCCACAAGCGTGCTCGGATCCGGGCACGCTGACTGGTCGAGAGGCTGCCTGCCCTGAAGTCTCATAGACTCCAGGATGGGTTTTGGTCCACTTTATGGCAAAGTCACTTTTCTTTATGTGATTTATAGAAATGACATTTTGTTTATAATTGTATTTAACTTGACAAGCTACATTTAGTAATATAGAGGCTGATTCATTACTATCGCCAGGTATCGCCAGGTGGTCGTCTGTATAGCGGCGCTTTGAGCGACCGCTAATAGTGGGTGTCGGGCGCTGTAACCTAGCGCTGCGGTCGCTGTAACCTAGCGTTGCGGTCGCTGTAGTATCCTGTCCAGCATTGATGAATTTGCTGTCTGGTGGGCACTGTAGAATCGCTGTCCATGATTCACTGCAGAGCCAATGGAGAACGTTCGGTGGTGTCCCAAGGTCAAAGCGCCCAAGACAACGCTACAACAGGATAACAATGCTGCAGCGAGCGACAGGTAGCGTCAGCTCAGTGCGTCCAGCACACCATATTTAAGAAAAAAAACACAGCGTCGGCGCTCTAAAGCTGGACGCTCTTAACACATATACACCTGTAACAAAGCGAAAACACGTGGAATGACATTGTTTTAAAACTGTGACAATAACACTTTAGTGTCAGACCTGCATATACAATTCTGCATAAAAAAAAAAGTGTAAAAGTGTTTGCAGCCAGGAGAGGTCACACAATGATTTGAGCAAAAAAAATACATTTTAATTGTCCAACACGCTATTTAACCCTTTAAGTGCCAGCCTACCTGCAGCTTTTGTCACCCTCTGTTGCCAGACCATGTTTCACTATTTTGCGCTACACATGTTCAACTGTGCTTTTTGAAAGGATTTCCCAGGAAAATTATATATTGTTTATTTCAGAAGAGTCTGGGCTTCAACATGAAATGTCTTTTATGGCCTTTTTTTAGCGTATTCTCAATACTTTTCGGTGAAATATGTGCAAAAAAAAAATCTATTTTTTGCAATTTGTAGTGTTTTTTTGTAATAAAAAATGTAAGTTCGTCAATAAAATGTTATTGCGTGTGAAACCCCAATTTCTCTCGGTCACAGCGGTACCACATATGTATAGGTAGGCACCCTTTCCTGCCCAGGAGACTCCCCCAAACTGAAACAGAGCTTTAGGAGATTTTCAGATAAAATACAACTGCGCTATGCGCACCTTGCAGATTTTCCAGAAAAACAACCCTTTAAATTCGAAATACCCCCCACAAACTACATATTCTCTGGAAGTACACGCCTCAAGCTTTCTAGGCATACCAGGCTTGTTTATGTGGGCATAGTTTTCTGGAAGTAATCCCTCAATGTATTCTTTGGTTGCACAAAGTTTCCCTAAAAAAGAATAAGAAGGAAGAATCAAGCCACATTTTCCTAAAAAAAAACTATATGCAAACAAGAAAAAACAAGTAAAATCTCAAAAAGCAACATGCCCCGAACAGAACAGTACCCAACATGCATAGCTACTGTCAAGGGAAGAGTTGGCAAACACCACAAAGTAAAGCGTGCGCATAACCGTAATTTTTACTTGAAAATTTCTGCTCTGCAGACAAACTGCGCACCTTGCAATTTTTCAACCGAAACAACCCTTTACATTTGGAATATCCCCGATAAACCATATATTCCCTGAAAGTACATGTTAAGCTTTCTAAGAGTACCCAGCTTGCTGTAGTGGGCTCACCTTTCTGGAAGTAACCCCTCGAAGAATTCTTGGTTGCACAGGGTTTCCCTAAAAAAATGAATAAAAAAACTGAATAAATAACATGTTTTCCTAAAATATCAATATGCAAACAAGAAAAAACAAGCTAAATCTGAAAGAGCAAGGTCCCCCGAGCAGAACAATACCCAACATGCAGAGGTACTATTAACCCTTTTAATTGCCAGCCTATTTGAAATTTTGTCACCCTCTGTTGACAGGTCATTCTGAGCCATGTTTAACCGTGGTTTTTGCCTGAATTTCCAGGAAAATTATAGATATATATTTTGCAGCAGAGTTTAGGCTTTAACATGAAATGTCTTGTTTGTAATTTTTCTACTGTTTTTTTAAATATTTTTGTGTAAAAAAAAAAAAAATATTTTGTAGACAATTGTCTCCTTTATTTTAAATAAAACATTTACTTTATTATAGAGAAAACCATATTGCATGTGAAAGCCCAATTTCTCCCGATTACAGCGGTACCACATATGTATTGGTAGCCCCCCGTTCCTGCCCAGGAGACCCCCAAACTGAAAATAGCACTTTATAACATTTACAAATAAAATACTACCACTATCCACACTATAGACATAAGGGGTTAATTAAAAAAAAAAATTACATAGGGTCCCCCCTCCTGGGGGGGGGGGGGCATTTTTTCCCTTAAAACTCCCCCCAAAAATATGGGGTCCCCCTTACCCATCATAACCAGCCCTGGACCAGCTATGGGGGCTTGTAGAACAGGGTGCAGGGGTCAGCTTTGGTGCCCCCCACCCTGCAGGCTACAAGCCCACATAGCCATGGCCCGGGCTCTTCTGCCTCCCCCCGGGCTATGGGGAGGCAGGTAATTGGGGTGGCGGGGGTTAATGGCAAGTCACCCGCTAGCCGCAGGTGACTTGCCAGCCCCCAGCCTTGTGAACTGGTATAGGGGTCTCATGGACCCCTTACCAGTTCACAAGGGGTTAACAGAATAAATAAAAACGCACAGACACAATAAAAAAAGACATTTATTTACTTTTTTTTTTACTTTACTCTCCTCTGATCCTCTGTCCCCTGGCGATCTCCGATGACAGCTGCCGGGTGTTTGGAGGAGAGAGCCTGGGGGGGGGGATCACAGCCCTCTCCCCACTCCCCACCTCTCTCCTCCCCACCTCTATCCTCCCAGCACCCGGCAAGACTGATTCTGAGTCTCGGGTGCGGGTGTTAAGAAGCCGGCTGCCGGTGACATCACAGTGACGTCACCCGCCCCCAGGAAGTGGGGGGGTTCTACCCTCTCCTCACCACGGAAGAGCCTGGGGGGGGGGCTCCCCTCCAGTGAAGAGGAGACCCGGCGGGAGGCAGCGCGGCCACAGGTGAGTAAATGTCATTTTTAATTTTTTTTTTGTTTTTTTTTTACAGTTAGCAGAGGCCACTGCCAAAGCGGGGGGCCAAAAGAACGCTCACAAAACTCACCTGCATTCCGAGCCAGCGCCGGGAAAGGAGTCCCACAATTGGCCGCCGGGCTGTCACGTGCTGCCGGTGGCCGGAGCAGAGAACGCGACTGCGGCCCACGTGACCGTCCAGCAGCCAATCGCGGGACTCCTTTCCCGGTGCTGGCTCGGAATGCAGGTGAGTTTTAGGAGCGTTCTTTTAGGTTACCTGCGAGGGGGCTCCACCATTCTGGATGCCCGCCCTGAGGTTATTCTAAAGCACAGACATCGGGACCAACACCCGTTAAGGTTAAAAACGGGTGTTGGTCCGGTTTAAATAACCCCCATAGTTCCTGCCATCCTGTGGGCTTTTTATTAGCACATGCGCATTGTTTGCCCGGCCTGGCTGTATGCGTCTTTCTCTTGAGAGCATTTCCTATAACTTGGTCTGTGTGTGCAGGGCCTGCCTCTTCTTTTAGATCTTGGTGTACCGTTGCCAATAGATACAGATTGCAGGTAGTGAAAATTGCTTCACTAAAACACACATTAAAAAAAAAAAAAACTAGATAAGTTCAGGACCTTGAAAACATGCTTTTAGCACACAAGAATATGCACTGTTAAAGATGCCATCAAAAGCGGACTTTCCCTTTTTAACGAGTATACAGCAGGCAGCCAGCTTTACAATTGCAATTCCCACTGTGGGGCATTTCAAATCGGAATATTGCCATAGAGCCAAAAGTCTATGTAGGCTATGGGGATGCAGCCTTGGTATATACACCATTTACTTGTTCCTAACAACCAGGTATTTGGTTGTCTAAGAGACTATCTAGGTTCTGCCATTCAAATCATACGGGTCCAAAGGCCGGCACCAAAAATGGGGAAGGGCTTAAACTTATAACTTATCAGGAAAGCCTTAAAGAACTTAATTTGTACAGTCTAGAGGAAAGAAGGGAGAGAGGGGACATGATTAAGACCTTTAAAGTGGACTGTCACCCACCCCTGATCGGCCCGGGAATCTATAAGATTCCCGGGCCGATCACCTCCCTCACCGCGGGACATCCGAGATCGGGATGTCCCGCGGTGAGGGACCCCCCCCAAAACCCCCCAAAAAACTCACCTCCCGCGCGCTCCTCTAGACGTGCCCGCGCCGGCCGTTTGTGAATGGCCGGCGCGGGTGCGCGCCCTGTCAGGGCGACGTGTGGGAGGCGGCGGCGGGCGCACTGTCTTGTCCGCCGCTTGTCCGTGAGCGTGGTGAGGTGAGCTTTTCGGGGTTCTGGGGGGTTTTACACAGCGGGACACCCCTAATCGGGGTGCCCCCCTGAAGTGGACCAAAACCCAGGATAGTCAAAATCCTGGGTGTTGGTCCACTTTAAATATGTGAAAGGATTCAATAAGGTTCAGGAGGGAAGTGTTTTTAAGAAGAAACTTAGATAGAACAAGGAGCCACAACCTGAAGCTAGTCGGAGGGAAGATCAGGAGCAATGTTAGAAAATATTATTTTACAGAAAGAGTAGTAGATGCTTGGAACAAACTTCCAGCAGAGGTAGTTGAAAAATCGACAGTCACTGAATTGAAAAATGCCTGGGATAAGCACACATCTATCCTAAGATAAAGAGGACATACAGTATATACATAAGGGCAGACTATATGGGCCGTATGCTCTCCTGCTGTCAACCTTCTATGTTTCTATGTCTGTGGTCTTACTCTTTGTAACCCCTCCCCCCCCCATTCGCCTTAAACCGTATATCTTTCCATGGATCCTACAGTGCACGGATGTGCTGTTTCAGCATCCTCTTCATCCCTCTACCTGCCTACACCGGATCTATCCAAATGCTTGCCGCTCACCTTTTATTCACCCTTCTATTGCTGCTCAATAATTTGCATGGGTAACCATAGAGAACAAAGGGTTTCCCCACAAGGGGGCACTCTATCTCTATTTATTGGTTAGATTTGCCCCTTTATCATATCCATTTTAAAATGCTTTCTCAATTAAGCTCTAACTCTGAGGGTGGATGGGTTCCCCTCAGCGTGTGGATGTCTATTGGTGAAATAGGTTAAGCAGCCGAGAGACCACTAGTCACCCCATCTCTGCATAGACAAATCAGGTAGATGTCTATAGAGGGTGGGAGAAAATTGTTTTGATTGCTTCGAAAACCCCTCACTGGTTTCTGTACTTGGATAATTGTATTATTTATTATTACTTATTGAGGACCTGCAGCTTGAACAGAGAAAGAAATGAAAAGATCCACAATGACAAAATCACATGGGCTTATATTAGCTATGCCCCTTATTGCTGGCTTTGGTCTAGTATGCTGGCTTCCCCTTTATATGTACAGTACCTTCTAATTGGAAACAGCCAGAACATGTGACCAGCATGCATGGAGCACATGGGCCAGTTGGACCCTGTGGCCATCCACATTACTACTACTACTACTATTATTATTGTTTATTTATAAGGCAACATCATGCGCAAGAGTAGCTGCAACGTTCCTGTGGCTCATGTGTGTATGTGGCCAGCCTCTTCTGAAGCAGCCATTAAAGCAGAGCAACACCTGGTGGCCACCGGGGCCGCCGCTAAATGACTTGGGGGGCCATCCAGAATGGATCCCCCACCCCCGCATATAACCCCCCCCCCGGATTCCCATAAATCTCACACTTTACTCCCCCGTCTGGAATCTAGCACAGCGATTGGCTGCTATGCACTCACGTGGACGGTGACCTCCTGGCCAGATAGGTGCTGAGCAGCCAATTGCAGTGCTGGATTCCAGGTGGAGAAGCAAGGTTAAGGCGAGATTTACGGGTGTGTGGGGGGCTCCAGCATTCTGGAGACCCGCCCCCCCAGACTGTCACGTAGTGGCCAGAGGACAGTGTTGGTCTGCTTTAAAATGGGCCTCTGCACAAAGCATGTTTTCTAACTAGGCTTGCTGGTAAATGAGTTGGCCCTCTTTAAAGCAGAACCAAAACACCAGGACACCTAACAGCTTCATTCGGCGCCTCACAAGGATGAATCCTCTGCAGGCCGGTAAAACGGCAATGATTTGTTTTTCATTTAGCCTGGGCAATCCCTTAACCCAGACAATAGTCTTTTAGGCTTTAGTCTGGATTTTGGTCCTCAAAACAATCCTTCAGGGTGCTTATCGTGTAGGTGCCACTCTCCAGCTTTGGATGTCTGAAAGGAATCCCTAAATACAAAGCATACCTGCATAACCCTAACCCTAAATACAAGGGTTATCTGCCTGAGCTAGCCATCATTTGGGGACAGTGGATGGACCGAGGCCAGGAATCAGCCCAGGATTATACCGACCCAGTCAGCCTATAACCAGCCTGTGGCATCCCCACTGAGCCCAAACCAGACTGTCCTCCAATGATTTGGGGATTCTTGGCTTGGATGGTAAAGTAGGACCAGGTACAGGGATGCTGGGTTGACACCAAGGATGCAGAACTTAATGAGGCGCGGCCCACCGGGAATTCTCCATATGGCCAATCCGCCCCTGCCTGGGGACACAGAAAGCCTCTGCACACCTCAGGGATTGGTGGTAGCAGCAGTTTCCTGTGTCCCCCATTGGTGGCTGTCTTACACGGATCAGTAACTATGCTATGTGTCCATGTGACACACCACTGAGGAGGGGGGGGGGCTGAGACCAAGGGCCCTTATACACAAAGGAGCCATTCCTGGCTATAGTTGCAGCATGGTAGATGGAAAGCAAGAGGTCTCCCCTGGCGAAGGCGGAAGCAGCCCCCTTTATATGATGCCGAGTATTTTCACACAACTTATTTGACTGCATATAAATAAAAATGTGAGCAAAACAGACTTCATCCCTCCCGGCAACACAGAATTCTCCGGGCAGCTAGGCGGATGCCGCTTGTTTGACTTGGACTGTGGAAATTCCCATGTATGTGCCAGTGGTTTATCCATGGCGAGCCAGAGGCCCTGGCACGTTTCATAGCACCGGCTGCTTTTCTGCTTATTTGGATCGGAGGGACTTTACAGCTGGAGAAGAGAATCTGAAGGGGTTACATTACTGGATGATTCACCATGGTAAACTGCCAGCAGTCTGAATAAACATAGCACTGGGCACCATCACTGGAGCCTCCGTACATAGGAGACCTCTACAGGACGCTCTCTCCATTGCAAAAGTGTCTCCTCCCTATTCTCACACTGCAATGATTTGCAGCAGGGTCACTTGCCTCTGTGCCATCATTCTGGAGGAGTGATACCACTGACTCCCACCTAACGTTGTGCCATAGCTTGAGATACATGTACATCCAAACTCCACTTCAGCACAGCAGCCTCGAATATGCTGGGTTGGGAGCACGCATGTGCTATGTCTTTATCCATGGCGAGGCAGAGGCCCTGGCACATTTCACAACACCAGAGACCTCTCTAAACTGCCAGCAGTCTGGATATACATAGCACTGGGCACATCACTGGATTCTCAGTACATAGTAGACCTCTATAGGACGGCCTCTCCATTGCAAAAATGTCTCCTCCCTATTCTCACACTGCAGTGATTTGCACCAGAGTCACTTTATGCTGACCTGCACTTACCTCTGTGCCATCATTCTGGAGTAGTGATACCACTGACTCCCACCTAACTTTGTTTCTAGGCTCCACTTCAGCTTAGCAGCCTTGCATATGCTGGGTTGGGAGCGTGCATGCCACTGGAGAGTTGTCTATCAATAGACAATCAATAAAGATAAGATCAAAGCACACCCTCTAGACCAGCGGTACTCAACTGGCGGACCGGGGTCCGAATGCTGACCTCGGTGCCAGATTTTCGGACCCCTTCAATGACAGCCCTGCTTATGTGTTGCCATGCTCAGAGCTGCCCTTAATAAGCGATGTGGTGCTTAGTCTCCCTGGCACCTAGCATTATCATATGAAGTACTGCACTGCACTCTAACTATCCAACCCCCGCAACAGCCCCCCCGTCCGGACCTTCACCTTTCATGGGATGCCTGTTAATGGACCTATACAAAAAGAGTACCCCTGTTCTAGACATTTCACACAGTGTATTTCAGGATAGTGTTCGGTCCCTTCACACGTGTGTCCAACCCACACAAGTCACAGCTATGCAATATTCTCAAATGAGGAGATGAACAACTATAAACTTTGAATGCAAAAAGTGTAGGGAGGTTTAATAGGGGGTGGTGTACACAGTAACATGAATGATAACATTTATCAAGCTAAAATAATAGGGATATAGCAATAGATATACAAGAAATGACCGCTAGGTGGCGCTGTAGAAACCAGCATCCATAATAAATGCACACCTATAAGCCAGACACTGACTGATAGTTATGCAGATACAAAATTAACAGTGTTTGATTTGGCTTGATATTATCCAGCGCCTAGGGAGAACCGCGGGATCATGTTTTTAACGTGTAGTGCCTTTTGTGTTTTTTAATTTGTGCAACTGAATAAATACATTTGTTATATATTGTCTGATATTGGGAGCAGTGCCCTTAATTGAGAGCCCAGCAAGTGTTTGGTGGATTGTGCAATAAGTTGAGTAGCTGGGGGTGAGAGATAAATATATTATAAAAATATATATAAGATGGATATATATATATATATATATATATATATTCCAAGTATACAGCACGTCCTGTTCCAGAAGATTCCTTACACATGGGTTATACATCCACAAGATGGTGCTGGACTGCATAAAACAGCTTGCGGCTCCTCCCGGCCCTATATAAGTCAGGGACCTCCCAGTTCTTATCTGCAGTCTGGGCTGCGAAGATAGAAGATGGCTCTTTATGCTGTGCAGGTGAGCGGGGCTTATTAGCCTGCGGCTCTGTAGGACTATTCCCACCCGTTCCGAACCCACTGCCTCCCACCTTCGGCTGAACTGGTTCGGGTGGAGGTAGGCAGCACCAGGGTCAGGTGCTAAGGAGCGCTGCTCCAACCACAGTCCCTGCCTTAACAGGGTAGGCGGTATAGGCCCGTGGTGAGCCTTATGGGATGCCCCTCCCGCTCTCTGCGGTTACATTTACCCCCTCTCCCCTTTAGTTGGGCCCCTTCTCTTAGGTTGGCGGCTGCCCCCTCACCTCGCCCTCCCTGGGGAGATCTCCGGGGGGGGGGGTGTTGTGTGCTTATACGTTGCCACTGTTTTTACTTAATGAGTTGGGACAAGAGGTATCCCTTTCCTGCTGAGTCAGTCTGACAGGTTGGGGGGGCTTCTGGAAATCGCTGAAGTTTCAGGGTCAGTGGGGCCCTCAGGAGGCCCATACCCCTATCAACATTCTGGAACGGAGGGCGATAAGACTGGTCCTCGCCCAGTTGACTCCACACCTTTTGGGGTTGGGCGGTTCAGATCCACCCGGACAACCAGACGGCGGTTGCCTACATCAATCATCAGGGAGGGACCCAGAGCAATCAGGGAGGGACCCCCCAATTTACAAACGCTGGCTTTAACGGCCTGGCTGCTGAAACCTCCATCTTGATGGAAAAGGGGCTGCCTGCCTCTGTTGTTAGTACTATGATTCAGGCTAGGAAGAAGTCCTCGTCATCCATCTACTATAGGGTATAGCATGCTTACATTGCCTGGTGTGAGTCTAGGTTGCTTCCCTGTCGGGTATTTTCTATCCCCAGGATTCTGGAATTCCTGCAACATGGTTTGGATCTGGGTCTTCAACTTAGTACCCTCAAAGGTCATGTTTCAGCCTTGGCTATTTTCTTCCATCGTCTGGTTGAGACCATTTTTCAGGGGGTTACTCACGTGCGCCCTCCACGTAAACCTATGTTACCAGTCTGGGATTTGAACTTGGTCTTATCTGCCCTGCAGGGGTCTCCCTTTAAACCCTTGCATGCGGCCCCTTTGTCCATTTTGACGCTTAAGGTAGCCTTTTTGGTGGCTATCACTTCTGTTAGGCGTGTTTCTTAGTTGGCTGTGCTTTCCATCAAACCTCCTTACTTTGAGAGACGCCAGGCCAAGGTGGTGTTTCGTTTTAAGCCAGATTTTCTGCCTAAGGTTGTGTCTGCCTTTCATCTCAATCAGGACATTGTGTTGCCTTCTCTGTGCCCTATTCCTAGTAGCCATAAGGAGAGGGTCTTACATTCTCTGGATGTGGTCAGGAACTTGAAGTTCTATTTGGTAGCTACTGAATCCTTCAGGAAGACTGATGCTCTTTTTGTTCTCCCTTCTGGGCCTAAGAAGGGTTTAGCTCCAGCTAAGTCCACTATCAGCAAGTGGATCTGTCAGGCTGTGCTTCAAGCCTATTCTGCTAAGGGGAAGGAGCCTCCCTTCCATCTTACTGCTCATTCTACTCGTGCTATTGGTGCCTCTTGGGCTTTTCAGCACCAAGCTTCTGTTTAACAAGTTTGCACGGCCGCTACTTGGTCTTCTGTTCATACAAGTTTTATAAGGTTGATGTTAGGGCCTCAGCTGATGCTGCTTTTGGCCGCAAAGTTCTGCAGGCGGCAGTGGTCTAGTGCCCGCTGTTACTTTTGGGATCCCACCCTACCTTACGAACACTGCTATTGGATGTCCCATGTGTAAGGAATCTTCTGGAATATATATTTATATATATTAATATAGTAATATATAGTAATATATTAGATATATAGTAGTGAATATATAATATAATTTTATAATAATATATATAGTAATATAGTATAATATATATAAGATGGATATATATAGGATGGATAAGTATATAAATATAATATATATTTAAATATGATTAAAATAAAAAATAAAATATGTAAATAATAAAATATGCTTAAATAAATTTGTGATATATTGTCTGATATTGGGAGCAGTGCCCTTAGTTGAGAGCCGAGCAAGTGTTTAGATTGCGCAATAAGTTTTGTAGCCAGGGGTGAGGGAGCACGCCCCCTTTTGTAGATATTTTAGTGGCACTTTGTAAATGCAGAACCTTAGATATTCTATGTTCGTTTTTAAATGGCTTTCTTTTTTATTTTTCTTAGATTTCCTGTAATTGCTTTAGCGGCTTTTTGCGTGGGGTGATTTCATTATGTTGACAGTCAAGAGCGAGCCAAAATTCGGTCATGTACGTTCTCTATGACTAATAAAACCCCAAATACCTTCTTCGACTGTCCCAAAAAAACACCAGCCTGAGACGGGTTACATGTCATGCTGCAAATGCTAATTCCGGGAGCTTATATATAAATTGTCTGTTAAACGAATCAACAACATATAATACCTAAAAAAAATACTTTAATGCCCCCTGCAAGGCAACCTAAAGGAGCACCTAAAAATCGTGAAAAATGGCCCAATGATAAAAATCCATATAAACATGATGGATGGCGGGAGGAAGGGTCACTTATACACCTGCCATCAAGAAATATCCAGCCAGGCTTGTTTTTTTTATTTTGATGGAAGGAAGAGGAAATACAGGGTGACAGGCTCTGTCACCCCTGATAGACTAAACCTGTCACCCCTGGATTTTATTCCTACCATGAGCGAAAAAACCACAAACTTGGCGGGAGTTTTATTTAGTTCAGGTGTATTAGCCGTCCTGTTTATTTGGATTTTTAATATTACACAATTTCGCAATAGTGCTCCACCAGTGTGGACCCCCAGCAACCCAAAATAACAGCGACCACTGGTCCTAGAGTCTTACCGACTAGTCTAGGCCAGTGGGTGCTCCTCTTTAAGCCTTTATTGACAGACTACGAGAGATTTGCAGTCTGGGAGGTAAGACACTTAAGCTTTCATTTTACACTGTGCTTTTATAGAGTGTTTAAAGCGGTCCCACACATTTTCTACATAATGAGTGTGGATCCAGATTGTGATAATCTTGGGGGAGCTCCAGATTGCTCACTGCACATAGACCCTGCAATCCAAACCTGAACCTTGATAGTCCCGAAGTGTGGCCCGACAATTGGCTTCTGTCCGTCACATGTGGCCATGGGTCAGTTGCTGTCCGCATTTTGCAAGCAGACTGTTTGCTTTGTGGCATTTATGTGCAGGGTCTCCGACAATCTGGAAGGCCCCCCCATGATTATCACAAGCACCTGCACATAGACCCCCACAACCTCCATGCAATTCTTACCTGAACCTTGATTGGGAAGTGAAGTCCCACGATTGGCTGTGGCCAATTGCTGGATGTATTTTGCAGGCAGCCCGAAGTTCAGGTTAGCATTGCCAGGGGTTGTGGGGGGGGGGGGGGGTCTATGCTTGGGCAGGCACCAGTAATCTGGATGCACCCCCCTTGAGACTGTCACAATGCGGTCCCATACCCATTATGTAGCGGCACTAAGCCATGGTAGATGGTCCTGAAGCCTAAAAGACCCTAGGCTTGCCCGCTAGCTTGCCCTCAGGATGCCCTGCTGTGTAAAACCCCTGGGTTGGGTTGGCCAGAACTTTTACATTTGCCGGCAACTCTTGTGACCCTGTAGCTGCCATGAACCGGATCTACAACTTCCCTGTATCTGAGGCGCAATCCTGCGCCCAGCCACTTAAATAGGCTGGGAACGGGAGTGCTCCCCACTGTACAGTGAAACAGGGATGTGGCCAGTGAGCTGGGTCATGTCAGCTGGTGTTCCTGCCTGCAAAACCGCTGTGTGGACGTGGCCTCGACAGTTGTTGTGCCCAAATCCGAGGGGGCCCAGAAAGGGTTTTGTGTCACTTTAAAGCTGAAAATAAGCTGGAGCAAGGTTAGAAATCGAACCTGCCACCTTCTGGTCACAGGCCTGGTTCCCTACCTCTAAGCCATAACTGTCCCACTGCATGCGGCATCCCTTTTACCTCCTACATGGCTGTCTTCAGGTTTAGGTGGGCCCTTGGACAACTGAATCACAGTGGGTCCCGATTGTATCAGGGCACGCATGGTGGTAAAGTTGCAGATACGGTGGATATTGCCCCTTATGGTAGCACCGCACTTTGTAGACTTGCCCTAAAGACCTCAGAGCAGATAGCGCCAACAGGTGCCAGGTGAAAGAAAGAAGGAAAAGACGGAATGACAAAAAAGAAAGAATATAAGAAATGGCAGAAAAAAGGTAACGAAATAATGAAAAAGAAAGAATATAAGGAATGGCAGAAAGAAGGTAACGAAATAATGAAAAAGAAAGAATACAAGGAATGGCAGAAAGAAGGTAACGAAATAATGAAAAAGAAAGAATACAAGGAATGGCAGAAAGAAGGTAACGAAATAATGAAAAAGAAAGAATACAAGGTATGACAGAAAGGAAGAAAATAAGGAATGACAAAGACAGAATTGAAGGAATGAAAAGGAAGAAAAAAAAAAAGGAAAGACAAAAAGCAAGGTAGGACTTAAAAAAAAAAAGACATGACAGAAAGAAAGGGGGGGGGGGGGTAATGACAGAAAGGAAGAAAATAAGGAATGACAAAGACTGAAACAAAGGAAAGAAAAAAAAGACATGACACAGAAAGAAAAGGGGGGGGGGAATGAAAAAATAAGCAATGATCTAGAAAGTAGGGAAATGTGAAAAAAAGAAATGGAACAGAAGAAAAAGAATAGCAGGAATGACCCTGAAATAATAAAAATTAAGGGATGTCAAAGAAATAAAATACAGATGAAGAAATGGAAAAAAAAATGATGACAGAAAAAAAAAAGTCAAAGAGAGAACAGAAGGAAAGAGCAAGTAAAATCTTGCATTGCCCAGCCCTATTTACTGCACAGCCCAGGGTCCTGCATATAGAGGCTGCCTTGGGGAGTGAGTGAATGACCTGCTCACCATTGGAATGAGGTGTGTCAACTGACCCTCATGTGAGGTGGGCCCTTTCAAGGAGCAGGGGCCCTGGCACCAGCCCTGTAAGCCCAGTGCTGACGCCAGCCCTGCCCTCTGACCTGTGTGTACCCATCAGAAGCCATTTAGGTTTGCCTGTTGCAGTGAGCGTGCACACCGCAGATGCCACCGGTGGCCTGCCCATGCCCCACAGGATCAGTGGTTTGAGGCGAGTATCTGGTGAGCCAGGGCTTTCACTAGGAGGGACATCGCTGGACCAATGCAAAAATAAATTCCTCACTAACTGCTTTATAATGACAGTCAGATGTATGAGATTGTATTGGCAGAGCAAAGCTGTGCAGAGAATGCCAGTCACAGCCATGTTTTCAGATCTTGGAAGCAGCTTCCAGCTAAGCTTGGGAGGTGTACAGTCTGTAGGTGGTGCTACTATAAATATTTTTGCTAGTGCACCTTTGTACCCTCCCCTGAAGTTGTAAAATCCATCCACAATCTCGGGATGGCCAGAAGTCAGATGTAACCACCTCGGTTAACCATTATTGTGACTCATGTTCCCAGGCGCTCTTTCGCATCTCACTTTACTGTATGTTGTGTCATGTGGTCATATGAAGTCACTGCTGGCGCAGCCGCCTCTCGGTGGAGTTACCCAGATTTCTAACTGAGGGATTAGACAGGTTTTTGTGATGGGACAGCTTTGGTGAAAACTAGACTGGGAACCAAAACTTGGATATGTGTATGGCTTGTGTGGCAGTGTGCTGGTTAAACTGGGTACTGTGCAAATACTTTCTGTTCTAGGAAAGCTCCTCTTATCCTTTACCTAAGTAGAGGGTTTTTTGGTCTCTTTAGCCCCCCCATATTAAGCCTAACGTGGGCTCCACCACATACTGGCTTGCGATTATGTCCAGGAAGAAAAGCCAAATCCATACTCTCCTTTTGTCCCCCGCAGCTGGTCCCTCCTGCTAGCTTTGACAAAAGCAGCTTCCAAAAACATTTTCCCTGTCTCACTGGACTAATGACCATCTGACAATCTCTTCACTGCAATGTAGGGTGCCTGCCATGCCTCAGCACACCCACTCTGTTGGAGTGAATGAAGTGGGCTTGCTTGAGTCCTTGTAACTGTCATGGGGGTCAGCCATTTACGCCGCGGGACTTGTTCTCGTCAAGTTTTTTTTTAACCACAGTAAGACAAGAGTATGACGTTTTCTCTTTCTCCTGAGGAGATCCACCTAACACCCTCCCCCCAGACTCCAAACCCCTAATAACCCAGCTCTAGTGTCTAAAGCAGCGATACTAAGCTAGGGGACTGGGGTCCTAATGCGGACCCCTGCCCTGCACTCTGCTTCTGTGTTGCCGTGCTCAGCGCTGCCCCCTTTACTTGATTGGCAATGTAGTGCTTGGACACACTGCCAGTGTCATGGCTCTGCTGCCTGGCACTTAGCATTGCTCTATGAAGTACTGCACATGTGGAAAGTGGCATTGCAGGGTACACACAAACTTTGTTCTCCAAGTATACAGCACGTCCTGTTTTCACTAATATTCTTTACGCTTGGGGATATCCCCCACAAGGTGGCGCAGTGGACTGCAGAAAAGGCTTGTGGCTCCTCCTGGCCCTATAAAAGGACAGGAACCTCCCACAAATTCCCAGTTTCCTTCTGCAGTCTGAACTGCGAAGATAGAAGATGGCTCTCTCTCTCTCTTGCGCAGGTGAGCGAGGCAACCAAGCCTGCGGCCCTGCAAGTCTATTCCCATTTGATTCTGGACTCCCACTGCCTCCCAGCCTCGGCTGACAGATCGGGTGAAGGTAGAAGAGCACTAGGGTCAAGCGCTCCAGGAGCGCTGCTCCAAGCCGCAGACCCTGTACTACAAAGGGGAGCCGGCCATAGGCTTTATGGTGAGCCTGATTGGGATGCGGAGTTCATGCACTGCCTTCTGAGGGGGTGAGTTATTTGGGGACTACCGTATGTCCTCTTCTTTTACTTCTGGTGCTCCCCCCCCCTCCCCTCCCTGGCCATGAATACTCGCCGCTGCATTCCCTCGTCTCCCTCTCTCATCAGGTGGCAGTGGTGGTGTTTTTCTGAGGTAATTTGGCGATTTTGGTGTGTTTTTTGGTGTTTTTAGCTGCCGCGCAGCTTTGTACTACGCTCCGCGGCTGTGGGCGCTATAACCTGAGGTAATTTTGCTTTTTTCATGGTCCCGGACGGGTCACGTGAGCGCCGTTTTCGTGCCCTTCGAGGGGGGGCGGGACCTGGTGATGCTGTGGATCGCGCTGTTCCCCTGCGGCCCACCCCTCGAGGTACCTCAGCCGGCACCATTTTGTACAGCCTGTGCATCTGTTTTTTCTTCATTCCCGGCTGTAGCGCTGCTTTCCCTGGTGTATCTCTTTACCTAGCGGTCTGTGCCTGAGTGACCCCGCGGTGTCTTTGGTCCGTGAGTCCCCCTTGGGGGGGTTTATTGACCCTGGGATTTTCATGTGCTGCGGGATGCTCATGTGTATTTTTACTTATGTCTTTTCAGGCGGGATACCATTGGGTTGTGGTTCTCCCGGCTTACTCCCTCCTCCCCCTCACTCCCCCTTCACTGACTTCTGGGGGCATCCCGTGGGAGGGCATCCCTGGTGGCTTCTGTCTTAAGCCTTTACCCACTACTGGTCTATTGCGCCTGTGTTAATCACCATATGGAGGCTTCAGGGGATAGCGTGCTTGGGGGCCCTGCGGGGCAAGCCCGGCTATGTTCCATGTGTGGGGTATCCCCTGTGATTAACAGTGTCACGGTGTGCGAATGCTGTGTGCTGACAGTGTCATTGCGCTACAAGCTGGTTTGCCTGCTTCGCTTCTCAGCTCTGCGCCTCCCTCGGCTTCGACTACTCCCCAGCTCTTGTAACTAGGCCCCTGTGAGGGCATTGTTAGCAGGTAGTCTCATTCTGATTTGGCTCTGCGGGTGGCTAACATTGAGAGGCAGCTTGCCAGCCTGTTCCTAGGAAGGCCTCTGGCAAGAAGCGGCACCTGGATCCCAGGCCCTCCCCCCTTGCTAAGGTGTATGTGGGGATTGATGAGTTTGGTGGCTGTCACCCCCTTGAGATGGGGGGACTTTCCCAGGATTCTGACTCCTCTGGGAACCAGCAGGAGGGTTGCGATAGTGACCCTGGGTCGGTGTCCGGAGAGGATTCATGGTACCCTGAGGACACTGATAATCTGGTGTCACATATTTTTGATATATTGCACATTGCTGCCCCTGAGGTGGCTAAGAGAATGCAGGGGGAGCTCTTTCGCCCTGGTAAACAGCATCCAGAGTTCCCTGAGCAGGAAACTTTTTACCATTTTGGTACTTGAAGAATGGGAACGTCCTAGCAGGCTGACTGCTGTGCCCAAGGGTTGGATAAAAGGTATCCCTTTCCTGCTGATCTTGTTAAGAAGGCTTGTCCAATACTTCGGTCATGCCTTCCCCTGACACTACCTCTCTGAGGGATGGTGAGGACCGGTGCATGGATCAATTGGCCTGCCATGCTTTTACCTGTGTGGAGGCTGGATTGCGTCCGACCTGTGCCGCTGCTATTGCCCACAAGAGGCTGCTCAAGCTTCTCCTTGATGGTGCTACAGCTGGTAGCGGGGGGGTGGGGACTATAGTACTCTCTTACTTTGTTCTGATTTAGAGGCTTTTTTGGGGGTCCTCCTTCCTTTCGGCTCCCAGAGGCTCAGAGTCGTGGCTCCCTCTTCTATAGTGGCCGCAGAGATTCTTGGGGCCGTGGCAGATCCCGTGGTCATCCCGGTCTCTCCTGGATACCAAGCCCAAACCCTCTCACTAGCCCCCTCAGGCTTGAAGGGGCGCCCTCACCCATCCGGGTGGGGGGACGGTTTTGGCTCTTTGCTCACATCTGGAAGCTTCACGTCTCAGACCGGTGGATATAGGAGGTATTGTCCTCCGGTTACAAGATCTGAAGGGCCTTAACAAATTGTCAGATTCAAGCATTTTTGTATGGAGAAGCTACGCTCTGCTGTCCCTTCGCCCGGGCGGCTTCATGGCCACTGTGGACATCAAGGATGCTTATCTTCATGTGCCCATCTTTCCAGATCATCAGAGATTTCTAAGGTTTGCGCTGGGGGATCAGCATTATCAGTCTGCGGCTCTGCCCTTCGGTATCACCTCGGCACCTCCGGTGTTCGCCAAAGATACTAACGGGAGTGATGGCTCTGCTACGGATCCAGGGCATCTGCATAATTTCTTACCTGGACGACATCCTGATTGTGGTCCAGTCCTTTCCCCAGGCTGAGTAGGACACTCAGATGGTGACCTCCACTCTGGAGTCCTTCGGCTGGGTGTTCAACTTTCCCAAGTCATCTCTGTCCCTGTCCTTGGTGAGGTTCTTTCTGGGCATGACTCGGGCTCTGCTATCATGTCCTCATCCCTCCATCCGTCACGGGATGCAGTTGGTGGGCCTGATGGTGCCCTGCTTCGAGGCAGTCCCCTTTGTTCAGTTTCACATGAGACATCTTTAGTTACACCTCTTGTCAGTTTGGGATCGGAAGCTGTTGTCCTTGGATCAAGAGTTTGCTCTGTCCCCTCTGGCCAGACGGTCCCTCTCGTCGTGGCTGGACTCAAGGAACCTTCCGGTGGGCAGGACTTCCTGCCTCCGTGCTGGGAGAAGGTCACCACAGATGCCGGTCTGACCGGTTGGGGAGGCTTCTGGAAGTCCCCGAGGTTCCAGGGTCGGTGGAGCCCACTAGAGGCACATGTTTCCATCCAGTTCCAAGTCCTGGAACTGAGGGCGATAAGATTGGTTCTTTCTCGCCTAACTACTCACCTTCGGGGTCGGGCTGTTCAGATCCGCTCAGTCAACCAGACGGCGGTTGCCTATATCATTCATCAGGGAGGAACTCAGAGCAAGCGAGCCTTCAAGGAAGTGTCCCTGATCCCGTCTTGGGTGGAACAGCATGTTCCAGGCATCTCAGCGGTCTACATTCCAGGGGGTGGAGAACCAGGAGGTGGACTCCCTGAGCAGGGGGACGTCTTGTATGGGGGAATGGTCCCTCAACAACCGGGTGTTCTCGCCCTGTGTCATCGCTGGGGGCAGCCGGACGTGGACCTGTTTGCGTTTCGTCACAAACTTCCCAGATTTGTCTCTCAGGTTCCTCTGGCCTTCGCCACAGATGCATTGGCTATTCCTTGGAAGAAGTTTCGGCTTCTCTATGTGTTTCCTCTGTTTCCTCTCCTGGGCAGGGTCATGCGCAAGATAGTCCAGGAGTAGGTACCAGCCATCCTGGTGGCCCCTTGCTGGCCAAGAAGGGTTGGGTTCGCAGACGTCGTGCAGTTGGCAGTAGACTGGTACGTCTTGCCCAAGGATCCAGATCTCCTCACTCAGGGGCAGCTACGCCACCCCAATTTACAAACCCTGGCTTTAACGCCTTTGCTGCTGAAACCTCCATCTTGATGGAAAAGGGGTTACTTGCTTCTGTTGTTGATACCATGATTAGGACTAGGAAGAAGTCCTTGTCTTTTATCTATTACAGGGTCTGACATGCTTACATTGCCTGGTGTGAGTCCAAGTCTCTTCCCTGTAGGGTTTTCTTTTCCCAGAATTCTGGATTTCTTGTAACATGGTTTGGATTTGGGCCTTGAACTTAGTACCCTCAAAGGCCATGTTTCAGTACTGACAATTTTTTTCCAAAGATCTTTTGCCAGTCACCGTTTGGTTAAGACTTTTTTCCAGGGGGTTTCCCACGTGCGTCCGCCACGTAAGCCTATGTTACCAGTTTGGGATTTGAATCTGGTGTTATCTGCTCTGCAGGTTCGTCCCTTTGAGCCTCTCCGTGAGGCCGCTTTTCCCATTTTGTCAGGCGTGTTTCTGAGTTGGTGGCTTTCCATCAAACCTCCTTATTTTGAGCGACACCAGGACAAGGTGGTGTTTCGGTTTAAGCCAGATTTCTTGCCTAAGATTGTGTCTGCTTTTCATCTCAATCAGGACATTGTCTTGCCTTCATTGTGTCCTAATCCTGCTAATTCCAAGGAGCGGACTCTGCATTCCTTAGATGTGGTCAGGGTTCTGAAGTTTTACTTGGTAGCTACTAAATCATTCAGGACAGGAAGACTGATGCTCTTTTTGTTCTTCCTTCTGGACCTAGGAAGGGTCAAGTGGATTCGTCAGGCGGTGGTGCAAGCCTATTCTGCTAAGGGGAAGGAGCCTCCTTTCCGCCTTACTGCTCATTCCATTCATGCTTTTGGTGCCTCTTGGGCTTTTCAGCACCAGGCTTCTGTTGAGCAAGTTTGCAAGGCCGCAACGTAGTCTTCTGTTCATACTTTTTCCAAGTTTTACAAGGTTGATATTAGGGCCTCAGCTGATGCTGCTTTTGGCCGCAAAGTTCTTCAGGCGGTAGTGGTTTAAACTGCCCGCTGTTGTTCTTTGGGGATCCCAACCTACTTTACGGACACTGCTTTTGGACGTCCCAAGCGTAAAGAATATTCGTGAAACAGGACGTGCTGTATACTTGGAAAAATACAATTCTGTGAGTACTCACCTGTAGAATTGATTTTGTAGTATACAGCACGTCCTGTTTCACCCCTCCCTTGTTATCATTATTCTTGGTTACCTCTGCATGGTGATTTGTTCAGATGTTTGGTTGGGGTTCCTTCATTTTTATTCTCCCGGCTTCTTGTCTAACTGCTTTGTAACACTGGGAATTTGTGGGAGGTTCCTGTCCTTTTATAGGGCCGGGAGGAGCCACAAGTCTTTTCTGCAGTCCACTGCACCACCTTGTGGCGGATATCCGCAAGCGTAAAGAATATTAGTGAAACAGGACGTGCTGTATACTACAAAATTAATTCTACAGGTGAGTAGTCACAGAATTGTATTTTTTCAGTCTCTTTGCCCATGCAATCCTGTCCCGCTGCCCCTGCTCAGCCCTAACCATCCCTGTCCCACCTTCTCGGCCCCCACCCAGCTCAACCCTATCCATCCTTGTCCTGCAATTTCTGCCCCATCCAGCTCCATCCCCCCAGCTTTGCCCTATCAATTCAATCCCCATCCATTCATATCCCCCCCCAGCTCTTGCCCATCCATTCCTACCCCCCCAAATATGCCCCATCCATCCAGGCTTTTTTTTGGTTTTGCCTGTGGAATCTATAGCCCCCCCCCCCCCCCCCCCCCAGTCTGCAGATTTCGATCTATCCACCCCTGCCCAGACCTTCACCTCTCACCGGATGCCTGTATATGGACCTTTACAAGAGGTGGTTGAGCACCCCTGGTCTAAAGGATTCCAGGGCCAGGTTACAGCTTGCCCCCCGGCCATCCTTGCCTCTCTGTGTGAAATCCACAGAATTCCCCATATATTCAGCTCGGTGCTTAATCACATGGTGCATGCTTGGGCCTCCGGCGCACCCCGCCTATGTATCTGAATGGCTGGTGGTGCATACAGCACAGGGGAGAGCAGCCTGCTGGAGATGCCCAGCAATTGTTTTGTTTTCAAAATGTATTACTGTGCATGAATGTGATAAGAGCCTGGGCAGGTGCTGTGGAAGCATGAATCGAGGTGAGCAACCAGGAGATCCAGGGTTCACACATTTATGGGGCATCCCAAAAGCCAGGTAAGCGAAAAAAAACTGTTTAATGAGCCATAGGGAAGGCAGGCTATGTTTCTCCAGAAGACTGAGTTTTAAAGGGACTGCAAAAACAAAAATAAAGGAGCCCCCCTCACAACTGATTTCTGCTTAGAGGTAGGTAACCAGCCTTGTTACTGGAAGGTTGCAGGTTCGTGTTTATGCACTTGTGTTTTCACGTAAGTGTGTTCACAAGTGCACGGATGGGAAACTGTGGAGGTAACATTCCACGTGTGCTTAAGCACACAATGGCCACTGTAAGCGCTATTACTATTGTGGCTCTGCCCCTGCGTCAGTCACAGTGCCTGGCATGATCCTGTTTTTCAGTGAATTAAGTGCACATGCAAATCTATGCAGGTCACCTTTTTGTGGGATGGGCTGCCCATGAGTTCACGAGCCCACTGGGCATTCCCTGTTAGCCTGGTGGCTAGTCCAAGCCTGCCCTCTATACAGTAACATGTGCTGACATCTGGAGACACAGGGTGGATGTAAGCTGTGTCCAATATCCATATAGCGCAGATAGAATGGCTTTTATTAAGGTTCGCCTGCAGCTCTATAACTCTTATTATGTTTGTGTGGGTGGTGGTCACTTGATTTGTAAATGAACACTTGTCAGGGTGCTACTCTGCTGTCACCAAGTGGTGCTACAGGGAACTGCCCTCGCTGGCTCTGGTTGCTGCCATTACAAAAGTTTTCCCTTTTCGTGTTGCCTTGTCGGTTATAAATCTGGCGGGGCTTTTGAGTTGACTCAATATTTTATAGTGTATCCTTGAGGAAGTTCCTTTTGATGAGGGGTCATGTGATGCATCTCGTTTCTGTAATGATTGTGCCGAAAAATGGCCGACATTTAAACTTTTATGAAATCATTTGGGTGACTGAGCTGTAAAGCCCCTACTGCTTCAGTTACAGATTTATGAGAGTTCATGGTTAGCTGTCATTGTACATTTAAAGCATTAATGAACAACTGTAGACTGTTATTAATGCTGACCCAAAGTGGATGCCCTTCCTTTTTAACCTTCAGTCGCTTTTGTGGCTGCTTCATTCCGATTCGGAGAGGCGCAGAATCAGGCTGAAAACTCACCAGGTCCTGGTGCCGCAGCGCTATTGGACGCTGGCAGAGCCTTAGAGTTGTGGGACTGGCTGCTTCAGCCGTAGAAATAGTATTCTGCTCATTTTGTGTTTTTTTTGTTTTTTGTTTTTTTTTTTATGACCTCTCAAATGAGGCTGTGGTGGATAAAATGACCCTATGGATACCTTGCCGGGCTTAGCCTTTTTAAGACAGGAGGGTGTTTGGCCAATTCACTGAGCTTCTATAAGACGAGAACTAATAAGAATGAATCGGTCCTCTTTGCAAGATTTCCTTAGGGACATCCCTGGGATGAAACACCCTGTTTATTCCATAAACTCACCTTGATCCTCGATCCCACGGCTGGGGCTAAGCCTAATTGCAATCCGCAGCACCCCACTCCCTCCGGCCTGTGACTGCTCTGCTGGCAGATGCCTTAAGTGATACGGCAGGCAAAGGTAATTGTTACACCATTGTGTCAGGCTATGTTTGCCACTGAACTAAACTGTTTTCTGTTTCTAAATTAAAGCAGAAATGGACGAGATATCGGGGTTTACAGGTTCAGCCAATGACATTCTCTTTTTCATCCTGTCCCCCAGTCGGCTCAGCAGAGCGGGGACAGGATTTCTGGTCCGTCTTATCCTCCTCCTCCAGATTCATCACATTGCTGTCAATGTTCTCACATTTCTTTTGGTTTGGTCCATTTTTAGAGTGCAAAAAGAGCCCAAGGAGATTTGTGACCCTAGAACCTCACAGCAGCACCTTGAAGCAGAACCTTGGCACTGACTTCTGGCACTCCTCTGTATTTCCTAAGCAGAAAACCACCAATCATAGGGCTCGACTGGTGATCTATAACTCTGCCCCCTCTGACCGCCTTTGTAATGCAGCATTAGGATTAGGTGTCAAAGTATGCGGATATAAACACGCTGCCTGCTATTGTACTGGAGAGCGGTCTGGAAATTTCAAAAAAGAAACGGGGAACATTAAGAGCTTTAGGGCTATGGTCTATCTTGTTGCCTGAACAATCCCTTTTAAATGTGATTTTGTTTTTTTTTTTCTCAGGCTTTTGATATTTGCCAGAAATAAGTTCTGTATAGTGAAGGACATGTGTATAAATGTAGTATAACCTTAAATTGTTCAGTTATTCTGCTCCTCCTCCATCACCTCAAACCTCCCCTATGTAAAAGAAACAAGACACAAGCCTCCCTTTACCATGAACAGATAAGCTTGGTAGAAATGCAACACCCAGCATTTCCGCAGAATAGCTTTAGAATTACACAGTACTCATCTGACCAACAAATAACCTTTCCGAAATAATTAGTAACTGGCGCACCAGCAGCCTGTGGCCTGCCCCCTCCATTTATTCTCTCCTATGTGTTTTATGTAATGAATAACACTGGTGACAGGGCGAGGGGCGTACAATAGGGTGACTCCAGGTAAAGCCACCTCTTGCAGCACTGGATCGCTGTTTGCTGGAGCACCAGTAGCCGTAACACTATAGGGTTGTCAGGAAAAAGTTGATTCTGTCAAGTATCGAGAATCAATTTTTTCTTTCTAGTATCGATTCTGACTTCAGTAAAAGAAAAGTAAAAAATACAACTGACGCCTTGTTCGATCCGGCCAGCTCTCCTTGTCTTCGGGGGAGACCCCCCCGGAGGCTCTTCAGTTTTCAGGGGAGAGCACGACAGGCCCTCTTCCCCTGCTTTCTCGATGAGCGCTGCCATCTTCACGACTAGCCCCATCCCTTTGGGGGCGGGGCGGGCGGATGACGTCATATCCACGGGCGTCATCCTGCTTCCAGTGGCTCCGCTCTCAGATGCGATGATCGACGGCCAGAGGAGGATGGGGCAGAAGATCCTCTGATCTCCTGTCTACCTCCTCTTCTGGCCGGTGATCACCGCATCTGTCATCGGATCGGCGAGGAACACAGGAGCTGACTGTCGGAGGTGAGCAATGAAAATTTTTTTTGATAAAAACATTTTCTCTATGTGTGTGGTGTATTTTTTTCTTTTTTTACTGTTAACTCTTGTGAACTGGTAAGGGATCTATATGACCCCTATGCCAGTTCACAAGGCTCTGGGTCTGGCAAGTCACCTGCAGCTAGCGGGTGACTTGCCATTAACCCCGAGCCCCCATTACCTGCCTCCCCAAAGCCCGGGGGGGGGGGGCAGAAGAGTCCGTGGCCATAGGCTGTGCTGGCTTGTAGCGCACCAAAGCTGGCCCCTGCGCCCTGTTCTACAAGCCCTCATAGCTGGTCCCGGGCTGGTTATGCTGGGTAAGGGGGACCTCACACCATTTTTTGGGGGGATTTTTGAGGGTTAAAAATAAAATTTCAGTGAAAAAAATTACAATATATTGTCTTTGAGACGGGATATATCGTGTCGTCATACGCATAATGCGATACGTATTGTATCGTCAGATTCTTGCCAACTCACACCCCTGTAACACACACAACCACAGACAGCGGCTCGGATTGGAGGTCCATGCCATAGAACATGTAACTGTCATTGTCTCTGAAAGACGCGGCAGAGTTCTGCCAAAAGATTGTGATGGACAACCCTCCACGTATTTTCCAATTTGAGGGGAATTCCAGTGAGTCGGGTGCTGCCACCCTTTGCTTTTACAGTGTTGCATTCAGTATTATTACAGCTTTTTACACAAGTTTAGATTTCCTCCCTTGCAGTTAAGAAATGTCATTCTGAATTTCCCCGGGGGAGTCAGACCTCAGAGCGCCTCGCTGCTGAATAAACACAGGAAATGTGATCGCTCAGGGAGGAGCGTATGTTACACTGACAAGCCATCGATGGCTCCTGTATAAATGTTTTCAGACAGCTGTGAAGGAAATCTGAGGACCCTACTTGGTGTATACAGAAGACCCACTAGCATGTCTCCCCTGGTTGGTGGCTGCAATTCTAGATTTCACTTGCAGTGCTCCCTGCTGGGCAAACCTGGCATTGCAGTCCATATGGCTCTAAAGCCATGGTGATCCATGTATTACGTATCATGAGATGTACCCAAGCCCACATTTACTATCTGCTGGCTTCCTTCATCCTTCCAATATCCTTTTGTTTTACAAAAATGTGAATCCATGCTGACCTTCCAAACCCATCTTACTTCTGACTGATTTCTTCCTTTCTCTTTACTTTAACCTTTAGCATCATTTATTGAAAATCCCAAACCCTTAAAAACCTATTCCCCAGCATCTAAAATTAAGCAATTTTACGTTTTTAATTGCTTACTTATCATTCTTTCCCCCACTGGGCTTCAACTTTGCTCAGGACTCTAGGATATGGGCGCCGCCATCTTGCCCTAGAGACATCACATATGGAGAGGTGAGGGGTGAAAAGTTCAAGGGGTGCGCTATAGCTGTGCTTTGTACAGACAGATCAGAGCTGGGGTCAGTAAAAAGTCAGCAATCCCAGAAAGCAGAGCGGCAGTCAGAAGACACTTTCTGTCTGCAAGCAGCCAGAGACTCCATGGGCCGCCATCTTGGGTGTTAAAAGGCTCAAAACCTGCAAAAGGTGCAGGTAGGATGATTTTTAATGTGGACAATCTGTATGTACAGGGTGGGGGAAACATACAAGATAGACTCTCGTTCAGAGTGAAGGTCCTGTTTAAAGTGGACCAACACCCAGGATTTTGACTATCCTGGGTTTTGGTCCACTTCAGGGTGGCACCCCGATTAGGGGTGCCCCGCTGTGTAAAACCCCCCAGAAACCCCCAAACTCACCTCACCACGCTCCCACGGACAAGCGGCGGACAAGGCAGCGCGTCTGCCGCCGCCTCCCGCGCGCCCCTCTGACAGTGCGCGCGCCCGCGCCGGCCATTCACAAACGGCCGGCGCGGGCGCGCGCACGGCTAGAGGAGTGCGCGGGAGGCGGCGGCAGCCGCTGCCGCCACCGATCAGGTGAGTTCTTTTGGGGTTTTGGGGGGGTCCCTCACCGCGGGACATCCCGATCTCGGATGTCCCGCGGTGAGGGGGGTGATCGGCCCGGGAATCTTATAGATTCCCGGGCCGATCACCCATGGGTGACGGTCCACTTTAAGGCTCCTACTCTTTCAGTGATTAGACAAAGAACTTGGCAAGCTTGCCAAACTTGCCACACTTTTTTTTTTTTAATAACCCCCTTACTGTAAGCATTGCGGGGACCTTAAGGGACAATCCAATATCTATTTGAAAGGTAGGTGGATTCCAATATTTCTAGAATGGGTGGAAACCCCCCTTTTAAACATTGATTTTGCACAGCAGCTGTCCATGAGTTACATGTGTTTTGTTGTGACAGTCCAGTCATACACAACCAGTTTCTCATATGCTTTGATTCTGTTTTCTATTACTGGGCATTCATATAATGAAACTGAAGCACAAATGACACTGCAATAATGTGTATCTAATCTCATGTGTAGCTATAACAGGCCCCTGGACATCCTGTATTACTGACGAGTGCATAAGTTACTGATTATCATTATCCATAGCGCTGTAAAAGCAGTAGTGATCAGTATATTCATTTACACAGCAATAGAATACAGCACATACCTGAGAACATCATCAGTCCCAGATCCCCCCCCCCCCAACATACTCATAATCAAACCACATAAAAGCTTGGCTACGATTCTCGACAAAATAAGTGTGCTGCAGTAGGTGTATACTTACATCAGTTGCATTTAAAAGAGAACATTAGCACTGTAGATGGTAGGGCATAAACTATATCATTCAAAACGGATAATTCAAAATAATTTTCAGAATCTTCACTAGGAGTGAAACATCATCTCAGTTGCTTCTGCAAGATATAAATCAAAGGCTATAGGGACATCTTCGATGTAAATTTACAGCAATTGTTATTAAAGCGGACCAAAACCCACATTTTTAAATAGCATCCCCCGTATTGCTCCCCCAATGAATAGTACCCTTTGCCAATCTTCACTGCCCCTACTTCACTCTAATCCCAGATAATGGCGCCTGTTTTAGCAATAAAGCTCCTCCTCCTCCATTCATTACCACTGTTGTGTGTGGCAATGATGTCACCCCTCCCCCCAAAAAACTCCCTCACTTCGCACAACCATCTTAGATTTGTTTTCAGAGAGCGTCTTCCCTTGAGGGATTCTGCCACTCCTGCCTATTATAGGAGATTGGGGGGGGGGGGGGGAGATACTGCCACACTGACTTCTTTAGGGGGTTTCTTCCACACTGCCTATTATATAGGATTGGGAGGAAGGGATTCTGCCACACTGCCTATTATAGAGAATCTGGGGGGATTCTGCCGCACTTCCTGTTACAGAGGATTGGGGGGATTCTGCCACCTTGCCTGTTATAGGGGGGTTCTGCCACACACAGGATTTTGTCCTCCACACTTTACTCATTTGTGCAGTGAGACAGATGCAAGCAGTGAGTGCACACATGCCCAGAGCGGTGGGCTGCCCTAACAGCGAGCAATTGGGGGGGGTCTTGCCTTGCTCAGGAGCACATGAACCTGCAACCCTCCGGTCCCAAGGTGACTTGGGGTGACCTTACCTCTAGACTACAGTTGCCTCTGGTAAGGTAAGGTTCTGAATGAAGCTCTATCCGGCTCTGCGTGCCTGCTACAGCCATTTGGCTAGGCAAAGACTGGTAGTGCGCATCAGCTGGAGGGATGTAGCTGGAAAGGTGAGCCTCCTGGCAATCCCAGAATAAGGAATCGGGCAGGGCCCTTAGAGTCTTAGACTCCAGCTGACCAGGGTTTTGGCCACCTTTTAAAGTATTTGTAAGTATTTGTATATTTATGTACTCCTAATGGAATGTCCTCCTCATCATTCCTCCAGGAACCCCTGGGGTCTAACCCTCGCACTCCAAAATGTATAAATGGTATTACACTTTTAAATCATCAAAAATGTTTTTATTATTGTAAATAGCAATGTTAAACATGTTTAAAAACAACAGCAATTCATAGTGCCATCCCGTTAAATGTCCACAAGGGGGAGCCCATCGGCTAAACACCAATCTGTACTGACTTATATAGTGAAACCCTATGTGCTATATACTCATCTAATATACTAATCTAATAAAGTGCTAAGTGCATAGTAGAAAATCATAATATGTACATCAATAAAACCTAGCAGGACCACAACAAAGGGAGGCCCAGCGAGGAACAAAGTGCAAGGTGAAAACCACAAGCAAATACAACAAATGCTCAATGAATCTTACTGTACAGATAGCCAGACAGGCGGTGAGGAGGGGTACTTAAGGGGTGCTGATTATGGAGCCGCCAGCACCTTACAGCCTTGAAAAAGAGCCCCTTGGCTCGAAACGCGTAGGCTACTCCGTGGGGCGCCTGTCTGGCTATCTGTACAGTAAGATTCATTGAGCATTTGTTGTATTTGCTTGTGGTTTTCACCTTGCACTTTGTTCCTCGCTGGGCCTCCCTTTGTTGTGGTCCTGCTAGGTTTTATTGATGTACATATTATGATTTTCTACTATGCACTTAGCACTTTATTAGATTAGTATATTAGATGAGTATATAGCACATAGGGTTTCACTATATAAGTCAGTACAGATTGGTGTTTAGCCGATGGGCTCCCCCTTGTGGACATTTAACGGGATGGCACTATGAATTGCTGTTGTTTTTAAACATGTTTTTAAATTGCTATTTACAATAATAAAAACATTTTTGATGATTTAAAAGTGTAATACCATTTATACATTTTGGAGTGCGAGGGTTAGACCCCAGGGGTTCCTGGAGGAATGATGAGGAGGACATTCCATTAGGAGTACATATGGTATGCATTTGCAATAGGACCCCTGTTTGGGCAGCGCACCCTGTCTCATTGACTTTTTCAGTTTAATAGTGTGTGCCACCTGCTTACTTTTTGGTTTTATTTGTATATTTAGAAACAATAACAGTCACTTCGGAGCCCATTGTAGCTGTATGCTACTGTAGCCAATTCTGGGCACTGGGCATAAAGGTCTGTTCTAGTTGCTTCTCAGCCATAGAACCCCTGTTCATAATGCTCATAATTAAACCATTGTGGCAACGTTAGTTGTTCGTTTGAGTTTGTGAGCTTATCTGGCCTTTTTATCAGCTTTTTATTGGAGAACTGATGCTCTTTAATATTTACACAATAACACAGTGAAATTATAGGTTGACTTGTGCAGGTCTAGAATTCTGACACATCAGAATTTTTGTCTATGGCCTATTCTATGCTTCTGTTAAACCAGACCATCAGGATTGTATAGTTGAAAAAAAAAAACTCTCCAAAGCTAACTTTCCCATCTGCATGCATGATACTGAATCATTGTCAGCACTAACATTTGCTCCTGCATCCACTCAAAGCTAAAACGCTGCCTCACAGATTTTTTTTTCCTGGTCACTGCCATCTTGGAGCACCCAGGAGGCTTCCTTTTCCTGCATTCCAACTGTGCTGCTGTCTGGATTTAACCAAAATAACTAACCGTGCACAATGGCAGGGAAACTAGCAGCTCTTCCTAACTGCAGGCTACTGGCAGGTCCATAGGACAACACTGATGGGGGGGATCACCTAAAAGTTAAAAAAGGGAAATTAATTTTAATGTGCAGCAATCTGAATTTCCCTGTAGGGAGATGTATACGACCATGGTGCTGGTCTGGTTTAATGACTAACATACAACATAAAATTGGACCAATTCCACCCCCTGGGGCAACGGGAAGCTGTAACACGCAGTTTTCAGACCCCATCCCCTCTAACCAAGGAGCCATTGGTGGCCAATGGTCCCTCGATTGCAGGGAGACCACGTGGAAGAAAAGGTAAATATGGCTGTCTGTGGTAGTTGAGAGAAGAGGATTTTAGATGCTGAGGGTTAGTCTTTATTGCAGTCATAGGCTTCCTCTTTCTATGGTAGATTCTATTTTAGTACTTGAGGTAGTATATCCGTAGGATGGCTGGACACACACATACGGGCTGTAGGCCTTAGCACTTCTGCAATCTCTGTTGTGTTGCTTTGTGTTTATCCAATTGTATACTACAAGGTTGGATTACTTAAGGACATTATACTTCCTCTTCCGACTTTATGTCGCTGCACATGCTGAACATCTGATGTCTATTACTCACACTCGTAGTGCTGACTTCCTATTGACTGTGGACAGAATCGTGAAAAAGCCACAAAGCAGAACATGACCTTTCGATACAAGCACAATGCCTTCCTCAAATGACCACACCCATCTGCTTTTATAGTAATTACTTGCACAACTGAGGTTACAGAGGGATTCAGGAATAAGGCATCAGCTTAACAGGTCTGGTCAAGTCAACCGTATTTGCACAGGCTTCCCCTCAGTAGATGAAACCCCAGGGGCCTAAAAACAGTTGCCTACACTTTTTTGAGTTTCCTTTTTCCCAACAACGTGTTTGCATTACATACATCACAGGCTGCATTACCCCCTTTAGTGCACCTCAATTTGCTCGAATTGAGGCAGCATTGTGACATCCCCAGTGGCCACTTCTACAGAGCAGCAGAGTGCCACCTGGGTCTCCGGGCCCTCTGCTTCTGTGGCAAATCTCCTGGTCCTCTGTAGAAGTTGCAATGGAGGATCTGGAGATCCGCAGCATCAGTGGAAGTCTCAACGGAAGAGACGGTGGACCAACCAAAAGACCGGTGGAGGCTGGTGGTAAATGGAAGAAAACCAGCTCTTTCAGATGACTTGAAGTCAACAGAGATTGGTGGCAAGAATCCCAAGGTCAGTCAGACACCTCTGTGGAGATGATAATGGACCAAAAGGCAGCTGTGCATACTGAATTGTAGATAAAGCTTGATACATGTGTGTTACCTGCCCTATGGTTTGCAGGTCCTTCACGTATTTGGTCTGCTGTCATGCTGCCAAAGTGCAGTGTAGTGCATCACATAGATGTGCCCGTAAATTTCACCTGGCACAATTTCCCACCCTCTTTCGTTGTGGTGAATTATTTCTCCAGTACAAGCAATACACCCCCCCAAATTGGTTTCACATTGCAACAGTATAATCACTTCTCAAATCCACATATCCACTTTAAATTGGCTGCTAGTATCACAGAGATTTTTCCTAACATCACAACAAAAAAAGTGTATTTGAAAAAATCACCTAAAAAATATTCACGTAGCCTACAAAAGATTTTACCTTATTTCTTCACTTTTCTACCTTCTCTTCCTTTACTAAAAGGAATCTTCTGGGTACCTATACCTATATCAGGTAATTAGGGGAAGTGGGGAGGGGGCTTTGGGGTATTAAAGGATAGAACCTGCTTTGTGCATCAGGAGCCAAAAAAGGGTATCCCTTACATGGAATCTCCCTGGTTTGCTTTTCTGGTCCTTTATGGTGCATACCCCCTTCATTGGTAACTAAGTCAAGTTAGACCACCTGAGTGGGGACACAGACGGTATTGATAACACAGATTTGGTTCAAGGCCTGCTATTTTCTGTCCAAAACACTTGGACACTTTTCTGATTAAAACACGTGGCTGGAAATGGGGACACGGGCACCATGACCTTTGGAAGAGCTGAGTCACTCTATTCTAAGTATACAGCACATCCTGCTCCAAAGATAATTCCTTATGTTTGGGGTATACATCCACAAGATGGCGCGGGACTACAGAGACAGCAAAAAAGTGGCTCCTCCCGGCCCCTTATATACCAGAGACCTCCCACAAATTCCCCAGATCTTATCTGCAGTCTGGGCTGTGATGACAAGAAGATGGCTCTCTCTACTCACAGGTGAGTGGGGCCTATTAGCCTGCGGCCCTGTAGGACTATTCCCACCCATTCCATTTTTAACTTGCCTCCACCGCAATCCCCCACCAAAGGGTAGCGGGACAGGCACATGGTGAGCCTTTATGGGATGCCCCTCGCCCCTTCCATCGGTGGGCCCCTGTTAGGTGGCCGCTGCCCTCCCTCGCTCTCCCTTGTAGTTCTCGGGGGGGGGGGGGGGGGGTGTGTGTGTGTATTTATACATTCACTTGTTGTATGGTATACTTGGTTGCTTGGTTTTCTGTCACCGCAATGAATTGGTTGCACTGGTTGCTTTTAAAAATGCCACTGCGCACGCTTGTACGGCGTTTACCTCAGGCGCTGCTGCGCCATCATTGGTTAGGTATGTCACGTGGGCGGCTCCGTGCTCTTCGGGGGGGGCGGGCCCTGCGGATGGCGCGTTCTGCATCCGCGGCCCACCCCTCGAGGTGTTCTTGGCGCCATTCTGCTTCATTCTGCTGCGTGGTTGGTGTCTACATACCGCGGTCCGTGAGTTGCCCCTGCGGGCTGTTTTATCTTTGGATTTTTTGTATGCATGCCGCTTACGGGGTCTTTCTATTTATGTCTTGCAGGTGGGTCAAACTTAATTGTGGTTTCTCCCGGTCCTATCCCCTCTATTTAGTTCAAAACTTTGAGGCCTATTTCCTCCCACTTCCCTAGCGGGCCATTGGGGCATCCCGGGTAGCGTATTAAGCGTCAATCCCGACTGGCCTGTTGGGCCACAATAAGCACCATATGGAGGCTTCACAGGATAATGTGCTTGGGGTTCCTTCGGGACAAGCCCGGCTGTGTACTGCGTGTGGGGTGGCCCCTCTGAGTGACGATGTCAGGGTTTGTGCACCCTGCGCCCGGCAGGCATTGCGCTGATATCGAGGTTGCCTGTGACTGGGCCTGCACCCATGGGCTCACCTACCCCCCCCACGTTTACATCTGACTCCCAGTGATGTGAATACCAGTGGGGAGTCTCAACCTGATTTGTCTACTAGAGTGGCTAGCATTGAGAAGCTGATTGCTGGCTCTACGGCCTCTGCTAAGAGGCGGCATTTGGCGCCTGGTGTTACCATGTTTCCTATGGAGACTGAGGAATTTTTTGACCTGGCTGGTTATACCCCCCTGGAAGAGGGGTAATTGTTTTCTGACTCAGAATCATCTGATGAGCAGCCTAAGGGTTATGCTGATTCTGACCCATGGGCTCCAGATGATACTGACAGGCTTCTGGCTCATATATTTGAAGTACTTGCTATCTCCCCTCCTGCCGCGGTCCCTCGGCAGCAGGGGGAGTTGTTTCACACTGCCAAGCCTCGTTTGGAGTTTCCTGAGCAAACTCACTTTAATAACCTCGTGTTTAAAGAATGGGAGCATCCTGGCAGGCTGCCTGGGGTGCCTAAGAGTTGGGATAAGAGGTATCCTTTCCCTGCTGAAGTGGTTAAATGATGGTCATCCCCTCCCGAAGTGGATGCACCAATTTTGGGGTTGTCTAACACTTCTGTCATGCATTCCCCTGACTCTACTACACTGAAGGACGGTGAGGACCGGCGCATTGACCAGCTGGCTTCTCATGCCTTTGCCTGTGTGGGAACTGCGCTGCGCCTGGTTTGTGCCTCTGCCATTACGGCTGTGACCCTGCTCAGAAACATTTTAGATGGGGCTCCTGATGATGCTGCTAGTGATGCCATTAGAATGTGTGGCAGGGCTTCTGCCTTGGTGGTGGCTATACGCCGCTCGGTTTGGCTGCGCCAGTGGGCAGCTGACAACGCTGCTAAGAAGGCTCTCACTGGGTTTCCCTTTAAAGGACTGTGCCTATTTGGGGACCGCCTGGACCTGTTTGCTAAGGGAGGCAAGTTACCCCAGCGCAAAAGACAATCTCGGCCCTTACGGGGGTCAGGTTCCTTTCTTCCCTCCTACCGTGGGTCCAGAATGGGAAGGGGAGCCTCATTTGCAGCGGCCCGTGGAGATTTCTGGGGCAGGGGTAGAGGACGTGGCCGCTCCGGCCCCTCCTGGGGTTCCAAGACCCAAGTCTTCCCCCGAGCCCTCTCAGGCATGAAGGGGCGCCATCACCCATCCGGGTGGGGGGACGGCTTCGGCTCTTTGCTCACTTCTGGAGGAGTCATGTCTCAGACCGGTGGATTCAGGAGGTAGTGTCCTCTGGTTACAAGATAGTTTGCAGCCTGGCCGCCCCCAAGATTCATCAGATCCCGGAGGGCTCAAAACCCCCTGTCAGCTCAGGGTATGATTCTGCCTGTGCAAAACCTTCTGGAGTTGGGTGTCATCTGCCAGGTGCCCTTCAGGGAAAGGGGCGAAGGCTATTATTCCAACCTTTTCACTGTGCCCAAAAGAGATGGGTCCGTCAGACCCATCCAGGATTTAAAGCTTCTCAACAAATTTGTCAAGTTCCGGCACTGTCGCATGGAGACTCTGCGCTCAACTGTGACTTCATTACGCCCAGGGGACTTCATGACCTCTGTGGACATCAAGGATGCTCACCTTCATATTCCAATCTTTCCAGGTCATCAGAGATTCCTCAGGTTCGCTCAGGAGGATCGGCACTATCAATTTGTGGCATTGCCTTTCGGCCTCACTTCGGCTCCCAGGGTATTCACCAAGGTGCTGGCGGGAGTGATGGCTCTGCTGAGATCTCAGGGCATTCGCATTCTTCCCTATTTGGATGGCATTCTCATCACTTCTCAGTACTTCCAACAGGCAGAGCTGGATACTCAGCGGGTAGTGGCCACACTGGAGTCATTCGGCTGGGTGATCAACTACGCCAAATCTTCCCTGTCTCCCTCCTTGGGGACGTCATTTCTGGGCGTGAATCTGGGTACAGCTCAGGCCAGGATTTTTCTTCCTCAGCAGAAGGTGGACAGTCTGCAAGCACAAGCTCAGTTCCTTCTGTCTTGCCCTCATACTTCCATCAGGCAGGGCATGCAGCTAGTGGGCCTGATGGTGTCTTGCTTCGAGGCGGTGCCTTATGCCCAGTTTCACATGAGACCTCTTCAACTCCACCTCTTGTCAGTATGGGACAAGGATCCTGTGTCCCTGGATCAGGAGTTTGCTCTGCCCCCCCTGGTCAGGCGGTCCCTCTCGTGGTGGCTGGACTCAAGGAACCTGTTGGCGGGGAGATCTTTTCTGGCCCCTTGCTGGGAGACAGTCACCACGGATGCCAGTCTGACAAGTTGGGGGGGCTTCTGGAACTCAGGAGGCCCACACCCCGATCAACATTCTGGAACTGAGGGCGATCAGGTTGGTTCTAGCCCGCTTGACCCCACACCTTCGGGGTCAGGCTGTTCAGGTACACTCGGACAACCGGACGGCGGTTGCCTACCTCAATCATCAGGGAGGGACCCGGAGCAAGGGGGCCCTCAAGGAAGTGTCTCTGATCCTGTCCTGGGCGGAGGACAATGTTCCCTGCATCTCGGCCATGTACATTCTAGGGATGGAGAATCTGGAGGCAGACCTTCTGAGCAGGGGGTCTTCTTGCCTGGGGCAATGGTCCCTCAGCAGCAGTGTGTTTCGCTCCCTGTGTCACCGTTGGGGTCAGCCAGATGTGGACCTGTTTGTGTCCCGTCACAATCACAAGCTTCCAGTCTTTGTGTCTTTGTCCCAAGATCCTCTGGCCTTAGCCATGGATGCTCTAACACTGCCCTGGAAGGGGTTTCAGATTCTGTATGTCTTTTCCCCGTTTCCCTGTTGGGCAGGGTTCTGCACAAAATAGCTCAGGAAGGAGTGCCAGCAATTCTGGTGGCCCCCTGTTGGCCAAGACAAGTGTGGTTCGCAGACATCGTGCAGCTGGCAGTAGATCAGCCCAAGGATCCAGATCTGCTTACTCAATTTACAAACGCTGGCTTTGACGGCCTGGCTGCTGAAACCTCCATCTTAATGGAAAAGGGGTTGCCTGCCTCTGTTGTTAATACCATGATCAGGGCTAGAAAGAAGTCCTCTTCTTCTATCTACTATAGGGTTTGGCATACCTACATTGACTGGTGTGAGTCTAAATCTCTTCCCTGTCGGGTGTTCTCTATTCCTAGGTTTATGGAATTTCTTCAACATGGTTTGGATCTGGGGCTTCAACTCAGCACTCTGAAAGGTCATGTTTCTGCATTGGCTGTTTTCTTCCAGAGATCTTTTGCTCAGCATCATCTGGTCAAGACCTTCTTCCAGGGGGTGACTCATGTGCGTCCCCCTGGTAAGCCTATGTTGCCAGTCTGGGACTTGAACTTGGTCCTATCTGCCTTGCAGGGGTCTCCTTTTGAGCCTGTGCAAGGCGCTGCTTTGTCCATTCTTACTCTTAAAGGAGCAGTATCGCAAATTTTTCTTGGTGACTTATATTTAAATGGTACTTTGAATGTAGGTAAGTGTTGGAGTAAGAAATACAAATGTAGAAAAAAAATGATGACTGTGTTGAGCAGCTGGAGACTAAGCTCATGTTTATGTCTTGTCAGTGTCGGGAGCCGACACTCTCGCCTGTTCCATGCAGAGGAGAGGGGAGAAACAATGTATCAGTTCCACGCTGAGGAGAATGTATCAAAGTATCAGCTGTTCAGTGCTGGCAGCCGTCCAGCATAAGATAACAATATTGCAACATTGCCTGGCCAGAACTTATATATCTAAAACAGAAAGAAAAGCTCTAGAAGTCATTTAGCTGATTTTGACAGTTTTCCCTTCATGTTTGCTCTGCTGCAGAATCTTTCAGTTTACCATTTTCTCTTTCATATTCTTATTTTTCATTTTTCCATATGATCTTTCTTTCAGCTTTGTGTGTTTTGAGCAAAGCCCGACCCAGGATTTTCGCTATCTGGAGTTTTGTTTTGTGCCCCTAGGGGCATCCTGACTTGGGATGCCCTGATATGTGAAATCCCCAAGTTCGCCTGTAAAAACGTACCTTTCCCTGTCCCACAGCGCATGCGCGGGCTCTCATCCAATCAGCGCTGTTTGCACGCAGATGCCTGAGCAGTAACCTTCCTGGCCGCCCGGCCTGTCTAAATGACTATCTGCGTGAGCGCGCCAGAAAAATGGGGGGATCTGTGGTTATCCAGGGGTCGTTTCACACAGTGGGGCATCCTGATTTAAAATGCCCAAGGGGCAAGGTCAATGGCCGGATCTTATAGACTTCAGGGTCGGCCACTCAGGGTTTTGTTCCACTTTAATACCTTTAGATTTTCCTGCACAGTTATTCAAAGAAGAATTTCAATCATTTTCAGTCAGTTTAGTTTATTTTGTATAGATTTTACACATTTGAGTCACCTGGTCTCATAACAAAAGCAGCACCTCACACACACATCCATTACCACTGATTACAGTGTCAGCCTCTGAGGTAAAGTGTTGCTAGGAGACCAGTGGGCTAAATGAAGCAGCTCACTAAATACAACCCAGCAGATCCCCATATTCAGCAAATGGACTGAGCCATTGGCATTATACAATTTAAAAGAGAGGCAAATTTCGCGATACTGCTCCTTTAAGGTAGTGTTTTTGGTGGCTATTACTTCTGTTAGGCGTGTTTCTGAGGTAGCGGCACTTTCCATCCTGCCCCCTTACTTTGAGAGACACCAGGACAAGGTGGTGTTTCGTTTTAAACCTGATTTTCTGCCTTTCATCTCAATCAGGACATTGTTCTGCCTTCTCTGTGTCCCAATCCTAGTAACCCTAAAGAGAGGGTTTTACATTCTTTGGATGTGGTCAGGAATCTGAAGTTCTATTTGGTGGCTATGGCACCCTTCAGGAAGACTGATGCTCTTTTTGTGGTCCCTTCTGGTCCTAAGAAGGGTCTGGCTCCAGCTAAGTCTACTATCAGCAAGTGGATCCGTCAGGCTGTGATTCAGGCCTATTCTGCTAAGGGGAAGGATCCTCCCTTCCCCCTTACTGCTCATTCTACTTGTGCTATTGGTGCCTCTTGGGCCTTCCAGCACCAGGCTTCTGTTGAACAAGTTTGCAAGGCCGCTACTTGGTCTTCTGTTCATACCTTTTCTAAGTTTTACAAGGTTGATGTTCGGGCTTCGGCTGATGCTGCCTTTGGCCGCAAGGTTCTGCATGCGGCAGTGGTTTAAACTGCCCGTTGTTGCTTTTTGCGGATCACACCCTACCTTACGGACACTGCTATTGGATGTCCCAAACGTAAGGAATTATCTTTGGAGCAGGACGTGCTGTATACTTAGAATAATACAATTCTGTGATTACTCACCTGTAGAATTGGTAATATACGTATACAGCACGTCCTGCTCCACCCCACCCTTATCATTATTCTTTGTACCTCTGTATGGTGATTGTTATCATGTTTCTTGGTTAAAATTGTTGATTATGGGTTTAATTCTCCCGGCTTCTTGTTAACTGCTTTTGAATACTGGGGAATTTGTGGGAGGTCCCTGGTATATAAGGGGTCGGGAGGAGCCACTTTTTTGCTGTCTCTGCAGTCCAGCGCCATCTTGTGGAAGTATAACCCAAACATAAGGAATTATCTTTGGAGCAGGATGTGCTGTATACGTATAATACCAATTCTACAGGTGAGTAATTACAGAATTTTATTTTTTTCTGTAAAAACCAATGACCTTGGCCTGGACTTCCTTCTATAATAATTTTAGACATTCTTGTGGCCACACCCATAGTATGATTGATAGATGTTAACTGCTCTATTTATGGAATATGGAGACAAATAGAAGATCTCCATGCTGCCATTATGCTGCTTATGTACATTCCCCTTACCTAAACAACCTAAACAAAAGGATGGAGTTACTATGCAGGGGAATTTATTCCTACTTCTTTAATACAAGCATGTTCCTCAACTTTTTGTGAAACCCCCCAGATCGCCGATGCCGATTCACCTCTACCCTGTCCTACGTCACATGCGCAGACGCTCCTCCTATCAGCGCCCTCGGATCTGCTGACATCACGTTGTCTAAGCCTTCGTTTAAGGCCAGTGGCTCTGAGTGCAGTGGCGGCCACATCCCCCGCTTCCCAGGGAGCGTGCCCGCGCCGGCATTCACAAATCTTAAAGATTCTCAGGCCGATAGGTGTGGATTTTGGTCCACTTTAACTGCTTTTTGCTCAGGTTCACCAAAGCAGAAAGTGCAAACTGGGCTTGCAGGGGGCTATTGGCCAAAATGGCTGTTGGATAATCTGGATTGGATTTTCTGCCATTACTCCATCTGACTAGGGACCCTAAAATGCTTCACACAAGAGCGACAGGCTTACCTCCTCCAACACAGGGTGTACATTGTGCAGCCATTCAACTAATTGTTATTTGTTGCTTATGTTTAGCAGAGACATTTCTTTGTGCTTTATTGAAGCGCTCACCATTTCCTATTTCTATTTAGAGCCACGACCGTGCTATACAGCACCGTGGAATATGTTGGTGCTATATTTTCGTAATATGTTGTCGCTGACTAATGAAAATTATTTTTTTTTCTCTCTCTTTAGGAAATTGCCAAAAGGCTGCAGCAGTTGGAGGAGGAAGAGCTGCAGAGGAAAGCTCAGGAGACCCTCCCGGGAGGTAGGTACCTTTAGGGGGGGCCTTGTGGTCGACTCATTGTGAAACTTTGTACCACCTGTTATTCTCAGTGGCCAGACTGTGACGTGTTTGACTCATTGGTGAAACATCGCATTGACTCAGTGGAATTTTTCTCATTTTGCAATAGATTAAACAAGATCACCAAAGGCTTTCTCACCCCCTCCCCCCCCAAGCAGGAGGATAAATAATCATAGTAACCACATTGTCGAAGTATTCGTCATGAATTTAAAGATTAACGCCTGGGTCTGATCCCTTTGTCTGGCCCTTAAGGCTTGTGTAATGAACATAAAATCTTTGTATCTGGGAATCTCCTTGCAGTGCAAAGCAAATATATATATATACTCATGTCAGTAACTTATTTACAGTGTACCGCTAATCCCCCTGTCAATCCCCAAACCATTGCTTTACATCTAATGTGCTGCAATCTTTTTCTAAATAATGTACAAAAGCAAGGGAAGGTTGTGTTGTAAATTAGTTTTTACAAGTACAAACGGGTACATATGTGGAATTCTTTGTGGAAGGTCGGCTGCGTACAGGAAGGAGGAAAAGGGAAAAAAATCTACATGGAGAATAACCAGGATCGGACTAATAGTCATTAGAAGAAGTAGAGATTCAGAGCGGTGAGAGTTGAGTTATTGGTAATTAGAAGAGGGTACGAGAGACCATCAGGGAAGTAGCAGGGCCAATGCAGAAGGGTTCACACCCTATCTTTAGGGTTAGAAGGATCACGGTGAACCCTCTGAACCAGGAGCTACCAGCCCACCTACTCTTTTTTTGGGGGGCTGCAAAGTAATATATTATTTACAGGCCCTGTAGATATTCCAAATTAAGGGGACCTGGCTTACATCTAAATTTAGGAAGGTTATTCGGGTAGGAGTACCCTGGTTTTAAAGTGTGTTGTGTTTATGTTTGTTTTAAATCTTGTTTATACTCTTGAATTTTTTTCATTATTTTTCCATTTTTCACTATTACCTCTCATGGGGTGCATCAGGAGGGGCATAGGTGCTCATGACCAGAGTATCATTTTACCCCTGTACAAGTCACTGGTCATACCCCATATGGAATATTGTGTACAGTTCTGGACACCTGTGCTTAAGAAGGACATATCAGAACTGGAGCGCATTCAAAGGATGGCTACTAAGTTAATAAAAGGAGTGCGAGGACTAGAGTAACCTGAAAGATTGTCAAAGGTTTATTTAGTTTAGAAAAAAGACGCCTGAGGGGTGATCTAATAACTATGTATAAATATTTTCGGGGTCAATACAAAGATCTGTCCCACAATCTATTTATACCCCGGAGTGTAACCATAACCCGGGGGCATCCACTAAGGTTAGAGGAAAGGTGCTTTCTCCACCGACATAGGAGGGGATTCTTCTCTGTAAGAGCAGTGACACTATGGAACTCGCTGCCAGAGGAGGTAGTAATGAAGGTTACAAAAACGTTCAAAAGTGGCCTAGATGCCTTCCTGGCATGTAATAACATTTCCAGCTATGGCTACCAGACCGTTGGAAGGAGATAAAATAGGCTGAACTGGATGGACTAAAGTCTTTATTCAGCCTTACATACTATGAAATATATCATTTAGCATATTAAACCAGACCTTCACCCTGAATAAGAGCCTATCTTATATATTCCCCACACCCTCTACATACAGATTCCTCACATTAATTATCCTACCTGCATCTACTGCATGTTATGAGCCTTTAAATATCGAAGATGGCAGCTCATGGAGCATCAGGCAGCCTGCAAACAGTGTCTTCTGACTGTGCTGCTCTGCATTCTGGGATTGCTGTCCTTTCCCTGACCCCAGCTCTGCTCTGTCTGCACAAAGCACAGCTATAACCCCGCCCCCGTACTTTATCCCACTCTCCTCTCCTCTCCTCAGTATGTGATACTTCTGAGTAAAGATGGTGGTGTCCGTATCCTAGAGTCCTGAACAGAGTTGCAACCCGGTGGGGGGAAGAATAATAAGTGACTAAAACTATTCCCCAGCATCTAAAATTAATATATTTTAAGGGTTTGGGCTCTTCATTAAATCATGCTGAAGGTCCGGTTTAATACTGTACTTCTGGCGTCAGACAGGAACCGTATAGTGATTCAATTTGATTGGCTGTCTTTTATGGTTTCTTTTCACTATATCCAGTCCAGCTCGTCCCAGAAGTAATGGCATATGGGTATTCCACCCCCAGGGGGCGCTCGACTGCAAGATCAAAAGCTGTCGCTCCTCCCGGCCCCCTATAAAAGCAGGTGTCTCACTATGATTTCTCAGTGTTCATCTTGCAGTCTGGCTGCTAAAGATCGTTGGATACTCTCTCCTGGATATTGCAGCTGAGCGGGGCCTCCTAGCCCGTCGGCCGCTGCGACCTTATTACCACTGATCCCGTGGACCCACTATTGGCTCCCAGCCATGGCTGATCAGGACGGTGAAGGTAGGGAGAACGCCGGGGTCAGGCGGAGTAGCCGGAGCCGGCCATAGGCTGATGGTAAGCCTATGAAGGGGGGACCTCTTATGCCCACGGGTTTCATACCCTCCCTGCCCCACAATGTTTATTACTGTGTGGTGTTTTTTTGTGGACCTTCACTTTATCTTGCGCAGACATCATAGTGGCTCTTTGGAGTAGTCCATTGATGAAAGGGCTTATGCACTGTGTTTTCTTGTATTTACCTCCCTTTCTCCCTTAAGTTATCCTGCTCCTCTCTCCCCTCCATCTTTGGCTGCTGCGCTGGGGGGGGGGGGGGGGGGGGGGGGCGGCGCTCTGGTGCGGAGGTGCTTCATCCTCCATTTTGGGGGCGGGCGCTGCTTTCGCGCCGTCGGGGGGGGGGGGCACGACCACGCTTTTTGCGTGACTGCCCTCGAGCACCACGCTGCTGGCTCTGCGCCATCTTCTGCTGCCTTCCCCTGCCTGGAGTCCTCCGTGCTGCTGAGCGCTGTTGGTGTCGTGAGTCCCTCTTGCTAATATCTATTGTTGTGTTTGTATTGCGCATGTGCTGTGGGATACTGATGGCACTTTTCTGCTTGTGTCTTCTAGGTGGGCTCCTTTGATAGATTGAAAGTTGTGGTTTCTCCCGGTCCCCCGCCCCCTCTCCCTATTAAGAGGGATCTCAAAAGAGGGACTATTCTGAGGGCTTATCAGGTTTGGGCCGTTAGTGCCTTGTAACCAGCATAACAATTATTCTAATCACCATAATGGAGGCTTCTGTGGATAGTGAGCTAGGGGCCCCATCTGGGCGGGTGAAGCTCTGCCCCATGTGCAGTGCCAGCCCTCTGAGCGGACTCAGCACTGTTTGTGTCACTTGCGCCAGGAGCGTCTTTTTGGAGCATGATCGGGCAGGCGTATCTGCCCCTGGCCCGTTATTGCCTGCGGCCTTTCCAGAACCCACGCTACTGCACTCAGCCCCCAGCGAGGGGGAAGCCAGCAAGGGGTCCCAAGTTGATTTGGCATACCGGGTGGCCAGCCTTGAGAGACAGATCTCTCGCACGGCTCCTAAGAAGGCCACGAGTAAGAAGCGGCACATCAAGCCCGTTTACTCAGATAATGATGATGATGATCTTTTTGGAGGTCTGGGCTTCATGGAGGAGGGCGAGTTGCATGAGGACTCCATTTCCACTGTGGATTATTCTGCGGGTTTTACAGCGGGCCTGGCTCTTCCTCAGGTGAGGATATGTGGCTCCCTGATGATACGGAGAAGTTGCTGGCTTCTGTTTTTGAGACATTGCATATTGTCCCTCCTAAAGCGGCTAAGAGGAAGCAGGGTGATTTGTTTCGGCCTGAGAGACCGAAACTTGTCTTTCCTGAGCAGGCCCATTTTTATAATATGATCTTCAAGGAGTGGGAAAGGCCTAACAAGCTACTGTCAGTGCCTAAGGGCCTGGACAGGCGGTATCCTTTTCCTGAGGAGCTGGTCCACCTTTGGTCCCGTCCCCCCGAAGTGGATTCCCCTGTGTTGGGGTTATCCAACACTACGGTTATGCCGTCATCTGATACTGCTTCCTTGCATGATCCAGCTGACGGGCGCATGGATCAGTTAGTTTGTCATGCCTTCACCTTTGCTGGTGCTTAGTTTCGCCCTGTGTGTGCTGCGGCTGTTGTCTCCTTAGCCATCAGAAAGAAGGTGAGACGTCTTGTGGATATTGCTAAGTCTCGCAAGCGGGCGGAGGAGTATAAAGACCTCAAAGCTTGCGTGGATTTTGTTGCCTTTGTTGTCTCTGCCATGGATGATGGTGTCCGGCTCTGTGCCAGGGTTTCGGCCCTACTTGTTGCGCTTCGTCGCTCGCTCTGGCTGCGGCAATGGTCGACTGATGCCGCGGCCAAGAAGTCACTCACTATCCCCTTCGCGGGGCACAGGTTGTTCGGGGAGCATCTGGACCTCCTGATTAAGGATGGTAGACTCCCTCAGCGACGGAAGCCTGTGCGGCCCTTTCGGGGTTCCTCTGCCTATCGCTCCTTTCGTGGAGGAAGAGGCTCTTCATTTTCAGGTGGCCGCAGAGATTCCTGGGGACGAGGTAGGTCCTGCGGCCGATCCAATCCCTCCTGGGGATCCAAATCCAAGCCCCCTGCCAAGGCTCCTCAGGCATGAGGAGGCGCTCTCACCCATCCGGGTGGGGGGACGGCTTCTGTTATTTGCTCATATCTGGAGACAGCGCCTCCAGCGTCTCGGATCGGTGGATTCAGGAGGTGGTGTCCTCCGGTTACAAAATAGAGCTGGCAGTCAGGCCACCCTCAAGATTTCTTCAGTCTTGCATATCCCAGAACCCAATGACGGCACAGGGCCTGAGAATGGCCAGGCAGCACTTCCTGCAGTTAGGTGTGATTTGCCCTGTACCTCGTCAGAAGCAGGGTCAAGGTTTTTACTTCAACCTGTTTACGGTTCCCAAGAAGGATGGAACATTAGACCTATCCTGGACCTGAAGGGTCTCAACAGGTTTGTAAGAGTCAGGCATTTCCTCATGGAAACCTTACAGTCAGTGGTGAGCTTGATTCGGCCCGGCGACATCAGGGATGCCCATTTGCACATCCCGATATTCCAGGGACATCAGAGGTTCCAGCATTACCAGTTTGTGGCTCTGCCATTCGGAATATCCTCAGCCCCCCGGGTTTTCACCAAGGTGCTGGCGGGCATCATGGCTATTCTGAGGAATCAGGGTATTCGTGTGCCGCCTTATCTGGACGATTTACTGATTGGGGCTCAGTCCCTTCAGCAGGCCGAGAGCGACACCCGGACGGTGTTATCCACTTTCGGATGGGTAATCAATTACCCCAAGTCTTTGGTCACTCCCTCAATGGTGAGGTCCTTCCTGGGCATGACATTAGACACCTCTCAGGTCATGGTTTTCCTGCCACAGCAGAAGGTGTTGGGCCTTCAGACACAGGTGCAGACCTTGCTGTCTTGCCAGCGGCCGTCTATCCGTCTGGGGATGAGACTGGTGTCATGCTTCCCAATTCCACATGAGACCTCTTCAATTGAACCTGTTGACCGGCTGGGACCGGATGCAGGAGTCGCTGGAACAGGAATTTTCACTGTCCCCCCTGACCAGACAGTTCCTCTTGTGGTGGCTGGACCCCAGAAACCTGTTGGTGGGCAAGTCCTTTCTGACTCCCCGGTGGGAGATAGTAACCACGGATGCCAGTCTGACTGGCAGGGGAGGCGTTTAGCAGACGCGGAAGATACAGGGTCAGTGGGGTCCGCAGGAGAACCACTTGCCCATAAATCTCCTGGAGCTGAGAGCAATCCGGTTGGTGCTTCTTCACTTGACTCCCCATTTAAGGGGTCGTGCGATCCGGTTCGCTCGGACAATCAGACAGCTGTCGCCTACATCAACCACCAGGGTGGGACTCGGAGCGAGCGAGCCCTCAAGGAGGTGACTCAGATTCTGACTTGGGCAGAGGAGAATGTTCCCTGCATCTCGGCGGTTTACATCCCCAGGGTAGAAAACCAGGAGGCAAACTCCCTGAGCATGGGGGGCCTCTCGTCTGGGGGAATGGTCTCTCAGCAACAAGATCTTTCATGCTCTGTGTCTCCGCTGGGGTCAGCCGGATGTGAACCTGTTTGCGACACAATCACAAGCTCCCAAGGTTCGTCTCCCTGTCAAGAGATCCTCTGGCCTTTGCCACAGACGCTCTGGCATTTCCTTGGACGGAGTTCAGGCTCCTTTATGCATTTCCTCCGTTTCTACTCCTGGGCAGAGTGCTGCGCAAGATAGCCCAGGAAGGGGTCCCAACCATCCTGGTGGCTCCTCGCTGGCCGAAAAGGAGTTGGTTTGCGGACATAGTTCAGATGTCAGTGGAACGCTACATCATGCCCAACGACCCAGGGCTTCTCACACAGGGGTCGCTGCGGCATCCCAATTTACGGACACTGCCGTTGACGGCCTGGCTATTGAGACCTCAATTCTGATGGAAAAGGGCCTGTCTGCCACGGTTGTGCATACCATGATTCGGGCACGGAAGAAGTCTTCTTCCATGATATATTACAGACTTTGGCGTGCCTACATTGCTTGGTGTGAATCCAAGAGTCTCCCTTGTCGCACTTTCTCTATCTCTAGGATCTTGGAGTTTTTTACAACGTAGTTTAGACTTGGGTCTCCAGCTGAGCACCCTCAAGGGCCAGGTCTCTGCCTTGGCCATCTTTTTCCAGAGATCCTTTGCCAATCATAGATTGATCAAGACCTTTTTCCTGGGAGTCACCCACGTAAGTCCACCGCGTAAGCCTGTATTACCGGTATGGGACCTGAATATGGTACTTTCTGCTCCTCAGGGTCCTCCCTTCAAGCCTTTGTGCGTTGCTGCATTGTCTATTTTGACTCTCAAAGTGGTCTTTTTGGTGGCGATCACCTTGGTCGCGTGTCAGAGCTGGCCGGGCTTTGTATGAAGCCTCCCTACTTTGAGCGGCATAAGGATAAGGTGGTTTTTCGGTTTAAACCTGATTTTTTTTTTTTTACCTAAGGTCGTTTCTCCCTTTCACCTTAATGAGGAAGTTGTCTTACCTTCCTTGTGTCCAGCAACGACTAATTCTAAGGAAAGGACCCTCCATGCCTTGGATGTGGTCAGAGCCATTAAGTATTACCTGGTTGCGACTGAATCCTTCAGGAAATTGGATTTTCTCTTTGTCCTAACAGAGGGCTCTAGGAAAGGTTTGCCACCGGCCAAGTCCACTCTCAGTAAGTGGATCAGACAGGCGGTGGGGCAAGCATATTCTGCCAAGGGGAAGGAACCCCCTTTTCGTATTACCGCTCATTCTACTAGAGCTATTGGTTCCTCCTGGGCTTTACAGCACCAGGCATCTGTTGAACAGGTTTGTAAGGCCGCCACTTGGTCTTCAGTTCATACCTTTACCAAGTTTTACAAGGTTGATGTTAGGGCCTCAGCTGATGCTGTCTTTGGCTGAAAGGTGCTTCAGGCGGTAGTGAAATGAACTACATGCTGTTCCGCACTGGGGATCCCACCCTAATGAACACTGCTTTTGGATGTCCCATATGTCATTATTTCTGGGATGACCTGGACTGGATATAGTGAAAAATACAATTCTGTGATACTCACCTGTAGAATTGTTTTTGAATATATCCAGTCCAAGTCGTCCCACCACACACTTGTTTCGTTATCTCTGGTTTGCCTGTTATGGTGATTACCATTGTTATATTGGACCGTTGTCCTTAAGTTTTTGTTGGAGAGAGTACATGCTGAAGCTATGTGAACTAACATGGTTTCTTGGCCTCCCGGCCTGTCTTTTTCTTACTGCTGTTTAACCACTGGGAAATCGTAGTGAGACACCTGCTTTTATAGGGGACCGGGAGGAGCTACAGCTTTTGATCTTGCAGTCGAGCACCCCCTGGGGGCGCAATACCCATATGTCATTACTTCTGGGATGACCTGGACTGGATATATTCAAAAACAATTCTACAGGTGAGTATCACAGAATTGTATTTTTCTGATTGTGTTTACCCACGTGGATGAGGTTTTCACTTTGCGCCGAGGAAGGATAAGGTGGTTTTTCGCTTTAAACCTTTTTTTTTTTTTTTTTTTTTTTACCTAAGGTCGTTTCTCCCTTTCACCTTAATGAGGAAGTTGTCTTACCTTCCTTGTGTCCAGCACCGACTAATTCTAAGGAAATGACCCTCCATGCCTTGGATGTGGTCAGAGCCATTAAGTATTACCTGGTTGCGACTGAATCCTTCAGGAAATCGGATTTGCTCTTTGTCCTAACAGAGGGCTCTAGGAAAGGTTTGCCACCGGCCAAGTCCACTCTCAGTAGGTGGATCAGACAGGCGGTGGTGCAAGCATATTCTGCCAAGGGGAAGGAACCCCCTTTTCGTATTACCGCTCATTCTACTAGAGCTATTGGTTCCTCCTGGGCTTTACAGCACCAGGCATCTGTTGAACAAGTTTGTAAGGCCGCCACTTGGTCTTCAGTTCATACCTTTACCAAGTTTTACAAGGTTGATGTTAGGGCCTCAGCTGATGCTGTCTTTGGCTGAAAGGTGCTTCAGGCGGTAGTGGAATGACCTACATGCTGTTCCGCACTGGGGATCCCACCCTAATGGACACTGCTTTTGGATGTCCTATATGTCATTATTTCTGGGACGACCTGGACTGGATATAGTGAAAAATACAATTCTGCGATACTCACCTGTAGAATTGTTTTTGAATATATCCAGTCCAAGTCGTCCCACCCCGCCCTTGTTTCATTATCTCTGGTTTGCCTGTTATGGTGATTACCATTGTTATATTGGACCGTTGTCCTTAAAGTGGACCAACACCCAGGATTTTGACTATCCTGGGTCTTGGTCCACTTCGGTGGGGCACCCCCGATCGGGGTGCCCCGCTGTGTGAAACCCCCCCTAACCCCCCGAAAAACTCACCTCTCCCCGCTCCCAGCGCCGACGTACAAGAGGAGCACTGGAACGTCTAAGCGGCGGCGGCCGCCGCCGCCTCCCTCGCGTCACTTTTGACGGGCCCGCGCCGGCCATTCGCAGACGGCCGGCGCGGAGGCGCGCACGCCTACAGGGGCGCGAGGGAGGCGGCGGCGGCCGGCCGCCGCCGAAGATAAGGTAGGTGAGTTGGGGTGTTTGGGGGGGGTTTCACCCCGCGGGACATCCCGATCTCGGATGTCCCGCGGGGTGGGGGGTGATCGGCCCGGGAATCTTATAGATTCCCGGGCCGATCACCCCAGGGTGTTGGTCCACTTTAAGTTTTTGTTGGAGAGAGTACATGCTGAAGCTATGTGAAGTAACATGGTTTCTTGGCCTCCCGGCCTGTCTCTTTTTCTTACTGCTGTTTAACCACTGGGAAATCGTAGTGAGACACCTGCTTTTATAGGGGACCGGGAGGAGCTACAGCTTTTGATCTTGCACCCATATGTCATATGTCATTACTTCTGGGACCCATATGTCATTACTTCTGGGACGACCTGGACTGGATAGATTCAAAAACAATTCTACAGGTGAGTATCACAGGATTGTATTTTTCTGTTTGTGTTTACCCACGTGGATGAGGTTTTCACTTTGCGCCGAGGAAGGGGCCCCTTTGCCACTTGAAGGGGGTTAGGCAGCAATTCCAAATGTGGGCCTTCCCTTTTATGGTTTTCCTAGTAATCGAACCATAAAATAAGTTCAATTACATTTGGGAATTAAAGTTTTAATCCTAGCGGTTCAAGGACATTAATCCGGCTCCTAGGAAGCACAAGTTAAAGTGGAACTCCAGACAGGACTGACTTTCCCTCACTTAGTACTGCTAGCAGTGTTTCCCCCCCCCCCCCCCCAGGATTTATGTGCTGGCTGTTCTTTCTGGTGTTTTCCTCCCAGTCAGACTTGGATTTTTGATCGCTCACTCCTTGGCATTAACGGCAGCATCATATGCAGAGCCAGACTTTTAATGCTTTGTATTGCAAGTGATTTAACCCCTTCTGACAGTATAGACACGGTTTTCATGCTATTACTAAAGCCCAACTCTTTCCTCCCCATCTCTGAGAGCATGTGTCCCTCCATGGCTTGATTACCTGCAAAGACTCTACATTATCCAGCCACCATGTGATCTGATTCTCCAGCCCAGTAACCCATTTTTTATTTAAAGAGACAGTTCAGTCTGAATAACTCTTGTGGTTCATGGGAGCAGCCATGATGGGATTACCGGCGGCTTCCTCCCCACTGTCTTTTATTGAGATTTATGAGACTAAGTATACTCGTCTCCCTTCTCTTGTCAATAGCAATTCTGTCCTGACACAAGAGTTTTTTAGATTGGACTGTCCCTTTAAAGTGGACTTGATCCTTGCCCCCAGGGCACTCCGATCGGGGGTGCCCTGCTGTGTGAAAACCCCCAGATCGCCGATGCCAACTCACCTCTTCCTGGTCCTACGGTGCATGTGCGGCCACTCGTCCAATCGGCATACTCTGAGCCACTGACGTCACATCGCCCAGGGCTGCGGCTCCGAGCGCGCTGACGGCAGCATCCCCCGAATTCCTCTAACAGGGAGCATGCCCGTGCCAGCCTTTCACAAATGCCTGGGTTTTGGTCCTTGCCCCGGGGCACCCCGATCGGACATTCCCCCGCTGTGTGAAACCCCCCAAATCGCTAACGCCAACTCACCTCTTCCTGGTCCTATGGCACATGCACGGCTGCTCGTCAAATCAGCGCACTCGGAGCTGCTGATGTCAGCTTGTCCAATCAGCGCGCTCGGAGCCGCTGACATAAGCGCTGCTAGAAGGATAGTGGGGATGCGGCTGCGGCTCGTGCATGCGCCGTTGGACCAGTAAGGGGCGACCTGGAAGGTTTCACACAGTGGGGCATCCCGTTTTTGGATGCCCCGGGGGTAAGGAAACGATCGGCCCAGGAATCCTGAGCCGATTTGCGATGCGTTTTGGTCCACTTTAGAGTGGAAGTCCAACCTCCCTGCCACTCTCCCCTGGTGCTGAGGCATATTAAAAAAAAAAAAAAAAAAAAAAAAACTTGCCCGCATCCTGCGCCGTCCCCAATGCTCCTACAGCTGCCACACAAACCTTGCTCTATGCAGGTGCCTGCCCAACCATAGAAGTGAATGGGTGGGCGGAGAAAGGTGCTCTGTGCAGCAGATTCAAGATGGCTGCCACAGCACCAGGAGAACAGCACAGGGCCCCAGACAAGGTAAGAAGGTAAACCCACACACCATACCCTGGTTCTCACAAACGGGACAGAAAACATACAATGTCCAAAAATGGTCCAAAAGCATGCAAAGGGTCTCATCTGCTTATGTAAATTAGTCCTACACATGTTCACAATTGTATGCATGCCACTAATATTCTTCTGCTGGCTCATGTATGTACCTCATGTATGGATGCCAAATGTTCCACATGGTCTTCTAATCTCCCTAATGTGTATTTGCTTACCTACCTCACTGTTCTCTGTATAGACCGCTTCTAAGAATGTCTCTTGCTGCATGTAGACGTGTGCCTGGAGCTTTACTAACTCACGCTTTGTGTTTCCATGTATAAACAAGAGCAAAGTGGCCTGCCATTTCTGGACAACGATGAGGAGGAAGAATATCTCTTCCAGAATGACAATTCCCAATACACAAATGCCTCAGATTTCATACACGTCCCAAGGAGCTCAGAGAGGGAGCTCATCTCCAAATGCCCCGAGGAAGTCTCTGCTAGGGTGAATGCCGGCCGGGTGCACTTTGACAATAATAGTACTAAGGTTACACAAACGCCCGACCACCGGAAGGAGTCAGTACGTAAAGATCAAGTACAGTTTTCATACAGGAACCCTCGGCACTCATCAGAGAGGAGTCCGTGCCATCCGAGTTGCATTGAGGTAACACCTACCCACCAGAAGGATAAAGTCCGCAAAGAAGAGAAGGTTCGAGGTCACAGAGAAAAGCATTGCAAGCACCATTCTGATCGCCGCCGCTCTAGCTCTGATAGCGACGATTGTCCTGAACATTGTGGGAGGCACAAACGGGGTGACCGCTCACAATGGAACCAAAATCGAGAGCACCACCATCACCACCGGTCATCCAAAAAACATTCTTCCAGGATTTCAGATCATCGCTTAAGAACAGGTACTGAAAGTATTACTGCAGCATGTCTGTGGGTGCCAACATGTACATTCCAGCAATTATAGGCTTACAAATCACGTTTACACATGACTGGTTACATTAATTAATTAACATCAGTTAAGAACCAGATCGTCTGCCTCAGAGATAGTTAAAATAAACACCTTGTGAGGCATCATTTGTGGTCTGGCACACCTTCCTCTTTTACAGCTGTCTGGGGCTCGAGCGCTTGTTCAGCTGGCTGGGGCTTGGGCGTTGGTGCAGCTGGCTGGGGCTCGAGCGCTGGTTCAGCTGGCTGGGGCTTGGGCGTTGGTGCAGCTGGCTGGGGCTCGAGCGCTTGTTCAGCTGGCTGGGGCTTGGGCGTTGGTGCAGCTGGCTGGGGCTCGAGCGCTGGTTCAGCTGGCTGGGGCTTGGGCGTTGGTGCAGCTGGCTGGGGCTTGGGCGTTGGTGCAGCTGGCTGGGGCTTGGGCGTTGGTGCAGCTGGCTGGGGCTCGGGCGCTGGTTCAGCTGGCTGGGGCTTGGGCGTTGGTGCAGCTGGCTGGGGCTCGGGCGCTGGTTCAGCTGGCTGGGGCTTGGGCGTTGGTGCAGCTGGCTGGGGCTCGGGCGCTGGTTCAGCTGGCTGGGGCTCGGGCGTTGGTGCAGCTGGCTGGGGCTCGGGCGCTGGTTCAGCTGGCTGGGGCTTGGGTGTTGGTGGCTGGGGTTTTGGGCGTTGGTGCAGCTGGCTGGGGCTGGGGCGTTGGTGCTGCTGGCTAAGGTTTCGGTCGCTTGGGTGTTGGTGCAGCTGGCTGGGGCTCGGGCGTTGGTGCAGCTGGCTGGGGCTCGGGCGTTGGTGCAGCTGGCTGGGGCTCGGGCGTTGGTGCAGCTGGCTGGGGCTCGGGCGTTGGTGCAGCTAGGTGGTGCTTGGGCGTTGGTGCAGCTGGCTGGGGCTCGGGCGCTGGCAGCTGGCTGGGGCTGGGGCGTTGGTGCAGCTGGCTGGGGCTTGGGCGTTGGTGCAGCTAGGTGGTGCTTGGGCGTTGGTGCAGCTGGCTGGGGCTTGGGCGTTGGTGCAGCTGGCTGGGGCTCGGGCGCTGGTGCAGCTGGCTGGGGCTTGGGCGTTGGTGCAGCTGGCTGGGGCTTGGGCGTTGGTGCAGCTGGCTGGGGCTCGGGCGTTGGTGCAGCTGGCTGGGGCTTGGGCGTTGGTGCAGCTGGCTGGGGCTCGGGCGTTGGTGCAGCTGGCTGGGGCTCGGGCGTTGGTGCAGCTGGCTGGGGCTCGGGCGTTGGTGCAGCTGGCTGGGGCTCGGGCGTTGGTGCAGCTGGCTGGGGCTCGGGCGTTGGTGCAGCTGGCTGGGGCTCGGGCGTTGGTGCAGCTGGCTGGGGCTCGGGCGTTGGTGCAGCTGGCTGGGGCTCGGGCGTTGGTGCAGCTGGCTGGGGCTGGGGCGTTGGTGCAGCTGGCTGGGGCTTGTGTGCTGGTGCAATTGGCTGGGGCTTGTGTGCTGGTGCAATTGGCTGGGGCATGGCACCCCGTAGATAGATCAGTCTGAAGCAGGTCATCATCCTTGTCCTCCTCATCATCTGATATATCTGTCCATGCACTGGACTCAGAGTTGTCATCCACTTAATTGAGATCAGACCAGAATTAATTATCTTCAGGAACCTGAATGTCATTCCACGGATTCTATGGGGTCACCTTTAGGCTGCTTGTCTCTGGAAAGGCGCTCGGCTTGGGAAAACATACACAGCACTTCGAGGTAACCTCCGGACCAACCTCTAGGGGGAACAGCCTGAAAGAACTGATTAGTACCAGTGGACATAGTGATATATGGTTGTTTAACATGTGCAAAATAATTTGCTATGGGCAACAGGGGAGCAGCAACTGGACTGATCTGGGATTTTTGGGAAACAAAACCCGGAACTAGAGCCTTTACAGGGGTAGACTGTGGGTTAGAAAAGGCTACTCTGATTGAACAGAACCTCACTAAAGCGTGCAAGTGGGATTTCTCAGGGTGCTGGATCAGGGCCGGGGGAATTAAAACACCAGACAACCTCAACAAACCAGGGGAGGTTTGTTGCGGTGGTCTTTGGAGTCCCATGTCCGAATCGGGCTGCCCCACTCTGCCTGGGCACCCAATAATCTGGAAAATAGGGCTTTTGATACCTCAGGGTTTCATATCCCACATGCCTGCGAGCAGCTCACCAGTGGATGTGCACATTACTGTGCAACCACCAGCAAAGCGATTTTCATAGGCTGCTCCACGGCTGCTGTGGAAGATGTGAGTGTCGGGTGGCTCCATTCTCCAGGTTATTGGGCACCAATGCACAGCTTTGCATGGTTGGTGAGGCTTGAGACTTTTCCAGAGACTAGTCAGACCAGCATTTTCCTTTTACTTGAGTAGCTAAGGCTGGTATGGAGTCAGGGGGCGGCAAGTTACGTGCTGCCATGGTAGGTGACCTGCCGTTAGTCCCCACTCCATTACCTGTATTCCCAAATGCCTCAACTGGGGATAAGTGTAATGGGGTTGGGACTAACAGCAAGTCACCCATCATGGCAGCAGGTAAGTTGCCGCTGACATGGTGGAGGAATTCCTCAGAAGCTAAGCCCTGAGGTATAAATACCCTTCCTGGGAGCGGTGAGCAAGGACAGAGGAAGGAGGACCCTTGTCTTCCTTCCTTCCAGATGCAGACAGAGCAGTCATTTTGACCGCAAGAGATGCTGATGAGGAATCCCCAAGGTGCCGGAGCAACAGGAGGACACCGCCCAGCGCTGGATGAAAATGGCGGAGGTAAGTATATTGTAGATCTAAAAATAAAATGCTTTTGTGTAAGGTGTTTATGGTTTTCTTTCACTAATTTAAATGATGGGGTCTCTTTACTGGTTCAAAGGATAGCGGAGAAACAAGTTAATTGCCGGGTGGGGCAGAACAGCCCGGTGCCCATCAGGGCAGGCATGGTGTTTACACCTGGGGGAGAACCAGACCCAAACCAAACGTCATAGGGAATGGTGACCTGGCATGGCCTTAGGCCTGACTTTTGGCCTCCGAGCCATGGGGACCCCAGCTCTGATGCCTGGTGTGTCGTCTCGAAGCCTCAGGAGCATGTCATTTTTTTTTTTTTCTGAGCTGCAATATCTGGGGCACCGCAATAGCCAATCATGATGAAGGATTTACCACTGATATGATAGCATATAACCTGGAATCAACATGGTAAACTTTTTCTTAGTTTCGACTGTGTACAGCCCCAGTGCTCTGCAAAGATGGTGCACTATGTGATAGTAATTGTGATTATTTTTTTTCTTTGATAGGAGCCACATATAACACTGAATGTCTCTTTTTAGCAGGAGAGATCAGCTAATCCAGTTAGTTGGAATAACCTGTACGGTGGACCAAAGTCTCCACAGTCCAACACTGGATATGCATAAAGCTGGTTGTGTTTTTAGGCTGGATGCATTTGGAGCACAATAATAGATAATGGATAAAGAGATGGCCATATCAGGAGCCCCACTTGTGACAATATGATACAAGAGGGGTGGACAAATCTCATTCAAGGACAACCCCATTTCTTCCTATACTTCTGCTTCTTACCAGGTGAAGAGACCAGGCCAAGCTTTGATATAGACCCCTTGGAATGGAAGATGGCAGAACTACAAGTCCATAGTACAGACCAGCTCCTGCGGGATGAAGAACTAGCTCGCCGACTGCAGGAAGAGGAGGAGAAACGCATAGTAAGTTATTGAACTCTCTATTTAGCTAGGAATGTCAATAAATCATGCGTAAAGAGACTGTCCATCAGGGAGGCCGATTCATTAATAGCGCCAGGTAGCGACAGATGAGCGCCAGTAGCGTGATTTTCACAGCACCAGCTAGTATTCGCTGTGCTTGGCCGGGGTTTGCTTGTTGACAGCGACTCAGTCGGTGTGCGGTAATGTTGAATACGGGCTGGGGGGTCGCTGTTTCACAGGTTCAGCGTTGTATGGGTGCGCCTGACAGCGAATGGCCAGAGCGAACGGCTTGCTGCAGATTCATTAACAAATCACGCTCCGAATTTTTTCACGCTGAGTATTCCTTGTTTAAAGCCCAGAGCGCTGGCGGCGATGGATGTAAAATAGTTTTTAACCCCCAAACAACCATATTTTTTGATAGTAAAATTATACAAGTTTTTATAAACATTTTGTAATATGAATACATTAATATCAGACCTGTAATATCAATTCTGCACAAATTTTTTTTTTTTTTTTTTTTTTTTTTACCTTAAAAAAAAATCCTAACATTGCAGAAGTGGTCACAGAATTTTTGACATTAAAAAAAAAACAAAAAAACATTAATAGCAATTAATTATGATTAATTAAAGATTGCTCCATTGAAATGCATTGGACATTGCCAGGGAGCGACAGGTCATACCTGGCGCTGTGATGGGTTAACAGCGGCGCTGTTCGTTGCAGTCGGCTACATGATGAATCCCGCGCCAGCTGTCGCTCTCGCCGGCGCTAGCCTCATTTAGCGTGATAAATGCGTCATTGTGACCGCCGCCGGGCGTACTTGAGTCAGTAGCCGCCGTTAGCTGGCGCTACCTGGCGCTCGTCAGACACTACCTGGCGCTAGCCCTTGATAAATAAGGCTGATAGTCTGCAGTGGCCGGGCAGACCAGAAGGCAGAACTGCAGAGTAGAGCTTCTGACGTGGGAGTAGGTAAAAGCTGGGACCCGATTTTTTTAATCCTTAATGCAGCTGAGCATTGGGGCGATGGGGTAGAGGTGTCAGTGGGGCTGCTCTTGCCTCTGTAGCAAACCTGAACTTTACAGCCACCCTCAAGACTGCCCCCCCCCCCAGGCATCTGCACTTTTGGGGAATTTCCAGGGGGTCAGGATCAAGCAGACAGACTTCCAAAATTGGGTGCCTGGTTGGTGTGGGATTCCATGGCCATGAGGGCTAACTAAGGATTTTCAGGTTTAGGTCTCCTCTTAATTAAACTTCTAAAACATTCAGAAAACACATTGTTGCCTCTTCTTTGTGAATTTTGTAAATTCTGTAAAAAAATAAAAATGTAAATGTTCTTGTTTCCTGCAGGCTAAACTTAAGCGCCAAGACCAGCATGATGACTTCCGGGCAGCCCAGGTTGCACAGGATGAGGTAACAAACCCTTTCTGTTTCTACAGCAGGATATATATATGCACTCACTCATATATATATATAATGAGTCTGAGACAAGAACCATGTTGCCAGAAACCGTTTGTAGGGAACTGGAGTGGAATTCTGAATAAAAAGCCTGTGACCATGTTGGGAAATCTCCTCTCTCTCTTCCAGACCTCTCTGCTCCCAATGGCTCCAGACAGGGACGTCTTGTGACTTATTGCCAGGGATAGGGGTAATGGCTCTTCTGTTAGATCGGCTTGCTGTCTCATGCCACTGGCACAGCTAATTCAGGGCCATGTCTATCCAAAGCAACACATTTAGGGTTGAGGAATCTGCTTGATGCGACTAGTATCAAATTTACACCTCTAAGGCTTGTTCTATAACACTGGCACCTGTCATTTTCTTATTAGATTTCCCCTTTATAGCGCCTACAAGGACTTGTGCTGGGTTTACACGAGCAGATAAACTGACCGTTTGCTCAGCGAATGACCGACCATACGTCATGTGGGCAGGACCCGACCCATGTGACAGGCGTCGGCCAATCGCGGGGCTGCCTTCCCAGCTGAAGATCGAGGGACAGGTAAGAATTGCAGTCCTTTTGGGGGTTGATGTGGGGCCAGGTGCAGACCAACATCCATTAGCGGGCAAGCAGGTGGTAGTCCGCTTTAATGCTCTCAGTGTGAGTGAGCACAGCTGCCCCAGGCCACAGCAGAGCATGCTCATTGCTTATAAGCCTCCACCATGACACGCTCTTTCCAGCTCAGCCACAACCCAGGAACTGAAGCAAAGAAAGCGACAAGTACGGTATATACATATAACCTTAACATTATGAGATGCATTCATTTTACACTATTCCCATAGGGGATTAAGTGTGAGAAAGTTAGTGTGTGCCTGGACAAAGAGGCCGATTCATTAATAGCGCCAGGTAGCGACAGATGAGCACCAGTAGCGTGATTTTCACAGCGCCCGCTAGTATTCGCTGTGCTTGGCCGTTGTTCGCTTGTTGACAGCGACTCAGTCGGTGTGCGGTAATGTTGAATACGGGGTTAGGAGTCGCTGTTTCACAGGTTCCGCGCTGTATGGGTGCGCCTGACAGCGAATGACCAGAGCGAACGGCTCCCAGCATATTCATTAACAAATCACGCTCAAAAAATTCTCGCGCTGTGAAATGCTTGTTTAAACCCCAGAGCGCTGGCGGCGATGGCTTAAAAGTAGTTTTTAACCCCCAAACAACCATATTTTTTGATTATAAAATTAAACAAGTTTTTCTAAACATTTTGTAATATGAATACATTAATATCAGACCTGTAATATCAATTCTGCACAAATTTATTTATTTTTTTTTTTTACCTTAAAAAAAAAATCTTACATTGCCGAAGTGGTCACAGAATTTTTGACATTTAAAAAAATTAAAAGAAACATTAAGGTCAATGAATTATGAATATTTAAAGATTGCTCCATTGATATGCATTGGAGAGCGCCAGGTAGCGAGAGGTCATACCTGGCGCTGTGATGGGATTAGCAACGGCGCTGTTCGTTGCAGTCCGCTACATGATGAATCCCGCGCTAGCTGACGCTCTCGCCGGCGCTAGCCTCACTTAGCGTGATAAATGCGTGATTGTGTCCGCCGCCTGGCGTTCTGGAGTCGGTAGCCGCCGATAGCTGGCGCTAGTGAGACACTACCTGGCGCTATCCCTTGATAAATAAGGCCGAAAGACTTCCCAAGGAAACCCAAATCAAGGACCATGGATATTCCACACCTTCCTGGGTGCTCCTAGAAGGCGGCATCCATTCGGAATGTGCAGCAATCATACATGGGCAAGCTGATGTCTTTCCTGGCATGCTATATGGGCAGTATGTCGATGATAAATATTTAGCGCTGAGCTGTTGAATACCTACTGTAAAGTGTTCATTGCAGCATAGCAGAGATAAATAGAACCTGCAAACTCTAATCTGATTGGATTATGAATCTCATTCCAGTGATTCTGATGTCTGTGTTTCAATCTAGGAAATAGCGAAATACATCCAGAGGCAGGAGCTGAGAGCCCATAGACGGTCAGAGGAGCTGGAGCTGCCTGTGGACAGCGATGATGATGCCAGTGTTTGTAGCTTCTCTGACAGGAGGAGCCTGGGAATTAAGGTAAACCAATCACAGCCTGGGAATGATTTCCAGCAGTTCCGGAAGCATATACTTGTCAGTGATATCATACTGTATTCATAATCATAATCCCCTGACACCAGGGATGATCTGAACTGAGAATTTCTGGTGGGTTGCACTGCTTTGGGGCCGGCTAGGCTAATGCTTCCAATATCCCAATTGATTCTCTGCCTCCCTAGTCTCCTCTACAGCAATCCCCTACCGGCCCAGATGTACCCCCCAGCCATGAAACCCACCCTGCTCCAATAACTGCCGCTACAATACTAAAGCTTCAGTACCATACATTTAGGATTGGCACTATCATTGTTGCCCCTCCTCCTTATTGACCATATTGGTGCTCACTTGGCATCAATTAGAGAAAGGAAGCACCAATTGTCTCTGCTTTAGTCTTTAGTTGTCTAGCTGCATCCAACTGGGTTAAAAGACAGACAAAAGGTTACTGTATAAACCTTGGAAAGGTCACATTTAGCTACGCCACTGATGGCCAGATTCACCGCTGCCCATAATCTGCCCCTGCAACTCTATAGCCTGAGCTTTGAGCAGTGATCCCCTACCTGTAGCTTGGGAGCCACATGTGCCGAGTGCTGTGCTAGATCCATATGTCTGCATTATAGCGCACTAAAGCGAAATGACTTAAAGTGGACCAAAATCAAGGATTGTGACTATCCTGGGGTTTGGTCCTTTCCGATCGGGGATGCCTCGCTGCGTGAAACCCCCCAGATCACCTGAAGAAACTCACCTCTTCCCGGTCCTACGGCGCCTCGTCCAGTCAGCACGCTCAGAGCCGCTGACATCACGCCATCTAAGATGGTGGCTAAGGCCAGAGGGATAGCGGGGATATGGCCATGGCCCGTGTATGTGCCATTGGACCGGGAAGTAAGGTAAGTGAACTGGGAGGCCGGGGGGGTTTCACACAGCAAGGCACCCCCGATCGGGATGCCCTGGGGGGAGGGAATCGATTAGCCCAGGAATCTTATAGATTCCCTGGCCGATCAAGCTGAGTTTTGGTTCACTTATACCAAACCAACAGTGATCATATGCATCCCTCACCAAGGCAATTTAGATTGCCGCATGTAAAAATTATTTTACCTTTTTCCAAAATTTGCTGTGGTAAATTTTAAAAACAAAATGGCAGTTCATGGATGTGCAGGCCGCTCATCAGTTATGTCAGTTGAATCTAGGCAGCAGCATGGCCAAGAGAAAACTCCAAAATGGCCACTACCTTTATTTTCCAACTGTGCCAGGCTGTTGGTCCAGTTTAAGGATGGGAGTACATAGTGCCCAGGGCTGGGCAATGTCCGAGCAACACATGGAGTTAAAGCGGACCCACAGTCAAAAATGGCTTAAACCAGACAAAAAACAGTGCTCATATGCATCCCTCCCCGGGGCAATTTACATTGCTGCACATAAAAATATTTAAAAAAAATGACCATAGCATGAGCATGAATGGTAAAACAAGATGGTGGTTCACGGACTTGCAGGCCACCTGCAAACAGGAAGTGCTGCTGAGTTTCCTGTTACTGTACATTGTCAGATATGTCAGTTGAATCCAGGCAGCAGCATGGCTGAGATGCTGGGAGAGGAAGCTTTAACATGGCCGATACCTTCCTTTTCCAACTGTGCCAGGCTGTTGGTCCGGTTTAAAGCGGACTGAAAGTCTGTTTTTGAGGTTTTTAGTCTTAAGGATCTCTCGTGCAAAATAAAAAATTACCTTGATAAGCATGCAAACCGCTGCATCTTTATCAATGACCTACTCACCTTACCTGGCTTTTGACCAGGGCTGTGGAGTCGGTAGATAAATGTTCCGACGCCTCAGTTTTTTGTACTTCCGACTCCGACTCCTCTGTATTAATATGTGAATGTATGTTACACATTCCTTGAAGGAAAGAAAGGCAACATACATGTCATTACTTCTAGCAGAGAGAGGTAGTTGGGCAGAAGCTGCCTTCTCCTTTCTGTGTGCTGATCTTCTGCTGAAGATAGGGCAGTGGGAGGATCCAGAAAGGGGCCTTTATTATAAAACATGATTTCCCCAGTAGAATCCCATAGTCATGTTTAAAGTTTAAGCTAACAATCGAAGTTTACACGTTTTTATAGCCTTTTGCTGAATGACAGCAGTTTTTCCAATGGTACAGCTTCAGTCTTGAACTATTGATCCTCCATTCCCTTCACTTATACAAGTGTCTCTAGTCCTGCAAAAAACATATTTACTTAATCCCTTATCAGTGAGAGGCTAGGTTACCCATGGGTTCCCTGTAACAGCAGAACACAACACTATGCAAAGTATAAGTATTGCCGCTTCTAATTGTGCGTTGCGTGCCATATAGTGAAGCACATGAAAAGCACGCTTCTTCACGGTCACTTAACATGTTTGTTTTGCGGTTACGTGAGGCACTGCATGCATTGGTCTTTATTCTTACAATAGAGAAGTCATTAATTATAACTTTTTGTGAATTGGGACATTTAAACTTACTATATCAGGGGTTATCGCCCCTCCCGTTGGTCTCTCTGCCCTGGACGGGGCCTCAACCCAGGCGCATTCTTAAATCCCTACCCTTTCTGGCGCAGCACTTGTTTACAGTCTGGGACCAACTGACCTCAAAATTTCCATTGGCTCGGCGTCCGGGACCTTTGACTCCCATTTTTGGGAACCCGGACTTTGCGCCTGGAGTGGGGTCTCGTCCTTTCTGGGATGGCAGGCGGCAGACCCGCGTTTACGGCATATCATGGGAGAGTCTGGCTTCCCAAAACTGGAGGTAATCAGAGCACAACTCCCTGGGGTGCATGTGTCCTGGTTCCTTCACAGACAATTGGCTAACTATATATCTTCCCGTCGCCTGGGTGAGATGATGAGCCATCCGCTGACGGATCTTGAGAAGCTTCTCTCTTCTGACACACATGTATCCCATGCTCTCTCCGTACTGTATCAGACACTGGTGTCCAATATACATTCAAACCCAGTGGGGTACATAGCCAGATGGGAGAACGAGATGGGTCAGCCCTTCTTGGAGGAAGATTTATCTAAGATGTTTAGCCTGACGCATAAATCCACCTTGGAGGGCGCGGCGCAGGAGAGGAATTTTAAGATAATCTCAAGGTGGTACAGATGTCCGGCGGACATCCATAAATATGCACCCCAGACTTCAAGTAGGTGCTGGCGTTGCCTGGCAGAGGAGGGAAATATGACGCACATATGGTGGGGGTGCCCAGTTATTAGATCTTTCTGGGAAAGGGTCTTGGATATACACACTGAGACAAAGGGAACGAAAGTGAACAACACACCTCAGTCAACCCTCCTCTCCCTTATAGAGGGCTCCATATCTCAACACAAAAAGGGTTTACTTCGGCACTTTCTATCGGCAGCGCGAGCTGTTATACCTAGACACTGGAAGACACGGGGGTCCCCTTCTCTGGCTGAGTGGGTAGTGGAGCTTGAACATATTAGACAAATGGAGGAACTCATCCTGGGCGATAAAGGCTTGAAAATACATCATAACTTGGGCCTGTTGTATTGACTTCCCGGACTCTAATACAATAATACGATGATACAGTGTGGACGCCAATGGGCAACGTACTGTACTCTAGTCTAGCACTGAGCAAAGGCTACTGCGATGAAAGGGTCGGTACTTCTGGTCCGGCTCAGGGCACTTCCCCTTTCCCCCCTTTTTCCTTTTTTACCACCCCTCCTCCCTCCCCCTCTCTCTTTTTCCCTCTCCTGTTTATAGGTTTGTTACCTGGTATCTTTTATCTTGGTTACTATCACATTTTGTTGCATTATATCTACTCAGCTACTGATTTGTGCCATGCGGGATGTCCCCCCTGCCTGGGAGGCGGGCTCCGTGGGGTTCGGCTTGTTATCGGCTGATGTAACGTGGTTGCAGCGGTCTCCGGTCTGATTCTTGGGGCGCTCGGCTTGATACCAATTGCTAGGGAAGAACAGGAGTCCCCTGTTCATCGTCCGGGACCCTGTCGTGCCTGGGTGGCCGTGGAGTTGGACCGGAGAGGCTTTGGTTCATTATGACACGGGGGTGGGATTCCCGCAGCGCGCCGGCTTGGCGCCCCCAATGTTCTTAGGGCTGGATAACGGATATCGGGGAACTGTTATGGCACTATGTAAAACTATTGTAATGTTGGTCTGATGTTCTGCTGTACTGTGTACCACATTTTGTATGTATTTTCTTTGATTTGCCAATAAAAACAGATTAAACTAAACTTGCTAAATCAAAATTTAGTCGGAGTCGGTGCATTGTTTGCCGACTCCGACTCCAGGTACCCAAAATTTACTCCGACTCCACAGCCCTGCTTTTGACTCCCTAAGATGATGCTCCCACACTGCCATCTTGCTGCACCCGGGAGGTGTTTGTCTCCCACAGTCTCCCTCAAAGTTTACCTCACTCTCACCTCTTCCACGGCAACCGTGGAGCAGCCTATCGGATTCAATCATTTCCGCAGCTGCAGACTGGGTGATGTCGGTCACCCTTATATCCACAGCTGCTGATTGGCCATTGTCCATCGCTCATTAAAGTAAAAGTCCCAATTGTCCCAATTCACTCCCCTTCAAGGCCTGAGCCGGGCAGGAGAAACATGGTGGCTTCTAGCAGTGCAGTTATTTGCCCTGTCTCCCAATGCAGTATCTCCTATTCCACCTGACCATTTAACCTTTCTTGGGAAAAGGTTATGTGGTCCAAGTATTTTATCAGGCAGGGGTTCACGTACTAATGGTTTTTAAATAGTTCACTGAATTGTTATAAGGAAACACTTACAGTTGTTTCCTGTTCGATAGAAGTAATATAAATAGACCATAGGAACTATATCTATTGTGGCTTTTAATCACCACTCAGTGTGGCTCTCGTGATCCAAAAGGTTTGAGATTCCTGGCTTAGAGTGTATTTGTTGACTGTCCAAGAAGCTCAGGGGGCTCAGAAGGAATGCTATTGGCTGGACAGGGGGTCGGTAAAATCTCTGGCTGATTTTCGGCCCCAGTCCACCACTGCCTGAACTTAATAGGAGACCTTTCTGAACGGTTGCCTATAGAGATGAGAAAATATTACTCAGAAAATGAGAACCGTGTAAAACCCTGTGCAGAATATATTCACACAAAGGCCTGAGAACCTTGCCGTATTACTGGGAATATCCGTTCTCAACTCTGCTTAGAGGCCTTCATTAAAGTGAACTTTAGCAAATATGTAAAGCTGGCAAACCAACAGCAGGAAACGATGGGCCACCTTGTCCACTGTATATATTTCCGTTTTCACAAGTAGCCTGCAGTTACAAAGCCAGCCATCTAATTTACCAGAAGACCACCGAGCCCTGTGATTTACCAGAAGTAGCTGCTACACTGTTTCCTCTGAGCAGGTTTGTGCATTGGTATTTATAGATACGATATGTAGATGTGTTTTCTGCGGTGGTCTGATCCTGTGCACGTTATCGAGCACCTGCATTGCTCCGTGGACACAAAGAGGAAGAGGTCAGCAAAACGTGTTCACTATAAATTTTGCTGGGGGGAGGCCAATAACGGAACTCTATAACTTTTTCACCTAACATATCTCATTGGTTTCCTTAACTCTTTGTTTACATTAGAACCGTTTTCAATATTACCAAAACAGGTTATTTTCTAAAAACCTCTAAGCCATGCTACACCACCATACACACATGACCAAAATTGTTGGTACCCTTCTATTAAATATAGAAAAACCCACAATGATCACTAGAATACCTTGGATCTGACAAAAGTAATGAAATGCTAATGGAGCTCAGACTTTGATTTTGAATTGTGAGCAACACAAAAACATTTAAAGAGGACCAAAACACACGCCACACTGGATTCCCTCCCCCGGGGCATCCAGAATCAGGATGCCTCACTATGGGTAAACCCCCCAGGAGGCCCAGAAACTCGACTTCTTTCCTGGTCCAACGGTGCATGCACAAGCTGCGGCCGCATCCCGCTATCCTTTTAGCAGGGCGTGTGCCCGCGCCAGGCATTTCTGAATGGCCGGCACTGGCACGCTGCCTGTTAGAGGATAGCAGGGGATGCGGCCGCCAGCACGCTCGGATCTACGCGTAGTAGACAAGCTCCTGGACGAAGGGGCTTGAGCGGATCCAAGTGGGATGAACGAGCGGCCGCACATAGGGGACCGGGAAGAGGTGTGTTTTCACACAGGGGGGTGCAAGGACTATATATATGTTCCATACCACACACTTGTACTAGTAAATCATATGAATCACACTCTGACTTATGAGTCCTTGTACGAGTCCACCACACACCCAGACTAGTAAGTCCCTATACGAATTACATATCCAGCCTAGAAAGTCAATACATGCATTCCATACCCAGACTATTAAGTCTGTAGACAGGTTCCATACCAACAGTCATTCCAGTACGTTCTTATGTGAGTTCCATACAGAGCACCAATACCAGCAAGTCCATGTAGGAGTTCCATAGCATACACTGATACTAGTCCATATATGAGTCCCATGCCATACTCCAATACCAGGAGTACCCTGCAAGCACCCCTGATGAATAGACAATTAAATCTTTGTCAAACCAAGAAAAATCCAAGCTAACCTTGTTTTTTATTTATTTAGAATGAAGTGCCTTCTTATAACCAAGGGCGTCTGGACTCGGAGGGCCTGGCATCGCCTACAGAGTGTCACACCCCTGAGAAACTGGAGAATGTAGAAGGAAATGCTGACCCTTCCAAGTAAGATGATCCAGCCTGACAAGACGTATGAAGCCACTTTTAGATGCACAACATACGTGTGATCCTAGATTGAGTGGAAAAAGTGTAGAACCAATTGCATGGCTCTCTATTGTTTGGTCACAGAATACAGGTCGCTTAAACAGACATGCCATTAGTTTCATTGGCACAGAGATGGGGTGATCCAAGTATTATGGGATTATTTGCTCTAGTGACATGACTCTGACACCCATAGTTTTGTTAATAAAAAAGTCAAAAAGACTTTACCTACGCTAACCTGTGCCGCATGTTAGAATCAGCATTTGGTCCCAATTCGCATCTTTGTCAGGCATGCATGACTTTCACATTCCTGCGATGGCAGCCAATCATGTGACCACCACTTTGCTGAGCAGTCTGAAGTGATGAGTATGGGAATGCCCAGTCCCACACCACACCACAGATAGGAGTTGAGCTGCCTCACGGACAGATGACACCTATATCTCCAAAAGGAAAGGTCCGCACAAAGAAATGTCCACACAGGAGCGATGTTCCTTGCCAGCCAATACCAAGACTGGGATGGGTATCGATAAGTATGATAAGCCATGGGTAAAGGTTTTGATACAGGCCAGACTTTAGCTTTAACTTTCTACCTATGGACAAAGCCACAACCACTGTTAATTGTTCTGTGTATAGAAATAGAAGCTTAGCATTTGCTCTGCACCTCCCACGCTATCAACCTATAATATTTTTAAACTGCTTAATTCAGAAGGTGGTGTTGCTGTATTCATTACAAATCTTAAGCAGGCACGATGGTTAAAAATAACCATGGAAGCCCACGCGTTGTGGGTAGTGGCTCACTATCACTCAGCAGAGGTGGAAATCATAAATTAAATGTTCTTGTTACTGAAGCTCTAGGCGCATTACCTTACAAGACTGGCTGGCTATACATATATATATATATATATAGTGTAATATATTCTCCTACCAGCAATGGAACACTCTCAAATATTTTCCATCTTTGTACAGAGCTTCGGATATTTATAGTGCCGTTTTCTTTGCTGTCAGACGCCTGAAGCCTATATTCTCTCACCAGAATTCAGTAACATTTACCCCATATTCACACTATAAGACGCACCTAAGATCAAAGTAATAAAATAAAGGGTGCGGGCCATACAGTGGCCATGTCCTTTTTTAACTAAGAAAAAACAATTGCACTGGGGGACATGCTTTTTACAGGAGCCCTGACAGGACTGATTCAGGGGCCCACTGGTGGATTCCAGACTGCATCCAAGCTTACATTTGATACATAAGACGCAAAAACACCCCCACATATGGGGAAAATTCTACATCCTATGGAGCACAAAATGGTTCCCTCTACCTTGGCGAACAGCCGGGTGCTAGGGACGGAAGCTTTTATACCACAGAGGCTGGGCTTTTATAAGCTCCAGTGATGTAGATGGTCACAAAATCTTCCCTTCCCCGCAGCTTGCCATTTGCTTTGGTGGGGCGCCAAGGGTAGGGGGACCCGTGTCCTCCCTCTCTACAGATGCTGGCACAGAGGGGCCTGCAGAGAGGACAGATGAGGAAGACGTAAGGACAGTGAGGTTTTGAAAGAACCGAGTGCTGGATACCAGGAACTATCTGGTTGGAGGGCATCTGAATTCCAGAGACCCTGCTCTGTTTTGGTCCACTTTTAGTGTTAGGTGGCTGGTCATCATTTCATGGTGCATGTTGCCTAGTTAGGAAAACTGTTGATGGGATGATCATTTCCCACTAAGTAACTTATATTCTAAGCATACAGTACGTCCTGCTCCAGATATAATACTTCCATGTGGGTAATCCTCCGCCAGATGGCGCTGTGCACTGCAGACATGCAAAAACAGGCTCCTCCCGGCCCTTCATATACCCAGGGACCTCCCACAAATCCCCAGATTTCTCTGCAGTGCTGACTGCGAAGACATGAAGTATCACTCTCTCGCAGGTGAGCGGGGCTATTACAGCCTGCGGCCCTGTGGGACTATTTCCACCCGTCCTCTTTGTGATATGCCTCCCAGCCTGGGCTGCGCTGGTCGGGTGAAGGTAGGCAGCACCATGTGTGCTTATGGAGCCATGCTCCACCGCAGTCCCCCACCATAGGGTAGGCGGTTAGGCTGATGGTGAGCCTCTAGTGGATGCCCCTCCCGCATTATTGCCCCGTGTAGCAGTGGACCCTGCGTAAAGGGTCGCCATCCTCCCTCGTTTCCCCCAGTAGTTAGGGGGAAAAGAAAGGGGGGGTATGTGTGTGGCGGTCCCAGTGTACTCTAATGTCACGCTTATGGCCATAGTATTGCCCTTGTTTTATATCTGGGTGTCAGAGCCGCGCTGCTTGCTCCTTATTATTATTTGGCTGCCACCGTACGTGTGTCCCTCCTTTTCTGAATAGTGTGCCGATTTTATCCTTGCGTGTTTGACTACTACCTCAGAGCTTTGCGCTCTTCGGGTTGGGCGGGGACTTGGCTTGGTGCGTTCCGCGTCATGGCCAAAGATTGGGCCCACCCTTCGAGGTTCGCTTGGCGCCATTTTAATGATCTTCGAGCGCGCGTGGTGGCGGTTCCCCTCCTCCTTGGTCTGTAAGTGCCCTCGCGGGCGATTCTTTATTAAATATTTTACCAGCTGCGCATGGCCCTGACACCTCTTAGGGGCATCCAGGGTTGACTATTGCGTAAATCTCTACGGACATATTGTGTTTTAGATAATCACCATATGGAGGCATCTCAGAATTATGTGACCGGGGTCCCTCGGCTGTGTTCAGTGTGTGGACAACCCCATGCTGATGCTGACAGAGCACGGGTCTGTGGACCTTGTGCTGAACAAGTACTGGCCCTGCAATCAGGGTTGCCAGTGGCTGCTCCTCGGTTTAATACTCCTGTCTCCCCGTGCTTAAATCTCACGCCTGATGAGTCGCACTCGAGCGGGGATGACCAGCAAGTCGTGTCGCGCATTCTGCCTACGGCTGATCAGGTTATCTCGAGATTGGCAGATCGCTTGAGCCCTGGAAAGAAGCGGTCTCTGACGCCTCCGGTTTCACCCCTTCCTACTGAAACTCAGGAGTTCGCTGCTCCGTGGGGTTTTGTTCCTCTGATGAAGGTGAGCTGTTCTCTGACTCAGGCTCCCCTGAGCAGAGGAGTCATGATGATACTGGTCCTGGTTCCTGGGGCCTGTGTGACACTGATGAATTGCTGATAAAAATAAAAAAGAGGTATTCTCTATCTCTCCCTCTGGTGAGGTTCAAGGGCTTCGAGGAGAGAGTTTCCATACAGCGACACCGCGCTTGAAATTTCTGGAGCAGGATCATTTCCAGGCTCTCGTACTCAAAGAATGGGAATCCCCTAGTAAACTTCCAGGGGACTGGGATTGGAAATACCCTTTTCCCCTGATGTGGTTAACTGTTGGTCATCACCTCCCGCGGTGGATGCACCGATCATAGGGGTTCCTAACCCCCCTTCATTGCAGCTCCTTCTTATCGTACCCTTCGGGATGCTGAGGACCGGCGCATTGATAGGCTGGCTTCCCATGCCTTTTCTTGTGCAGGGACGGCGCTGCGCCTGGTCTGTGCCGTGGCCATCACTGCAGTGGCCGCTAGAACCCTCATCAGAAAGATGATTGACCATCAACCTGAGGATCTTACCTGGGAGGTGTTTAACGTACTCTCCAGTTGCAATGTATTTGTAAGGTTTATCCTTTTAGCGCTGGATGACACCATTAGGATGTGTGCAAGAACTTCTGCCCTTGTGGTAGCTATACGTCGCTTGCTCTGGCTGCGACAGTGGGGTGTTGACGATGCTACAAAAAAGACTCTTACTGGGCTCCCCTTTAAAGGGCGACGCCTATTTGGGGCCCGCCTGGACCTTTTTTGGAAAAAAGGGCAAAACACCCCTACGCAGAAGGCTGTCTCGGCCTCCTCGGGCCAGGGGCACCCCTCCTCCCCCCTATGTTAGTGTCAAACAGGAACCATGGGTGTGCTTCCAGCTATTCGGTGTAGATTCCTGTCCCAGGATTGGCAGACAACGCCCTGGCCCCTCCGGCAGGACTAAGTCTAAATCTTTCACCAAAACTCCCTAAGCATGATGGGACGCCCTCGCCCTTCTGGGTGAGGGGATGGCCGCAGCACCTTGTTCCTATCAGGAGGCGTCATGCCTTTTTCTGGTGGATTCAGGAGGTAGTTTCCTCTGGATGCAGGATAGAGTTGCTGGGCGGTCCCTTCCCGTGATTGTCAGGGTGCCTTTGGTCCCTGTCTCTCTTCAGGTGTTTGTGCAGGCCTTGCTCGGCCTGCAGGGTCTGGGGCCACTTGCAGGTTCCCCTTAACAGGCAGGGGCTTTTACTTCTACCTTTTTCCACATTTCCTCCAAAAGGATGAGGCAGTCTGGTCCATTCTGGACTTCCATAGGTTCAACAATTTTACATTCACTGGCAGTTTCTGCATGGTTTCTCTGGGTTGGGCCGCCAGCGTCCTACGCCCAGGGGCCTCTTGCCGTTTGTGGAGATCTAAGATGCTTATTTCATTTCCACTGTGTATTTATGGACACTGAGGCTCTTACAGATTTGTGTTGGATGTCCAACACTGTTGATTGTGGCCTTGTTACCTGGCCTCTCTTCTGCTCCCAGAGTGCTCGCCAAGGCACTGACAGGGGTGATGTCTCTGCTGAGACCCAGGGGCGTCCGCGTGATGAACTACCCGGTCGTCCTTCCTTGCTTCCCAATCTCTACGTCAGCCCGAGTTGGTTACTCGGCTGGTGATGCCCTTTGGGAGTCTTTGGTTGGGTGCTTTATCTCCTCAATTCCTCTTTTGTTCCCTTATTTGGTATTTCCATTCTGGGGTTGAATTTAGATTTGGTTCAGGCTAGAACCGTCTTCATTGACATTCAAGTGGACAATCTGGTTATATGGGCTCTGTCCCTCATTGCTGTCCCCGTTCTGCCCCAGGCAGGATTGCAGCTGGTGGGCCCATTGGTGGCTGCCCAGACTTTTACTCAGTGCCCTTGGGCTCTTCTGCTACTTATATTGTTAATGCTGGTCATATTCCAGCTTCACTGGATCTGGGTCTGTGTACCTTCCCCCTTGGTAAGGTGGTTTCTTCTGAGACTGTTGTACTCAAGGAACCAGTCAGGGGGCGGCCCTTCTTTGCGTTTTTTCCTGTAGATGGATGCAATATCTATCAGGTTGACAGGGAGAGGAGTTTTCCTTCTAAAACCCCCTGTGGTTCAGAGGTAGGGCCCTTGGGGGGCCCATACATCTATTGGATTTTGAAACGGTGAACTTTTGGGGTGGCTCTATATGCTTGGCCTATCCCTCTTCTGGACCTCCTCGAGGGCTCTTGATCTGTCTGCTGACGGTGACCTGTATTGATTATCTGTGTGGGACTCGGAGCAGTTTGATTCTCCTGGAAGGTATCTATTCCTGATCTGGGCGAAAGACTACGTTCCCTGCCCATCGGTGGTATTCGCTCCTATGGATGTCCTTCTGAGACAGGATGTGCTAATCCTTTTTGTCTCTTTGAGATCCAACTTGTGTGGTTCTGTTGGGGGCCTGTCACTAGTTCTCGGCCTTCTTTTCTCTGTCCGAGTATTCCTGACTATGGTCGTGAGGCTTACTTGAGTTGTGCCTGGACATGCTATGCTTATGTCTTATCTTCATTCACCCTGCTAGGCGGTGATCTGCGCAAGTTACTCTGGAAGGGGGGACCCCTGGGGGGACCAGTCACCCCAATCTACAAGTTCTGGTCTAGACGACCTGACGACTGATTCCTCCAGCTTGATGGAGACAGGCTTATCTTCTCGGTGACTATGACTATGGGAAGTTTAGGGCCAAGCCTTTTCTTCTTCCTCTGTCTATTACAGAGTATGGCATACCCATATTGATTGGTGTGAGTCTAGGGCTTCCCTGTTGGGAGCTCTCTGTTCTCAGGGTTATAGCTTTGTTGCTGCATGGGTTGGAGTTGGCTTTCCACCTCGATACTCTGAAGGTTCAGGTTCTGCCCTGTCCGCCTTCCTGTAGAAGTCTTTTGCTCACTTTTTTCCTTGGTTGAGCTTTCTTTTGGGGATTACTCATGTGCATTCCCCACGTAATTCTATGATCCTCTTCGTGATTGCTTTTTATTCCGTTTGCCTTGTGGGGCGTTCTCTTTGGACCTATTCCGGATGCTGTCTGTCTGTTCTTACCTTCCAGTTGTCCTTCTGGGGGCTGTTACTTCAGTCAGACGTGTGCCTGAGCGGGCGGCTCTGTTTAGCTAGCTCTCGTTTATTGATATATACACCATGATGAGGTGGTGTTCCGCTTTACGCCGGTCCTTCTGCCTAAGGTGGTGTCTTAGGCTTATGTATTCAGGACATTGTCTTTCTTCCGGGCATTATCCCTTGTAACGCTGCAAGAAAAGGGGGTTTACATTCCCTCAACAGGTGTTGGAAGCTTTTCCTTGATGGTCTCTTGTCCTTTAGGGGGACTGATGCCCTTTGGGGTTTGCGGGCGTTTCCATCCGTATGTGCCTGATCTCATCTGCTTTCAGGGGTTACGAGGCCCTTTGGTCTGATCTTTACTTGGATGGGTTGTCTTTTCGGTTCCTAAGAAAGGTTTCGGCTTCTGCCAAGACTACTGTTAGCGTTTGGACTGGTCGGGCTGTTTCTCAGGCCTGTTCTTTTACGGGGAAGAATCTTCTCCTTTCTTTATTCTGATTCTATTGGTGCCTTGGTTCTTTGGGCTTTTCAGCGCCAGGCTTTGGTTGAACGAGTTGCTGGACTGCTACTTGTTTTCTGTTTATACCTTCTCCAAGGTTTTTTTATGAGGTTGACGTTGGAGCCCTTGCTCACGTAGCTCTTGGTAGCAAGGTTGCAGGTGACAGTGCTTTTAACTGTCTGCTGTGCCTTTTTTGTTGGGTATCCCACCCTACTTTATGGACACTGCTATTGGATGTCCCACGTGTAAGTATTATATCTGGAGCAGGACGTACTGTATGCTTAGAATAATACAATTCTGTGAAATACTCACCTGTAGAATTGGTATTATACGCATACAGTACATCCTGCTCCACCCCACCCTGGTTTTACATTATTGTGGATCCCCTGTATGGTGATTGTTATCAGGGTTATTATTATTACCAGTTTTTGGTGGTTGGTTTCTCCCGGCTTCTTTTTCTCACTGCTTTTCAATGCTGGGGATTTGTGGGAGGTCCCTGGGTATATGAAGGGCCGGGAGGAGCCTGTTTTTGCATGTCTGCAGTGCACAGCGCCATCTGGCGGAGGATTACCCACGTGTAAGTATTATATCTGGAGCAGGACGTACTGTATGCATATAATACCAATTCTACAGGTGAGTATTTCACAGAATTGTATTTTTGCAGGTTGCGGACTCCCAGGAATATTGCAGAGGAACTCGATCCTACGTTTCGACCTAAGAAGGACTCTCACCCGGAAGTGTTCACAGTGTGCTCCCAAGGTGAGCTAGGCTGGCAGAACTTAACCTTTTAAGAGTATTGTTAGCATGCTGGGACTACTGCGTCTATCGCCCCATTGACTTTGAAAGGAGTGAGTGGACGAATGATTTGTCTCTTACATCTCAATAGAAGACCACAGGTAATCTCATCATGGCTGCTCCCGTGAACCACTAGAATTATTTAGACTGGACCATCCCTTTTAATACTTAAAAACAAGTCATGCAAGTCATTTGAGCCTTGTTCTTTATGCTTGGTTTATTTCTAAGCACCCTGGATGCTGATAAAGACCAAAAGTCATTGCTGATGACTTGAACTTTTATAGAGAAGTTCATAGACCAAGACTTCAAGGGTTTCCCCTAGGCCAGGTGTAAAATCAAAGCATTCTACCTGATGTCCCATAAAGCTGACCCATCCTTCTGTGCTGCTTGAATGTACCTTCTGCCCACCCTTGAGTTACAATCTTCTGGTGGGAATGCGCACTGTGGGGGAGCGGGGGGTTGCTACTGCATGCATTTCAAGTGCAGAATTTGTCTACAGCAACGGAACGCTGTTGGGGGAGGGGGTTATGTAGCGATTCCAACTGTAGGGCATCCTAGGTCCACACGCCCCCTTGGAATCCTAGTAATGTGGAACTATACGTGGGTGTGAGGTGGCTCTTACATTTCTGTTGGCATCCCAGTGAAAACATTGGCCATTGGTGGTTTGGGGGAGATCATGGGGTGTATCTGCTGTCATCTCTCTTACGTTCTATCTGCAGAGTCCCCAGCTTTGCCGCAAACCCAGCCTGTGCCAGTTGACGGATTGTATGACTTTCTGGAAGATGGCGCCGAGCCCGTGTTTATACCACCGACCAAACGGCCAGCAGAGAAAGCGGGACGCAACAAACCCAAAGACAAGAAAGAGGGATGCAAGCAACAGTGACCCACCTTGAGTAGTACAATTTCTTTTTAAGTTCTCTTAGCCGTCATCATTGCCAAACTTTGCGTTGAGTGTTGGTTGATCATTGTGGCCAATCTTTAGCGTGCATCCACACGAGTGCGATTAACTCATTCAGGGATGGAGACTATTTGCTTTCCTGTGGGATTCCGGTGCCTTAGGCATTTCTGACTCTAGAGAATGGCTGTTCAATAATAACAATACAAGAAGCACATTTTAGCCAACTACTGTCCGGTCTGTTAGAGGAATATTCTAATTCTCATGAATAATATTATTAGCTCTATTGTGCGATACTATTTACTTCTGACGAGCATTGTGGATTATCCGTCTGTCATGTACATGAATTATTCCGACGTCTGAAATTAAAATCATTCCGTTGTGAAAATGCATCGGAAATGATTTGCTCTGTGTTAAGCCGCCTTCTTGTTTTTTTTTTGTTTTTTTTTTTCACTCCATGTTAGGAATGATCCAAGCCGGATTACTCGATTTCTGTTCAGTTCCACAAACTGCACCATGTTTATGTGTTACTCTCCAGATGGAGGCGATTCTGTGTTGAATAGGAGTGCCATTATTTTATTTTATGCATTTTGCACTATATTTTATTTCAGGTTTTTTTTTTTCTGGTGCTTTTGTGTATAGATCTCAAATGCCTTTAGAATTTTACTTTGGAAAAAAAAACATTTTTATACAAAATATAAACCTATTATTTGTAGTTGTTGTCATTTTTGAGTCGGCTTGGTTATATTTATTGTGCTGTAAAAGAGAGGCCCTTCCTGCCAGATGAAAAGCGGGGTATTTGCCACTTCTGCCTACACATCTACCTTGGATCTGCACTTTTACAGAACTAGGAGGTAAGGTTTCAGCTCGGTGGCTGGGCTTATGGTGGGGGAAATAGCTGTATGGGTTTTGCATAAACCCGCAGCCATCCTTGTTGTTGTACCTTACAAGGACTATCGGGCCATCCAGATATAATCTCAGCTATTGTAATTCACAAATCAAGAATTGGGCCGAAACCAAAAATCGATGAGTGGATTTAATTAAAATGGAGCAAGTTGCGTTGATTTCCTTTGAATCAGCCACATCCGGATCAGAATCATAATAAACGTCAGGTACTCATCCAAGTTACCTATATATTAATTATTTATTAATAATTTATTAATATTTGGGTTCATAAACCTTTTATTTCTCTGGAACCTTCTTACACTGGGCTTCACCTACATAGATTTGTTCTTAGGGGAGGGCGAGAAGGCTATTGGGGGGCTCCTGTTTTCTGCAGATGAGTCGCGGCCACTGTAAGGGGTGCAGGCCAGATAACAGATCCTCATCCCTATATATTGAGCTCGGTCAGTGGCAGTTTGCACTGCCTGCTGCTTAAGGAAGAGGCCTGGCATGGCACATAACTGCATATGCAGCAGCATCATGGGATGGGTGAAGGGGGGGCAATATTTTTGCCTTCCTGCACTGAAAGCTATTTTGCCTAAAAGCTGACCTGCACCAGCAAGGTACTGTTTTCTCCGCCCTATAAGATGCACCAATTTTTCCCCAAAAGTGGGGGGTGTCAGTGCATCTTGTTGAGAAAAAAAAAACAGGAAAAAAAAGTTATACTTGCATATGCCTCACGCTGAAGCCCCCAGGAGGCCAGCCGATGAAAGAGTGGCGGGCAGGGAGAGGGCAGGATAACTAAACTAAAAAAGACTGCCTAGGTTTTACATAAACCTACAGCCACCACTGATCTTTGCCTTCCTTAAGTAGAATAGTCCATTCCAGTGGTTGAACTTTGAGACGTCATTTAGGTTTTACATAAGCATACAGCCAAAATATCTTTGCCAACATACAAGTTGGAAAGAGTGGATAGAGGCTCCAGTGGTAGGGCTGTATGAGGTTCTCTAGGTTCTACATTGTTCTACAGCAGGGACACTCAACCTTTTGATGAGCGTGGACCACTTATATGATCTTGAACCTGGTCACGGGCCACAATAAATAGGTTTAGAATTTTTACCCAAATTAATATTTTCTACAACAATCAGGATACCCACTGTGTCTACAAATTCCACTTGTATGTCCCTCCACCACACACATTCATATGTAACAATCCCCACATGCTAGCAATGCACATGCCAATTGGCTTATCGCTCCGAAAGTATGTGTCCCTTATTTAAAGCCCTCACCCATCAGTCTCACATCCTTACCATGATCCCAATACTCGCCCCATCTCAGCTCCCACCTATGCTAAACATCCAATTCAAGAATGTAATTGATGCCACTGCCACCACCTCTATTGCCAATGTTCCATTGCTATATCACTCTTTGTGGAGTTGCCCAACCTTACTGTACCCCTATTTAAACCTTCAGCATGATTTTATGAAAAGACCAAACCCTTAAACTATTCACCAGCATCTAAAATTAATATATTTAAAGTTTTTAGTCACTTACTTACTCTTTCCCCCACTGGGCTGCAACTCTTTTCAGGACTCTAGGATACGGGTGCCGCCATCTTGCCTAAAAGGCGTCACATACTGAGGAAAGGAGTTTGGGGGGCGGGGGAGTGGGTTATAGCTGGTATAACAGACAGAGCAGAGCTGGTGTCAGGAAGGACAGCAATCCCAGAATGCAGAGCCATAGTCAGAAGAAACTTCCTGTCTGCCTGAGACTCCATGGGCTGCCATCTTGAATGTTTAAAGGCTCAGGTGCAGATAGGATGATTATTCCCAATATGTCACACACCCCGCTTTCGAATATTCATTACATTTGGGTAACTGTCCTGTAGAGGGCGATCTTGCAGAGATGACATGAAAAAAGGAGCCCCTCCTGGCCAATAAATACCTGGGACCTCCCACCATTCCCCAGTCTTTCGTCTCTGCAGTCGGCGAGCAAGTCAGAAGATGGTTGTCTCCTCCTTGCAGGTAGCCGGGGTAACCCCCCCCCCCCCCCCGGCCTTTTGTTTCTATTGCTGCCTGAACCTTTTTTAATTTAAACTATAGCAGCATGCCTCCCAGCCTAGGCTGAAGGTCCAGGCAATGGTAGGCTGCACCTTGTGGTGTATATGGGAGCTAGCTCCCCCGTGAGACTCCATACAAAGGGGTAGGCAGTGTCCGGGTTGGTGATCCCGGCTAGGGATGCCCCGTCCCTCTTACCCTTTCACCTATTGGTGTGTTACTTTATTTGGGGGGAAAAGGTGTGTGGATTGTGTGTGTGTGTTTGTATGTGTTTTTGCGGCCGTTGTTGCTGGGCCAGGTTTCACTTTCAACAGGTGCTCGTTTTGGCCCGTCCACCCCCCCTCGAGGCCGGCTTCTCTCAAGCACTCTTTCCGGCCTCGCTGCCTGCTTTGCTGCTCTCCAGCTGCACCGGCCTTTGAGTTTGATGATTATGATTTTCTTGACTGGTCTGATTATTCCCCGCTAGAAGAGGGGGAATTATTTGAGGATTCTGAGGGTTCTGACAATCAGCAGTTTGTTGGTGCTGATACTGAGCAAGGGCAGGGGGATGCTGTGGATACCCCGAAGGTCTTGGCTCACCTTTTTGAGGTTCTGGCAATTTCTCCTCCTGAGGAGGCCGCTCCTCAAAAAGGGGAATTCTTTGGGACTTCCAAGCCGCGCCTGGAGTTCCCAAATCAAAAGCATTTTGATGGCATTATTCTTAAGGAATGGGAGAAGCCTACTCGGCTTCCAGGTATTCCTCAAGGTTGGGATAAAAAGTATCCCTTTCCGGTGGACATGGTAAAACGATGGTCGTCCCCTCCCAAGGTGGATGTCCCGGTGCTCAGGTTATCCAATACTTCTATTTTGCATTCTCCTGACTCCACCACTCTCAAGGATGGTGAGGATAAACGCATTGATCAGATGGCTTGCCACGCGTTTGCTAGTGTCGGTTCAGCCTTGTGGCCCGTTTGTGCTTCTGCGCTTTTGGCAGTGGCTACCAGGTCTGTGGTTAGAGACCTGTTGAGTACCTCCAGGCTTGACCCGGCTAGTGAGGAGTTCGCCGCCCTTAAGCGGTGTGAATTGTTCATGTCCTTTGTGCTTGCTGCCTTGGATAACACCATGGTCATGTGTGGTAGAACCTCGGCCTTGCTTGTAGCTGTTCGGCGGTTGGTATGGTTGTGGCAGTGGGCGGCTGATTTTGTGGCCAAAAAGTCGCTTACAGCACTTCCCTTTGTGGGATTGCGGCTCTTTGGATTGATTAGAAGATTAGATTCTGTCACGAAAGGAGGGAAGTTACCTCAGCGTAAGAGGCAACGTCGTCCCTTTCGGGGGGCGACCTCCTTTAACCCTTCGTTTCGAGTTTTTGGCCTTCTCTACCCTCAGAGTTGATTCCTGGAGTAGAGGCAGAGGTTGTGCCCGTCCAGGTCACAATTGGAGTTCCAAACCCAAGCCCGCTGCTAAGCCAGCTCAGCAATGAGGGGGCGCCCTCACCCTTGCAGGTGGTGGGGACAGCTGCGGCACTTCTTCCAGGTCTGGGACCAGGAGGTCTCAGACAAATGGATTCTGGAAGTGGTGTCTTCCGGTTACAATCTGGAATTCGAGATCCGGCCTCCTCCCAGATTCTTCAGGTCTTGAGTGGCTGTCATTTGCCCAGTGCCTTTCGCGGAAAGGGGCTTGGGATTCTATTCCAATCTATTCACGGTGCCCAAGAAGGACGGCTCCGTTCGACCCATTTTGGATCTGAAGCTCCTCACTCCGCTTCAGGAAGTTTCGCATGGAAACCTTGCGGTCAGCCGTCGATTCTCTTCGTCAGGGGGACTTCATGACGTCCATAGACATCAGGGATGCTTATCTGCATGTACCTTATCTTTCTGGCACACCAGAGATTCCTCAGGTTCGTGGTGGAAGATCAGCATTTTCAGTTTGTGGCCCTTCCATTCAAGCTTACCTCGGCTCCGAGGGTGTTCACCAAGGTATTGGCGGGGGTGATGGCCCTCCTCAGAGTCCAGGGCATTCGCATTGTACCATACCTGGACGACCTTCTCATTTTGGCTTCCTCTCTCAGCCAAGCAGAGCTAGACACCAGAGTGGTGGTATCCACGCTGGAGAGGTTCGGTTGGGTGACCAATTATTCCAAGTCCTCCCTCTCACCCTTTCAGGCCAGGGTGTTCCTTCCTCAGCCCAAGATTCTTCTGATCCAAGATTTGGTTCAGCTTCTGCTTTCCAATCCTCGCCCGTCTATCCGGCTTGGGATGAGATTGGTAGGTCTGATGGTGGCTTCCTTCGAGGCAGTCTCTTTTGCCCAGTTTCACATGAGGACGCTTCAGCTCCATCTTCTAGCGACTTAGGACAAGTGTCCGCTGTCATTGGATCAGTTTTGTCTGCTGTCTCCCCGGGCTCAGCAGTCCCTTCAGTGGTGGCTAGTGTCAAGCAATCCATTGAAGGTCAGGTTCTTTCTGACCCCTTGTTGGGAAACTGTCACCACGGACGCCAGCCTGTCGGGCTGAGGGGGGGGTTTCTGGAGGGAACATCAGTTCCAGGGGTTATGGGGGCCTCGGGAGGCTCATACCCTATCAACGTTTTGGAGCTACGGACCATTTGGTTGGTTCTGTCTCGCTTGACTCTTCTATTGCAGGGATTGCCAATTCAAGTCCGATCGGACAATCGGACGGCGGTCGCTTACATCAATCACCAAGGAGGGACTCGCAGCAGGAGTGCCCTCAGGGAGGATCTCTGATCCTTGTTTGGGCAGAGAGCAATGTCCCATGCATCTCAGCCATTTACATCCTGGGAGTGGCGAACACGAAGGCGGATTCCCTGAGCAGGAGATCCTCTCACCGAGGAGAATGGTCTCTCAGTTCCAAGGTATTCCAGTCCCTTTGTCACAAGTGGGGGACTCCGGAGGTGGATCTTTTTGCCTCTCGTCACAATCACAAGCTTCCTGCCTTTGTGTCTCTGTCTCAGGATCCTCTGGCCCTGGCAGTGGATGCCATGTCCCTGGCTTGGAGGGAACTGGGGTTTCTGTACCTGTTTCCCCCCTTCTCCATGGTGGGCAAAGTGGTGCGCAAGCTGACTCTAGAAGGAGCACCAGCAATTCTGGTGGCTCCAAGGTGGCCAAGACGAGTGTGGTTCGCAGACATCGTGCAGCTGGCAGTAGATCAGTTTTATCTGCCTCTTCCTTTGGATCTTATCACCCAGGGTCAGCTACGCTGCCCCAATTTACCAATGCTGGCTTTGACGGCGTGGCTGCTGAAACCTCCATCTTAAAGGAGGAAGGTCTTTCTGATGCGGTGGTTCAGACTCTTGTTAGAGCTAGGAAGAGATCTTCCTCTAACGTCTACTATAGGACTTGGAGATCTTATATTAACTGGTGCGAGGCTAGGGCCTTGCCTTGTAGGGTGTTTTCTATTCCCAGAATTCTGTAGTTTCTTCAACATGGTCTGGACTCGGGGTTCCAGCTTAGTACTTTGAAGGGGCAGGTTTCTGCCCTGGCGTTTTCTTTCAAAGGTCTTTTGCCCTTCATCCCCTGGTTAAGACATTTTTCCAGTGGGTTACTCATGTGCGGCCTCCTAGAAAGCCCTTGCTGCAGGTTTGGGATTTAAACTTGGTTCTGTCGGCTCTCTAGGGGCCCCCTTTTGAGCCGGTGCATGATATTGCTCTTTCTCTGCTTATTCAGAAAGTTGCCTTTTTGGTGGCTATTACTTCTGTTCGGCGTGTCTCTGAGTTGGCGGCCTTGTCTATTCAGGCTCCTTACTTTGAGAGGCACCTGGACAAGGTAGTTTTCCGCTTTAAGCCGGATTTCCTTCCTAAGGTGGTTTCGGCCTTCCACCTCAATCAGGATGTAGTTCTCCCTTCCTTGTGTCCTAAGCCTAGTAATGACAAGGAGAGGACCTTACATTCTTTTGGATGTGGTTCGCTGTGTGAAGTATTATTTGGTGGCTACTTCTCCTTTTCGTAAGACGGATGCCTTTTTTCGTGGCGTCCTCCGGGCCCAGGAAAGGTCTGGCGCCCGCTAAGTCTTTCATTAGTAAATGGATTCGACAGGCCATTGTTGGGGCCTATTCTGCCAAGGGGAAGGTTCCCCCTTCTCATGTTACTGCTCATTATACTCGTGCTGTTGGGGCTTCTTGGGCTTTTCAGCACCAGGCCTCTGTTGAACAAGTTTGTAAGGCTGCCACTTGGTCTTCTGTTCACACTTTTTCTAAGTTTTATAAGATTGATGTGCGGGCCTCAGCGGATGCTGTTTTTGGCCGCAAAGTTCTGCAAGCTGCAGTAGTTTAAGTTTGCATTATTGCTTTTTTGGGATCCCCACCCATTATGGACACTGCTATTGGATGTCCCAAGTGTAATGAATATTCGGAAGCGGGGTGTGTGACATACTGGGAATAATACCATTTTGTGATTACTCACCTGTAAAATGGTTATTACAAGTATGTCACACACCCCGCTTCATCCTGCCCTTTTTTGGTTTTCTGGGATCCTTTTATATGGTGAACCTTTTTCCTTTGCTGTTTATATTTGGCTCTTCCTGGTCCCTTTACTGCTGTCTTATACTGGGGAATGGTGGGAGGTCCCAGGTATTTATGGGCCAGGAGGGGCTCCTCTTTTCATGTCATCTCTGCAAGATCGCCCTCTACAGGACAGTTACCCAAGTGTAATGAATATTCGGAAGCGGGGTGTGTGACATACTTGTAATAACCATTTTACAGGTGAGTAATCACAAAATGGTATTTTTAATGTGAGCAATCTGGGTGGGGGAAACAAATAAGATAACCAGTTTACCAACCTCTTTTTACCTTTGGTTGGGTCTCTCTTTGGCTTCTTTTTGTGGGTCAACCAAAGATCTGTCCCACAATCTATTTATACTCCAGAGTGTAACCCTTAACCCGTGGCCATCCACTAAAGGAAAGGTGCTTTCTCCACCCACATAGGAGGGGATTCTTCTCTGTAAGAGCAGTGAGACTGGAACTCGCTGCCAGAGGAGGTAGCAATGAAGGATACAGTAAATGAGATCAAAAGTGTCCTTGATGCCTTCCTGGCATGTAATAACATTTCCAGCTATGGCTACTAGACCACTGGAAGGAGATAAACAGGCTGAACTGGATGGACTAAATTCTTTATCCAGCCTTATATACTATGTTACTAAGAAGAGAATGTGGAATATATAAAGAGAAGGAGGGAATGAGGCGCCCCCCCTCTCTAGTCGGCCCGCTTACCCCTTCACTTCTGACACTGGCAGCAGGTTCTTATGCCCATGTGTGGTGCTGCTAAATGATGCCCTGGTACAGGGCAATCCACTGTGTGGCCTTCAGTGAAAACCACCCCTGCCCTATAGGCACGCCCCCATTATCTGCAGCCAAACTAAACTAGGACTAATGAGAATAAAGAAGGTAAATCCAATTGAAGAGTTGCAGTATACTGCTTCGCCTTTAATTGTAGAAAATAAATAAGGCACAATTATCTGTAAATGCCAAGAAAATAAAATAGACATCCAATAGAGGAAAAATAAAATGCTTAAGTATAAAATCACAATCATAAACTTAAAGTGCTACTTTAAGATCATTGTTACACCATTGATGGGCTACATTTGGTCCTAAACAGTTTTGTAAACAAAAGAAATGGCCAAGATATTAGGGGTTACAGTTTCACCTCATGATTTATCTGAAAAAAGTGGGTGTGGCCCTTGGATCTGTGATGCTGCATAATATTCAGCATAATGGGCGGGCTCTGTGCTGACAGCAATGCGATGAATCTGGAGGAGGAGGGCGGGACCAGCAATCCTGTCCCACTCTGCTGAGCTGATTGGGGGAGGGGATGAAAAAAAGAATGTAATTGGCTGAACCTGTAAATCTCAATATTTTGCCCATTTCTGCTTCAATTTAAACCTTCAGCATGATTTAATGAAAAGCCCAAACCCTTAAAAAACTTCCACAGTATCTAAAATTAATATATTTTAAGTTTTTTATTCACTTATTATTCTTTCCCCCACTGGGCTGCAACTCGGTTCAGGACTCTAGGATATGGGCGCCGCCATCTTGATGCTCCATGAGCCACTATCTTGGATGTTTAAAGGCTCATAACATGCAGTAGATGCAGGTAGGATGATTATTAATGTGGACAATCTGTATGTACAGGGTGTGGGAAACATATAATATAGGCTCTTATTCAGAGTGAAGGTCCGGATTAATGTGAGCAATCTGTATGTACAGGGTGTGGGAAACATATAATATAGACTCTTATTCAGAGTGAAGGTCCGCTTTAAAAACAGGAAACAGCCCGACCCAATGGTGTAACAATTACCTTTGCCAGCAAGTGTCACATTTAACACAAAATACAACAGATAAGGATTGTGCGCAACCACTGAACAACCAACTGCAGCGTATGAATAATAAGATGTAATAATAAGGTTGTAACATTTCTGACCTTCTTTAAAGAGGACCTTTCATCAAAAAAAGTAATAGTCATGTAAAAACTCACTAAACATTGGAGAACAAAGTGCACAGACATTATGGCTACAGAGATAAACAAAACACAGTTTACACAGGCAGAGCTCTGAGGACTTTGAAAGATCCTCGATATCAGTATATCAAAGGAAAGCTCTGTCTATCCCCGCATACCATATAAATGTTAATACAATAGTAATGACATGTCTGTAGGGCGTGGCTTGGCTCTCCTCCAATCAGCTTCCCCTTCTCTCTGGAGAAGCTGAATGGAATCCCAGCTGCACAGCAATCTCTAGGCTGTGCACGCCCACACCAGCCATACAGTTACAGTGGGCGTGGCCACGCACAGCCCAAGGAAGATGCAACTAGTGCCGCATTTGCCGTGGGCTTGTCGGTGAGGTAGCAATCCCAAATTGGGATGCTCAGGGAGATAGAACCAGGCAGCCCTGGACTCCTATAGATTCCAGGAACGGGGCAAGGTGAGTTTGTACTAGGGGGGATCACACAGAGGGGTAACACAAATCAGGATGCCCCGGAGGCAAGGAAAATATCCCGGGATAGTCAAAACCTCAGGTTTTGCTCCGCTTTAATGCGCAGTTTTGGCTTCCTAAGGATCCTTAACTGTAGAGGCATCGCAAACTGGACATAAAGTCATTTTTGACACTTTTTTTTTTTTGACACTTGGTCCACCTTAAAGGGGACCAAAACCCACGTCTATACGGGCCGATCAATTCCCTCCCCCCCAGGGCATCCAAATTGGGGATGCCCCGCTGTGTGAAACCCCTCAGGTCGCCCCGTACACTTACCTTGTCTCGCTATCGCTCTAGCTGGGAGCGCACCCGCAACAGGAATTTGTGAATGGCCGGCGTGGGCACGCTCCCTGTTAGAGAGTAGTGGGGGATGCGGCCGCCAGCGCGCTCTGACTGGACGAGAGGTGCATGCGCCGTAGGACCGGGAAGAAGTGAGATTCATTCAAGCGACCTGAGGGGTTAAAGCGGATTAAAACACGCGGTTTACACTTGGTCCAGTTTACATGGACATCCCAATTTGTGTGAAACCCCAGGATCACCTGTTTCTTTACTGGCGCGGTGCATGGGTGGGTTTCTGTCCCGTCCAATTAGAACTCACCGCTGTGCATATTGATGCCTTGCAATGAGTTCCTTATAAAGGGATTGTCATGGGGCCTCCCTCTGCTCCATCAGCAGCCATTTAGATGCTGGCAGGGGCGCGCGCCTCATATAGAGGAGTGTTGGAGATGCACAGTAGGATCCATTACTGAGGTAAGTATTCAGGTGATCCCAAGTGTTTCACACAGTGGGGCAACCCAAATAAGGAGGAGTCCATTACTGTTACTAGAGTCTCATAGATTCTAGGTCCCATTTTGGTCCACTTTAATTCAAGATCAGAGCATGCTCCTGTCGGGGCATCCCAAATAAGGAGCAACCCCTGCCCTTGAGTCTGTTACTAGAGTCTCATAAATTCTAGGTCTCATTTTAGTCCACTTTAAACCGGACCAACACCTGTTATTACATTAAGGGGTGTTGGTCCGGCTCTTTGCTGCTAGAAAAAACCTTCGAGGGGGCATCCAGAATGCTGGAGCCCCCTCGCACCTAAATGCAGAGGACACGTAGCATACTCACCTTTCTAATGAGCCAGCGCCGGGAAGGGAGTCCCAGTCACGTGGGCGGGTCCTGCCGGCGGCCGGCACAGAGAACGCGACTACAGCCCATGTGACCGGCCGGCGGCCAATCACGGGACTCCTTTCCCGGCGCTGGCTCGTTGGAAAGGTAGGTATGCTATGTGTCCTGTGCATTTAGGTGCGAGGGGGCTCCAGCGTTCTGGATGCCCCCTCGAGATTCTTTCTAGCGGCAAAGAGCCGGACCAACACCCGTTAATGTAATAACAGTTGTTGGTCCGGTTTAATTCAAGATCAGAGCATGCGCCTGTCTGGCCCCGGACACACAGATGATAATCTATCATCAGGGGAACCTCACATGTTGCACCCCCTGCTGCCAATCAGCAAGAGAGCCTGGGCCCCTGTGACTGGCAGCAGGGATATACAGCAAGGATAGACCGGGGAGTATGCTATATATCAGCACTAGTGCTGATGACACTGAAAGTGGATGGCTGCAGCCAATGGGGATTAAGCCTGCAGGTGATGAGGTAAGTGCATTTGTTTTCAGGAACTTTAAAGCCTTAGGCCTTGAGTTGAAAAAAATTCTCATGGTAGTAAAAAACTCAATTCATGAGAAAAAAGCCTGAGAATGTCACTGTTACTGAATCACCAGATAGGAAGACAATGAAAGGCAATGGCACTTATTACTACAAATAAAAAGGAGTAAAACGTTCAATACTTTTCTCAGTAGTAAAAAAGTGCCATTGACTTTCATTGTCTTTATTATCATTATCTGGTGATTTACTAACAGTGACATTCTCAGGCTTTTTTCTCATTAAATGATTTTTTTTTACTACCATGAGAATTTTTTTGTCAACTCTTAGCGAGTCAAGGCCAAAGATATGGTGGGACTCCAAATTTGCGCTTCCCAAGTTAGAGAAAAACGCCAAGTTTCCAGATGCAGCAGTTTCATGTCCATGGTGCAATCTCGGTTGTAATGATCAGACATCCTCCAGCCGCAAATCCCCCCCCCCCCCCATTCCAGGACTGGATAAAGGGGGAGTGTCTATCACAGTCACCTGACTGTCCGTCAGTCATTGATAAGGAGCGTGTCCATTCTGGGTCTCAGACATAAGATCCCCGGCTTCAGGCTCCACGTTGGAATGTTCTTCTTATATGTTGGGCTGGTGTTGCCTGTGTTTGTTCCAGGTCATCGTGCTGTGACTGGGCCCGGGGTCCGACCAACCTGATCTGTCCGCCAAGAGAGGCTCCTTAAACCACCGGCAGGGTCTCGCAGCTCGGGTCACTGTCTCTTTCACTCGTCTTGAATTCCCCACCTTCCTCCTCCTCAGGAAAATGACAATCCTCTTCATATTTTGTCTGCTGGACTGTGGGGGAGAAATACTCAGGGGTCAGGTCACAAAAGTGCCTGTTATAGGCAATAAATATGGCACAGGTGAACTTACCCACTGTCCTAGAACCTGAGATCTACTGTTTGCTTAAAGCGGACCTTCCCCCTGAATAACAGCCTATCTTATATGTTTCCCCCACCCTGTACATACAGATTGCCCACATTAACCCGGACCTTCCCCCTGAATAAGAGCCTATCTTATATGTTTCCCCCACCCTGTACATACAGATTGCCCACATTAACCCGGACCTTCCCCCTGAATAAGAGCCTATCTTATATGTTTCCCCCACCCTGTACATACAGATTGCCCACATTAACCCGGACCTTCCCCCTGAATAAGAGCCTATCTTATATGTTTCCCCCACCCTGTACATACAGATTGCCCACATTAACCCGGACCTTCACCCTGAATAAGAGCCTATCTTATATGTTTCCCCCACCCTGTACATACAGATTGCTCACATTAATCCGGACCTTCCCCCTGAATAAGAGTCTATCTTATATGTTTCCCCCTCCCTGTACATACAGATTGCCCACATTAATCCGGACCTTCACCCTGAATAAGAGCCTATCTTATATGTTTCCCCCACCCTGTACATACAGATTGCCCACATTAATCCGGACCTTCCCCCTGAATAAGAGCCTATCTTATATGTTTCCCCCACCCTGTACATACAGATTGCCCACATTGATCCGGACCTTCCCCCTGAATAAGAGCATATCTTATATGTTTCCCACACCCTGTACATACAGATTGCCCACATTGATCCGGACCTTCCCCCTGAATAAGAGCATATCTTATATGTTTCCCCCACCCTGTACATACAGATTGCCCACATTAATCCGGACCTGCCCACATTAATCCGGACCTTCCCCCTGAATAAGAGCATATCTTATATGTTTCCCCCACCCTGTACATACAGATTGCCCACATTAATCAGGACCTTCCCCCTGAATAAGAGCCTGTCATATGTTTCCCCCACCCTGTACATACAGATTGCCCACATTAATCCGGACCTTCCCCCAGAATAAGAGCCTATCTTATATGTTTCCCCCACCCTGTACATACAGATTGCCCACATTAATCCGAACCTTCACCCTGAATAAGAGCATATATTATATGTTTCCCCCACCCTGTACATACAGATTGCCCACATTAATCCGGACCTTCCCCCAGAATAAGAGCCTATCTTATATGTTTCCCCCACCCTGTACATACAGATTGCCCACATTAATCCGGACCTTCCCCCTGAATAAGAGTCTATCTTATATGTTTCCCCCACCCTGTACATACAGATTGCCCACATTGATCCGGACCTTCCCCCTGAATAAGAGTCTATCTTATATGTTTCCCCCACCCTGTACATACAGATTGCCCACATTGATCCGGACCTTCCCCCTGAATAAGAGCCTATCTTATATGTTTCCCACACCCTGTACATACAGATTGCCCACATTAATCAGGACCTTCCCCCTGAATAAGAGCCTGTCATATGTTTCCCCCACCCTGTACATACAGATTGCCCACATTAATCCGGACCTTCCCCCAGAATAAGAGCCTATCTTATATGTTTCCCCCACCCTGTACATACAGATTGCCCACATTAATCCGGACCTTCCCCCTGAATAAGAGTCTATCTTATATGTTTCCCCCACCCTGTACATACAGATTGCCCACATTAATCCGGACCTTCCCCCTGAATAAGAGTCTATCTTATATGTTTCCCCCACCCTGTACATACAGATTGCCCACATTGATCCGGACCTTCCCCCTGAATAAGAGCCTATCTTATATGTTTCCCACACCCTGTACATACAGATTGCTCACATTAATCCGGACCTTCACTCTGAATAAGAGCATATCTTATATGTTTCCCCCACCCTGTACATACAGATTGCTCACATTAATCCGGACCTTCACTCTGAATAAGAGCATATCTTATATGTTTCCCCCACCCTGTACATACAGATTGCTCACATTAATCCGGACCTTCACTCTGAATAAGAGCATATCTTATATGTTTCCCCCACCCTGTACATACAGATTGCTCACATTAATCCGGACCTTCACTCTGAATAAGAGCATATCTTATATGTTTCCCCCACCCTGTACATACAGATTGCCCACATTGATCCGGACCTTCCCCCTGAATAAGAGCATATCTTATATGTTTCCCCCACCCTGTACATACAGATTGCCCACATTGATCCGGACCTTCCCCCTGAATAAGAGCCTATCTTACATGTTTCCCACACCCTGTACATACAGATTGCTCATTAAAAATCATCTTACCTGCATCTACTGCATGTTATGAGCCTATAAACATCCAAGATGGCGGCTCATGCAACATCAGGCAGCCTGCAAACAGGAAGTGTGTTCTGACTGTGTCGCTCTGCATTCTGGGTTTGCTGAACTTTCCCTGACCCCAGCTCTGCTCTGTCTGTGCAAAGCACAGCTATAACCCCTCCCCCTGTACTTTATCCCACTCTCCTCTCCTCAGTATGTGATGCTTCCGAGCCAAGATGGCGGCACCCATATCCTAAAGTCCTGAGCAGAGTTGCAGCCCAGTGAGGGAAAGAGTAAAAAGTGACTAAAAACTTAAAATCTATTAATTTTAGATGCTATGGAATAGTTTTTTAAGGGTTTGGGCTTTTCAATAAATCATGCTGAAGGTCCGGTTTAACAACCTAGATGCAGCCTTCTGCTCGGCTTCCTCCTGTCCTCAACCCGGATCACTTCCTGCCACTGTTGTCTTCAGGACTTCATTCCTGCTCCTCTGAAATGGCCTCCCTCATACAATTTGCCACTCCCCTACCCTCCAAACTATCTAAAGTGCCCTCAAAAACTCCCCTGTTCACACAAGACTATCTGGCTAAAGCAACTCACTTAACCTTCAGAGAGCTTGCCTCCATGCTCAGTACATATTGCTTGTGACCCAAACTCTCATCTACACCCCTATCCTTACTCCTACTGTACCCCTGAATTGCATTTCTGGCCCATCGGACATATTTATCTGTGTTATATACACTATATAGAAAATAAAAGAGAAAACAACCCCTGCACCACCCTAAAGAAGAAATGTACAATATAGGGATGGTGTGCCAATATGGGATGCCCCAAACAAATAACCAATTTGAAACACCAAAAATACGTGGCCCCAGCAACCACAGGGAAAAGCCCAAACCGGCACCACCAGCCTAAGAAATCACAAACTAACTATTTACATGATAATCATGAATTTATCATTATCAAAAGAAGGCTCACAGCAAATATCTAGAATCATCAATTACAGCCAGGGCATCAAAGCCAAGAGAGCCATTGTATATCCAATAACAAAATATACAGAGGTCCAACTTATGTATAATTAGCCCAAAATGCTTTACATAAAGTGCAAATGCTAAGTAAATACAGAAAGAAACTCTTTAAAGTGCTCAGATGGATTCAACATGAAAGGATATCACTATATATGTTTTACCCACACGTTCCGTGGGGTAAAGCCACTTTCTCAAGGTGCCAGAAAAACTCCAACTCCTTAAATACCTGTAGGCTCCTCTGCACAAGGTATAATTGTTTCACCCTGTCTTTAATTTCTTTGTCTTCGTACAGTTTCACAAAAGATGCTGATTCTCTATAAATGAACAGTAATAACAACTTTGCCGACGCACTTCAATCAGACCAGAAATGTGGCAAAATTCTGCTGAACTTCCTCCAGCTCTTTTTATTTTAATTAAAACATTCATTTCAGAAATTCATCTTTAGATAATGGCAGAAATCCCCTTTATCCAACACATGTATCTGTATATACTGATATAATGTATGTATGAGTATATATATATATATATATATATATATATATATATATATATACAGGGGCGGACTGGGGCTAAAAAACGGGCACACCGGTCCTGCTGTACTGTTTCTGGCCCAGTATAGTATCTTAATGTCACATTATATATATACACCTTTTTTTCATTCCATAACACATGCCCAGGGTTTAGAAAAAACTAGAAAGAAAATATTCTGAACCAAATAGTGTGCTAAATCCCCCCATTACAGACAGTGCGCAGAATGAGCCCATTACAGGCAGTCATTGGTGTCCCTTATTACAAGTGAGTGAGGGGCATCCCACAGGCATGTTGCAGCATCTCCCATTACAGACAGTGAGGGGCATTTCTCATTACAGTAAGTAGCATCCCTCATTAAAGCAAGTGAAGAGCATCCAACAGAGGCATGTTGCGGCATCTCCTATTACAGCCAGCGAGGGCATCCCTCTGTACAGCCAGCGCGGGCATCCCTCTGTACAGCCAGTGGAGGCATCCCTCTTTACAGCCAGTGGGGGCATCCCTCTGTACAGCCAGCGCGGGCATCCCTCTGTACAGCCAGCAGGGGGCATCCCTCTGTACAGCCAGTAGGGGCATCCCTCTGTACAGCCAGCGAGGGCATCCCTCTGTACAGCCAGCAGGGGGCATCCCTCTGTACAGCCAGCGCGGGCATCCCTCTGTACAGCCAGTGGGGGCATCCCTCTGTACAGCCAGCGAGGGCATCCCTCTGTACAGCCAGCAGGGGGCATCCCTCTGTACAGCCAGTGGGGGCATCCCTCTGTACAGCCAGCGAGGGCATCCCTCTGTACAGCCAGCAGGGGGCATCCCTCTGTACAGCCAGTGGGGGCATCCCTCTGTACAGCCAGCGAGGGCATCCCTCTGTACAGCCAGTGGGGGCATCCCTCTGTACAGCCAGCGAGGGCATCCCTCTGTACAGCCAGCGCGGGCATCCCTCTGTACAGCCAGTGGGGGCATCCCTCTGTACAGCCAGTGGGGGCATCCCTCTGTACAGCCAGTGGGGGCATCCCTAAGTACAGACACTGGGGGCATCCCTAAGTACAGACAGCAGAGGCATCCCTCAGTACAGACACTGGGGGAATCCCGAAGTACAGACACTGGGGGCATCCCGAAGTACAGACACTGGGGGCATCCCGAAGTACAGACACTGGGGGCATCCCTAAGTACAGACAGCAGAGGCATCCCTAAGTACAGACAGCAGAGGCATCCCTAAGTACAGACAGCAGAGGCATCCCTAAGTACAGACACTGGGGGCATCCCTAAGTACAGACACTGGGGGCATCCCTCAGTACAGACAGCAGAGGCATCCCTAAGTACAGACACTGGGGGCATCCCTAAGTACAGACAGCAGAGGCATCCGTCAGTACAGACACTGGGGGCATCCCTAAGTACAGACACTGGGGGCATCCCTAAGTACAGACACTGGGGGCATCCCTAAGTACAGACAGCAGAGGCATCCCTCAGTACAGACACTGGGGGCATCCCTCAGTACAGACACTGGGGGCATCCCTCAGTACAGACACTGGGGGCATCCCTCAGTACAGACACTGGGGGCATCCCTAAGTACAGACACTGGGGGCATCCCGAAGTACAGACACTGGGGGCATCCCGAAGTACAGCCAGTGGGGGCATCCCTAAGTACAGACAGCAGAGGCATCCCTCAGTACAGACACTGGGGGCATCCCTCAGTACAGACACTGGGGGCATCCCTCAGTACAGACAGCAGAGGCATCCCTCAGTACAGACACTGGGGGCATCCCTAAGTACAGACACTGGGGGCATCCCGAAGTACAGACACTGGGGGCATCCCGAAGTACAGACACTGGGGGCATCCCTAAGTACAGACAGCAGAGGCATCCCTAAGTACAGACAGCAGAGGCATCCCTCAGTACAGACAGCAGAGGCATCCCTCAGTACAGACACTGGGGGCATCCCTCAGTACAGACACTGGGGGCATCCCTAAGTACAGACACTGGGGGCATCCCTAAGTACAGACACTGGGGGCATCCCTAAGTACAGACAGCAGAGGCATCCCTAAGTACAGACACTGGGGGCATCCCTAAGTACAGACAGCAGAGGCATCCCTAAGTACAGACACTGGGGGCATCCCTAAGTACAGACAGCAGAGGCATCCGTCAGTACAGACACTGGGGGCATCCCTAAGTACAGACAGCAGAGGCATCCCTAAGTACAGACACTGGGGGCATCCCTAAGTACAGACAGCAGAGGCATCCCTCAGTACAGACACTGGGGGCATCCCTCAGTACAGACACTGGGGGCATCCCTCAGTACAGACACTGGGGGCATCCCTCAGTACAGACACTGGGGGCATCCCTCAGTACAGACACTGGGGGCATCCCTAAGTACAGACAGCAGAGGCATCCCTAAGTACAGACAGCAGAGGCATCCGTCAGTACAGACACTGGGGGCATCCCTAAGTACAGACAGCAGAGGCATCCCTAAGTACAGACACTGGGGGCATCCCTAAGTACAGACACTGGGGGCATCCCTAAGTACAGACAGCAGAGGCATCCCTCAGTACAGACACTGGGGGCATCCCTCAGTACAGACACTGGGGGCATCCCTAAGTACAGACAGCAGAGGCATCCCTAAGTACAGACACTGGGGGCATCCCTCAGTACAGACAGCAGAGGCATCCCTAAGTACAGACAGCAGAGGCATCCCTCAGTACAGACACTGGGGGCATCCCTAAGTACAGACAGCAGAGGCATCCCTCTGTACAGCCAGTGGGGGCATCCCTAAGTACAGACACTGGGGGCATCCCTAAGTACAGACAGCAGAGGCATCCCTCAGTACAGACACTGGGGGAATCCCGAAGTACAGACACTGGGGGCATCCCTAAGTACAGACACTGGGGGCATCCCGAAGTACAGACACTGGGGGCATCCCTAAGTACAGACAGCAGAGGCATCCGTCAGTACAGACACTGGGGGCATCCCTAAGTACAGACACTGGGGGCATCCCTAAGTACAGACACTGGGGGCATCCCTAAGTACAGACAGCAGGGGCATCCCTAAGTACAGACAGCAGGGGCATCCCTCAGTACAGACACTGGGGGCATCCCTAAGTACAGACACAGCGGGGGCATCCCTCAGTACAGACTGCTGCTATAGGGATTGTCTAACCCATTAGCACCTCTGAAGCCGAAGAGGACAAGTATAAATCACATCTTCAGAAATGAAACTATCAAGCAATGCTTGATTAGAAACACAGCCCCTGACACAAACATGAGATAGCAAGTAAGCGCACACAGTTAACTTAGCTTGCCAGTCCCTTTAAAGAGACCCAAAACCCACAATTTCAACCATGCCCCGCAAGAAGGGAATCAGCCAGCCCTAGGGTATCCCATATTAGCACAAGCATTCACCCAGCCCTGGAGATTTTTACACTCTGTGGCCAGGAAATACAGGTTTTGGTCTTCTTTAGAGCAGTGCAACCAAGATACATCCGGAATAAGAAGTCACTTACTTGGTTTGAACTTATTTTTGATCTTTTCCAGTTTTAATAAGAGACAGACAATGGTCACAAAGAACACGGCAATGAAGAGGACGACACAGATAATCACTGGGACAATGATGTCTGCTCTATGGCCTGGAACTGCCCCCTCTGGTTTGAACAAAAAATAAGTATATTAATAATACAAGGTATAATATAATAACTACAATAATAGCACTGCCAAATTGTATTTTCTGAGATGTAAAAAGAATTGAACACTACAATAATTCATATTTGGGTGGATTCTGGCAGGTTGAAACCCTCACTGGCTTCCTTCACATTTTCTCAGTCAGTGGCCCATCGAGCAGTTCCAAGCAGGGCAGTTTCTAGGCAAAATGGTGATCAGTGCTGTCAGTAAAGATTGTGCCCCCTCCTCACGCATCCAGTGGTGCCGGTGTTGTCCCTTAGCAGTATGTGCCATGCTGTGCCCCCTACAATTACTCGGCCGAAATGGGGGATAAGGCCTCCCTAATGGCCTTATGGCAATCACCCTGCTCGTCCTCCCCTAGAAACAGCCCTGATTCCAAGGGGCTCCACTGACGCTGCATCCAATATGGCAGTCACTCCAACAGTCCATGCTGTGGTACAAATAATTCTTCACAAACTGGGGAAACCCTTATATCCCTGCAATGTGTTTATTAATAATGAATCGGCATACCAGGGGTCCCTAGCCCCTGCTTTTAGACGCTTTGGTCCATCATCCTTAGTAAAAGTGTGTTAGAGCAATTAATAATGGATAGCAACCAACCAGTTATCATACTCGGGAAGTGCCTAGATGTTAGCCGCAACGTGCTAAGCAGGAGATCTGCTCTGGGCCCTGAAGAAGGGCCCTTAGGCATTGTGTAGGTGGATTACAGCTTTATAAAACATGGGTGTAGTAAGTAGGGAAGCCTGAGGACTTGGAATAACATGGTGGAAATAATGTGGTGTGGGAAGATATACAAAATAGCAGAGTTGCATTTTGGATGGTAAGGTAGTAAATGCTGCACTATTCTTATTTTTAGAAATGGGGGCAGGTTAAATGGGGTCACTGAGCATTTCGAAGGTATGGGGCCCATATATTTGTAATGATGGCCCTGTCTATGTCTGTATAAGAATGCCCATTTCTAATTCATAATCCATCCATAGAAGAAGTCTCTATATGATGTGCCTGGAACATCCAATAGATGTGATAGGGCGGGTCAGATGTACTTCTGCCGACTGGGGATCTACTTAATGAGGATGCTGGTTCTCCCTTATCCTGTACCAACACCCAGGATCCAGGCTGGCTATTGCCTCAGCATCATGACTGTGTGGCAGGGCCCAGAGGCTTATGAACTGGCCAGAGGCCACTAAAATCCTGGACTGATTTTGCCCCCAGTCTGCCCCTGCCAGCATCTATATATTTTTCAAAGAGCAAATGATTGCAGTGACCTTGGTCACAATAATTCTCAGAAAAATATACAGATGTTGGCAATGGCGGACTGGAGACAGTCCAGGATTCTAGTGGCCAGTTCCTAAGCATCTGGGCCCTGCCACACAGTCCTGATGCTGAGGCAATAGCATTGTAGTAGCAGAACATTGTCTGGGGTATCTTGGGGGTTCAATGGGGATGGGTGCAGGGAGTTGGGGAGGGGAGGCATGGAGTGAAAGGAGGTTTAAGGAGAGAAATTAGTGAATTTCCAGTACAGATTTTGGGTAAGGATGGCTGTGTGCTGAGGCCACACCCAGCCTAGGTGGTCCAACAGCAGTGAGGCCCACTGGGAATTCCCCCCGTGTGTTCTATGGCCAGTCTGGACCCTGGGGTTTGGTACAGGATAAGGGAGAACCAGCATCCTCATCAAGTAGATCCCCAGGACATTTACATAGGCTAAAGATTATTTATTTTCAAACTAGACCAGTAGGGTGAAATATACACCAAGATGTGGGGCTGGATGCCATGCTGTCCCTCTAAGCACCCAAGAGTTTTGTTCAACTGTTCATAGAACAGACATTTGGCTGGAGTTCCAGTTTTATAGACTCACGTGTCACACTGGTGGCTGTAGTGGGCATCCTTGTAGACTTGGCAAGGTGAGTACTACAAACCACATCCGATGTACTGGTGCCATTAACCAAGGTAACAGCACCTATGGCCAGGCAGCTGGGAAAACAGAAGGAGGATCAGTTGTGAGTAGTGAGGAAATGCGAAACATTTCTATTATCCATCACTGCAGGTGATGGGTCAGTCCACACTCCTACAGGTGGAATACTGAAAGGGAGACACAATCATTGGTTTTAAGATCTCTAAGCGATTTGAAAGGGACATATCCTAATGTTATGATATCTTTTATCTTAACATAAGGCCGCTTCCACAGCTCACTTATGAGGTCCCTGGGACATAAACAAAGTGGGTTAGGTTGTAAGCCTGTGCCGAGGTCCCTTCACAGGTACTAGCCTTTAAGTAGCTTTATTCTGTCAGGTCTTGAAATGAACCCAGACAGAACCTTAGCATTCAAATCCTGTCACTCAGCAACAAGCCATCTAATCTAGGTCTAACATCTGGTTAAAACAGAGGTCCACACATTTAGAAATGTATGTGAAAGCTGGACAATGCACCAAGGCACCGCCCTATCAGTAGGGTTCCTCTAAATTCTATTAGAGCCCCACATTTGGGACATACATTGCAAGTAATACATTGTGAGCTAGCTTACCCGACACGGCCCCTTTACTTCTAGTGCTGCACCGTGTATGGGAACTTTAGACACCCCCCCCATGTGCAGCTCTGGAGACTCAAGTAAGTTAGCACCAATGTATCCATTGCCGAGTAGGTACCAAATTTGGGGCTTTAATATATTTTACTAGCACTGCGCTGATATAGGAAGGTCTTGGCTCAACATGCTGCTTCCACATGCAGTTCCAAATGTGTGCAACCAAAATCTCTGTTTTTAACCAGATTTTAGAGACAGATGACATGTTTCGCTGCTGGCTGACAGGGTTTAGTTGCTGGGACTACTTTCCATTTGGTCTATTAGCTTTGCCTACGTGCACCACCACCCAGGTCAGTTATATTAGTTGAGCAGCTGCCCTCTTTGTTATTTGTAAGTTAAAAGGAACATACACAATAAAATGGAAGGTGCAGGCTTCCATTAAGCTCTCCAGATCCCCCCCTTCCCTAAATTTTGAAGGTTTCTGGTTTAGTTTTGACATTATCTAAAAGAGTCATTAGCATATCGGGTCATCATGGCACATAAAAGCTCAGGCATTTTTATCATTTTTGATTGGGTTGTGTTATTGGCTGCTAGTCTTGGCCTGTTTTTTGTCAGCTGGTGTTACCTGACCCTCATGGGTTTCGCCTTGATCCTTAGAACCTTTCCCTGCCTAGACATTGTTCCTGTTCATTTCTGCTTGCTCCAACGCTGACTACAAGTAAACCCTTCCAGCCCTGAACTCATGAACTGTTACAAGCTTAGCCAAGGACAAACCAGCCAGGGCCCAACATCTTAAATTCAGGGACTACCTGCTAATCCAGGGTTTGCCTCCGCTGACTCCTCTCTCACATTACTATGGAGGATCCACTATAACAAAGACACAGAACCTTTGGCCCGCACTGCCATCAGTTGCAGCACCTTCTCCCTATCTCTAACCACGTCGGCTTGCTTCACCTCAGCCCATCCTACCTTTTCCCGTCTGGCCTCTACCTACTTCTTTCCACCTGACTACTTCCTGCTTCACTAGTGTTGGGCGGACCCAAACCGCAAAGTTTGGGTTCCCAAACCTGAACACGGACTTCAGCCAGAAACCCATGTTCGAGTTTGACCCAAACCCGGAAAAGCTTCTGGGCTACTGATCAACTACAGTCCATCAACCAGCTTAAACTAATGCAGAGCCTATGCTCAGGTAAGTGTACCTCCACTTTCTATTGCTGCATACTCTGCATTAGGGGACCCCCTCTGCCCGACCACTCCTCATTCGTCCGCCAGGGCTTCTGTAATTTTAAATGAATACATTCTGCTGGTGGGCAGGCAAGTGAGGAGTTGGGACGGAGGGGCCCGTCTGTCACGTTCAGGCCAGATTCAGGTACCCAAACTGAACTTTCGTTCTAAGTTCTTCCGAACTTGCCCATCCCGAACTTAGAGGTAAGCCCAACAGTACTTACCACTGCTCTCCTCAGCACTGTCCACTGCTTCCCACCGTATTTCTGCCCCCTACTTTCTACCTTACCTCTACTTATCTCACCTCATGTCTTTCCATCTCCCCTCAGTCCACTTCACCTTTTTCCCGCCTCACCCCTGCCCGCTTCCTTCTACTCCACCTCTTCCTCCCCCACCTCTACCCATCTACCCTGTACCCAACTTACCTTTTCCTACATTACCCCTGCCCACTTCTTCTCGCCTCGACCCCCACATCTACCTATACATACTCAGCAGTAATCTGTTTGTTTTCTCTGCTTACATTTTTACTGCAGCCCCTTGAAAAGGGAACAATAAGACAATGCAGCCCTTTAGCCAAAAAAGGTTCTGCATCCCTGCCGTAATATATAACACACAATTAACATAAATTGCTCAAAATAGTGTAAAAAACGCTAGACTGGCCATGGGCGGTACAAGTTTTTTTAAGTTTAACTTTAATCATGAAAAATACAGGAGAGAATTTTATCAATGGATACTGGTCAGGCCTGGTCGACATTTGTTTGGAAGATTCAACAGGTAAGCTATGGCTCCGCCTTATATCAAGTTATATGGTAAACAATACTTACTTTTTCCACGGTTGGCAGGTTCCTTCTGTGCCGGGGTTGAAAGTGCCACTGGGACAATTTACACACACTGCAGACAAAACACAGGTTAAAAAAAAAAAAGGTACACGGACTTACAGGTATGGTCCTAACTGGGGCAAATTGTGTTCGAGACCATACAAAGATATTTGGATGATTAGTTCAAGCTTGGGTTGCACTACTTCCTGTACCCTGTCCCACACACTAAGCAGGGGCATTGGGAGATATCAGTTATGATTAAGTTAAAGTTTGAATAGTTTAAATAGTTTGCTAGAAAAAAATGCTAGGGGGTATATTCTAACTTTAATGCATGTAGGTGCTACCACCAAAGGAAGCACAGCCATCATACAGTACCTTAGGGCAGGGTTTCCAAGCCTCTTTAATGGAGTGTCCATGCCCCCTTTTACTATCATGATGCTTGTCCCCAGCTTGATAACCAATAGCATCATCCTAAAGGAGCAGAAAGCAGTTGGAGTAACAGGTTGGTCATTTCCTAAAGTCAGACACTGCTGGTTGGGAAAATCACTTCCCAGTGCACTTGTCATAACAAGGTCTGTGGTGTGGATGTCACCCGATATAATGATGCCAGGTCCTTAAAGGCATTGTCTGGCCAAAGCCAAGTATAGGTCTACACATTGCCCTAAACTGCCCTGATTTTAAAATCAAAGCCTTACCTACAGAGTTGAAAAGGATTAGACATTTATTTCCTGTGATTGAATAAGGAGTGGCCTGGTCAGTGTTATGTGAGCAAGCTATTCATAGTGTTTAAATACATTTGCTTGTTTGAAAGACAGAACTGGTCATTTTCCCACCATCTAACTCCCCTCCCCTCTCCAACACGTCTACTTCTGTCAACAATTACACAATACCAGCAACTCCCCGAGCTCGGTGCCTGGGAGTCATTCTGGACTCTGCCCTCTCTTTCAAACCACATATTCACTCCCTGGCCACCTCCTGTCGCCTCCAACTTAAAAACATCTCCCGCATCCGTCCTTTCCTCTCACCTGACACCACTAAAATGCTAGTGCACGCCCTGGTCATATCCCGTCTGGATTACTGCAACATCCTTCTTTGTGGCCTACCAACTAACAGACTGGCACCCCTCCAATCTATCCTGAACTCTGCTGCTCGCCTCATCCATCTCTCCTCTCGCTCCTCCAGTTCTGCGCCTCTCTGCCAATCCCTACACTGGCTGCCAGTCCCACAGCGAATCCTGTTCAAAACTCTAACTCTCGCCTACAAAGCTCTCTCCACCCAGGCCCCTCCCTACATCTCATCGCTAATCCAACAATATCAACCTAGACGCAGCCTCCGCTCTGCTGCCGACCTTCTCCTGTCCTCCACCCTGGTCACCTCCTCTCACGCCCGCCTCCAGGACTTCTCACGTGCAACTCCAATCTTCTGGAATGCCCTTCCCCACCCAATCGGCCACTCCACAACTCTCAAAACCTTCAAAGGCGCCCTTAAAACGCGCTTATTCAGACAAGCATATAATCTGGTCTAACCAATCTTCTAAAGGGCACATGCCACAAAGCTCAATCCTGACTGTTTGTGATCCTTCCCCCTCGTCTTCACCCCTCATCCTTTAGACTGTAAGCTCCTCGGGGGCAGGGCTCTCTCCCCTATTGTATCTTGTACTCAGAATATCCTCTGTCAACTCTGTAAAACTGCATTTGAAATAGTATATGTACCGTATGTTTCTACCCTCTCTGTAATTACTACATTGTAAAGCGCTACGGAAGGTGATGCCGCTATATAAATAAACAATAATAATAATAATAATTGTATACACACCAGCAGAGGACCTTGTATTTAAGAAAGTCCAATTAGCTGTGTAGAATAGAGAGGGGGTGCCTGCACATTCACAGCTGTGCTTGTGACACCTAGTCACAAAGGCAATCACATAGGCAGCCTAATTAGACATGGCACCGCCGAACCAAGGGTGAAAGGCATGAGCAGGTGGAGAGGGGAAAGTATGAAGGGGAACCAGATTGATAGGATGGCTCACACTGTAAGACTGAGCTGTAGACCAACAGGGTGGAGCTATAGACCACCAGTCGAACCCTGGTCGAATGATTGGTGGTCTATTGTCTATAGCCTGGTCTCTGATAAATCAGAGTTTATGCACTTTGCTCGGACCCTTTAGATGCCAAGCCCATAGAATCTACAGCATTGCCTTTCCTACCGTTAACTGCCATTCTATGGCCTTGGAGTTTACCCCAGTTTGCAGCCTAAACAAAATGCTCACCTATGTCCGGGATCCAGCGCCAGGGGTCTCCTCTTCCCCCAGTGACTTCTGACAGCTCGCTCACTGCCGCAGGGAGGGGCCTTTTATACTGGCAGCACAGAGGCTGGAGTGATCGGCGGAAGTCAGGTACAGGGGCAGGTAAGTAGCATAAAAAATAGATAAAATACTTTTTCCTCTGTGTGTGTGTATGTATGTGTGTGTTTTTAACCCTTTGTGAACTGGTAGGAGGCGCTTAAACCAGACCTTCACCCTGAATAAGAGCCTATCTTATATGTTTTCCCCACCCTCTACATACAGATTGTTCACATTAAAAATCTACTGCATTTTCTGAGTCTTTAAACATCCAAGATAGCGGCCCATGGAGCATCAGGCAGCCTGCAAACAGGAAGTGTCTTCTGACTGTACCGCTCTGCTTTCTGGGATTACTGTCCTTTTCCTGACCCCAGCTCTGCTCTGTTTGTGCAGAGCACAGCTATAACCCCGCCCCCTGTACTCTATCCTGCTCTCCTCTCCTCAGTATGTGATGCTCTTGAGACAAGATGGCGGCGCCCGTATCCTAGAGTCCTGAACAGAGTTGCAACCCACTGGGGGAAAGAGTAAAATGTAAGTGACTACAAATTTTAAATATATTAATTTTAGATGCTCGGGAATAGTTTAAGGGTTTGGTCTATTCATGAATTGATGCTGAAGGTCCGGTTTAAGACCTCTATACCAGTTCACAGGTCAAGAGGAGTTGGCAAGTTACCCCCCAGCTTGCGTTCCCATAGCCGGTGCCTGTGTGGACTATGTGGACTGCTAGCCTTCAGGGCCCCCATAGCTGGTGCCCGGGCTGGTGTTACTGGAGAGGGGAGAGTATGTCAGATTCGCTGGACTGTTTTAGACACACGTCTGAGCTCTCTGGATCATTTCAGGATCCACTCTTTGCACATTTTCATACCCAACGTTCACCTCTCTCATTTAGTTCTCCAGTTTCTATGTTGCTTATTCACAATGGTGCATTTTGTCACAATAGAATGTCACCACAGCAGCACACAAACAGTTCACAAACTGCACAGTTTCAGAAATAAATGGCACCAGCCTTTTTGCAACTCTAATGACTAGCAATACACCCTTAGACAACAGTAAGTCCAGTTGCCTTACCCTGTTACCAGGGCCAGCTCCAGGTTTATGTGGGCCCTCGGGCACCATGGCCTCAGCGGTGGAGAGTCGTGGGTCAGGGGTCTGTAAATTCCATAAGAAGGGCTGCTTGCCCTCCAGTCCCCTATTGGAGCTGTTTTTTAGTTTGGCCCCACATGAATGGGCAGAGTATTGAGGAAGAGGGATGGACAAAACAGGAAGGGCAGGAATGGATGGATGGAGAGATAGCTGGGAGGAAGAGGGATGGATGGGCAAAATGAAAAGCACAGGAATGGCTGGGTAGAGCTGGTGTGTGTGTGTGTGGGGGGGGGGGTAGATGGGCAGAGCTGGAAGAAAGATAAATAGACTGGCAGAGCTGGAAGGAAGAGGGGTAGATGGGCAAAGTTGGGGGATAGAGATACAGGGACGGAGAGGCGTAGAGCTGAGGGAATGGGGCAGAGCTGAGAGTAGAAGGATGAATGGGACAGAACTGAGGGGCAGAGCTGAGGGGACAGGGATGGATGGGGCAGAGCTGAGGGAACAGGGATGGATGGGGGCAGGACTGAGGGGACAGGGATGGATGGAGCAGGACTGAGGGGACAGGGATGAATGGGGCTGAGCTGAGGGGACAGGGATGGATGGGGCAGAGCTGAGGGAACAGGGATGGATGGGGGCAGGACTGAGGGGACAGGGATGGATGGAGCAGGACTGAGGGGACAGGGATGAATGGGGCTGAGCTGAGGGGACAGGGATGGATGGGGCAGAGCTGAGGGGACAGGGATGAATGGGGCTGAGCTGAGGGGACGGGGATGGATGGGGCAGAACTGAGGGGACAGGGATGGATGGGGCAGAACTGAGGGGACAGGGATGGATGGGGCTGAGCTGAGGGGACAGGGATGAATGGGGCTGAGCTGAGGGGACGGGGATGGATGGGGCAGAACTGAGGGGACAGGGATGGATGGGGCAGAACTGAGGGGACAGGGATGGATGGGGCAGAGCTGAGGGGACAGGGATGAATGGGGCTGAGCTGAGGGGACAGGGATGGATGGGGCAGAACTGAGGGGACAGGGATGGATGGGGCAGAACTGAGGGGACAGGGATGGATGGGGCTGAGCTGAGGGGACAGGGATGGATGGGGCAGAGCTGGGGGGACGGGGATGGATGGGGCAGAACTGAGGGGACAGGGATGGATGGGGCTGAGCTGAGGGGACAGGGATGAATGGGGCTGAGCTGAGGGGACGGGGATGGATGGGGCAGAACTGAGGGGACAGGGATGGATGGGGCTGAGCTGAGGAGACGGGGATGGATGGGGCAGAACTGAGGGGACAGGGATGGATGGGGCAGAACTGAGGGGACAGGGATGGATGGGGCAGAACTGAGGGGACAGGGATGGATGGGGCTGAGCTGAGGGGACAGGGATGGATGGGGCAGAACTGGAGGCATCGCAGGGACCCGATGCAATGTTAGTGTCAAAAAAGGTTTAAGTTCTTTAACCACATTGTGCCAGATGTCAGTGGGCCCCCCTGGGGGGTGGGGCCCTCGGCAGTTGGCCGGGTTTGCCGGGTGCTGACGCCGGCCCTGCCTGTTACTACATATATTATGGGATGGGTCTGGCTTTTCTCTAATTCTCTTGCCCCCCTGCTGTAGTCTTACCTGCTCCTTGAAGCTGCTGGCCAGCAGGACAGGGGTTGTTTTCACACTGACTGCATTCTTCATCTTTGCATTTCTTTCCAGCTATACATCCACATATGGAATTCTGTGTAGCGCTGCAGAATGACTTGTACTGGAAAATACCTGCAAATATAAAATCAACACACAATAAGGTCCCTGTCTGGCCAAGGCTTGTGATATGGCTCTAAAAGGCTCCATATATTACCAAAATTACATGAAAAAACCTTAGATGGACCACATGTTGGGTATTATTTGGTAAAGTTGTTTTAAAGCGCCAGTCCAGGCAATGGCAGTAATAAGGCAGCAAGAAGCTCACCTGAAGCCTGTCCCATATGTCTCTCCAGCAGTGTGCTGGCTGTAGTGGTCTCCTCCTTTCCTCGATTCAATAAAGGTAGAAAAAAATTCTCATGGTAGTAAAAAATTCAATTCATGAGAAAAAAGCCTGAGAATGTCACTGTTACTGAATCACCAGATAAAAAGACAATGAAAGTCAATGGCAGATTTTACTACAGTGTAGAAAAGAGTAAACAGTTCTCTACTTTTCTTAGGAGTAAAAAAGTGCCATTGACTTTGTTTTCTTATCTGGTGATTCAGTAACAGTGACATTCTCATGAATTGAATCTTTTACTACCATGAGAATTTTTTTCTACCTTTATTGAATCGAGGCCAATGCCTCCATGACCACCTCCAAATGTGGTAACACAGCCCTCGCAGCATGACTGAGCCCAGCAAGCCACAGTGGTCACAATTGCTGGGCTCACACTGGGAGTGCTAAGGGACAGGTGCAGTTTACCTACATTTGGAGGTGGTCATGGAAACATGTAAAGGAAAAGAAGGGGAAAACTTTACTGGCTGCAGTGGCAGAAACAGAGGGAAGGCACATGGGACTGGTTGAGCTCCTTGCTCCCTTATTATTGCTATTGCCTGGACTGTCTTTTTAAGTTGAGGTGTGCTTTTGGGTGTGAATTGCGACCTGCATATATGCAAAAAAAAACAAAATATGTTTTTAAAGTGGAGTATTTTTACAGGTGCATCATTATTCCAATGGCAGGGGCGGACTGGCCATAGGGAGACCGGGATAATGCACGATGGGCCGCACTGGTTTGGGGCCAGTTGGGCTGCTGTTTTTAACACCCACATTCAATCCTTGCCCCCTTAGTCTCCCTCTATCCTTGTACCCATCCCCACTGTACCCACAAGCCAAAGAACCCCAACCCCAATGCTATAGCCAGGGTTAGTAAGTCACATGATGTCAACTTTCATCTCCACTGTTACAAATGGGTCATCTTCTGCTGCTGATCTCCCTCCAGTCCTTATTGCCTTCCCTATAGCCACCAATCGTCCTCCAGTTCTTATTGCCTTCCCTATAGCCACCAATCATCCTCCAGTCCTTATTGCCTTCCCTATAGCCACCAATCGTCCTCCAGTTCTTATTGCCTTCCCTATAGCCACCAATGGCCCTCCGGTCCTTATTGCCTTCCCTATAGCCACCAACCGTCCTCCAGTCCTTATTGCCTTCCCTATAGCCACCAATCATCCTCCAGTCCTTATTGCCTTCCCTATAGCCACCAATCCTCCTCCAGTCCTTATTGCCTTCCCTATAGCCACCAATGGCCCTCCGGTCCTTATTGCCTTCCCTATAGCCACCAACCGTCCTCCAGTCCTTATTGCCTTCCCTATAGCCACCAATCATCCTCCAGTCCTTATTGCCTTCCCTATAGCCACCAATCACCCTCCAGTCCTTATTGCCTTCCCTATAGCCACCAATCACCCTCCAGTCCTTATTGCCTTCCCTATAGCCACCAATCATCCTCCAGTCCTTATTGCCTTCCCTATAGCCATCAATCCTCCTCCAATCCTTATTGCCTTCACTATAGCCACCAATCCTCCTCCAGTCCTTATTGCCTTCCCTATAGCCACCAATCATCCTCCAGTCCTTATTGCCTTCCCTATAGCCACCAATCACCCTCCAGTCCTTATTGCCTTCCCTATAGCCACCAATCATCCTCCAGTCCTTATTGCCTTCCCTATAGCCACCAATCACCTTCCAGTCCTTATTGCCTTCCTTAGAGCCACCAATCATCCTCTAGTGCTTATTGCCTTCCCTATAGCCACCAAGCACCCTCCAGCCTTACTGCTTGCTCTGCTGCCACTAAAGACTCCATCATTGCTGTCAGTTATCACCTGGTTCTCGCCACCTCCCTTCCATGCCACCTTCTCCATGTCTCCCTTCCCCTGTTGCTGAGGCCAGCCATGAGCAGGTCTGCACACAGCACCAGCCATTCAGTGGTTCGGGACTACTGAAAAATAATACAGTGAACAAGAATGAGCCTGAGTGGGCCCCTGAAGATGCCTGGGGCCCTGGCAATTGCCCATGTTTGCCCTGTTTGCCAGGCGATGGGCTGGTAAAATCCAGGGCTGATTTTTGGCCCCAGTCTGCCACTGCCTATGGGCTAGGCAAAAACAAAATAAAAATACCTAGCTCGTTGAAAAAAATGATGTAGCTCACCTACAAAATTGACTCTAAGGGAGAAGGAAATATTCTCCCCATGGGGGTGCCCTTATGGGATACTGTAATAAAGATCTATAATTAAATCAGTGGGTCCTCTATAGCTAATTTCCTGGCACTGGCACCTATCTTCAATCCTTGGTTCAATCACCACTCCATAAAGAAACTGGGGATACAGCCGCCCCCATTTTTTAAGCCAAGTCCTAAATAACGGCTGAATCGACGAGAGTCCGTGCATGCACCATGGAAACGGCGGAAAGGTGAGTGGAGTGAGCGATCTGTGGGGTTTCACACCATTAAAGCAGACCAAAACTTTCTGAAATACATTTGGCCACAGCCCCTGCTGATATTTCCTTATTAGGGTGTAGAACTAGAAATGGATACTTTTGTTTTTTTTAGCATCATCCTTTTTTTGCTGTCCCTCTCTGTAAGATGGCAGGTGATCAGTCATTGCATTGGTGTGGCCACACACATCAGTGGAAATGAATGGAGGAGGCGGGGCTTTACAGCTAAAACAGGCGCCATTATCTGGGATTAGAGTAAAGCAGGAGCAGTGGAAATTGGCAGAAGGTGATCTTCGTGGGGGGGCAATTCAAGGGATGCTAGTTAAAAATGTGGGTTTTGGTCTGCTTTAATCAGAATGCCCCCGGTCCAAGGACCAATTACCAGGATAGTGAAAATCCTGGTGATTGGTCCAGTTTAGGCTCAGACTAAAGCAGACCTACAATCTTCCTTGCAACTCTGTGTCCGGGATGGTCTTGGTTCACAGGGACACTAAACTAACCTAATTAGTGACCCTACATTAGAGAGACACCTCTTCCTATCATTTCCAGGAAAGGCGCCTATTGTTTTTAGACATTAATGACAGAATGATGAATAACTTCCTTCTCTATTGAAACAAGCTGTATTGTGCTTCTTTGGGGCTAATAGCCTGAAGGGGAAGTTCATTAAAAAGGGAAGTTTTCAGAAATGACTATTGTGCAGATAGATTATCAGAGTGTTCATTTTAAGGTATTTTCCAATTTAAGGGGACAGTCCAGGCAGTAAAAAAATGGCACAGTTGACAGGCTTGATCCCACGAAGTTCTGCAGCCTTGCAATGCAAACAAGGATGGAGCCTCCTCACACGGTCAGAATGGGAGCTGCCAGTGCTGTAACCGAAGGACAGAAGCCCCCAGGACGCCATGAGATTGTGCCTGTGGGCTGGCAGATAAGTGCCATCTATTTTTTTTACTCCTTCAACAGAACCTTTAAAGTAAACCAAAACCCAGGATTTTGACTATCCTGGGTTTTGGTCTTTCTCCCTGGGGCACCCCAATCATGCGTGAAACCCCCCAGATCGCATAAGGCAACTCACCTCTTCCCGCTCGTCCAATCAGCGCACTCGGAACCGCTGACGTCACGCTGTCTAAGGCTTCATCTAAGAGCAGCGGCTCCAAGCGCACTGACAGCTGCATCCTCCACTTCCCTCTAACAGGGAGCGTGTCCGTGCCAGCCATTCACAAATGACGGGCACGCGCCCTGCTAGATGGATATCGGGATGCGGCCATGGCTCACGCATGGGCCGTTGGAAAACAAGGTAGGTGAATGGGGCGACCTGGGGGGTTTCACACAGCGGGGTATCCCAATTTTGGATGCCCCGGGCGGGAGGAAATCAATCGGACCGGGAATCTTATAGATTCTCAGGCCAATTGGCGTGGGTTTTGGTTCACTTTAAAGCCTAGATAATGAAAATAATAAAGCAGCAAGGATTTACCTAAAGTCTGTCCCATGTGCCTTTCCTCCATTTCCTGCAACAAGCTGTAGATGCTGTAGCAGGTCTCCAAAGTCTGGCCCTCATTTCCATTCCCCAATGACCACCTCCAAATGTGTATGGCTGGCCCTGTCCCTATGCGCTCCCAGCGTGAGCGAGCCCAGAAAGCCACAGTGGTCGCACAAGACAAGGGTAGGCACGTGACCACATTGGTAGGTATAACATTGACCACTGACTATCATACATTCCCTAATTCTTGGCAAAGAGTTAATAAGAAACTGAAGAGTTGTTTTGTTCCATTGGTAACATTTTTCTTTGTCTAGTTTCCAAGGTTTTGGCAACTTTATTGACACATGAAACTTTGGTGTATAAAAAAAATGGAACCCCCCAATCAGCTGGTCCTGGCCTCATGTGAGGGTGGCTTTGCTAAACTGCTTGCTGGTATGCCTGGATGTAGAATGCAACTACATAATCATGATCCCGGGGGGTACTTCTCACCTGGCTTCTGGCTTCCAGCCAAGGGGTGCGTGGTAATGAATTTAAGGGGACTGTAAAGGTTTCATGTTCTGCCCTGGGTGAATGAAGTCACTTGTATATATGTACTGACTCCTGCTGCTGCATAGGACCTCACACTCTGCACTGTGCTCTGTGTTCAGAGCTGTCTATGCTAAAGGAAGTTGACAGGACATTTGGAGTTTTGTTTCTATTTTACTGGGACTGTTAGGGGGTTAGGCAATACAAGTCCAGTCATCTGCTGCTTGCCAATTTCAGCCAATAAAGCTGGCTTCTCTGGTTGAAGGTGCTTTACTGCATCAGCTAAATTTACCACAAGGTCAGGACAAACCCAAAGTGAACACTTTGCAAACCCAAAGGCCGACCCTGGCTGTCATTTTATCCATTGCACCATGGACTCTAAGAAGAATTAAGGACACCTTAAATGTCAGGAAGCTACTTTGATGGAGGCGCTAGATAATCGCCATTGGCCTGACAAGCTAGAGCACAAGTGTCAAACTCCCTCCAGAAAGTCCAGCAACAGGCCAGGTTTTGCATAACAGGCGACTGGTGGAGTAGTTAGTGCTCATAAAGACCTATAGAGACAGCTATGTGGAGATTCACAGAACCTAGATTGCTGCTGCCCCTTTAGGAGTGAGTTTGACACCCCTGAGCTTCCCCAAGGGAAGCAAGTGGCATAAGCCATATTGTATTATTATTGTATTGTATTGTATTGTTACACCTTCGCTCTCATTATTAACTGAAACTTTGATATACCTTCACACTTCCGACACCGGCGGCAGCTTGAGCGGTTATGTGGCTTGTCATTGTAAGTTTTGTCAGGACAGGGTTCACACGATCCATGTGTCGACACAAAAAAGGTCCCTGCAGCAAACAAGCAATGCAAAGTGTTAAAGGAAAAAAATGGTTTCCAGTTTTCAAATGCGGGTTGAAGTGTGACAATGAGCTTCCTTTGAGAAGAATGTTTCAAAGAAGCCTTCAACATTTTAAGTCAATGATCACCTTTAGGGTCCACGTTATATTTTAAATGCTTCGGGGGGTTGTTTTCTAGTGATCTAATATTTTGCCTGCATCTAGTAAATACCCTACATAACTGAGCATGCATGCTTTTCAAGAAGCTCCTGAATAGCCCTCCACGCTCTGACTGTTGACTTCCCAAGACCAGGCTGCCTTATTGAACATAGAATTTGAGGACTAAGTGGAGAGATCCACTACCGATCCCATTTGAGATATAAAACATGCTCTGTGTGGGTTTTGCAGGCTGTTGAGCTTTAGTTTCCTAATCCAAAATGCGTATACACTACTTTGGCCCCATAACGATGGCTACGGCCAGAAATTGCACCATTGTTTTAGGCTGTCTTGATTGGCAGTCTTAAACCACTGCTCATCAAGGAGAGACTGGGACTTTCCCAACACTAAGCTGGGTTTGGTGATTTCTAAAGGAAACCACAACATGGGAGTTCATTTGTGAACAAGCCTGAAGTCATAGCCAGAGAATGGTGAGTCAGACAAAAAGCTACAAGTGTAATACAAGATGAACATAGGGACAAACATTAGCCAGAGGGATGCACCATCTGTGTCAACATCATCTCTTTAGTTGTCTCCTGATCTTTAGTAGAAAGAAAAGTCAGGACTTCCCGTGTATAGAGCACATATAAGCTTGCTTTCAATTTACCACTTGCCAAGTATATGTCAGAGAAGGTCACTGTTCAGAGTAAGGACCACACCTACAAAGGCGCCTCAATACGTACGTTTTCCCATTCATTTGAAAATCCTACATAACTCATGTTTTTACTCAAATATTAGAAGCCCGTGACATGGGCGTTCACTGGCTGATTGAGAGCTGGGGTGTGTTTTTATGTTTTATGAGTTGTGTTTGCTTTTCCACAGAGCCTTATCAGACCCCCAGTACACAACATGTCAAACAACCTACTGTAGTGACAGGCAAGGAGAACAGTAGGCCAGGAATAGTACAGCAAAGAAAAAGAATTCTGTGAGTACTCACCTGTAGAATTGCTTTTGCTATGCATGGCACCGCCTGCTTCAAGAAGTCCTTACGTATGGGTTATTCTGCCACAAGGTGGCGCGGGGTACTGCAGAAGAGTTGTGGCTCCTCCCGGTACCATATAAAAACAGGATCACCAATAGACCTATCCAGCGTTGACAAGCAGTTATTCAAGAAGCCGGGAGATAATAAAGGTAAAAAAGGGTAACAAAACCCAACTAACTTGGAACAATCACCATAAAGAGGCAACCAAGAATAATGATAACAAGGGTGGGGTGAAGCAGGCCATGTCATGCATGGTGAGTACTCACAGAATTGTCTTTTTCCTATTGCATGGCACGGCCTGCTTCAGGAAGTCCTTACGTATGGAACGTCCAACAGCAGTGTCCGTAAGGTAGGGTGGGATCCCCAAAGAGTAACAGGCAGTTCAAACCACTACCGCCTGAAATACCTTGCGGCCAAAAGCAGCATCAGCTGAGGCCTTAACATCAACCTTGTAAAAAAATATGAACAGAAGACCAAGTTGCGGCCTTACAAACTTGTTCAACAGAAGCTTGGTGCTGAAAAGCCCAAGACGCACCAATAGCACGAGTGGAATGAGCAGTAACCCTAAAAGATGGAACCTTCCCCCTGGCAGAATAGGCCTGCTCCACCGCCTGACGGATCCACTTGTCAATAGTGGATTTAGCCGGAGGCAAACCCTTCCTAGGTCCAGCAGGAAGAACAAAAAGAGCGTCAGATTTCCTGAAAGACTCAGTAGCAACCAAATAAAACTTCAGAGCCCTGACAACATCCAAAGAATGAAGGGTCCGCTCCTTGGAATTAGCAGGGTTAGGACACAAGAAGGCAAAACAATGTCCTAATTGAGATGAAAAGCAGATACAACCACAAGAAATCCGGCTTAAGCCGAAACACCACCTTATCCTGATGCCTCTCAAAATAAGGAGGTTTGATGGAAAGCGCCGCCAGCTCAGAAGTGTACCAGGCAATGTAAGCATGCCAGACCCTGTAGTAGATAAAGGATGAGGACTTCTTCCGAGCCCGAATCATGGTATCAACAACAGAAGCCGGCAACCCCTTATCCATCAAGATGGAGGTTTCAGCAGCCAAGCCGTTAAAGCCAGCGTTTGCAAATTGGGATGGCGCCGTTGTCCCTGAGTGTGCGGATCTGGATCCTTGGACAAAACATACTGATCTACTGCCAACTGTACGACGTCTGCGAACCACACCCTCCTTGGCCAACAGGGGGCCACCAGAATGGCTGGTACTCCTTCCTGGGCTACCTTGCTCAGCACCCTGCCCAGCAGAGGAAAGGGAGGGAACACATAGAGAAGCCGAAACTCTGTCCAAGGCATTGCTAGCGCATCCGTGGCGAAGGCCAGAGGATCCTGTGACAGGGAGCCAAACCTGGGAAGCTTGTGATTGTGGCGGGACGCAAACAGGTCCACATCCGGCTGACCCCAGCGGTGACACAGGGAGTGAAATACCTTGTTGCTGAGGGACCATTCCCCCAGACCAGACGTCCCCCTGCTCAGGGATGCTGCCTCCTGGTTCTCCACCCCCAGAATGTAAACCGCTGAGATGCAAGGGACATTCTTTTCTGCCCAAGACCCTCCCTGATGATTGATGTAGGCAACCGCCGTCTGGTTGTCCGAGCGGATGTGAACAGCCCAACCCCGAAGGTGTGTGGTCAGCTGAGAAAGAACCAACCTGATCGCCCTCAGTTCCAGGACATTGATGGGAGCATGGGCCTCCTGGGGGCCCCACCGACCCTGGAACTTCAGAGACTTCCAAAAGCCCCCCAACCGGTCAGGCTGGCATCTGTGGTGACAGTCTCCCAGCACGGAGGCAGAAAGGTCCTGCCCACTAGAAGGTTCCTTGAGTCCAGCCACCACGAGAGGGACTGTCTGGCCAGGGGGACAGAGCAAATTCCTGATCCAGGGACACAGGGTCCCGATCCCAAACTGACAAGAGGTGCAACTGAAGAGGTCTCATGTGAAACTGAGCAAAGGGGACTGCCTCGAAGCAGGACACCATCAGGCCCACTAACTGCATCCCTTGCCGGATGGAGGGATGGGGACACAAGAGCAGAGTCCGTGCCTGCTTCTGAAGGCCCTCCACTTTCTGCTGAGGCAGGAATACCTTGACCTGAGAGGTATCCAGAGTCATGCCCAGAAAGGACCTCACCAAAGACGGAGACAGTGAAGACTTGGGATAGTTGATCACCCAGCCAAAGGACTCGAGAGTGGAGGTCACCACCCGAGTATCCTTCTCGGCCTGATGAAGAGACTGAGCCGCAATCAGAATGTCATCCAGGTAAGGGAGGATGTGAATGCCGTGATGCTGCAGCAGAGCCATCACGGCCACCAGCACCTTGGTGAACACCCGAGGCGACGAGGTGAGACCGAACGGTAAGGCCACAAACTGGTAATGCTGGTCCTCTAGAACGAACCTGAGAAATCTCTGATGACCTGGAAAGATTGCCACGTGAAGATAGGCATCCTTGATGTCCACGGAGGTCATGAAGTCGCCCGGGCGAAGGGTACTGACAGCCGAGCGTAGCATCTCCATGCGAAAGTGCTTGAACCTGACAAACTTGTTGAGACCCTTCCAGGATGGGCCTCAAGGACCCGTCTTTTTTGGGGATCGTGAAAAGATTGGAGTAGAACCCCTGACCCCGTTCCTGGTAAGGCACCAGGCAAATGACTCCTGACTCCAACAGACGTTGAACTGCAAGGCGCAAACCCTGAGCTGACAGAGGGTTTTGAGACATCCGGGATCTGATGAATCTTGGGGGCGGCCAGGCTGCAAACTCTATCTTGTAACCGGAGGAAACCACCTCCTGAATCCACCGGTCTGAGACGCGGAGCCTCCAGGCGTGAGCAAAGAGCCGAAGCTGTCCCCCCACCCTGATGGGTGAGGGCGCCTCCTCATGCCTGAGGGTGCTTGGGAGAAGGTTTGGGCTTGGGACCCCATGAGAGACCGGGACGACTACGTGATCTGCCACGGCCCCAAGAATCTCTGGGGCTACCCGAAAAGAGGGAGCCACGACCTCCTCTGGGAGCACGAAAGGAGGGGAGGGAAGCGGAGGGCCCCCGAAAAGGCCCAGGCTGCCTCCTACGCTGAGGCAGCCTACCATACTTGGCTAGAACATCCAGACGCTCACCAAAGAGCCGCAGCCCTGTAAAGGGGAACCCAGTGAGAGCCTTCTTAGCAGCAGCGTCAGCCGCCCACTGACGCAACCAAACAGAGCGGCGCATAGCCACCAAAAGGGCAGAGGCCCTACCACTCAGCTGTACCGCATCATCCATGGCAGTAAGGACAAAGGCAACAAAATCAGAGCAAAGCAAGAGGGCCCTATAATCCTCCCCCCTCCTACCAGCCATAGCGCCATCAAGGAGACGGTTGAGCTGTTTCTTAAGGGCAATAGCTGTAATGGCAGCAGCGCGGATCGGATGCAACACAGCCCCCGCAAATGTAAAAACATGGCAGGCCAGCTGATCCATGCGCTGGTCCTCGCTGTCCCGCAGTGTAGTAGTGTCAGTGGAAGGCATGACCAAGGTGTTGGACAGCCCTAGAACAGGAGCGTCCACCTCAGGGGGACATGACCATCGCTTGACCAGGTCAGCAGGAAAGGGATACCTCTTATCCAACCCTTTGGGCACCGCGGGAAATCTACTAGGACGTTCCCACACCTTGAGCACCATATTAGTGAAATGGCTCTGCTCAGGGAACTCCAGACGCTGTTTATCAGAACGAAAGAGCTCACCCTGCTTCCTCTTAGCCACCTCAGGGGGGACAATGTGCAAGATTTCAAAAATGTGAGCCAACAGGTTATCAGTGTCATCAGGGAACCATGAGTCCTCCCCAGACGCAGACCCAGGGACACTGTCGTAACCCTCTTGCTGGTCCCCAGAGGAGTCAGAGTCCTGGAAAAGCTCCCCCTCCTCTAGGGAGTAATGGCCACCAAAAGCATCAATTCCCTCATCCTCCTCAGGAAAGAGGGAGGGCACGGGAGCCAGGTGCCGCTTCTTGCCAGAGGCCTTACGTGGAACAGGCCTGGCAAGCTGCCTTTCAATGCTGGCCACATGAAGTGCCAGATCAGATTGTGACCCCCTGCTAGAATCCCCCTCACTGGGGGCTAAATGCAGGCGCGGAGGGGTAGGCGATGCCGAAGGGGGCGCAGAGCTGGGAAGCGAAGCGGGTAGCCCAGCCTGGGACGCAACGATACCCTGGGTGCACGGCACGCACACCGCTGCACTGTTACTCAAAGGGGATACCCCACACATGGCACACAGCCAGGATTCCCCCGAAGGACCCCCGAGCACGCTATCCCCAGAAGCCTCCATATGGTGATTAACACAGGCGCAATAGGCCAGCACAGGCTAAGGGCTAATAAAAAAGCCACTCGGAAAGCCCCCCCAAGGGATGCCCCCAGACGGGAAGGGGGAGATGAGGGGGGGATAAGGAGCAGAACCGGGAGAAACCACAACCCACAGTTGTCCCGCCTGAAAGACATAAGTAACATGCACATAAGCATCCCGCAGCACAAGCCCCAAGGAAAACAAAACCCCCAAAGGGGACTCACGGACCAAGTAGACCGAAGGACCACCAAGCCGCCAGGCCACAGGAGGAAGTGACACAGGGAGATCACCGCCGCAGCCAGGGAAGAAGAGGGGCCCCGGACGCGCAGCAGACTCAAGATGGCGCCGGCAGAGGAACCTCGAGGGGCGCCCCCCCCCACGAAGAGCGTGAAAGCGGTGCTCACGTGACTGCGCCGGCGCCATCACAATGCAACAAAGGCCTCACAGTTATAGCGCCGCCCGCCGCGAGCGGAGTACAAAGGGGCAACGGCAGCGAAAAACGCAATAAAAGACACAATAAAAAACACTCGCAGCTAACACCCGCACCCCCCCCCCCCCCCCCCGAACACACATCGGGGGGAGGAGAGTGAGCAGGCAGCAGCGAGAGCCAGGCCAGGGACGGGGGGAGGGACACAGTCTCCAAAACACTCAACCCCTCAGAAGCTAGGACAGGAACTCCGCATCCCTCAGTAGGCTCACCATAAAGCCAGCTACCCTTTGCGGTACAGGGTCTGCGGCTTGGAGCAGCGCTCCTTGAGCACCTGGCCCTAGTGCTCCTCTACCTTCACCCGATCCATCAACCGAAGCTGGGAGGCAGAGAGGGTCCAGAAATGGGTGGAAATAGACATGCAGGGCCGCAGCAATATAAAGAGCCATCTTCTATCTTCGCAGTATCACTGCAGAGGAAACACTGGATAGGTCTATTGGTGATCCTGTTGTTCCTGTTCTGTGGTACCAGGAGGAGCCACAATTCTGTAGTACACTGCGCCACCTTGTGGCCCTCATCAGTCAGGGACCAGTGGGGGGTGTAGCAGGATTTTACAGGCCCCAGCCAGCCCAACACATTCCTGCTGAGCCCTTCCCCTGATATATTTTCTAGCTTATGAACCAGTACACTCCACAGATCATGGACAGGGGCAAGTGATGGTACTGAGGCTTTAGTATTGTAGGGGCAGATAATGTGGCAGGGTTGGGAAGCTATAATGCAAAGGCTATAGCATTGCAGGAGTAGAACATGGACTGGTGTGTCTTGATGGGGCTAGGAAACTATGGTCTCTAGCTCAGCCTGGTGTAGGAGACCAAGAGAGACCAAAAAGACCACAAGAGATTCTAATACAAGCAGAAAAGAAAAACTCAAAGCAGAAATAACAAGAAAACCAAAAGGAGAGAATGGTGGACTAGATAGCATCAAGCTGTCGGGTCTGGAGTTCCTCCACTATATGGAAGCCTGTATAGACATTGCCCGTCTCAAACTTCCTGGTTGTTCCTCTGCTATATGCTGCTGCGCCAGCAGGTGGCCCTCTCCTGCAGAGGTGCTGGTAATCAGCCAGCACCTGTGTCACCACCTGGCCTTTATAAGCTGATCCGCCCTTTCAGCCAGTGGATCAGCATTGCATTGTCTACCTGGACCCTGTCTCTGGACTTTGAATCTGGAACCTTGGCATCCTGAACCTTGAAACCCTTAACCTAGGACTCCTGCTACAGCCTTTGTTATTGCTTTCCCTGTCACAGCCTAGTATCTGCCTAGTATTTGCCTAGTATCAGCCAGAGTGTGTTTATGTTTTCCAGGTGTGCCTATATTTCTGCATAGCAGCCGTAGCTGTATGTCATAATCTATCATAATGTCTATAACATTTAAGCTTAAAGGAGCACTATCGCGAAATTGAGTAATGTTAAAAATCCATATAAACGCGTCTGCTATTGAGAAGAAAGGTCAGTTATAAACCCGAACAGAATAAAACTCCCGCCAAGCTTGTGGTTTATTCTCACACGTTAGGAACAATATCCAGGTTTTACAGGTTTAGTCTATGAGGGGTGACAGAGCCTGTTACCCCGGATGCTCTTTTCCATCCATTTAAATAAAAGAAACTTGCCTGGCGGGATATTTCTTGATGTTGAGAGATAGAGTGACCTCTCCTCCTGCCATCCGGCATATTTATATGGATTTTTATCATTGGGCCATTTTTTCACGATAGTGCTCCTTTAAAGCTGAACTCCAGGCATAACAAAATTTTGGTAGGGCTGCGGTGTGTAAAACAGGGATATACTGTATTTTAGGCATAAAATATGTGACAGCGGTGTGGTAGCTAATATATGGCATAATTATCACTGGGCCAATTCCGCTTTGCAGCAAGAAAATCATGTTAGACCTGTGTTTCAATTGAGGCATTACTAAACCACAAGGTAGGTCTAAGCCTCGCCCTTTCCCTCATGGTAACAATGATGTGATCTAACTTCTCTATCATTTAAACCAGACCTTCACCCTGAATAAGAACATATATTGTATGTTTTCCACACCCTGTACATACAGATTGCCCACATTAAAAAATCATCCTACCTGCACCTTTTATATTTTTTGAGACTTTTAACATCTAAGATGCAGCCAGTGGAGTCTCAGGAAGTGTCTTCTGATAATTCTGCTCTGCATTCTGGGATTGCTGTCTTTTACTTGACCCCAGCTCTGCTCTGTCTGTGCAAAGCACAGCTATAACCCGCCTCTCTGTACTCTTCACCCCTTTCCTCTGCTCAATATGTGATCTTTCTGAGGAAAGATGGCGGCGCCTGTATCCTAGAGTCCTGAACAGAGTTGACGCTCAGCGGGGGAAAGAATATTAAGTAAGTGACAAAAAACTTAAAATATATTAATTTTAGATGCTGGGGAATAGTTTTTAGGGCTTTTCATTAAGTGATGCTGAAGGTCCGGTTTAAACTCTAAACAAAGACACTTAAAAAAGACACGCCTAAATCTTCTTTGTAGCATAACACTTCAAAAAGCTCTTGGAATTCTCATAGCTAAACATAAAATGAAGAAATGAATAAGACATCTAACTATGAACAAGGAGGAGCAGATATCTAACTGTTGCCTGCCTGGAGTTCAGCATAATGAAACCTTGTTGAAACACAACGATGCAGCTCAGCTTCTTGTCACCGTACAGAGTAAAGGCTACAAGGCAGATCTCCAATCTTCTTCATCAATCCACATCTATATTCCTTATTCAATATTCCTTCTCACCTGGATCACAAAGCTGGCAGCGGTCATTGAGCCAGGAGTGGCATCCATTGCCTTGAGAGCTCACATAATGCTGAACAAGCAGTATCACGGCTAGATGGCTCCACACTTCCCTCATCTTGTTCAATAAATGGTCTCACCTTCCACACAGCTCCCAATGTGCCTTCCCTAGAAGACTCGCGGATTAAACCTGTAAAATAACAAATAAGGCCATTTAACAGAATTCGATATGCCAGGCATACAAAGACATTACCGTGACGCCTAATGGAAAAACCCTTTCTATTCAGATTCCCGCATCTTCTCATGTGTCCCTTCCCGTAATTCACTGCTACATGTTCGTCATTTGGACTAAATGTCTAAATTACAGGAATAAATTCAGAAAAAACAATTAGCTGCATACTGTAGGGCACTTGAACCATGTCTGCTCTCAAAAGCAGCAGCCATAGGTTGTTGCATACATTTGGCTCTCCATCTATCATCCCCCAATTACTTGAAATTCAATTAAGGCTAATGAACAACCGGGGAGGCTGATTCATTAATAGGGGCAGAAAGCGACAGATAGCGACTGTTGAGCGACTGTAGCGGTATTTTGACAGCGACCGCTAGTAGTCGCTGTGCTTGGCCATTGTTCGGTGGATGATAGCGACTCAGTCGGTGTGCAGTAATGTTGAATACAAGATGCTAAGTCACTATTTGACAGGTTCGCTGTTGTATGGAAGCGCATGATAGCGACTGGACATTGGACCGGCACCCACCATATTCATTAAAAAATCAGCCTTAAAAAGCCTAGCGCTGTGAAATGCATGTTTAAATCCCAGAGCGCAGTAGGCGATGTGTTAAAAGTAGTTTTTTAACCCCCTAACCACCCAAAAAAAAAAAAATGGAATGATTTTGAAATAATATTCAAACCTGAATAGTTTAAAATCAGACCTGTAATATCAATTCTGCAAAAAAAAAAAAATTTTTTTTTAAATCCCCAAAAAATACATTTTCAAAGGAAGAAGTGTTCACAGATTTTTTTGGGGAAATTAAAATATATATATATATTAAAAAATAATTATTAAGTAAAATACATTCTGCCATTGAAATGCATTGGAGAGCGCCAGGTAGCGGGAGGTCATACCTGTCGCTGTTCAAGGATGTTCGCTGGCGCTGTGGGATGAGGCTGGGATAATGATGAATGAGTTGCTAGGTGGCGCTATCTCAGTCGCTAAGCAGTATCGGCTTGATAAATGTGTGATTGTGGAGGGGAGCCCGCGTTCTAGTTGCGGTACCTGGCTTTACTGGCCGGCTCCCCAGTCGCTATCTGTCGCTATTCCTTGATAAATAAAGTGACAAAAATAATACCTTCTCATCCCAGAAATCCTCCTCTGATTCATCAGCTCAAAAGAAAGAATTATTTAATAAAATTATTATTGATTAAAAATGAATAGAGCGGCCAGGGATAGTTGATCTAATTCTTCACCCACCCAATCCTCCGGCTGTTCCTAGCAGATGACTGTGGCCCATTAGGCTGAAATCACCCAACCACAGTAAGTACTACGAAGTGCTGAAAAATGGAGGGGATGCACCAGGTATTGGCACCCCCCTCCAGTGCAGTGAACCCCATACATTTTATTCAACTAGGACAAAAAAGCTGGACTATCCCTTTAATAACTAAAAATCTAGACCAATGTGTGTACACTGGTGGTGGGGTGGGATTAAGTGTGGTGGAGGCCCCTGGGCACAATATCTGGTGGAGGCCCTAGGTACAGTATTTTTTCCTTTAAAATAATAGTCCACCCAAGCAACTGATCAGTAGTTGTCTGGCACCCACCCACTTACTGGAATGTCAGATTAAGTCCCTTGTGCCACCCCTGTGCGGGTGCGTGCTGCTCGGGAACTCCTGCTTTGCCATTCTGGGTGGGGGGTAGTGTAGTCGCCCAGCTGGTCCAGCAGAAAACAGTTCCCTGCATTGAGCTTGGTGGCTAATGTGCAGTAAGCAGCCACCGATTTACAGCTCTGCACGCACCCATCACTGTAGCGTCGCTGACGGTGGCTTTGCTGCTCTAGACTCTCCGTCCTGCCCTGTGGTAGCTTTGGCTGCAGGTTTGCAAAAAAAGGCTTTCCCAGGCGTCCACTGCTGCTGATTGATCGTTGCGGGTCCCACGGACCGTCAGGCCAAATACTGAAAAGCCTCCAAACCATAACCCAAAGGTTGGTGGAGGCCCCCTTTGCAGGGCAGGTGGTGGAGGCAGGTCCTGCTGGTAGTACATGTAGTATGATACACACAGTGAGACTGCACTGTACCCCAGCCTGATCTGATGGCATCTATACTTTACCTAAGACTGATTTGCTCCACAAATACAAACTGCTGCTAAAGCTGATGAGAACTATTTGTGTGCACTTTGAATGGCTATGTTGTGCATTTTTAACACAATTTAGGTGACTGGAAACCCATACACACCACCCAAGTTGTACTTGAGATAACTAGAAAATGAATAGTGAAAAAAAGTCTGGGGACCCTTGATCTAAACATTTACCAGAAAGAGGCAGATGTCCGAGAACAGGCAGCTATCAAGGGTCACCAGAGACCAGCTGCTCCTCCAACTAATAACTAGTAACCTGTACCAACGTGCCCCCTTCCCTCTAAGGGCAGTTTTGTATTTATAGAGTATAAATGGCAGCAGTTTGGGTTGGGTGGATGACCTGAAAGGATCTTGCGTGCCACCAATGGTACAGTATGCGTACCACTGGTTTGGATGTATGTGATATAATATTGTACAGCTGCTATAATTAATTTATTTCACAAATACTGATATAACATGAAAGCTTAATGGAGGTTCCCAATTGTTGGATGTGGTTTTCGTTTGTGACACACACGGCAGGTATCTATATGCTATGAATGTGTGCAATCAGCTTGAGGAAGTGGGAACTGAGCCCACGGAACGCATGGCTCTTGGATGGTGGTAGGCGGTGGGGAGACATTATTGTCTATAGATTATATAATTATAGATTATTGTGAGGATTATTGAGAGGAATTTTGTTATTGATATGTGGGAGATCTTTCATATAGTTCTGCCACTGTTGGTTATGGTTTATCTTGGAAAGTTCTTTAACAACTGCTGTTGGATGGATTTTTTAGGGTATTGGGTTTACTTTAGTATGACTGGCTTTGATCACATTTGTTTACACTAGCACAAATATTTTGAGGATCCGGATCATAGGCAGGTTTTGCAAGTGTTTTCCAGATATCCATAGCAAGTAATGGCCAGCAAGGTGTTGCTACAGAGTCTGTCAATTCTCTATGTCATTTTTGTGGTTTTAATTGCACTTTCAATTTGTAGATAATCTTCCACAACACAGAACTAACGTTTGAGATAAGGAAACACAGAACTCGTGCTCTGTCCCTGGGAAAACCACAAACGCTCGAGTAAAGGGGAAGCGAAGTGGAAGAAGGGGCGAATGCAGGTCATGTCACATGTGAGATAAGCGACATTAGGTTTTGTAGGTCAAAAACCCTGTGACACAGAATCTATGAATTGTACATCAAATTCTAAATAAAAGTTTTTTATTAGTTTACAGGGCCACCATCTGGAATTTCCAGGCCCCGCTCATAACCAATGTGTGATGGCTTGGCCCCTAGTTAAAACTGAGCCTCTGGCCCCAAGGTTAAAGGTATAGCGTAGTGCTACATTGGCCCATGCATGCATCATTGGATCAGGGAAAAGGTAGGTTTTACAGAGGATTTGGGGGGTTTCACGTACCAAGGCATCAGGTGGTCCTGGGGTCTTAAAGATACCAGGGCCACCGAACATTGTTTTTGGTCCACTTATATAATATAAAAAAAACTGTATTTATATGCTAGAAAAGCAGAGGGATCAAGTTTTCCTTGTATGATATAAGTTAGGTAAAACAGAGAGGTCTGTTATTTTAAAGGAAAAAAAAAAAAAAAGATACTGTATCTGGAGCATCCAGATTTTGTGCCCAGGGGGGCTCCGCCACACTTTATCCAGCCCTGGTCCTCTTTATTAGGGAATAGCTCCCCCTTACAGCGGGGGGTTAGAATGGCGCCCTGTGCAGCCACAGCTCGCACAACCCCAAAGACCAACCATGTGTGAAGAAATTTGCTCAGACACTGAAGATATATCCAATCTATGAGCAAGCTTGGTGCAGGGGAATCGAGAAAGACGAGTCCAAAGATCAGAAGATTTGCCAAGACAGAGCGGGAATAGACGGGTGGGAAACACCATGACACCAAGGTGTCCGGGAGGAGGAAAAACTGACCGTGCTCAGCATTTCCTGTTATTCCTGCACTGGGCTTTTTACTAATCCACGATCTGTGTTTTTAGGGTTTTTGTTAGGTGCTGACAAATCATTAAAGGAGGTCTAATAAAACAAACCCACATAATAAGTATGATAGATCAGCAGTTCTCAGCCTTCTTATGCCATGTACCCCCTAGCGACAAGCAGTTGCAACCAAGTACCCCAAAAGGGGAGGGGAATCGATGACTAATGTTATAAATGTTGTAAATAAGTAGGTCACTGGACTTGAAGCGCTTTTTGAAGCAAAAAAGAATAATGTTTTACTGTAAAAATAATAGACCAGACCTTTCAGAGCAACTCTGTTGGTGCACCATGAACGTTGCTCCGGGCTACGCGTAGGTTGCGAAACAGTGTGTTAAATGACAAGAGAAGAGATTACCTACTATATACACCCTGCTTCAAAACATGTATTTCTCCACATAATGTGTGTTAGGGAAAACAACTCTCAAAACTCAGACGTTGCCAAATCTCTCAAAACAACTGGGCTAAGCCTCATGCCATACGGTTGACAAAGTAAGTATGACATACAAATATATATACACACACATATACAGTAGGATAACCTACTATAACTTATAAGACATTTTGGTTTTATTATATCTATTCAGAATACAATATCCTACTGCAATATACACTGATATTATTTATCTATCTAATAAATATGAGTATATCATGTAAATATATTAAGATATTCTAAAATGAAAAAAAAAAAATTATATATATATATATATATATATATATATATATATACACATACACACACACACATATATATATATATTGCACTAAGATACAAAGAAAGCTTTGGAAGCCTATAAGGTCATCCTTGCTATATATATTACACACACATATTTACACAGAGACATTTTTTTTTAATTATATCTATGTAGAATACAATATGTTACTGCAACATACACAGGTATTATCTGTCTATCTAATAAATATAAGTATATTATAAAAGATATTATAAAATGAATAAAAAATAGTATATATATATATATATATATATATATATACACACACACACATTGCACTAAAATACAAAGAAAGCTTTAGATTGGCCGCCTATAATGTCATTCTTGCTAAATATATAATAATAATAATATGCAATACACTATACTATTAAGATATCATAAATACATTTATTTTCATATACACACACATATATATTTACATGGAGAGAGAGAGCGTATAATATACTAATATGCCATGGGGTGTTATATCTATCCATGGTATTATATCCTACCACAACTGACATTATTCTATCTATTACTCTCTCCCTCCCTACCTATCTAGTTATCTAATTAATATATTATATAATAATATGCAATATATATATATATATATATATATATATATATATATATATATATATTGCACCAAGATACAAAGAAAGCTTTAGACTGGAATCCTGTAGAGTGTGATCTTTGCTGTATCTCCCTGTAACAGTTGGTGTATTATCCGTTCTACCCTGCCTGTGAATATTATATTGTACAGCTCCATAGAAGATGATGGCAATATAAAAAGAAACCATAATAAAAATAAAGCCACTTACTGACTCAGTAAGTTATAGGAGAGAGAGAGACATGCTCGGGACAGAAGCACCAGCATACTCGCAGCAGTTCCTCAGCAGTGCACCTTCCGGGCAGCTTTAGTGGATATTTCAGCTCATGTTCAGAAATGTCATGGGTGGGCGGGTGAGGGGAGGGTGTGAGAGCCCTCCTGGTTGCTGGGAGATTATCAATGACTAAAAAAAATAAACGTGTAAAATGTCATGAGTGAGGTCATCAGTGGTGATAGGAAACTCCACAGACACCACCCACACACAGCTACCAGAAAGCCTGATTGGTTGGCTACACTCACCACCCGGTGACTAAATCATCACTGATACCAACAAACCTCTTTAAAAGGTAGCCCTAGACATTGTAGGATGGGGGTAGCTGTCCTGCAACTGGGCTGCCATATCCCACCACCTGTCTGGTACCATTATGGTACGATTATGGTAGAACCATCCAGTTACTGGCCTTGTTTTAAGTTCCCGGGTGTCTCCAGCGATTCCAGCACCTTGTTTTCCCTGGCAATCCATACAAGCGTCAGGTGCAAACAAGTGCTGGGGTCTTAGTTCCATATTGTGCAACCTATAAATAGGGGCGTACATAGCCCTGATGGAGCCCCATAGTAGGGCCCCCATCAGGACCCCCCAGGACAGACACTCACTAATCGGGTTCCGGGCTCAGAAGGATGGATGGTGCAGATATGGAAGGAGAGCGATGGATGGGGCAAAGCTGGGGGGGCAGCGATGGATGGGGCAGAGCTGGGAGGAGAGCGATGGATGGGACAGAGCTAGGAAGAGAGCGATGGATGGGGCAGAGCTGGGGGGGCAGCGATGGATGGGACAGAGCTAGGAAGAGAGCGATGGATGGGGCAGAGCTGGGAGGAGAGCGATGGATGGGGCAGAGCTGGAAGGAGAGCGATGGATGGGGCAGAGCTGGGAGGAGAGCGATGGATGGGGCAGAGCTGGAAGGAGAGCGATGGATGGGGCAGAGCTGGGAGGAGAGCGATGGATGGGGCAGAGCTGGGAGGAGAGCGATGGATGGGACAGAGCTAGGAAGAGAGCGATGGATGGGGCAGAGCTGGGAGGAGAGCAATGAATGGTGCAAAGCTGGGAGGAGAGCGATGGATGGGGCAGAGCTGGGAGGAGAGCGATGGATGGGACAGAGCTAGGAAGAGACCGATGGATGGGGCAGAGCTGGGAGGAGAGCAATGAATGGTGCAGAGCTGGGAGGAGAGCGATGGATGGGGCAGAGCTGGGAGGAGAGCAATGGATGGGGCAGAGCTGGGAGGAGAGCAATGAATGGTGCAGAGCTGGGAGGAGAGCGATGGATGGGGCAGAGCTGGGAGGAGAGCGATGGATGGGGCAGAGCTGGGAGGAGAGCAATGGATGGGGCAGAGCTGGGAGGAGAGCAATGGATGGGGCAGAGCTGGGAGGAGAGCGATGGATGGGGCAGAGCTGGGAGGAGAGCGATGGATGGGGCAGAGCTGGGAGGAGAGCGATGGATGGGGCAGAGCTGGGAGGAGAGCAATGGATGGGGCAGAGCTGGAAGGAGAGCAATGGATGGGGCATTGCTGGGAGGAGAGCGATGGATGGGGCAGAGCTGGGAGGAGAGCGATGGATGGGGCAGAGCTGGGAGGAGAGCGATGGATGGGGCAGAGCTGGGAGGAGAGCGATGGATGGGGCAGAGCTGGGAGGAGAGCGATGGATGGGGCAGAGCTGGGAGGAGAGCGATGGATGGGGCAGAGCTGGGAGGAGAGCAACGGATGGGGCAGAGCTGGGAGGAGAGCAACGGATGGGGCAGAGCTGGGAGGAGAGCAATGGATGGGGCAGAGCTGGAAGGAGAGCAATGGATGGGGCAGAGCTGGGAGGAGAGCAACGGATGGGGCAGAGCTGGGAGGAGAGCAACGGATGGGGCAGAGCTGGGGGGAGGGGAATGCATGGGGCAGAGCTGGGAGGAGAGCGATGGATGGGGCAGAGCTGGGAGGAGAGCAATGGATGGGGCAGAGCTGGAAGGAGAGCGATGGATGGGGCAGAGCTGGGAGGAGAGCGATGGATGGGGCAGAGCTGGGAGGAGAGCAATGGATGGGGCAGAGCTGGAAGGAGAGCGATGGATGGGGCAGAGCTGGGAGGAGAGCGATGGATGGGGCAGAGCTGGAAGGAGAGTGATGGATGGGGCAGAGCTGGAAGGAGAGTGATGGATGGGGCAGAGCTGGGGGGAGGGGAATGCATGGGGCAGAGCTGGGAGGAGAGCGATGGATGGGGCAGAGCTGGGAGGAGAGCAATGGATGGGGCAGAGCTGGAAGGAGAGCGATGGATGGGGCAGAGCTGGGAGGAGAGTGATGGATGGGGCAGAGCTGGGGGGAGGGGAATGCATGGGGCAGAGCTGGGAGGAGAGCGATGGATGGGGCAGAGCTGGGAGGAGAGCAATGGATGGGGCAGAGCTGGAAGGAGAGCGATGGATGGGGCAGAGCTGGGAGGAGAGCAATGGATGGGGCAGAGCTGGAAGGAGAGCGATGGATGGGGCAGAGCTGGGAGGAGAGCGATGGATGGGGCAGAGCTGGGGGGAGAGCGATGGATGGGGCAGAGCTGGGAGGAGAGCAATGGATGGGGCAGAGCTGGGAGGAGAGTGATGGATGGGGCAGAGCTGGGAGGAGAGCAACGGATGGGGCAGAGCTGGGAGGAGAGCAACGGATGGGGCAGAGCTGGGGGGAGAGGAATGCATGGGGCAGAGCTGGGGGGAGGGGAATGGATGGGGCAGAGCTGGGGGCCGAGGGATGAATGGGGCAGAGCTGTAAGGAGAGATATGGATGGGGCAGAGCTGGGGGGGAGCGATGGATGAGGCAGAGCTGGAAGGAAAGCGATGGATCGGGCAGAGCTGGGAGGAGAAAAATGGATGAGGCAGAGCTGGGGGGGGCAGCAATGGATGGGGCAGAGCTGGGGGGGCAGCGATGGATGGGGCAGAGCTGGGAGGAGAGTGATGAATGGGGCAGAGCTAAGAGGAGAGCAAAGGATGGGGAAGCAATGGATGGGGCAGAGCTGGGAGGAGAGCAAAGGATGGGGCAAAGCTGGGGGGGCAGCGATGGATAGGGCAGAGCTGGGAGGAGAGCGATGGATGGGGCAGAGCTGGAAGGAGAGCAACGGATGGGGCAGAGCTGGGAGGAGAGGGATGAATGGTGCAGAGCTGGAAGGAGAGCAACGGATGGGGCAGAGCTGGGAGGAGAGCAATGGATGGGGCAGAGCTGGAAGGAGAGCGATGGATGGGGCAGAGCTGGGAGGAGAGCAACGGATGGGGCAGAGCTGGGAGGAGAGCAACGGATGGGGCAGAGCTGGAAGGAGAGCGATGGATGGGGCAGAGCTGGGAGGAGAGCAACGGATGGGGCAGAGCTGGAAGGAGAGCGATGGATGGGGCAGAGCTGGGAGGAGAGCAATGGATGGGGCAGAGCTGGAAGGAGAGCAATGGATGGGGCAGAGCTGGAAGGAGAGCAATGGATGGGGCAGAGCTGGAAGGAGAGCAATGGATGGGGCAGAGCTGGAAGGAGAGCAATGGATGGGGCAGAGCTGGGAGGAGAGGGATGAATGGGGGAGAAGCCAGGACAATTGGGGATGGATTGGGGCAGAGCTAGGTGGCGTTACAAGATGCCAGGGCCAGCTGTTGCTATTTGGGGGGAATCTCAATTTGGGATTCCGGACCCCTGCTCTGACAGCCCTGCCCCCTTTACTTTATCAGTGATGTAGTGCTTAGTCTCCCTGCCAGTGTCATGGCTCCTTGGCACCTCATACTGCAATATGAAGTACTGCACAGACAGGAAGTGGCATTGCAAGGTACACAAAAACATTGTTTCTTGGTTTCTTTGCCCCATCTAATCCTATTCTCCCACCCCTGCTTAGCCCCATTTATCCCTGTACCCCCATCTCTGCTCCATTCATCCCTGTCCTTCCATCTCAGCCAACTTTGCCCCCATCCATTCCTGTCCCCCCAGCTTTGTCCCATATATCCTATCCCTATCTATTCCTGTCTCTCTAGTTTTGCTACATCCATTCCTGTCCCCACAGCTATGCCCCATCCATCCATGTCCCCCCAGCTATGCCCCATCCATCCTGTCCCCTCAGCTCTGCCCCATCCATCCAGCCCCCCACCCAGACCTTCACCTCTCACCAGATGCCAGTAAATGGACCTTTACAAGAAGTGGCTGAGTACCCCTGCTCTAGGTCTTCCTTGGCAGCAGAGGATGACTCATCCATGCATATCTCAATTTCTCAGTACCCTCAGAAGCAAATTCATTTTAGGTCCTGAAAAATGAGTCAGCAGGCAGGAGCAAGTTGAGTAGGGTCTATTAGGGAATGCAATGTGCTGGTAAATATATAGCAATCAAAAGACAAAAGGGACACTCTGGTATGTCCAACACATGCACCTAAAGTAATCTGCACTGCACCCTGAATAATAAATGCAAGCTAATGCAAAAAGATCATTATACAGTTTTATTCAAATTAGCAATGGAAAAAACAAGACCCAAAGGGGACTATACAAGGTTAAATACACATATAGGACAATGTTAAAAAAGACAAAAGTCAAAGGGGTGGGGTGGGGGGGGGGTTTGGCAAGGCAATGGTAAACAATTAAATAATCCCAGATCAAGAATGTAATAGGTCCATGTCAAATCATGAAAGACATGGCGATATTTATGTTGTCACCAAGCCAGAATATTAAATGTGCTCAAAGATGTGCAACCAAGAGAAGCATGAAGCCCTTAAAGTGGACCAACACCCAGGATTTTGACTATCCTGGGTGTTGGTCCACTTAGGTGGGGCACCCCGATCGGGGGTGCCCCGCTGTGTAAAACCCCCCCGATCGCCGCAAAAACTCACCTCTCCCCGCTCCCACGTGACCTCGTCCGGCCAATGACAGCGCTCAGAGCCGCTCTGGTATGCGCGTCCAAAGCCGCTTGGACGCGCATACCAGAGCGCTGTCATTGGCTGCGTCTCTCGCTTCCCTCTAACAGGGAGTGCGCCTGCGCCGGCCATTCACAAAACGGCCGGCGCGGGAGCGCGCCCTGCTAGAGGGAAGTGAGAGATGCGGCCGCGTCTCGCGCATGCGCCGTTGGATCGCCGGTAAGGTAAGGATTGTGGGCCTCCTGGGGGGTTCCTCCCCGCGGGACATCCCGATTTCGGATGCCCCGCGGGGAGGGATCTGATCGGTCCGGGAATCTTATAGATTCCCGGGCCGATCCCCCCTGGGTGTTGGTCCACTTTAAGAAATCAGGGCTGGAGCTGTGAGCAAAAAGAACAGTAAAGAGCAGATACAGAGGATGTGCTGTACAGCACGTGTGGGCAGAGCGTCCAGAAATAGTCAGTGCAAGATGAATAGAGTCTGGCTTGGTGATCAGCAAAATACAAATAGGTAATTCAATACATTTAAATCATATTGCAGGTCCAGGTGAAGTGGTGTATCCACGCAGCGCGTCGGCGGTTGTTTGTGTGGTGTGTGGGGGGCGCCTGGCAGGCATTCCAGGATTACGGTGATGTACAAATTACCTTGCAATATGATTTAAATGTATTGAATTACCTATTTGTATTTTGCTGATCACCAAGCCAGACTCTATTCATCTTGCACTGACTATTTCTGGACGCTCTGCCCACGCGTGCTGTACAGCACATCCTCTGTATCTGCTCTTTACTGTTCTTTTTGCTCACAGCTCCAGCCCTGATTTCTTAAGGGCTTCATGCTTCTCTTGGTTGCACATCTTTGAGCACATTCCGGTTTAATATTCTGGCTTGGTGACAACATAAATATCGCCATGTCTTTCATGATTTGACATGGACCTATTACATTCTTGATCTGGGATTATTTTATTGTTTACCATTGCCTTGCCAAACCCCCCCCCCCCCACCCCTTTGACGTTTGTCTTTTTTAACATTGTCCTATATGTGTTTTTAACCTTGTATAGTCCCCTTTGGGTCTTGTTTTTTCCATTGCTAATTTGAATAAAACTGTATAATGATCTTTTTGCATTAGCTTGCATTTATTATTCAGGGTGCAGTGCAGATTACTTTAGGTGCATGTGTTGGACATACCAGAGTGTCCCTTTTGTCTTTTGATTGATTAAGTTTTACAGGCACTGGTTCTCTTGGCACCCCCTGTTTTGTATATATATCAGATTCTGATCTTGATTACCTTGCATTTGGCTGTGCTTTTCCATTTTCAACAGGTAAATATATAGCAAACAGATTAACAGAGTGGATGAGAGCCCGCCGCAGGACCAGGAAAAGGTGAGTTAATTCTGGGCGATCTGGGGGCTTTCACACATACTGATTTGGGATGCCCTGGGGCAAGAAACAAAACTCGGGATAGTCGAAAGCCAAAGTTTTTTTCTGCTTTAAAGTGGACCAAAACCCACATTTTTAACTAGCATCCCCTGAATTGCTCCCCCTATGAAGAGAACCTTTTGCCAATTTTCACTTTTCCTGCTTCACTTTAATCCCAGATAATGGCGCCTGTTTTGGCTGTGAAGCTCCTCCTCCTCCATTCATTGCCATTGTTGTGTATGGCAATGATGTCATTACCACACCCTGCAATGACTGATCACCTGACATCTCACAGAGAAGGAGAGCAAATAAATCAGGACAATTCAATAAGCAAAAATATCCATTTCTAGTTCTACACCGTAATAGGGGAGTATTGGCAGGGGCTTTGGCCAAATGTATTTCACAGGTTTGGTGGGTTTTGGTCCGCTTTAAGTCCCCCCTGCCCCATTCCAGCTCATGTCTGTCTAAGGTACAGTCGTAAAGTGATTCTCTCGAACAAGCTAAACCGAGGACAGAACAGAAGTGGCATAAATAAAGAGACTTACAAAGTGATCCGAGGAGATGAACCTCCCTTATACACTCTTTATAGTACTGCCATGTACCATATTTTGATAGAAGGGGGTCCCTTTAGTGGGTGAGGCCTATATTTATTAGAAAAGTCCCTTACTGTATTCTGCTTTATTGTTTTCCTCTTCTGGGATGTAAAATAAGCATTAGGATTGTTCCCCCGATACCTGTGATTCACTTATCAGCACGCCGCTTCCACGTCTCTTATATTCCTGCATCTCTGTGTTGCTAAAGTGGGAACAGCCTGGTCTTGAGTAAAAAATACTGACTACAAGAATCCTTCCACTGCAACAGGTGAACAGCTTTGGCTATACAAACAGCAGTAATGACCTCCCCAGATGAGAATGCTGCCAGTAACCAATTAGCTACTGGAACACTAGATTGCGATCCACTCATCTGAAGAGGTTGAATTACAGCAGGAAGGGTTAAACATTTGAGTCAGGAAGTCTCTGCCAGGTACACTAAACACACTAGTTGATGCACATAAACACATTGTTGCTAGAAAAAACTGTTGCAAACAAATAGAAAAAAGTAATTCACAGATAAGCTCAGGAACTTGAGGACATCATTTTGGCACACAATAATGGAAAACTTTAAAATCGCCATTAAAAGTGAGAGTACACTTTAAAGCAAACCAAAAACCCATGGCACCTGGCCCTAGAGGCTTTGGTTTGGAATCCCCCCTGTGTCAGAAAGGAATACCTGTAATCTTACCTTGATCCACACCCCCACAGCACATGCAGGAGCTTTCAGTGGCATCTTCAGCACCCCTCCATTCAATGCTGGCACCCCCACCTGGCTGGCTGGAGGCAGGTGTGTGCAGCCAGGGGGAACCTCCAGGTGCCTGGCAATATATTCACTGCATGAATATCATGATTCCAGGCCACAGCAAGAGAGGAGATTGGGGGAGAGACCACTTATTTAACACACCAAATCGAGATCCCCCTATAAAGTGTACCAACACCCAGGAGGGTAAAAATCTTTAAAATAAACTAGAGGTATACCTTCCACAAACAATGGAAGAAAGGTGAGCTCAACTTTAACCGGACCTTCAGCATAACTAAATGAAAAGCCCAAACCCTTAAAAAGCTATTCTCAGCATCTAAAAAGAATATATTTTACATTTTTAGTCACTTACTTTTTATTCTTTCCCCCACTGGGCTCTAGGATACGGGTGCCGCCATCTTGCCTCAAAAGCATTACATACTGAGAAGAGGAGAGGGGGGGAAAGTGCAGAGGGTGGGTAACAGCTGTACTTTGCACAGACAGAGCAGAGCTGGGGTCAGGAAAAGGACAGCAATCCCAGAATGCAGAGCGACACAATCAGAAGACACTTCTTGTCTGCAGGTAGCCTGAGAATCCATGGGCCGCCATCTTGGATGTTTAAAGGCTCAGAAAATTCAGTAGAAGCAGGTAGGATGATATTTAATGTGGGCAATAATAAGATAGACTCTTACTCAGGGTGAAGGTCCGGTTTCAGTAGGTGTCCTGCATTCAGCCTAATAAAAGAATATGGCAGGTATCAGGTATAATAGCAAACTGGCTTCAATAGAGATTATATGGTTACTTACCATAGCGAGTGCGGACATCCCAGGGAGTTGCTCGCTGATTTTATCCTCTCCTCTCTCTGGCTGGATTTTCCCAGAAGTACAGAACAAAACCCGGGGCTGTTTTACTACGCAAACTCAATTATTATTTCCTTATTATTATTATTATTTCCTTACAGAACACAGGAAGGTTCTACAGAAAGGAAAGCGAATGCAGGTTCATGCACTCTCTGGGGTACAGAGCTAGCAATCAGGAATGTGCTCATCTGCCCCCAGCTAACGCTGAGGCTAATTTAAGACTAGCGCCAAGTATCGCCATGTGAGCATATGTGTAGTGGCGCTTAGGGGCTATAACCTAGCTTAGCGGGCGGACATGTGGTGCTGTACTATCCTGTCCAGCATTGATAAATGCGATGTTTGGAGGGCGCTGTAGAAGCACTCTCCCTGATTCACTGCAAAGCCAATGGAGAAGCCTAGGTGATGTCCCGAGGTCATAGCGCCCAAGACTACGCTACATGCAACAACAGGACAACGCTGCAGCAAGCGATTGGTAGTGTGTCCAGCACTCGACGCTAAAGACCATATTCAAGGAAAAACTACACACACACACACACACACACACACAGCGTCGCTGCTCTAAAGCTGGGCGCTCTAGCATCGAGCGCCAGAAGCTATGTGATAAAAGTCTGTTTCTCAACACATATACACCAGCACCAGAGCGAAATTATAAGGAATAATATTGTTTTAACACTGTGACAATGACACTATGCCAGACCTCTACATTCATTTCTGCATAAAAATAAAAAAAAAACAATAAAAGTGTTTGGTTGCTGGGCAGGAGAGGCCACACAATGATTTCAGACAAAAATGTTAAAGTTTACTATAGCAAAACGCTATTTAAACACAACCAAATGAAACACCATTGAAATGTATGGGACAGCTACACTGAGCGACAGGCATTACATGGCGCTGTTGAACCTAGAGCGCCAGGCTGGCGCTATACACTGAGCCGCATCTAGTGATACATGTGACGCTATTTGAGACACTCACCAGATTGGCTTTCTTAAATGTGGTTTTCACATATAGCGCCCAGCGTTCACCCGATGCTACGTGCCGCTACGTGGCGTTATTCCTTATGTAGACACTTGTATGCACTACCTACGGAGCTTACAGTTTTTAGTTGCTTTCATCTGGCCTGCTACTAAACCCCGGGTGACCAGAGCCACACGTTACCAGTCCAGGACTAGAGCCACACTTTACAGGTCCAGGACCAGAGCCACACGTTTCCAGTCCAGGACCAGAGCCACATGTTACCAGTCCTGGGCAAGAGCCACACTTTACAGGTCCAGGACCAGAGCCACACGTTACCAGTCCAGGACCAGAGCCACATGTTACCAGTCCTGGGCAAGAGCCACACGTTACAGGTCCAGGACCAGAGCCACACGTTACCAGTCCAGGACTAGAGCCACACGTTACCAGTCCAGGACTAGAGCCACACGTTACCAGTCCAGGACCAGAGCCACACTTTACAGGTCCAGGACCAGAGCCACACGTTACCAGTCCAGGACCAGAGCCACACTTTACAGGTCCAGGACTAGAGCCACACGTTACCAGTCCAGGACCAGAGCCACACTTTACAGGTCCAGGACCAGAGCCACACGTTACCAGTCCAGGACCAGAGCCACACGTTACCAGTCCAGGACCAGAGCCACACGTTACCAGTCCAGGACCAGAGCCACACTTTACAGGTCCAGGACCAGAGCCACACGTTACCAGTACAGGACCAGAGCCACACTTTACCAGTCCAGGACCAGAGCCACACGTTACAGGTCCAGGACCAGAGCCACACTTTACAGGTCCAGGACCAGAGCCACACGTTACCAGTCCAGGACCAGAGCCACACGTTACCAGTCCAGGACCAGAGCCACATGTTACCAGTCCAGGACCAGAGCCACACGTTACCAGTCCAGGACCAGAGCCACACGTTACCAGTACAGGACCAGAGCCACACGTTACCAGTCCAGGACCAGAGCCACACTTTACAGGTCCAGGACCAGAGCCACACGTTACCAGTACAGGACCAGAGCCACACTTTACCAGTCCAGGACCAGAGCCACACTTTACAGGTCCAGGACCAGAGCCACACGTTACCAGTCCAGGACCAGAGCCACACGTTACCAGTCCAGGACCAGAGCCACACGTTACCAGTACAGGACCAGAGCCACACGTTACCAGTCCAGGACCAGAGCCACACTTTACAGGTCCAGGACCAGAGCCACACGTTACCAGTCCAGGACCAGAGCCACACGTTACCAGTCCAGGACTAGAGCCACACGTTACCAGTCCAGGACCAGAGCCACACTTTACAGGTCCAGGACCAGAGCCACACGTTACCAGTCCAGGACTAGAGCCATACTTTACCAGTCCCAGGAGGGCGGGAGGTCTAGGGGTCCCATATATCGCAAAATATTATCATACTGCCCAAATAGCTCAACTGTTGGCTCTGCAGCGTAAGGCAGGAGCACCATTATGGATCATTCTGTTGGTACCTGAGGTGGCCCCAATGCTGATTGAAAATGTGCCATGGGCTCCGCAGCACACTAGACCACCCATCTCTTGCAGTATTTTGCAGCACTCATCAGTATGGCACTTTTCTAGGCAACCTTTTCTCCCCTCACCTGGGGACTAAACATTACTTGGAATCCCCTATTTCCCCCTGGCAATGCGTTTGGCTGGTGGGTTTTGGGGGACTCTATGGTACACTCTCTGATCGACGACTGGCGCAGGGAAGGTGTCATGGGAATTCCTTTGGGAAAGGTACAATATACCACCCCGAGAGAATTACTGATATCTTTAAAATGAAGCCCTTTGAAAGTATATGTAGCCAGGGCCAGAACACCCCAGAAGCGATCTGAACAATCTACAGCTCCCTAAATGAACTCCAGAAGCAGCACAATCACAAACATGGTCCATTGGGAGGAAGAATTAGGTAGTGACAAAACAAGCAAAGAATGGTCCGACATGTCGGCAACGACCAGCAGATGTCCTATAAACGTTACCTCCTTAGAATCGGCATATAAGGTGTCACTTCGATGGTACCTGTTCCCACTGAAATAACAAAAGCAGTGCCGGGATATTCCAGCGATGCTTTAGAGCAGGGGTGGGCAATTATTTTTTCCATGGGGCCATATGAGAAACTAAAAATATTGTGGAGGGCCGGGCCAAAAGACTGAACTCAATTCTGCATATTTATTGTATTGTATTGTATTAATTGTATTTCCCGCCCCTCCACCCAGGCAAGATGGCGCCGGAGCCTACCTCCTTCTCCTCCCCCGGTTGGGCTCTTCTTCACTGTTGGACGGCCGCCCGTCCCTCTTCGCAGCGGGGCGCCTCCCGCACTGTACACAGATGACCACTTAAGCAGCAGCAGGAGGCTCCGAACCGCTGCGAAGAGGGAAGGGCGGACGCCTCGCAGGCAGCACGAGTGGCGGGATGCTGAATCACAAGCAGAGGGACTCCGCAAGCTAGCTCAGCCCGGGCCGGTCAGAGCCAATCAAAGGGCCGTATATAGCCCGCGGGACGTACAATGCCCAGGTCTGCTTTAAAGTAAGGATGCACAAGCTGCGGCCCACACTTGCGGCCTCAAACACAGCTTTCCTTGCAGTGCAGTGCGGCTGACCACTAGAGAGCAGTGTATCCCTAATTTTTGAAGCCGATAAACTTCTCTGTAGAGGTGGGTGACACACGTGCTACTGGAGGGTTGTTTGTGCTTGCTGTGTCTGGAAATGCCAAAGTAGACTCATCCCAGCTCACCTCTGCCCACCTCACCTTTGCCTTCCTCTTTCCCTCTTATCAGTTTTCATTTTACTTCTGACCATCTCTATTCACTCCTGTCCACCTTGTCCCTTCTTACCTCCGTATCCCTCACCTCTACCTATCTCTATCCACCTCACCTCTATCTCATCTCTGCTCAGCTCTTCTTGATTCAGCTCTGCCTACCTACCTTTTCCTTTCTCACCTCTGCTCAATTCTCCTCTCCCTGCCTTACCTCTGCCCCCTCCTTCCCACCCATCTCTTCCTATCTCCCCTCTACCCACCTCACTTCTGTCTATTGCTTCTCTTACTAACTCGCTTCTGCCCACCTCATCTCTTTCCACTTAACCTCTGCTGAAATGGCCTCCCCCGGCCTTACCTTTCCCCACTCCTTCTCACCTCACCTCTACCCACCTCTGGTAACCTTACCTCTTCCACTTAATTTCACCCCAGCTGTTCCTGACACCTCTGCTCACCTTTGCACATACATAAAGGCATTTGCAGCTTACATTATTTGTGGCCCCCTGAAGTGGGGGCCTAGACAAAAAAGGTTATCAAGAGGCTGGCATGGCTGTACACACTTGGTGGACCTTTCCAAAAATTAAGGGCTTTTGCTCTCGAGTATTTGGTCTCATACATACTCTTAGAGGCCAGATTATGTGAAGGGACCTATGGGTCGCTCTTATACATACTAACCCTGCCGGAATTCCGAAACCCTAGCATAGGCTCATGGTTTATGTTCTGTTAGCAGCAAAGCAGGCTATAGCTTAGACTTGGAAAAAAGACAAAGTATCTTTTCAAGATCTCAAAGACCATTTAAATAGTTTATTAATAAGAAATTAATCAGCAAATAAAAAGCTAGCAATAACCAATGTATTAAAATGGAAACCATGGGTAGATTACTCATGTCCTGATCTAGATCTCACAATCCTGAGCTGGCTCTGAATTGTGGATGGTATTCTGGAAGAAACTACCATTACAACCTCCCCAACTTATTTTTCCCCCCTATTCCCCTTACCTTCCCCTGCCTCCTTTTTTGTTATTTGTCATCTTCTTTCTTTTTCTTTTTTTCCTTTCTGTTTTATTTCGCATAATATGTAAAAATGAATGTGACAGTCAAATGGAAAATATTGAAGGATGTATATTTTTCAGGACAAATTGTTATCATAATATTAATCTCTTTGCTGGTTATGTTCTGTAATCAATAGGCGTCATTGACCAAATGGAGATAAGTCTGTATTTTATTGGAAAATTGGAAAATGGAAAAAGTCAAAGGGTTGTGGGCTGGAAGCTGGCAATGGTTAGTCAATGTACGTAATCTAAGTCAAAGCTACATACAGCAATCGAGGAGAGCAAGCAAAGTTCGGCACTGAGGAAAATGTAACACAAGTACAGGAATATCTTCTGGTATTATCTTGGCACCAGCAAGCTCCATTTAAAGGGCCCTGGGCCTGGCCAATAGACACGTACCAATTAGGGCACCTGCACAGTGAGGAATCTGCACATTTGTGAATCCTGAAGCATGTATGTATTTTTATTGTTTGACTTGGTTATAGATAAAAGCAATAGTCGGTGGTTCTGATTGGGCCCCCAGATTTAAAAGAAAACTTCCATTTTGTCCATATTTTTGTGTTCTGCCTTATTCTTTTCCTCTTCTAGAATGTAAAATAAACATTTGTGTTAGTATTGTACCCCTGTACCCCTGATTTAATTATCAGCATGCTGTTTCGAAGTTTATTTTATTGCAGTGGCTCTGAGCTGGTAAAGTAGGAATGGCTTTCCTGTCCTTGAGTAAAAACTACTAGTCCCAAAATCCTTCCACTGTAACAAGCAAACTCATCAGCAGCTTTGGCAAAATCAATCAGTAGTAATGGCCCCCCTTATCTGAAGAGCTTGAATTAGAGCAGAATGGGTTAAGCCTACTGTCTCTGCATTATCCAATCAGATTATTAGCATGACAACGTCAGAAAGTCTCTGCTCTGTACAGCAAACACACCACTTTCTTGCACGCTGCAAATATAAACACATTGTTGCTAGAGAAAAACTGTTTTCTTTTATAAATCAGAGTTGCAAACAAAAAAGGCTCAGCCTTGAGGACATAATTTTGGCACACAATAACGTTTTAAAAAGCCATGGAAAGTGGACTTATTCTTTAAAAAGTCCACTGAGGCAGACTACATTCGTATTTAAAAATATGACAAAAACAACCAAAAGCTCTGAAGAGCCACCAGTGCTGGGAACACCAGGAAGGCAGCAAGCAGCTCAGGGGTGGTGGAAGATGAGCAAGGGAGCCTCAACTGGATAACCTGAAGGGAAAATGGAAATTACATTTCAAATTTTCATAATAGAACAAAGGAAACAAAGCGTGATTGTTCTTTGAGACGTGGGAAAGTTTTATTGATTGTTAAGCTAGTTATAAAATGAAAAAACTGGTACCTAGAGCGATGAATTACAGGAAATCCCACAAATAAGAATGACATAAACCAAAAACAACTAAACTAGTGGAGGCTGGGAAAAAGGATGCAAGTGTACTGCGGAACCGAACCACCACTGATGACCAAAGGCAAGTCATGAGAAAATCCCCAATTCCTGATGCCTGCGGGGTGCAGCTGAGCCGAAGGCCACCATTGCATTTTAGAGTGAATGTCCAATTGAACTGGTTTGGAGAACGCCCAAGGGAGGCTTACAACACTTTTATGAATATGAAAAAAGTGTAGCATACAGTCATGAGTACCTTGTTGGGATAGTGATTGTAGATAGCCCAATGTGCCTGGCAAGGATGGCCCTGGTACCTACTGCACAAAACCCAAGACTCTACCCTGCAACTTGGAGCCCCAGTCTTCTAGAAATCCCCCACAAGTGAGGATTTGCTGCTTGAGAGGTCCCAGATTAAGGAATTGTGCAGGGCGGGTATTGTTTCTTTGGTCCAATGGTACAGTGACACATAGGAGCAGAATCATGGGCAAACATAGCAGAGGTTGTGGGCTGGTAGCTGCCAAGGAACAGGAACAAGCAAAAGTCAGCAACAGGTAATCCAAAGAAGCAAAGGTTTCAAGATTTAGTAGAATGCAAATAGGGGCACATGAGATTGAGCTAGGGAAATCTTCTGGCAGAATCTTGACACCAGGAATCTCCTTTTAAAGACCATGTCACGCTCGGGGTAACTCCAGCCCTGTTGATAAGCCCACAACCCCCAATCTCCGCAGCCAGCTTCACCTGTAGGAGCCCCCGCTTGCCGGGACGCAGAATACGCCTACCCGGGATCGATTGCCCCCAGGACTTAATGGCTCAAAGGATGTGAGCTTATATGTAGGAGGTCTGGAGAACCAATAGCTAGAGCATTGGCAGAGGAAGTCCAGAGACAGGCCAGAGGTCGACAGCGGGAAGACAGAGATCGTAGCGGCACCAGAGATAAGGCAACTCGTAGTCCGGATACAGGCAGGGGTCGGCAACAGAAGTTCAGATCGAGAGTGGTCGGTACAATCAAGGTCGGCAACAGGAGTTCAGATCAAGAGTGGTCGGCACAATCAAGGTCGGCAACAGGAGTTCAGATCGGCTAATATTCGCAAGACAGGCTAGGTACTAGGCGCTATAACAGGCGCCGAGCAACTGACAGACAGAAACCTTTATAGGGACAGACAGATGGAGGATAGGAGTGTGATTGGTGCACATGGGATGCAGCGTGTGATTGGGTCAGGACGTATAGCCTAATATTCCCTAACTTAGGGCTCATTGGCCCCGCCCTGAACTCTGGGCTCATTGGCCCATAACTGTGAGGGGGGAACTTCCCCCCTGGCTGAGCCCGTGTAAAGTTTCTTCCTCCGGCGGGCGCGCAGACAGCAGCGCCGCCGGAGGGCATAAGATGGACATGCTCGCGCGCCCGTGCGCGAGCACGATGCAGGGAGGCAGGAGGAAGGACGGCCGTGCGCGCGCCCGCAGCAGCCGGCCGCCCGGAGACGGCGCTGGAACGGGGTCCAGGTAAGCGCCGATTCCTGACAGACCACCTTTATAACGTCAGCCCCTGGATCTTGACTCTTGGTGGCTTTTCACCTGAAGGGTATGAGACCATCCCTATAGACAGGGCCTAAAGTGGCAGTGCCCGGGAGAGCAGTAAGCAGCCCAGGGGTGGTGATAGGTAACATAGTATGTAAGGATGAATAAAGACTTTTATCCATCCAGTTCAGCCTGTTTATCTTCTTTCAGTGGTCTAGTAGCCATAGCTAGAAATGTTATTATATGCAAGGCGTAACCAGAGTGTAACCATAACTAAGACTAGATAAAAGGTGCTTCCTCCACAGACATAAAAGGGAATTCTTCTCTGTAAGAGCAGTGAGACTTTGGAATTCTACCAGAGGAAGTAGTTATGAAGGATACACTAAAAGAGTTCAAAGGTGGTCTGGATTTGCACAGTACCCAGTCCAAGGACAGATAGCATTACCCATCTATCCCTGCAGTAGGCAGAGCTATGCAAATCATCCTAAAGCTCGAAACACATGTCCACTAGTTGGATGTGTATTGCTGTTTAAAATTTAAAGCTAATCCTTGGCATTGCACCCTTAGTGTTTCTAAGGGCCTTGGATGTCACAGAGACATAAAGAGATAATTTGCATAGCTCCGCCTACTGCAAGGATAGATGGGTAATGCTATCTGTCCTTGTATTGGGTACTGTGCAAATACTTTCCGTATTTAATCACTTAAAGAGTACACAAGACAGACTATATATACATGCAATGAACAGATTCATATACAGGTCTAAAGGGAATTAGAAGTGAGTAGTAACAATCAAAATGAGCAGATGAATGTTTTTGTGGATAGGTGATATGCAGTGAGGCAGGACAACTACAGGGGGCGAGTAGAGCTTGCTGCATCCTTGGGATTCCTTCCACATGTCACATGATCCAGGAGGCTAAAGACATGAGACCCCCCTCTGCTTAGCCATAAGCTAAAAAACTCCTAAAACTGTTATGGAACATAACCTTTCATTGGAAAGTCATAGGACATTGGTTCTAGTGTTAACAGACTCAGTCAGATATTGCACATCCAATGGGTCCAAACACATACGGTTCCAGGCCCAGGTTCTCCATAACTTGGTCCCTACACCCTATAGGATGATATGAAATATACGTCTGTGGCCATTAGGATTTGTCGAACAAAAACAAGAAAAGTCAATTACCCGGGTTTTGTTTCTTTTTAAGTAAACCCCAGTGGAAGGAGACTTATATGCCTCATCTACATTTTCTTTGAAGCTCCTAAAGCAGTTTCCGGTTGTGGATGTCTAGCATACTTTTTTTCTATCCTTTGAGATTAAAGCGGACCAAAACCCACATTTTTAACTAGCATCCCCTGAATTGCTTTCCCCATGAATATTAATTATGTCATTGCCACACTTATGCAATGATAAATCACCTGCAATCCTACAGAGTGAGAGAAACAAAAAAGGTGTTTTGATAAGCAAAAATTTTCATTTCTAGTTCTACACCCTAAGAAGAGAGTATCAGCATGGGCTTTGGTTAAAACGATTTCACAAGTTTGGTCCGCTTTAAAGCTTTATCCATAAAATTCTCTTTAGAACTAGGCTTGTAAGGGGAATCTGTAGTGAGGAGCTGAGCTAATACCTAATTTGAATATACTTTTAAAGGGAAGAGTTCCTTTTCTTTGTCAGGTCTAACAAATCCCATGCCCTCTGAGAACGTCACCCCACATTCTCATGTCTGCAATTTAGCTTTCAACCAGCCCTCAGCATGCTTCTAAGGCAACAAGTGAAACATCAGATGGGGTTTTGGTCCACTAAGTTTTCACAAGGAAACTTTACAGTCTACGACTCATGTCTAAAAGTGCCATGCTTATGAAAAGGATGCTGGTTTACAGGGGGTACAACCTTGGACAAATCCAAAAATATTGGGTTACTGAAGCTTTATACTATATATACTAATCAAACTATACACCCTTTCTGTTAAAGGATGGCAATAGTGAAGCAAGCCACTTTTTAGAAGCAACCAATGATAGATCTAATATAGTGTGGTAAAAAGCAGAAATTCCTTGAGGGTACAAGGTCAAGAGTGGTTCCTAAAACAGACAGAATTTACTTGGAATAGACAGACCAAAAACAACAGGCTTTACCCATTATTCTTAGTGAGTACTTGGAGGCATACAAATCACCTCTTTTACTTCTTCAATCACTCAGAAAGACCAAATAATGCTCAAGTATATCTTCAAATATTTACACAGCCATCACTGCTTTGACAAGCTCAAATGTGCATGGCTATCAGCAGCACAAGGCTGGATTTTTGTAAAAGAAAGCAAAATATAAGCAGTTAGCAGCTCAGAACTCTTTATCTCAATATCCCCCCCTCCCCTGAACCTGCAAGTACCACTAACAGAAGGCCTGGCTACAAGACCACAGGGCCCTGCAGGAAACCAGCTATACTAATTCTCCGAAAAGTCACCTCTCACACTTTGCTCTCTCTCACTCTGCGATCACTAACTTGTTCCTAACAATTATTACAGCAGTTTTCCATGCACATGCAGTAACTGTATATATCATTTTCCCTAATGCGGACCAAACCTTATTGCTGGGATTGCTGTACCCCCACCACCTCTGTATTGCTTTATTAGCCAGATAAGATTCAACCACTACCACTTTAACCCTTTAGCTGGCAGTCTACCTAGAGTTTTGGAATTGCAAAAATTGAATTGCAAAAATTGGTTTCTGTGGGGGTTATTTGGGGCTTTAACATGAATTGTCTGGTTTGCAATTTCTTCAGTGCTTTCTCAATATTTTTGGGTGAAATATACTCCTTTTTAAAAGAAAAGTACAATTTTCAAGGAAACCATTATGCTTTAAGAGAAAAGTAAGTTTTTCAAGAAAAAACATATTACTTTAAAACACCCATTTCTCCTGATTTCAACGGTACCACATATGTATTGGTAGACACCTGTTCCTGCCCAGGAGACACCCTAAACTGAAAAGAGAGCTTTACGATATTTGCTACTGTGCACACCTTGTAGTTAACTTGCAAAAACTGGACTGGGAAGGGGCCTTTTTGTGGTGTTTGTGGAATAAATCTATTATCACCATCATCGAAATGGCCCTGCTGTACTGGCTGGTATGGAGGTCTCACCGCCGCTGCTGCTCCACATGTTACACCCGCAGCCATGACCCACCAGTCCACCACTGCCCGCCTGTTGCTCTGGACTGCTGACAGCCACCAAACCATTAGCAGCCCACTCCATTCACCGATTTGAGTCGACGCATTAGGCCGCAGTTCACCTCCAATGTTCTGCTGCCAGCTGTCTCCCCTCCGTCTTCAGTCCCACATGCGTGCCACCACTGTTGCCCGGACACCGCAACTCCTTTGTTCCTGGAAGTGTGTAATTACTTCCAGTCTACGTCATCCCGGATGGTGTCTCCTCCAAGTCAGGATGGCAATGCCTGCCACCCAAGACAGGAAGTGATGCCGTTGCAGTGGCAGGAAATTTGGGCTGTGCCGGCCATAGGAGCGCAATTTTTTTCAGGGGGTGATGGGAGCCACGAAATACCAGGTGACAACCCGCCAGGTGAGCGTGAGGGAGCGGGTAAAATTTGGGAGACCTCGAAAAATATCTGGTGACTTGGCTTCTCTAAAAATTCAAGAGTTGACAACTAGAAAAAAATACAATTCTGTGATTACTCACCTGTTGAATTGGTATTATGAGTATACAGCATGTCCTGCTCCAGAAGATTCCTTACACTTGGGTTATACATCCACAAGATGGCGCTGGACTGCAGAGACAGCAAAAAAGTGGCTCCTCCCGGCCCCGTATATATCAGGGACCTCCCACAAATTCCCCAGTATTGAAAAGCAGTTAAAATGAAGCCGGGAGAACTATAACAATCAAAATTCAATGAACATCTGACCAATCACCATAAAGAGGTAACTGAGAATAATGATAACAAGGGTGGGGTGGAGCAGGACGTGCTGTATACTCATAATACCAATTCTACAGGTGAGTAATCACAGAATTGTATTATTCTAAGTATACAGCACGTCCTGCTCCAGAAGATTCCTTACACTTGGGACATCCAATAGCAGTTTCCGTAAGGTAGGGTGGGATCCCCAAAAAGTAACAGCGGGCAGTTTAAACCACTGCCGCTTGCAGAGCTTTGCGGCCAAAAGCAGCGTCAGCTGAGGCCCTAACATCAACTTTGTAAAACTTGGAAAAAGTATGAACAGAAGACCAAGTAGCGGCCTTGCAAACTTATTCAACAGAAGCCTGGTGCTGAAAAGCCCAAGAGGCACCAATAGCACGAGTGGAATGAGCAGTAAGGCGGAAGGGAGGATTCTTCCCCTTAGCAGAATAGGCCTGAATCACAGCCTGACGAATCCACTTGCTGATAGTAGATTTACCTGGAGCCAGACCCTTCTTAGGTCCAGAAGGAAGAACAAAAAGAGCATCAGTCCTCCTGAAGGAATCAGTAGCCACCAAATAGAATTTCCTGACCACATCCAGAGAATGTAAGAGCCTCTCCCTAGAGTTACTAGGATTAGGACACAGAGAAGGCAAAACAATGTCCTGATTGAGATGAAAGGCAGACACAACCTTTGGTAGAAAGAGTGGCTTAAAGCGAAACACCACCTTGTCCTGGTGTCTCTCAAAGTAAGGGGGCTTGATGGAAAGCCCCGCCAGCTCAGAAACACGCCTAACAGAGGTAATAGCCACCAAAAAGACTACCTTAAGCATAAGAATAGACAAAGGGGCCTCCTGCAAGGGTTCAAAAGGGGACCCCTGCAAGGCAGATAAGACCAAGTTCAAGTCCCAGACAGGTAACATAGGCTTACGTGGAGGACGCACGTGAGTAACCCCCTGGAAAAAGGTCTTGACCAGGGGATGCTGAGCAAAGGATTTTTGGAAGAAAATGGCCAAGGCAGAAACATGACCTTTAAGAGTACTGAGTTGAAGACCCAGATCCAAACCATGTTGCAGAAATTCCAAAATCCTAGGAATAGAAAACACATGACAGGGGAGTGACTTAGACTCCAGTCAATGTAGGTACGCCAAATCCTATAGTAGATGGAAGAAGAGGACCTTTTCCTAGCCCTGATCATAGTGTTAACAATCGAGGCAGGCAGCACTTTCTCCATCAAGATGGAGGTTTCAGCAGCCAGGCCGTCAAAGCCAGCGTTTGTAAATTGGGGTGGCGTGGCTGCCCCTGAGTGAGCAGATCTGGAACCCTGGGCAGGACGTACTGATCTACTGCCAGTTGCACGATGTCTGCGAACCACACTCTTTTTGGCAAACAGGGGGCCACCAGAATGGCTGGCACCCCTTCCTGAGCTATCTTGCGCAGCACCCTGCCCAGCAGAGGAAAAGGGGGAAACACATACAGGAGCTGAAAGCTCTTCCAAGACATTGCCAAGGCATCCATGGCTAAGGCCAGAGGGTCCTGGGACAGAGAGACAAATACTGGAAGCTTGTGATTGTGACGGGACGCAAAGAGGTCCACATCTGGCTGACCCCAACGGTGACACAGGGAGCGAAACACTCTGTTGCTGAGGGACCATTCTCCCAGGCGAGAAGTCCCCCCTGCTCAGAGAGTCTGCCTCCAGATTCTCCACCCCCGGAATGTACACTGCTGAGATGCAAGGAACATTGCCCTCCGCCTAAGACAGAATCAGAGACACTTCCCTGAGGGCCCTTCTGCTCCGGTCCTTCCCTGATGATTGATGTAGGCAACCGCCGACTGGTTGTCCGAGCGGACCTGAACAGCCCGACCCCGAAGGTGTGGGGTTAGGTGGGCGAGAACCAACCTGATCGCCCTCAACTCCAGAATGTTGATAGGGGTGTGGGCCTCCTGAGGGCCCCACTGACCCTGGAATTGCAGGGGCTTCCAGAAGCCCCCCCAACCGGTCAGACTGGCATCTGTGGTGACAGTCTCCCAGCAAGGGACCAGAAAGGATCTGCCCCCCAGCAGGTTCTTTGAGTCCAGCCACCACGACAGAAACCTCCTGGCCAGAGGGGACAGAACAAACACCTGATCCAGGGACGCAGGGTCCCGATCCCAAACAGACAAGAGATGAAGCTAAAGAGGCCTCATGTGAAACTGAGCATATGGAACCGCCTCGAAGCAGGCCCCCATCAGGCCCACCAACTGCATTCCCTGCCTGATGGACGGATGAGGACAAGACAGAAGGAGTTGAGCCTGCGTTTGAAGACTCTCCACCTTCTGCTGAGGAAGAAAAATCTTGACCTGAGATGTATCCAGAGTCATGCCCAGAAAGGACTTCACCATGGAAGGGGACAGGGAAGATTGATGAGAATGTCGTCCAAGTAAGGAAGAATGTGAATGCCCTGAGATCTCAGCAGAGCCATCACTCCTGTCAACACCTTGGTGAATACCCTGGGAGCCGAGGTGAGACCAAAGGGTAAGGCCACAAATTGGTAGTGCTGATCCTCCAGAGCGAACCTGAGGAATCTCTGATGACCTGGATAGATAGGTACGTGAAAGTAAGCATCCTTGATGTCTACAGAGGTCAAGAAGTCCCCTGGACGCAGAGAAGTCACAGCTGAGCACAGAGTCTCCATGCGAAAGTGTCTGACAAATTTGTTGAGGCGTTTTAAATCCAGAATGGGTCTGAAGGACCCGTCTTTTTTGGGAACAGTGAAAAGATTGGAATAATAACCCTTGCCCCTTTCCCTTAAGGGCACTTGGCAGATGACTTTCAACTCCAGAAGGTTCTGGACAGCAGAGGACAGACCCTGAGCTGACAAGGGGTTTTGAGCTACCCGGGATCTGATGAATCTTGGGGGCGGCCAGGCTGCAAACTCTATCTTGTAACCGGAGGACACTACCTCCTGAATCCACCGGTCATGACGCCTCCAGACATGAGCAAAGCGCCAAAGCCGCCCCCCCACCCGGATGGGTGAGGGTGCCCCTTCATGCCTGAGGGGGCTTGGGAGAGGACTTAGGCTTAGGACCCCAGGAGGGACCAGGGCGGCCACGTCCTCTGCCCCACCCAAAAAATTTCCACGGGCCCCAGCAAAAGCTCCCCGTCCAACTCTGGAACCACGGAAGGAGGGAGAAAAGGCACCCGGACCCCGAAAGGGCTGGGGCTGCCTTTTACGCTGAGGCAACTTGCCCCCCTTGGCAAACAAGTCCAGACGTTCCCCAAAGAGGCGCAGCCCCTTAAAGGGAAAACCGAGAGCCTTCTTAGCAGCGTTGTCAGCTGCCCACTAGCGCAGCCAGACCGAGCGGCGTATAGCCACCATCAAGGCAGAAGCGAGGGTTAGGGGGAGGAGTCGGGGTTCCTGTAATCTTACTTGTTGAGTGTCCTAATCAGAGTGGTGAGGTATTTATTGGGCCTGGGTTCGGCCTCAATAGTGCATGAGATAGGGGGGGTTTTCCTGGTAAGGTCACCGCGGTTGGTCCCGTGGGTCCCTTATCAGAAAAAAGATAATACCTCTACGCTTGACTCTGATGCTGTATGTATAGCACAATAGTTCGTTTATTTACATTGGTACTGATATGGCTATACAAATTTCTTTTAAGTTACCACGGTACATTTCGTTCATGTACTGTTTAAAAGAATAGTCCTTATGCAGAGACTATTGTTCCGTAGTCTGCTAGTAAAGTACAATGTCCTGGTAGGTATAATGTCCTGGTGATAGATGAAAAAGGGAAGTGGGGGGCTAGGGTTACTTGCCCGGCCTCACTCTCCGTGGGGATTGCCTCCCGTTTGTAGCAAGGTTGAGTTGTAGCTCCTTAGTTTGTAGCCAGCTGATCACCTTTGCAGTTTGTAGCAAGTACTTGTAGGCTCCTTACAAACGCGTTTCGCTCATTGCTTCCTCAGTGTAGGAGCCTAATGGTTAATACATACACAGGAGGGTAATTATACACAATCTCTGCTAGGCTGGTATGTAAGAAAAAAGCCACGGTTGTGGTCACTCACCGGCTGTTGAGGGTGCCCTGGTACTTAGCTGGTATGGTGCAGGAAGTAATAGAATTGGTTGCTGTGGAGATAAGGGGGAGAGGGGGGGTTTTAGGGACCCCTTAGTATGGTATGTGTACATGGTAAGTGAGTACCAGGTGTAATGTGACTATCTGGTCGGACTATATAGTAAGTCACTGTGTTGTGTGACTATAGGCTGTAATATTAATTGGTGCTCACCTGGTGCTTTCCATGTAGTGCAGAGGAGAACCGGTCCCTCCATAGCCCCTATCAGGGGGTAGAGATGTGGAGGGTGGCGCCGATAGTACGTAATTCGTGTGGTCGGTAATGCTGTCAGTGCAGCCTCGTATGGTCTCCCTGGTGTCAGTCGGCGCGCTGTGGACCGCCAATTGCCGGGTGGGAGGGATTTAAGTTCCTATCCCCGCCTGGGCAACGTCCCTGGTTGGTGGAAACAGGGGCGGAAGTACGTCAGAGTACTTCCTTTGTGGCGGTCCTGTGTGGGTCTCCTGTAGTATGTGTCCCCGTTTAGGGCGGCGGCCATTTTGTTGGTTATCGTCTGTGTGCGTTTTAAAATGTCATTGTGTTGCGCGCGGGGTAAGTGATGGCGTAGCTGGAGATTCATAATATTACACGTCTATGTGATGGCCCGGTGTGCTTCTCCGCCCAGTGTCATTTTCGCCCTGGTCTCCTGTCTCTACACATGGCGGCGGCCATTTTGGGGTGGTTATGTGTGCCGAGCGCGGCCCCTGGAATGTAATGCTCGCCCAAAGTTGGTCTCCTGTCCCCACTCCTGGCGGTGGCCATTTTGTGAGTGGTAGTATGCGCTCAGTCCGTCCCGTGTGTAGCTCATAGACGTAATTCACGTTTTGAATGCCTGTGATGAGATTAATAGACCTGGAGAAACTGGGAGAGAATAATAGACCTGGAAAAAAAAGGGGAGTGTGTCATTGATCTGCTATGGGCAGGGATGGATTGGGGCAGCTTGTGGGCAATGGTAAGTACCCAGGGAAACCTCACAGCCAGTGGAACGGTGACAATAGTACTTACGTGGCTTTGTCCGGTATAACATTATTCATATCCATAATTTCAAAAATTGTAGTTACAGTAATTAATAAATACATTCATACAAAATGCTCGTAACCGAGGATAAGAGTATAGTGGTACCGTTTGTCTGCTATTAACATCTACGTGTGTATGTGGGTCCTTGATCAAGTTAGATGCACCGTCCAGTGTTGGCTGGGGAACTCCATAGCCATAGGGTTTTATTGGAGGCCGGAGGGCCTATGTGCAATTTATGAATATACCGGTGGGTGTTGGATCAGGAGGAGAGGAAAGGGGCGGCCTCCAATAAAATCCTATGGCTATGGAGTTCCCCAGCCAACACTGGACGGTGCATCTAACTTGATCAAGGACCCACATACACACGTAGATGTTAATAGCAGACAAACGGTACCACTATACTCTTATCCTCGGTTACGAGCATTTTGTATGAATGTATTTATTAATTACTGTAACTACAATTTTTGAAATTATGGATATGAATAATGTTATACCGGACAAAGCCACGTAAGTACTATTGTCACCGTTCCACTGGCTGTGAGGTTTCCCTGGGTACTTACCATTGCCCACAAGCTGCCCCAATCCATCCCTGCCCATAGCAGATCAATGACACACTCCCCTTTTTTTCCAGGTCTATTATTCTCTCCCGGTTTCTCCAGGTCTATTAATCTCATCACAGGCATTCAAAACGTGAATTACGTCTATGAGCTACACACGGGACGGACTGAGCGCATACTACCACTCACAAAATGGCCACCGCCAGGAGTGGGGACAGGAGACCAACTTTGGGCGAGCATTACATTCCAGGGGCCGCGCTCGGCACACATAACCACCCCAAAATGGCCGCCGCCATGTGTAGAGACAGGAGACCAGGGCGAAAATGACACTGGGCGGAGAAGCACACCGGGCCATCACATAGACGTGTAATATTATGAATCTCCAGCTACGCCATCACTTACCCCGCGCGCAACACAATGACATTTTAAAACGCACACAGACGATAACCAACAAAATGGCCGCCGCCCTAAACGGGGACACATACTACAGGAGACCCACACAGGACCTCCACAAAGGAAGTACTCTGACGTACTTCCGCCCCTGTTTCCACCAACCAGGGACGTTGCCCAGGCGGGGATAGGAACTTAAATCCCTCCCACCCGGCAATTGGCGGTCCACAGCGCGCCGACTGACACCAGGGAGACCATACGAGGCTGCACTGACAGCATTACCGACCACACGAATTACGTACTATCGGCGCCACCCTCCACATCTCTACCCCCTGATAGGGGCTATGGAGGGACCGGTTCTCCTCTGCACTACATGGAAAGCACCAGGTGAGCACCAATTAATATTACAGCCTATAGTCACACAACACAGTGACTTACTATATAGTCCGACCAGATAGTCACATTACACCTGGTACTCACTTACCATGTACACATACCATACTAAGGGGTCCCTAAAACCCCCCCCCTCTCCCCCTTATCTCCACAGCAACCAATTCTATTACTTCCTGCACCATACCAGCTAAGTACCAGGGCACCCTCAACAGCCGGTGAGTGACCACAACCGTGGCTTTTTTCTTACATACCAGCCTAGCAGAGATTGTGTATAATTACCCTCCTGTGTATGTATTAACCATTAGGCTCCTACACTGAGGAAGCAATGAGCGAAACGCGTTTGTAAGGAGCCTACAAGTACTTGCTACAAACTGCAAAGGTGATCAGCTGGCTACAAACTAAGGAGCTACAACTCAACCTTGCTACAAACGGGAGGCAATCCCCACGGAGAGTGAGGCCGGGCAAGTAACCCTAGCCCCCCACTTCCCTTTTTCATCTATCACCAGGACATTATACCTACCAGGACATTGTACTTTACTAGCAGACTACGGAACAATAGTCTCTGCATAAGGACTATTCTTTTAAACAGTACATGAACGAAATGTACCGTGGTAACTTAAAAGAAATTTGTATAGCCATATCAGTACCAATGTAAATAAACGAACTATTGTGCTATACATACAGCATCAGAGTCAAGCGTAGAGGTATTATCTTTTTTCTGATAAGGGACCCACGGGACCAACCGCGGTGACCTTACCAGGAAAACCCCCCCTATCTCATGCACTATTGAGGCCGAACCCAGGCCCAATAAATACCTCACCACTCTGATTAGGACACTCAACAAGTAAGATTACAGGAACCCCGACTCCTCCCCCTAACCCTCGCATATTTGATTGGAGATTCATCTCCAAGGGCGAAGGCCCAAAAATTGAAGGAATCAGGAGGTTTCCATTTATCCAAACTACAAAGGGTACCTAAGCAACCAAGCTGATACTATGACACAACTTAGTGGCCCAAATTGGGACCAGATGATCAAAGAATTTTCTAAAATCTCCACAGATACACCTCTTGGGAACTCCGCAAACACAAACATACAGAACAAATTTACCAACTTGGAAAGGATACTCTATAAAAAGACAAAGCTTTTCTGGAATATTGAATTCCTTAAGAAATACCTAGAAGATAAAATAATCCCATTAGGATTAAGGATCAGGATTTTCCCCCAGATATATAATATAGATCCTACTTTTAAAGAAAAGTGGGAAAAAAACCTACACCAATGCTCTACCACAATGCTCCAGTTACTGATTGAACAACAGAGTACACAATTAAGGGAAATAGAAAAGGAGTACAGCGATTTGTGCACAGAATTGAATACACACCAGGACTGGATCCATTTCGATACCAAAAACACCCAGGTCACCAAAGACATAGGGAAGCTAAACAAGGAAGTTTGGGAGAACAAAACTAGGAAATTTGAAAGGGACCTACAGGCGTACCAGGAAGGCAGGGCGTACAGGTGGGGTGCACCACAAGGCAGGGACCGCTCCCAGAGACAACGACCAGGAGACCCCTCCTACTCCGGACACAGAGGAAGACAGTACAGACGGGACCAGAGACCACTTCATACCCAAATTCACGACCTTAGGGGAGCCCAAGGGAGACCCATAGAGACAGGCAGGACCTTCCCCTCCCAAGACCAACATACCAGCGAAACCTCGTCAGAGGAGAGTTTTTTAGACTTGGACATAAACCAACATCCACCACGCACACACCAAATTCAACAACCAAAAAAACTAGCCATAAACACAAGAAGTCAAGAAAAAACCAAGACAAAATGACAGCGGAAAAACAAATAGTCAATCTAGCCGCAATACAGCTAACTGAGGAGCAAAAGCAGGTCTTAGAATTAGGCCTAAACTTTTGTCCACAAACCAACTTTGATAGATTTGAAATAACCAAAGATGTTCACCTCTTTGCCAGAAGGGCACTGTTAAAATATCAATACCGAAATTGTCCGGAACCAGAGCCCACCACAGCCCTCGCCCCGAGCGACAACCAGGCCTTAGAAACTTTACAGGAGTTACTCCTGGAACAGAACACACAAGATCAATACACAACACATGATCACACTTCCCGTACCCAGGAGACTACCCCAACCAGTACCACCACTTCCACCAATATCTCCACATGGAAATTCAGGAAACCATCGACCTATTTTTCCCCCCTTACAACTTCAGTCCAGCATTAAGACCTTTGTAAACCTGGTCACTTATGATCTAGAGAAACTCCCGAAAACTGGGCAGCGACCTACCAATATCACCATGTCCCAGAAAAGAGCACTAAAGGAATTAGAATCCAATCCTGAACTCATCATAAAAGCTGCGGACAAGGGGGGAAATACGGTCATTATGAAAAAAACTCAATATGAAAGGATGTGTGAGAAAATACTTAACAACAAGGAGTGGTATAAGAAAATCCCCATGACACGTCTACAAAAGGACCTACAGGAATACCGAACACTAATTGAACATGCCAGGACACATAAAATCATTGATAAGCAAACAGCAGAGTTCTTACTCATTGACAAACCAGTAACACAAACATTTTATGCCCTACCGAAGGTCCATAAGTCCCTCACAGACCCACCAGGGCGCCCCATAGTATCAGGAATAGGTTCCTTTACCAGCACAGCCAGCCAATACATCGACACTCACTTACAGCCCCATGTGCAGACTCTACCTTCTTACGTCAAGGATACACCTCACCTCTTAAGAATACTGGAGGGACTCAGCCTGCCAAAGAACACAATCCTGGTCTCATTCGACGTTGAGGCACTCTATTTAAGTATACCCCACGCTATGGGCCTAAGGGCTGTCAAAACCTTTCTTGACCAACTTGACATTACCCAGTACGATCACAGCTCATTCCTCATCAAACTACTTGACTTTATTTTGTCCCACAACACTTTTCTGTTTAAAGAGCAACTCTACCATCAGATTCAGGGTACGGCCATGGGCACAACCTGTGCACCATCATATGCCAACCTATACTTGGGGTGGTGGGAAAGAACACTATGGCAGGATGAGAACATGCTTCCACATATGGAAAAAGTGCTTTCCTGGTATAGATATATCGACGACATACTGGTATTTTGGGAGGGAACAGAAACAGACCTAAGTACCTTCCATGAACTTCTTAATCAGAACACCCTTAACCTCAAACTAACATTGGACTATAACACAACTGAAATAACCTTTTTAGACCTCAAAATAGGGAAGGACGACGAAGGAAATGTCTACACAAATCTATACAGGAAACCCACAGCTGCCAACAACATCCTTAGAGCCTCCAGTGCACACCCAACTCCCCTCAAACAGAGCATCCCCTACGGCGAATATTTGCGCGCCAGACGAAATTGCTCATCGGAAGAAGACTTCCAGATAGCGGCAGCAGGGATTAGGGAGAGACTCACACACAGGGGGTACAGCAAGAAAACCCTTAAAAGAGCATATCACAGGACACTGGAAAGAGAACGACAAACAATTCTCTTCAAACAAAAGGAACAGACCCAAACAAAGCCAACCCTCCCAATAATACTCACATACACCAAGCAACACAACACCATTAGGAGAATACTAAACAAACACTGGCACATACTGACCCATGACAGAGACCTACAGGGCCTAATTCCCGATACACCAAAACTAGTATATAGAAGACCAAAATCACTGAAGGACTCACTTGTGAAAAGCCACTACAGCGACCGTAACTCTAAATGCTGTAAGAATCACGGCCTCTACAGTTGTGGAGGATGCCAAGCATGCCAGTACCTCAAACAGGGAAAAACCTTTACTCTTCCTAATAACCAACCCCATACTATAAGACACTTCGTAAACTGCAATTCACCCAATATCATTTATCTCCTCACATGCCCCTGCGGCAATTTCTATGTAGGAAAAACAAATCGCAAATTTAGAATAAGGATTCTAGAACATATCAGGGACATTAGAAACAAAAACATCACCACACCAATAGGACGTCACTTTCTCAAGAAACACGCATCCGACGCCAGGGGCACAACCTTCCAAGCCCTGGACAGACTACATGCGAATGTGAGGGGAGGTGACATTCAGAAACAGACACTGCAGAAGGAAACAAAGTGGATCACTAAACTAGAGGCCACCCGCCCACCGGGCCTTAATGAAACCTGCAGTTTTTCTCCCTTTCTCTGACCACACTCCCGACAAAAACCTCCTATATCGCTGCAAACCTTTTCTTTTCTTTTTTTTTCCCCCCTATTCTCCCCTACCTCCCCTTTTTCCCCCCCCTTTCCTCTCCTCCTGATCCAACACCCACCGGTATATTCATAAATTGCACATAGGCCCTCCGGCCTCCAATAAAATCCTATGGCTATGGAGTTCCCCAGCCAACACTCGACGGTGCATATAACTTGATCAAGGACCCACATACACACGTAGATGTTAAACGGTACCACTATACTCTTATCCTCGGTTACGAGCATTTTGTATGAATGTATTTATTAATTACTGTAACTACAATTTTTGAAATTATGGATATGAATAATGTTATACCGGACAAAGCCACGTAAGTACTATTGTCACCGTTCCACTGGCTGTGAGGTTTCCCTGGGTACTTACCATTGCCCACAAGCTGCCCCAATCCATCCCTGCCCATAGCAGATCAATGACACACTCCCCTTTTTTTCCAGGTCTATTATTCTCTCCCGGTTTCTCCAGGTCTATTAATCTCATCACAGGCATTCAAAACGTGAATTACGTCTATGAGCTACACACGGGACGGACTGAGCGCATACTACCACTCACAAAATGGCCACCGCCAGGAGTGGGGACAGGAGACCAACTTTGGGCGAGCATTACATTCCAGGGGCCGCACTCGGCACACATAACCACCCCAAAATGGCCGCCGCCATGTGTAGAGACAGGAGACCAGGGCGAAAATGACACTGGGCGGAGAAGCACACCGGGCCATCACATAGACGTGTAATATTATGAATCTCCAGCTACGCCATCACTTACCCCGCGCGCAACACAATGACATTTTAAAACGCACACAGACGATAACCAACAAAATGGCCGCCGCCCTAAACGGGGACACATACTACAGGAGACCCACACAGGACCGCCACAAAGGAAGTACTCTGACGTACTTCCGCCCCTGTTTCCACCAACCAGGGACGTTGCCCAGGCGGGGATAGGAACTTAAATCCCTCCCACCCGGCAATTGGCGGTCCACAGCGCGCCGACTGACACCAGGGAGACCATACGAGGCTGCACTGACAGCATTACCGACCACACGAATTACGTACTATCGGCGCCACCCTCCACATCTCTACCCCCTGATAGGGGCTATGGAGGGACCGGTTCTCCTCTGCACTACATGGAAAGCACCAGGTGAGCACCAATTAATATTACAGCCTATAGTCACACAACACAGTGACTTACTATATAGTCCGACCAGATAGTCACATTACACCTGGTACTCACTTACCATGTACACATACCATACTAAGGGGTCCCTAAAACCCCCCCTCTCCCCCTTATCTCCACAGCAACCAATTCTATTACTTCCTGCACCATACCAGCTAAGTACCAGGGCACCCTCAACAGCCGGTAAGTGACCACAACCGTGGCTTTTTTCTTACATACCAGCCTAGCAGAGATTGTGTATAATTACCCTCCTGTGTATGTATTAACCATTAGGCTCCTACACTGAGGAAGCAATGAGCGAAACGCGTTTGTAAGGAGCCTACAAGTACTTGCTACAAACTGCAAAGGTGATCAGCTGGCTACAAACTAAGGAGCTACAACTCAACCTTGCTACAAACGGGAGGCAATCCCCACGGAGAGTGAGGCCGGGCAAGTAACCCTAGCCCCCCACTTCCCTTTTTCATCTATCACCAGGACATTATACCTACCAGGACATTGTACTTTACTAGCAGACTACGGAACAATAGTCTCTGCATAAGGACTATTCTTTTAAACAGTACATGAACGAAATGTACCGTGGTAACTTAAAAGAAATTTGTATAGCCATATCAGTACCAATGTAAATAAACGAACTATTGTGCTATACATACAGCATCAGAGTCAAGCGTAGAGGTATTATCTTTTTTCTGATAAGGGACCCACGGGACCAACCGCGGTGACCTTACCAGGAAAACCCCCCCTATATCAAGGCAGAAGCCCTGCCACACATTCTAATGGTATCATCCAGGGCAGAAAGAACATATGCAACAAATTCCTCACAACGCATAAGAGCAGAATACTCTTCACCACTCTCATCCTCAGGGGCTCCATCTAAGACGCCCTTGAGCAGGCTTTTGATAGCAACAGCTGTAATGGCAGAGGCACAGACCGGACGCAGCGTGGTCCCAACAATGGCAAAGGCATGGGAAGCCAGCTGGTCCATGCGCCTGTCCTCCCCATCCCTCAGGGTAGTAGAGTCAGGGGAATGAATGACGGATGTGTTGGACAACCCCAAAACTGGAGCGTCCACTTCGGGAGGGCATGACCAATGTTTAACCACCTCAGCGGGGAAGGGATATTATCCCAACTCTTAGGTACCCCGGAAAGCCTGCTAGGCCGTTCTCACTCTTTGAGTACCAGATTATTAAAGTGAGCTTGTTCAGGAAACTCCAAGCGTGGTTTAACTGACTGAAACAGCTCCCCCTGCTGCTGAGGAGCCACAGCAGGAGGGGAAATACAGGAGCACTTCAAATATATGAGCCAAGAGCCTGTCAGTGTCACCTGAGGACCACGGGTCAGACCCAGAACCGGTATCATAACCCCTAGGCTGTTCCTCAGATGATTCTGAATCAGAAAACATTTCCCCCTCCTCTAGGGGGGTATAACCGGCAAGGTCAAAAAAATCATCAGCCTCCATAGTAAAGAGAGTAACACCGGGTGCCAGATGCTTCCGTTTAGCAGGAGCCTTACGCTGGCCAGACCTGGCAATAAGCCTTTCAATGCTGGCCACCCGAGTAGCCAAATCAGGTTGAGACTCCCTATTGGTGCGCACATCACTGGGAGTCAAATGTAAGCGTGGGGTGGGAGGCGAAGGCAGAGGGGGCGCAGGCCCAGCCACAGGTAACCCAGACTGCAGCGCAAGTGCCTGCTGGGCGCAGGGTACACAAACCCTAACATCATCACTTATAGGAGACACCCCACACACAGTACACAGCCGCGCTTGTTCCGAAGGAACCCCGAGCACATTATCCTGAGAAGCCTCCATATGGTGATTATTGTGGCACAACAGGCCAATTGGGATTGACGCTATAAGCAACCCGGGATGCCACATTAGCCCGCTAGGGAAGTGGGAGGTAAAGATAAGCAATAGGCCTCTAATAAGTAGTTAAACTAAATAGAAGGGGTAGGACCGGGAGAAACCACAAAAAAGTTTGACCCGCCTGCAAGACATAACAAAGAGGTCCCGTAAGCAATACATGAAAATAAACCAGCCCGTAGGGGCACTTACGGACCACGGTAGGTGAACGCCAGCCACGCAGCACACAAGGGAAGCAAAATGGCGCCCGCATATACCTCGAGGGGCGGGCCGCGGAGACAGTAATGCATAAAGCGTCATCCGCAAGGCCCGCCCCCCCGAAGAGCGGGAAAAGCGCCCACGTGAGAATACCAGCCAATGATGGCGCAGCAGCACCTGAGGCGATGATGCCGCCAACCGCGGAGCGCAGTACAAGCACGCGGCGGCCGCAAAAGTAACCAGTGCAACCAAATCACAAGGGACACAAGACAATGGCAATAAACACAACAGTAAAGAATACTTCTCCCCCCCCCCCCCCCCCGAGAACTACCAGGGAGAGCGAGGGAAGGCAGCGGCTAGCCTAACAGGAGCCACCGATGGGCAAGGGGCATAACGCGGGAGGGGCATCCCATAAGGCTCACCATTGGCCTATATCGCCTACCCTTTGGTGGGGGACTGCGGTTGGAGCAGTGCTCCTAAGCACCTGACAGTGATGCTGCCTACCATCACCCGACCAGCGCAGCCTAAGCTGGGAGGCAGCGAATCAGGAATGGGTGGGAATAGTCCTACAGGGCCGTAGGCTAATAAGCCCAGCTCACCTGCGAGTAGAGAGAGCCATCTTCTAGTCATTGCAGTCCAGACTGCAGAGAAGAACTGGGGAATTTGTGGGAGGTCCCTGGTATATATGGGGCCGGGAGGAGCCACTTTTTTGCTGTCTCTGCAGTCCAGCGCCATCTTGTGGATGTATTACCCAAGTGTAAGGAATCTTCTGGAGCAGGACGTGCTGTATACTTAGAATAAAGGCGTGGGGTCACCTTCTTCAGCAAAACCAGCCCAGACACCAACTATGTGGGCTGGTGTAGTGAGCAGGGACACCCACAAACAATGGGATGCCCCTGAGGAGGATGCAGGTACATGTTGGAGGGGGTGGTTGTAGACTCTGAGGTAGACTCTCCTTCCATAAGGGGACTCTTGGTGGCCCAGCGGGAATGGGAAATAGTACTCACTCAGATTTCCCCCGTCTTCGGTAATTATCACAACTCAGTCTCTTGTATCTTTCAATGAGGTATGCACCCCATTTATTAGGCAACATGGACAGGTAGATTTGGGTCCCTGGCATGGACACAAGGTATCTCAGATGGCTCACTTTTGCCTGGTAGGTCCCCCATCAGGGCAGCCCTCCGTGAGTTCTCTTGAACTCCAAGGCCTCCTTGGATTCCCAGGGTGTTCCTACTACACCCCTTCGAGGGCTCAGGCCTACGCTCCTTAACTTTCAGCACATCCTCCGTTCTCTTTCTGTTTTCCTAGCTCTGAGTGGCCAAGGCCAGTGCTTTTCTTTCAGCACTGCCTCTCCTGCTCAGCTTCTCCATGATCACAAGATGTCCCCAAAAAACAAAGGCCTACACTGCCACCTCGTGGCCTTGCGGTGTCACTTCACTGACACTATGTCACATACCGGCTCAGGTGGCAGCAACAGCAGCATCTCTGGGTTCCCAGGGTCCTCTCCAGGTGGTGGCGGCGACACCTCTCCTGGCACTGACAGGTGGTACTATTCAGCTGTCTCTGGGGGAACCAATAGTATCTCTTAGAGGTCCTATTTAAAGAAGCTTCTGGTGGCAATATGGCTCCAGAAGATTCCTATGCTTCTCTACTGTGCCACACTTTGCCTGTAAGCTCCTGAGTACCTTTGGATTATCGTGTATGACTTTGCTTTTGAAATCCTGATACCTGGATTAACCCTTAAGCTGCTTTCACGTGTATGACCTGGCTTGCCCCTTGACCTTTGCTTTGGATTAAGCTGTCTGCACATGTATGACCTGGGTTTCTCATATCGTCTGCATGTGCCTGTGCCTCTGCCCAAGTGGAAGTGGAGCAACACCCTCCTCAAGTACCTTAGGGGGGTTGCTTTATCTATTTATGGGGCTACCCAATTTTGGGGAAACCCTCAGATCACCCAAATGACACACCAATCTGAGGTGGCGGCAACCCTGGTAAATCTCCTGAATGGGTGGCCTGTGCAACTAGAGGCAGAAGCAGAGATGTGGCTGGCGGCACTTCCTCCATTTAGTGAGACAAAGGAAATTTGATTGGAACATGCTCTGCTGGTTGGCCCACGTGGGAACCAGGAACAGGTGAGATTTGGTGCGATCTATGGGGATTCACACAGGGAGCAACAACAACCATGAAAGTAATTTGCTTGAGTGTACCTCCTCTTCATAGCTGACCAACACCCGCTTCTCTGCAAATAGGTGTTAATCCAGATTCCAGTGCATTCAAACAGGCTGAATGCCCCACATTAACCCCCAGAACGCCCGCAACTCTTACCTCTTCCTGGATCCTCAGCTGGGAACAATTTACCACCCGGGGTCACGTCCTCGACCGCTAAAAGGGTCTGTCCATGTGACTGTTGGTGGCCAATCGTGGGGCTACATTCCCGGATGCATTCTGGATGCCTCCCAAGCCAGTTTGAATGGGGGGGGGGGGGCAGGACCAACACCTGTTAGCAGAGAAACAGGTGTTCCGCTTTAAGGTATTTATATATTTGATATGACATTGAAATTTTGTGCATATTTATTTTGACCCACAGCTGCAATTATATTTCTCTTGCAGCATAAACGATCTGTGGGGAATGTCTTGATGCAGATGAACAGACGAACTCAAATTCTTATCCATCATCTGATAAAGACATAAATATATAAATAAAAGAAAAATTTAAAAAAATACGAATGTTGGAGGGCCAGATTGGGGGGTAACACCTAGACGATTGTCCTGCACAAAATGGGCTTATCATAATAACAGAAAACTAAGAAAAAAAGAAATACATACATACATAAAGAGAAAATATTCGTTTTTAAGGGTCTTGGGGGCCGAATTGGGGGGGGGGGGGGGGTAACACCTGGGCGATTGCCCTGCACAAAATGGGCTAGGGAATAATAACAGGAAACTAAAAAATGAAAGAAATACATACATACATTCATCAATCAATATTGACATAAATGAGTAAATAAATACATAATTAACATGATTAAATAAATATATACATAAATAAATATTATCAATACATTTTTGGGGAGGTGGTACTAGAGGCTGAAAAAGGCTGAAAAAGACTGCAGCACCAGCAGCAGTAGAACCACTAGCAGCAGCACGGCCATGTCCTTGCCCCTTTTTGCTGCTTTCTGTATTGTTAGACACCTGCAATTACAGCGGCCTGAAATGGACAATTTAAAAAAACAAAATAATGCCCTGAACAAGTGTATACATCACCAACAACTGGAATTAAGAAGTAGTGATACACAAGTGCCCTGAACAATTGGATACTCCACTAACAATAGGTAGTAAAGAGTAGTGACACTCAAGTGGTTTGAGCAAGTGGTATAAAACAGTAGTGACACCCAAGTGGTTTGATCAAGTGGTATTAAATAGTGGTGACACCCAAGTGCTTTGAATGAATAGAAACTCCACTAACAATTGGTATTTAAAAACAGTGACACCCAAGTGGTTTGAGCAAGTTATTATGCATTATTATGCAAAATTATGCATTTAAAGTAGACCAAAACTCAATGAATTTAAGAAATAAATGTAGGAATGTGGATCTAAAGTGGGTTGTGCCAGTGAGTCATAGACAGTGCCCTTTAACTCCAATAATTAATCGGACCTGCACCATGGCTGGCACAAAGATTATCAAGAATGGTTTAGGACCACTTCAATTGTTGTGGCTGGATAGAATCTGTGCTGCGATTAAGACTGCTTTCACACTGTGATGCAATATAGATTGCAAATTCATAATCAACCAACTTTATTTAATGTGCCACAAACAAATGACACAGGAAATCGGGCATATGATTGGATGCTGACTCCATTAGAGTTGCTATGGCCAAAGCAATAACGTTTGAATAACGTCTGTATAGCGACTGAATCACAATTGCGAAGCGATTAAGATTATTGGGAATCTATAAGATTCCCAGGCCGATCAGATCCCTCCCCGCGGGGCATCCGAAATCGGGATGTCCCGCGGGGTGAAACCCCCCCAGGAAGCCCAGTAACCTTATCTCAACCCCGTTCCAACGGCGCATGCGCGGGCCGCGTCTCGCGCTTCCCTCTAGCAGGGCACGCGGCGTCCAACCACAGCGGCTCTGAGCGCTGGAGGCCGCGTCTCGCGCTTCCCTCTAACAGGGAGCGTGCCCGCGCCGGCCATTCACAAACGGCCAGCGCGGGCACGCTCCCTGTTAGAGGGAAGCGCGAGACGCGGCCTCCAGCGCTCAGAGCCGCTGTGGTTGGACACCACTTGTACGTGCATACCACATGCGGCTCTGAGCGCTCTGATTGGACGAGCGCCCACGTAGGAGCGTGGTGAGGTGTTTCCGGGCGTTCCGGGCGTGCGGGGCACCCCACCGAAGTGGACCAAAACCCAGGATAGTGAAAATCCTGGGTGTTGGTCCACTTTAAATAATATAAGGACAGAAATTGTTAGGCAATCTGTGTCTGGCTGATGCAGTGCCGGGTTACTGTCATCATTTTAGTATTTCACTTGTCTTACCTTCCTATAATTTTTACCTTGTACAGCGCCACAGACTATACAAATAGATCAAAGATACTATGTGTAAGGGCACCACTAATCCCAATGCTAATATAGTCCCCAGGTGTAATAATCATGTTGTAAAAATTATACTTACCTGTTTATAATCATTTACTATTCCAAAGTGGTCATTAATTGGTGGTTTTAAGTGTCTTGTGAATTCATGTGTGTATGTTGTTTTACTACAAAAAATAATTTTTTTTTCCTTCCTTATTGACTTTGTATATGTTTTTTGTGTCTTTTTAATGGGTCTTTAGTTAGATTGTATTTTTGTATATTTTTGTAAATAAACATTTATTTGTGATAATACATTTAGCAGTGGTGTCATACATTATAGTGGGTGGGTTTGGAAGGTGTGGGTCTTCTGGTCTCTTTGTGTATGTTGTTTTAGACTTTATGGTGGCTCATAATAAAATGGATCTTTCTCTTTTATAAGCCTGGTGGAGTGCCCAGTTTTTTTGACTTCCATGTGTTTTTTTGGTGTTAAGACTATACACATAAGGAATAATAATAATAATAATAATAATAATAATAAGCTTTGTTCTGGGAGCCACTTCTCTTCTGCAGACACAAAAGGCTCCTGAGTGCCACCAAAACATTGTACAGTAAATGGATCCCAAGCAGTGTGCTGTCATTTCTGAGGCTTTGACGTGTGTGCTGCAGCTCTAACAAAGAGGCCGATTCATTAATAGCGCCAGGTAGCGACAGATGAGCGACAGTAGCGGTATTTTCACAGCGCACGCTAGTATTCGCTGTGCTTGGCCGTTGTTCGGCTGTTGACAGCGACTCAGTCGGTGTGCGGTAATGTTGAATACGGGGTTAGGAGTCGCTGTTTGACAGGTTCCGCGCTGTATGGGAGCGCATGACAGCGAATGGCCATAGCGAACGGCTCCCAGCATATTCATTAACAAATCATGCTCAAAAAATTCTCGCGCTGTGAAATGCTTGTTTAAACCCCAGAGCGCTGGCGGCGATGGGTTAAAAGTATTTTTTTAACCCCCAAACAACCATATTTTTAGAAAAAAAAAACATGTTTTTCCAAACATTTTGTAATATGAATACATTAATATCAGACCTGTAATATCAATTCTGCACAAATTTTTTTTTTTTTTTTTTTACCTTAAAAAAAAAATCTAACATTGCAGAAGTGGTCACAGAATTTTTGACATTTAAAAAAAAAAAAAAAAAAAAAAAAACATTAATAGCAATTAATTATTAATATTTAAAGATTGTTCCATTGAAATGCATTGGAGAGCGCCAGGTAGCGAGAGGTCATACCTGTCGCTGTTCAAGGTCGGACGCTGGCGCTGTGGGCTGAGGCTGGAATAATGATGAATGATTCGCTATCTGGCGCTCTGTCAGTCGCTAAGCAGGATCGGCTTGATAAATGTGTGATTGTGGTGGGGAGCCGGCGTTCTCGTGGCGGGGAGCGTCATTACCGTTCGCTCATCATTCGCTACCTGGCGCTATCCCTTGTTAAATAAGGGCCAAAGTATTCTGGGCTGGGGGCGGAAGGAAATAGGCTTCCTATGCTGGTAAGCCTGCACGGCTTTATATACACCAAGATGATCAGTTAAAGAAAGAGGGAATGGCAGGTAAAGTAAAAAGGAAAAGAAGGAGGGAATGGTAGAAAAGGAAGAAAAGTAAAAATAGTAAAATAAAGACAGAAAAAAGGAAAAGAAAGAACGAAGGGATAGAAAAGAGAGAAAGAAACAATGACAGAAAAAAAGAAAGTAGGAAAGAAAGAAAGAAATGAAGGAAAAGGGGGAAGAAAGGAAAGAAAGTAAGAAGGAATAGTAGGAAGGAAAAGAAAGAAAAAAAATGACAGAGAAGACACAAGAAATAAAGACAAAGGAAAGAAAGGACAAGAGTGAAAGAATGAATGATGGAAAAAAAAGAAGAGAAGAAAGGGTGGAAAGAAAAGAAAGGAAATAAAAGAAAGAATAGAAGGAAGGGAAGAAAAGAAAGAAAGAGGGAATGGCTGGTAAAGAAAAAGAGAAAGAAACTATGACAGAAAACAAGAAAGAAGGAAAGAAAGAAATGAAAGAAAAGGGAAAGGAAGGAAAAGAAAGTAAGAAAAAATAGAGGAAGGAAAAGAAAGAAAAAAGGGAGAAAAATTAAAGAGCAAGGAAAATACAAGAGTGAAAAAATGAATGATGGAAAAAAGAAGGAAAGGAAAGGTTGGAAAGAAAAGAAAGGAAATAAAAGGAAAAGAAAGAATAGAAGGAAGGGAAGAAAAGAAAGAGGGAATGGTGGGTAAAGAAAAAAGGAAAAGAAGGCAAGAATGATAGAAAGGAAGGAAAGAAAATAGTAAAATAAAGAAAGACAGAAAAAAGGAAAAGAAAGAATGTAGTGAAGGAAAAGAGAGAAAGAAACAATGACAGAAAAAAGGAAAAGAAAAGAAAGAAATGAAGGAAGAGGAAGGACAGAAAGTAAGACGAAATAGAAGGAAGGAAAAGAAAGAAAAAAAAAAGGAATGACAGAGAAGACACAAAAATAAAGACAAAGGAAGGAAAAGACAAAAAAATAAATGATGAAAAAAAAAGAAGGGAAGGAAGGGTAGAAAGAAAAGAAAGGAGATAAAAGGAAAAGAAAGACTAGAAGGAAGGGGAGAAAATAAAGAAAGTAAAGAAAATAATAGAAGGAGAGAAAGATCCCAATGCTTCACATCGGTATCTGCTCAGGTATGTAGACACGCTTCCGCACCTCACATCTGCTTTTTTTTTGGTGAATTAATGAGGTATGAAGAAAGACTCCCAGCAGTCTTACCATAGCAAGTTTCATTCTTAGCAAGACATGAAGATCTTACCTAATGAAGGCGACATTCCAGGAAACAGTCATTATCACGTTCGCATGATGCTAATTTTTTTTTTTGCTGCTGGGAAATAAAAAAGGGAGGAAATTCAAAATCAAAACATTTCCAGCAAACTTATTTGACACAAGACAAAACAAAAAAGATTTACTTTGTTGCTGCAGCACAGACTTAGGCCCTTATTTATCAAGGGCTAGCGCCAGGTAGTGTCTGACGAGCGCCAGGTACCGCCAGCTATCGGCAGCTACCGAATCAAGTACGCCCGGCGGCGGTCACAATGACGCATTTATCACGCTAAATGAGGCTAGCGCCGGCGAGAGCGACAGCTAGCGCGGGATTCATCATGTAGCCGACTGCAACGAACAGCGCCGCTACTAATCCCATCACAGCGACAGGTATGACCTGGCGCTCCCTGGCGTGGTCCAATGCATTTCAATGGAGCAATCTTTAATTAATCATAATTAATTGCTATTACTGTTTTTTTTTTTTTTTTTTTTTTTAATGTCAAAAATTCTGTGACCACTTCTGCAATGTTAGGATTTTTTTTAAAGTAAAAAAAAAAAAAAAAAAATGTGCAGAATTGATATTACAGGTCTGATATTAATGTATTCATATTACAAAATGTTTAGAAAAACTTGTATAATTTTTACATATAAAAAAAAAAGGTTGTTTGGGGGTTAAGAACTACTTTACACCCATCGCCGCCAGCGCTCTGGGGTTTAAACAAGGAATTCACAGCGCGAGAAATTTTTGAGCGTGATTTTTGAATGAATCTGCAGCAAGCCGTTCGCTCTGGCCATTCGCTGTCAGGCGCACCCATACAAGCGGAACCTGTGAAACAGCGACCCCTAACCCCGTATTCAACATTACCGCACACCGACTGAGTCGCTGACAACAAGCAAACCCCGGCCAAGCACAGCGAATACTAGCTGGCGCTGTGAAAATCACGCTACTGGCGCTCATCTGTCGCTACCTGGCGCTATTAATGAATCGGCCTCTTATTGCACAATGCAGCAAAGATATCGCGCATAGAACCCTTCACATCTGTCCCTCTAAAGAGCCCACAATCTAAAGAGGACCAAAACCCTTAGAGCCCAGCCCTGGAGAGTAAAAGACTGGAAGTGGACGAGTCCCTGTCCCAGTGGCATCCTGAATGTGATTCCCTGCTGGGAGAAATTCCCTGGCTAGCCTGGTACACGTACTAATCTGTGATCCATGGTGCATGCATGGACCGTGGCGCCATTCATTCATATATGTGCATGGCAGAGACTGACTGAACGAGAGCCAGCGCATGTGCCAGATCAGGGAGCCCCCTGCAAAAGGGGCTAAGGGGGGTGTTTATAAAAGCCTTGATTTGGCTTGCGGAAAAGGGCATTATTCCTTGAGAAAGGGGACGTGATCCCCGGAACGTGGGAGGATTGCCCCCACCTTTACTATATGCTATACGCACTTGGGTAATATGCTGTTCTTTGCTATGTATACCGTTGTTGCATGAAATCTACCTATGAACTCATGCTTATAGTTCATTTGCTTAAACTTCTGTTTAAACTTGTATATGTGAGCTATATGAGTGATTACATGACACGCTAACCTAACATCTATAGAAGCGTGCAGGAGAAGCGCTCTGATGAGCTTATGTAAATAGATTGTTAGGGATACTATGCCTTTGGTGTCTCCTTGTATGGACTCTGTAATTGAATATAATTGCGCTGATTATTTCCCCACTGTGCTGTGAACAGATGGGTTTGTTTGGATGCTCATAGATTTATACTGAGTTTATACTGGAGACTGCCCTGGATAAACATGTACATACTTTTTGTAAATATATGACCTTGTGATTATGTATCAATTTTGTGTATGCCTTAATGAATTTAATAGCATTATTGAAAAGTAAAAAATTCTTTTTAGTAGTATTGGTGTGCGCCTGTATCTTTAATTATATATGGTCTGTGGGGTATGAGGAATTATCCCAACGGGCAGCACCCTGGTATCTTCAGTTAGAGTTTGATTTATCACATTGAAATAAGAGTGTGCCACCAACCATTTATTCTAGCTTGCGGAAAAGGGGAAAGGGAGAGGGTCCAAGTGTATTCTCTTTGGTTTTGGTGTATCGGGAGAGGTTTAGCACCTCTGAACTGAATCAGAGAAGTGAAACTTCTTTGGGGGGGTTTTGGCCCTTCCCTGTACTTTGGATCGGTAAGCAGTGATACCTGCCAGGTTCTGGGGGGTGGCACTGTGCCTATTCCCTCTCTCTGATGAAATGGTCTAAGGGGGTTATTTAAGAAGGCATAGCGCCAGTTAGTGCCTTGTAGCAGCAGCGTCTGGTGAACGCCGGGCGCTGTATGCAAAACCACATTCAAAAAAGCGAATCTGGTGAACGCCTCTAACAGCGCCATGTAGCGTCACATGTATTTCCTATTACCTTTTGCTCAGTGTCGCTCTCCCATACATTCCAATGGGCTTTCATTTGTTTGTGTTTAAATAGCGTGTTTGGCAATTAAAATTGTTATTTTTTTTTCTTCAAATCATTGTGTCACCTCTCCTGGCTGCAAACAAACACTTTTATAAATTTTTTTGACTTTTTATATTTTTATGCAGAATTCTATTTACAAGTCTGACACTAAAGTGTTAATGTCACAGTGTTAAAACAATGCCATTCCATGTGTTTTCGCTTTGTTACTGGTGGATGTGTGTTCACATTTGATCACACAGCACTTGGCACTCTATGCTACAGCGCCCAGCTTTAGAGCGCCGACGCTGTGTGTGTGTAGTTTTTTGTTAAATATGGTGTGGAGTGTCGAGTGCCGGACGAATTGAGCCGGTGCTACCTGTCGCTCACTGCAGCGTTATACTGTTAGACCGCCCAACACACATCACATTCATCAATGCCGGCCAGGCTACTACAGCGACCACAACGCTAGGTTACAGCGCCCGATACCCGCTTACAGCGCCTACTAGCGGTTGCTCTAAGCGCCACTATACAGAAGCTTCATCAAATTTTATTTCTCCATATTTTTTATATCATACACATATACAGATATTTGTACAATCACGAGCCCCAATGTTGGGGTTCTTCAATTAATGTGATGCCAATTGGCATTTACATGACCATAAAGTCCTTTTCGTTCTGGTTGGTGATAGGCTTGCGAGGCTGTAATTGGAATATTGGAATAATACTGCATTAGCAATAATGTTCAGCTGGCAGTTATTTAAACTGGACCTTCAGCATTGTTTAATGAAAAGCCCAAACTCTTAAAAAACTATTCCTCAGCATCTAAAATGAATATATTTTAAATTTTTAGTCTCTTATTTATTATTCTTTTCCCTGCTGGGCGTTAATTCTGTTCAGGACTCCAGGATACGGCTGCCGCCATCTTGCCTTAGAAGCATCACATTCTGAGGAGAGGAAGGGGGAGTAAAAGTACAGGGGGCGAGTTATAGCTGTGCTTTGCATAGACAGATCAGAGCTGGGGTGATAAAAAGTGTAGACAGTGTAGCGATAACCCTTATCGCCGGAGGGCTTCACCGCCCGAGACGTCCTTTTCCCAATCGTAAGAGGTGCTGCTGGAATTCCAGAGTCGTCCGTGAGGAAACAGGAACAGCCCTTACAAGGGCTAGTGCATTGTAATATAGCGTTTCCCCCAATAAGAGACAGAACTCAGTATTGAGGGTGAAGGTGAAGTAGACTTTATTAGTGCCACACTGTGCCTTATATGCAAGGCTCCATGCAAGGGGACCTCCCCTGTGGACCTGATGGAAGACTGCATGACAAACACACGGACCAATGGGAGCAGGGCACACAATCCCTCAACTCTGCCGGTGACGCAATCAGCAACACAATAGACGTCTGTAATACACTCAATCAGAACAATGCCATTGTCTGTGACATAATCAATCAATACAATGGCAGTCAGAACAATGAATAACGTAATCAATCAACACAATGGCAGTCTGTAACATGCTTAAGAAAATGAAAGTAATGAACCTATGTAAAGTCCAAAAGGGGCAGAGAGTCTGTCACAGACAGTAATCCCACAATGCAGAGCAGCAGTCAGAAGACACTTCCTGTTTTCAGTCAGCCTGAGAATCCATGTGTCGCCATCTTGGATATTAAAAGGCTTAGAAAGGGCAATAGGTGCAGGTAGGATGATTTTTTATGTGAGCAATCTGGATGTATGGAGTGGGGGAAACATATAAGATAGGCTCTTATTTAGGGTGAAGGTTCGATTTAACTATAACTGGTGCACTGAGTAGCTTCGCATTTGTTAAACAACAATGTCACATCCTGTGGTTGTTGAAAAGATGTTAATCTGTTTCAGTAGGGTCATGTTATTGGCATACATCAAGCAGGAAGAAGATTGCTAAAAATATCGGGATGAGAAATGCCCTATGCATTATTAAAAAGTGGACAGTGGGGTGTTTGAAATTATTGTGATCGGCGACAACTCAAACTTTTGGTAAAATCAATTCGTAGAAAAACAACAGTATAAATCAGGAATATGTTTATAAGTGAAAGTAAGAGCATTTCCACAAACACAATGCAAATGGAACTGGAGGGATTGGGAATAAACAGCTGTGTAGCCTCAAGAAAACCACTTGTCAGTGAGGGTAATGGGCAAAACAGCTTGAATTTGCTAGAGAGCATAAAGATTGGACTCTGAAGCATGTGGTCTGATGAGTCTAGATTTACCCTCTTCCAGAATGATTTGGTGTGTGTGTGTGGTGTTCGGATCTGGGGTTGCTGCAGTTGGTCAGGTCAGGTCTAGGTTCAGCAACATTATGGGCAAAAACAGCTTCAATTTGCTGGAGAGCATAAAGATTGGACTCTGAAGCATGTGGTCTGATGAGTCTAGATTTACCCTCTTCCAGAATGATTGGGGTATCAGGTTAAGATGAAAGGCGGCTGAAGTGATGCCCCCCACTATGCCTAGTGCAGGCTACTGAACAAGCCTGTGTGTGTGTGTGCGTGTGTGTGTGTGGTGCTAGGATCTGGGGTTGCTGCAGTTGGTCAGGTCAGGTCTAGGTTCAGCAACATTATGGGCAAAAACAGCTTCAATTTGCTGGAGAGCATAAAGATTGGACTCTGAAGCATTGGAAGAAGATCATGTGGGCTGATGAGTCCAGATTTACTGTTCCAGAATGATTGGGGTATCAGGATAAGATGAGAGGTGGCTGAAGTGATGACCCCACTATGCCTAGTGCAAGATACTGTACAAGCCTGGGGGACTGTGCTAGGATTTGGGGTTGCTGCAGTTGGCCAGGTCAGGTCTAGGTTCAGCAACATTATGGGCAAAAACAGCTTCAATTTGCTAGAGAGCATAAAGATTGGACTCTGAAGCATTGGAAGATCATGTGGTCTGATGAGTCCAGATTTACTATTCCAGAATGATTGGAGCATTAGGATAAGATGATAGGCAGCTATGCCTAGTGCAAGCTACTGTAAAAGCCTGTTGGGGGGGGTTGTGCTAGGATCTGGGGTTGCTGCAGATGGTCAGGTTTAGGTTGAGCTTCAATTTGCTAGAGAGCATAAAGATTGGACTCTGAAGCATTGGAAGATCATGTGGTCTGATGAGTCCAGATTTACTGTTCCAGAATGATTGGGGCATCAGGATACGATGAGAGGCAGCTATGCCTAGTGCAATCTACTGTAAAAGCCTGTGGGGGGTGGGGCCATGCTAGGATCTGGGGTTGCTGCAGATGGTCAGGTCTAGGTTCAGCAACATTATAAGCCCAAAGGATAAGGTCAGCTGACCACCTGAGTATACTGAGTGACCATCCATGGATTTATTCTCCCTTTATGAAACATTGGGCATTATTTCCCAAGATGGCATTGGGCTCTAATTCAGAAAAAGGTTCAGGGAGCAGGATATATCATTGTTACACATGGATTGTCCCGACCTGAACCCCAGGCAGAATGTTTTGGATATGTTGGAGAAGACTTTGCGCAGTGTTCCAAATCTCTTATCATCAATACAAGACCTTGAGGAAATATTAATGCAACTCTGGACAGAACCAAATGTTATGACATTGCAGAAGCTTGTGGAAATGATGCCATGGCCAATGCATGTGCTTCGACCAAAGCTTTTGACCAGGCAGCATATGTGAAGAAGGATAGACAGATCTAAAACTCACACTTTATTATACGAGAAATTAAGTATTCAGATACTAAGGTCGACAAAAAAAAGGCAGATCAGCCAAAAAGATGGTCAGATAACCAGGCAGGAAGCTCGCTAATTATTACCCCATAATTAAACGTAAAATTCTCAGAAAAATTATATTTACAGGAATTTGAGTAGCTTGTTAATATAACAGACAAAACAAAAAGACTTACAGTAAATAATATGCAAATACTGCCAAGTTATTTCATGGATATTGTGTAATGCGCTAGCTAGAGATAAACAAGAAGAGAGATATTTAGATCTAAAATTCCCTGAGCAGCTTCAGTAAATTAAGGAAAGTAACATAGTATAATATTATAGTAATAAGATAACAAGACAGAGAAATGAACAGATGCAGCACATGTATTTGACAAATGGTCTGTGTAGCTTAGGCAGCTAGAGAGAGATAAACACGTACATAAATAAAGGCCAAGAGTTTCATCGAAACGAAAAGGTTGCAGCGTTAGGCGATCTGGTTGAAGCAGCAGCTGATGAAACCTGGCGCTGTGGGTCAAGATCCCATAGAGCACAATGGGCAGAACTGGATTGTAGTGTTTAAAGTGGACCAACACCCAGGGGTGATCTATAAGATTCCCGGGCCGATCACCTCCCTCACCGCGGGACATCCGAGATTGGGATGTCCCGCGGGGTGAAACCCCCCCAAAAAACCTTACCTTATCGCTCTATAACCCTCTAGATGTGCACGAGCCCGCGCCGGCCGTTTGTGAATGTGCGAGCGCCCTGTAGGAGTGATGTGCGGGAGGTGGCGGCGGACGCGCTGTCTTGGACGTCGCTGTCACCCGCTTGGACGTCGGCGGGGATTGGACGGCGTGGTCACGTGGTGAGGTGAGTTTTTGGGGTTTCACACAGCGGGGCACCCCCAATCGGGGTGCCCCCCGAAGTGGACCAAAACCCAGGATAGTCAAAATCCTGGGTGTTGGTCCACTTTAAAGTGGACCAAAACCCAGGATTTTGACTATCCTGGGTTTTGTTCCTTGCCCCCGGGGCATCCTGATCTGGGATGCCTGCTGTGTGAAGCCCCCCCAGGTAGCCCGAACAAACTCCCCTCTTCCCGGTTCCGCTCGTCTAATCAGCGTGCTTGGATCCCCCTTTGTCCAGGAGCTTGTCTTATATGAGCGGATCTGAGAGCGCTGGTTGCCACATCCCCCGCTACCCCATAACAGGGGGCGTGCCAGCACCAGCCATTCACAAATGCCTGGTGCGGGCACGTGCCCTTCTAGAGGGATAGCGAGGATGCAGCGGCTGCTCAGGCATGTGCTGTTGGACCAGGAAACAAGTGTATGCGGCGACCTGAGGGATTTCACACAGTGGGGGCATCCCGATTTTGGATGCCCCGGGGGGAGGGAATCAATCGGCCTGGGAATCTTATAGATTCTGGGCCAGATCTCTGTGAGTTTTGTTCGCCACCTCGTGCCACCCTTGTGCGGGTGCGTGCTACTCAGGAACTCCTGCTTTCTGGGGGAAGGGAGGTGTAGTCACCCAGCTGGTCCAGCAGAAAACAGTTCCCTGCATTGAGCTGGCAGCGGCTGTGCTTGGTGGCTCATGTGCAGTGACAGCTGCTGATTGAAAGCTCTGCACCCTCCCATCACTGAGGCATGCGGGGGGGGGGGGGGGGGCACTGTCGCCAGTGGCATCTTTGCTGGTCCCGCGGACGGTCAGGCCAAGGACTGAAAAGCCTTCTGGATCAGACCATAATCCAAAGGTTGGTGGAGGTTCCCTTCGCAAGTTGTGGAGGCCCCAGCGCCCACTCCCCTTGCGCCCTCCTCATAAGCTGGCCCTGGATAGATAGACAGACATATTATAGAGACAGGATGTATAGATAGATAGATAACAGATAGATGTATATTGATAGATAGACAATCAGCCTGATTCAGAGCCTACCCGTAAATGCTCTTTTTTTTAGGGAACTGATCTCAGAAACTGGGAAATGCTTGCATCATTCACAGCCACATCCCGAGAATGCGTAAGCAGGCGTGTTTGCTTTGCGTATGCAAATGGTTTCAGTGAGCATTTACAGGATTTGCAGCCGAAGTCTCAGAAGCAGAGTGTTTACCTGTTTTTCGAATTCAACTTGCTGTGGATCTCAGTGTTCTCGGCTTTCCGTTGTATGTCTTTTACAACACTAGATATTTTAATGTGCTTCCCACTGTCCACTGTCAGTGTTCCTATGGTAGTCTGCATGTCCTGGCACATACTTACCTTTATCCCCCCCATGCTGGCATCTAGGGCATCCCATGGTAGTCTGCATGTCCTAGCACATACTTACCTTCTCCCCCTGCTGGCATCTAGAGAATCTCATGTAGTCTGCATGTCCTAGCACATACTTACCTTCTCCCCCTGCTGGCATCTAGAGAATCTCATGTAGTCTGCATGTCCTAGCACATACTTACCTTGGTTGCCATGCCATCTGCTTCTACCCACTGTTACTCACCTCCTACTACGGCCACATTCTGTATTGCTTTGCTTTGTGTCTGCTTTATGTAGTTGCATAGAAAACACACCACCACGCAGCATATAACTTTATATACCTTTTTATTATTTTTTTTGTTTATTAACTTTAAAAAAAAAATATTTATAATAAAGAAAAATAAAAAAATAAACATTTTTATTGTAAATTCTTCTTGGACCAACGTGGCACCTGCAAAGAGAAAAAAAATACAATTCTGTGAAATACTCACCTGTAGAATTGGTATTATACGCATACAGCACGTCCTGCTCCATCTAATAATACTTACACATGGGTAATCCTCCGCCAGAGGGCGCTGTTCACTGCAGACATGCAAAAACAGGCTCCTCCGGCCCTTCATATACCCAGGGCCCTCCCACAAATCCCCAGCATTGAAAAGCAGTGAGTAAAAAGAAGCCGGGAGAAACCAACCACCCAACTGGTAATAATAACAATGATAACAATCACCATACAGGGGATCCAGAATAATGCAAAAACCAGGGTGGGGTGGAGCAGGACGTGCTGTATGCCTATAATACCAATTCTACAGAATTGTATTATTCTAAGCATACAGCACGTCCTGCTCCATCTAATAATACTTACACATGGGACATCCAATAGCAGTGTCCATAAGGTAGGGTGGGATCCCCAACAAAAAAAGGCACAGCAGACAGTAAAGGCGCTGTCACCTGCAAACCTTGCTACCAAGTACGACAAGAGCAAAGGCTCTAACGTCAATTCCATAACAAAACCTTTGAAAAGGTATGAACAGAAAACAAGCAGCAGTCTAGCAAACCTGCTTAACGGAAACCTGGTGCTGAAGGGCCAAGAGTACCCAAGCACAAGTGGAACAGAACAGAAAGAGAGGGAAGTTCTTCCCCCTTAAAAGAATAGGCCAGAGTAACTGCCTAACCAGCCCAAATGCAACAGAAGCCTGGGTAGAACTCAGAACTCTCCCCAACGGGGAATTGAAAACTGGGCTCCCGCAAGACAGGCGGGGATACTGACCCCTTCACTAACAAGGATCAGCCAGAAGACGAAACCTGTACCCAGGACCAGGAAGGCAAGGCATCCAAGTAAGAACAGTCCAAAGGGCGCATAGGCCCTGGAAGCAAACGAATCAGGCGCATGCATATGGAGGCGCCCGCCGACCCCAAAGGGCATCAGTCCCCCTAAGGGACAAGAATCGACCAGGAAAAGTGCAACACCTGTTGAGGGAATGTAGACCCCTCACCTCAGCATTACTAAGAATAAGGCCCATAGGCAGACTAAAAGGACTTAAATAAGGATCATAAAACACCACCTTGGACAAAATGGTCCGGCGTTAGGCGGAATACCACCACATAATGGTGTGTATTTATATAAATATATATATATGTAGGTATATATATATATATAATGAACGAGGGCTAAGCAATCAGAGCCACCTTCCCAGGCACACGTCTGACTGAAGCAACAGCCCCCAGAGGGGCGACCGGGCTACAAAAAACAGCTCAGACAGCAACCAGAATAAGACCCAAGGGAAAAATCCGCAGGGCAAACAGAATGAAAAATTGATCCCAACAGGGACCATAGAACTACTTGAGAGATGTCTTTGAGCAATCCCCAAGAGAACTCTAACAAGGAAGGCTGAACCAGACTTCTACAGGAAGGCAGATAGGACAGGACAGAACCTGAACCTTCAAAGTACCTAGATGGGGAGCCAACCCCAACCTACGCTGGAACAACTCCAGAACCCCGGGAACCGAGAACGTCCAACAGGGTAGAGACCAAGACTCATGCCAATCAATATGGGTACACCCTAACCCACAACGGACGGAGGAAGAAGAAGCCAAGGAAGCTTGCTCCTAGCCCCCCATATACCAAGTCACCCAGAAGATAAGCCCGTCTCCAAGGGGTGAATGAATCAGCTGTCAAGCCCCAGACCAGAGTCTGTAGATTGGGACGACATAAGAAGGAGCCTGACAAGGGCAGAACCGCACTCCCGAGAGAGCGTACAGGTCAGCTGATCTTAGCAGAAGCATCTGCGAACCACAGTTCACTAGGCCACCCAGTGACCATCAAGCTCACGGGTCTCATTATCAGCATGACCGTGCGCAGAAAACCCACATAGTAGGGTGAATGAAAAGAAGACATATACAATAGAAAGTCTATACACAATTTTACTGAGCCCCCATGACCAGAGTCAGAATATTCTGGAACAGTAAAAACAAGGGCAGAGCCCCTGTGATATAGGCGAGACCCAACAGAGCCACCCTAGTTGGCTCTCAGAGGGACACCAGGATAGCACAACCTGCCACTGAAAGACATCCATTGGAGCGAATACCACCGAGGAGCGGGGGACGTAGACCCCCACCCAGAACAGGATCAGGAACTTACCAGCGGAAACATCCTGCTTCAAGCTCCAGACCAATAATCAAACAGGCCATTGTCTTCCAACAGGCCAAGAGTCCCCAAACAGACAGGACCTAAAGAGGAGAAGCCCAGTAGTATAGAGTCAACTGGAGGCTTATTGTTTCAACAAAGCCAGTAGGTAGATGGACCCTCTAAGGGACCCTCCCCAGGAACCACCGGGGGTTTTTGGCAGAAATTCCCCCCCCCCCTCCAACCTGCGAGACCTGGTACCCAAGGTGACCATGCACAGGAAGATGCAAGCAAGGAAGGGGGTGCCCCCTGACAGGGTCCTTGAATATAATAAGCTCAAGAGAAACCTCGTACCAAGGGGGAATGAGCACCGACCTAGCTCCAGGGGTGCTGGAACTCCATGTAGGATCAATAACCTACTGTGCCGAAGAGCCCAAGGGCTCGGTATATAAGGGACAGCATCTGATACGCCCCCAACGAACCCACCAGCTGCAATCCTGCCTGGTGAAGGTAAGATATCAGCAAAGAGGGACAGAGAACTTGTCCCAGAAGTCCACCTATTGCCAAAGAAGAAGAAACTAGCCGGAGCCGAATCCAAATGCAATCCTAGGAAAGGAGATGCTGGAGAATGGGACAAAATAGGAACTAAGGTGACTGAACACCCATCCAAATAACTCCCCATGGTAAGTAAGAAGGACGACCTAGTAGGTCCTTGTGCGGCTACCCTTTGTTCTCATTCGAGACAGCACGCCCATCCGAGCCGTAGCGAACACAGGGAGCAGGAGAGGGGCCTAATAGCACGGCCACAATCAGCGGAGTTGACCACCAACACCCACCTGTAAAAGCCTCAGTGTCCAGAAGACACATGTGAGCCAAAACAATCATCTTAGCATTCCACGGACGGCCAGAGGCCCACTGACTTACAGAGCACCGACGGCCCAACACAGAGACGCCAAGCGGAAATGCCTGTGGATACAATCGCTGAACCCATGGAGGGTTAGGATGGGCAACCGCCTCATCCTCCAGGAGAAAGTGAAACAAACTGGTGTGAGGCCCCTGCCTCTATCTGTTAAGGGCATCCTGTCAAGGAGCCCAGACCTAGCAGGCCAAGGAAGGCCTGCACCAACACCTGAAGAAAGACAGGGACCAGAAGTACCCTGACCAACTCGGGGAAGAACCATCCAGCAAACACCGTCCCGCATCCAGAGGGACTACCTCCTGAATCCACCAGAACGAGGCATGGTGCCTCCTGATAGGAGCAAGGTGCTGTGGCCATCCCCTCACCCAGGCGGGTGAGGGCGTCCCATCATGTTTGGGGGGTTTTGGTGAAAAAGTCAGGCTTAGCCCGACCAGAAGGCCCCTGACGTTGTCTGCCGCTCCTGGGGCAGGGGTCTGTACCAGGCCCCGAAAAGGGCACCCCTGGTTCTTGCTTAACACTATGATATGGAGGGGGAGGGGTATCCCTGCTCCGAGGGGCCGCCCTTGATGGGGCGAATTGCCCTCTTTTTCAAATATATCCAGACGGGCCCCAAACAGGCGTTGGCCTCTAAAGGGAAGCCCGGTCAGAGTCCTTTTAGCAGCATCGTCAGCCCCCCACTGTCGCAGCCAGAGCAGTCGACGTATAGCCACCACTGGGGCAGAGGTCCTCGCACACATTCTGATGGTGTCATCCAGAGCTAAAAGGATAAATTTAACAAAAATATCACAACTGGAGAGTGCATTAAACACCTCCCAGGGTAAATCCTCAGGGTGATGCTCAAGCATCTGTCTTTTGAGGGTTCTAGCGGCCACTGCAGTGATGGCCGCGGCACAGACAGGACGCAGCGCCGTTCCTGCACAAGCAAAGGCGTGCGAAGCCAGCCTATCGATGCGCCGGTCCTCGACATCCCGAAGGGTGCTGTAAGCCGGGGCTGTGAAGAAGGGGGGGGTTAGGAAACCCAATGATCGGTGCATCCACCACGGGAGACAATGACCAACAATCAACCATCTCAGGGGGAAAAGGGTATTTCCAATCCCAGTCCTCTGGGATCCCTGGAAGTTTAGTGGGGCATTTCCATCCCTTAAGTACAAGAGCGTGGAAGTGAGCCTGCTCGAGAAATTCCAAACGCGCAGTAGCCGTATGGAAGCGCTCCCCTCTCGGCTTGGGGACCGCGCCAGGGAGCGAAATAGCCAGGGCCTTAAAAATTCTAAGCAACATACCATCAATGTCAAGCTGGCCCCAGTCATCCTGGCCAGAATCATCGTGACTCCTCGGCCTCTCATCAGAGGAACCCGGATCAGAGAACAGATCTCCATCGTCAGACGGAGCACTATCACACGGAGAAGAGAGCTCCTCCGAACCCATAGCAAAGGCCAAAGCCGGGGGCGTCAAGGGCCGCTTCCTGCCAGGACCCAAGCGTTCGGACAACCCCGTAACAATCTGGTCAAGCGTAGGCCGTCTAGAAGACGGGTCAGGTTGTAACTCCCCGCTTGAACATGGCTCAACAGGAGTGAGATTTAGGCAAGGGGAAGAGGGAGAATAGGAGCGAGGTGCAGCCACAGGTGCCGCTCGCAGGGCCAGTGCTTGCTCGGCACAGGGCGCGCACACCCGTGCCCTGTCAGCATCAGCATGGGGGAGACCACACGCTATACACAGCCGGTCTTGTCCCAGAGGGACCCCGGTCACATAATCCTGAGATGCCTCCATATGGTGATTATCTAGGCACAGTATGCCCGTAGGGATTTATGCAATAGGCAACCCTGGATGCCCCAATGACCCGCTGATTAATGTTGGAGATTTGTAGGAAGGCCCGCTAATAAATATATATATATATATATATATATATATATATATATATATATATGGCCGGGAGAAGCCGCCGGAGACTCGGCGTCTGAAAGACATAAAAGGGAAAGAGGGTGTCAGGGGCATGCGCAGCTGGAAGAACATATAATAAGGAATCGCCCGCGAGGGCACTTACAGACCAAGGGAGGAGGGGAACCGCCGCCACGCGCGCGCGTGAAGATCATCAAAATGGCGCCCAGCGAACCTCGAAGGGCGGGCTCAATGCTCGGCCGTGATGCGGAGTGCGCCAAGACAAGTCCCCGCCCACCCCGAAGAGCGCGAAGCTCTGAGGTAATGAATAAAAAAGCAAGGATAAAATCACAACTGCTATTGTAACGAAAAGGCGCCGCGGCATCTAACGACTCAGCAAACTATGTAGTAGAGAGAAAAACGGCGGCAGCCAAAACAGAATAAAGAGCAAGCAGCGCGGCTCTGACACCCAGATGTCAATAGAGGCAGAAATAAAGGCTTTAAGCGTGACTAACAGTACACTGGCACCGCCACACACAGCCCCCCCCCCTTTCTTTTCCCCCTGACTAGTTGGGGAAAGAGGGAGGGTGGCGACCCTGTAGGCAGGGTCCACCACTACTCAGGGCACGGGGCAATAATGCGGGAGGGGCATCCACTAGAGGCTCACCATCAGCCTAACCGCCTACCCTAGGGTGGGGGATTGCGGTGGAGCATAGCTCCGATAAGCACCCAAGGTGCTGCCTACCTTCACCCGACCAACGCAGCCCAGGCTGGGAGGTATATTCTTCTCAAAGAGGACGGGTGGAAATAGTCCCACAGGGCAGCGGGCTGTAAAGCCCCACTCGCCTGCGAGAGCGTGATACTTCATGTCTTCGCAGTTCAGCACTGCAGAGAAATCTGGGGATTTGTGGGAGGTCCCTCGGTATATGAAGGGCCGGGAGGAGCCTGTTTTTGCATGTCTGCAGTGAACAGCGCCCTCTGGCGGAGGATTACCCATGTGTAAGTATTATTAGATGGAGCAGGACGTGCTGTATGCTTAGAATATATACATTAGCACTTGTTTGTTCATGCGTGCCTGTACATGCACGCACATTTTTACATACTTATCCAAACTGGTTGACGCATATTTTTAGGGGGCCACCCTTCTCCGTGGTGCTATCCCTTCTTCAGGTTCTGTAGAGGTAAAGAACCTGAGTTAGTATCTACTTTGTACAGTGCTATGGAATATGATGGCACTATATAAATAAACAATAATAATGGGCATGTGTTGTTTATGTAATGCTTGAGTATTGTTCTGCTTCACTGGCTCAACACCCACCAGAGTCTTGCACTGCTCCCGTCTTGGGGGGGCCCATTTTTTGGGGTATTGGTCTACCAGACTGTGCAGGAGCACACCCTCCTCTTCAGAGGGCTCAATGGCTGGTGGTGGTGCTGCTTCAGAGGAGGAAGAGCACGTTGGCAGGGTTCAGGGCCACTGCCTTACACCTACACTCCGTCATCTTGGCCCCACTGGTCGGACACCTTGCCTCTGGGTGGATTTGATCAGAACTCCGCCAGAACTCCCCAGCTGCAAAAGAAAATATATTTTGTAAAACATGTAACTCATTACCCTGATAGCTCAGCTTCTCTGTTGTACATCCACTTACCTGGGAAGTTCTGGCTGTAGAACCTCCGCACCTAGTGCCACTATTGCCATTTGAGGTCCGACCAGTGCTGCATTATTTAGGTGAAGGTGTAAGGCAACATCCCCTCGCCACTAACATGGGTTGCCACTTCCTCTGCCAACGTCCTCTTTTCATGTGTGTTGGGCTTGAAGTCGTATCTTTGCTCAAGAAAGCCTGCAAAGAACAAACAGATGTGAATTGTTATGTCCTCTGTTTGGGTCTCCTTTAGCTCCACATGCAGGCCCCTGCGCCTTTAAGTAATTTTCTGGGACACTGCAAGCACCCAAGCCACGTATACGCTAGTGTATGCCAATGCTAACTAATCCAGCTCTCCCATCCCACAACAGTAGTGGATTGCAAGCACAGATGTACTTAGGCCAAAAGGTACGTCTAACTCTCCACTACGCTACTACTGTCAGATAGGGCTCACTGACTGGGGCCAGCAACAAGGCAAAGCCAGCTCCCCCATCCCACAGTAGTAGTGGATTGCCTAGAAATGTCAAACATAAACCCCTGCATCGCATACAAAAACGTCAGAGTGATCCATGTGACAATGGCAGCAAAGTACTGTGGGCCTGTAACGTGTAACATGGAAGGCCAGGCCTCCGCCATTACTGTTGTGCCATGTGCCTTCGCTCATGGCCACTCTGTCACCTTGGCAAGAGTGTAAAGCGGCACACATGCGTAGGCGAATGGCATGAAAATGTGACTTACCATCATAATTTCCTACTGCTGCCCATGGGTGAACACGGCGAGTGCCATGTTGGACCTTTAGATGTTGTCTGTATGATGCACCCCGGTGCACTAGCAACCGACACGCCCTGTTGGACCCCACGAATTGTGCTTGTGTCCATATGCCTACGTAGCCTACAGGTTTCTTGCACCTCTGATGGGCTTTTAAATAAACCACATTGTTTCAAATACAATTTCCCACTCTATTAGGTATAAAAGAACGCCCCATGAATAGCTACCATGAATAACAGCATGCAATGCCAAGCAGCTGCTTCTAAGGCCACCAAGATACTATCATGCATTAAAAGAGGCATGGAATCACGGAAAAGGGATGTAATTTTGCCTCTTTACAAGGCACTGGTGCGCCCTCACCTGGAATATGCCGTCCAGTTCTGGGCACCCATTCATGGAAAGGACGCTTTGACTATGGAAAGGGTGCAGAGGTGAGCCACCAAACTAATAAGGGGAAGGAAGGATCTTAGTTATGAGGAAAGATTACGAGAATTAAAGCTGTTTAGTCTTGAGAGGAGACGGCTGAGGGGGGACATGATTAACTTGTATGAATATATAAATGGCCCATACAAAAAATATAGGAGAACGCTATTTCAGGTAAAATCCTCTCTAAAGACAAGGGAGCACTGCCTTTCGATTGGAAAAAAAGAAATTTAGTCTCCTGAGGCGACAATCGTTTTTTACATTAAATTTAAAAATAAATCTATGGAATAGCCTCCCCCAGAAGCTTGTTGCAGCATCAACAGCTTCAAAAAAGGATTAGATGCTTATCTAGAAGAAAATAACATTAACAGTTACTATTAGCGGTTATCAGTAAAAAAAAAAACAAAAAACAAAATAGCGTCCCCTATAAAATAAAAGAAAAAATAACTTTCCCTACCCCAACAGCCTTGGTTGAACTTGATGGACATGTCTTTTTTCAACCGTAATTACTATGTAACTATGAATATGAGGTCATGTTGAAGCACAAGATACTTTTATGTTGGTTGAAGCATGTAGATGTGCAGGATGACACAACACCCTTGATGGTTAGGCATTGTGATTTTTGGCCCTACTGGTCCACTGTAACCCCACGGCCCCAGATTCTGGTTTGTTCTGCCTGACCCTGGTTGTGATACTCCTATTGTGTTGAAGTTTTTTTTTTAGGTTATTACTGTCCATCCGCCAATATTACCTTTTTATTAGTCCATGTAGGCAAAATTGCTTGTCTGTGTTTTTGTAGGCAGCATTGGAGTCTGTAACACCTATGGCTGTTTGGAATCCTCCATCCGATACCAACGTGCGTCCCCTGTCTGTAGGTTCTACTTTGGTCCCCTACTCGGTCATGTATTTTTTGTGGTTTTGATCTGGAATAATTGTTAGGCGTCCACTTCGGAATAACAATTCTGCCACAGAGTATGGATGAGATTGCTGATATGTGAGCCAACACATATCTGGAGTCTGGAGCATTTCCATTTTGATGTTTGTCCTACATTGTTGATGAGGGCTCCTATATGGGGCATGGGCCACATTATACATCCAGTTAGACTGTCATTGCGTTAATTCTTGCTTTTGGATATGTCATGTTTGGCTGTATTTAAACAAGTTTAAGTACTTTGGACAGTGGATAAACTCGTGGATACAAAACTAGCGGCGGAGTGGAGATTCCAGAGCACCACAATCCTTTTAAATGCTGTCATTTATGGATGTTTGTAAGCGCACTACTTGGAGTTATTAAAAAATCATTCTTTATTCTATGGAGTTGCACTAGATATCTTTTCTATTTACTTTCACATGTTATTTAATCCTGGGATTTGGTTCCGATCACTTTGGGAGCTCTGCAGTTTGAATTGTTTGGCGATGTGTTTGCCTTATTTAAAGCGGACCTTTACCCTGAATAAGAGCGTGTCTTATATGTTTCCCACACCCTGTACATACAGATTGCTCACATTAAAAATCATCCTGCCTGCATCTACTGCATGTTATGAGCCTTTAAACATGCAAGATGGCGGCTCATGGAGCATCAGGTAGTGTGTCTTCTGACTGTGTTGCTCTGCATTCTGGGATTGCTGTCCTTTTCCTGACCCCAGCTCTGCCCTGTCTGTGCAAAGCACAGCTATAACCCTGCCCCCTGCACTTTATCCTGCTCTCCTCTCCTCAGTATGTGTGATGCCTCTAAGTCAAGATGGCGGCGCCCGTATCCTAGAGTCCTGAAGAGAGTTGCAGCCCGGTGGGGGAAAGAATAATAAGTAAGCGACTAAAAACTCAAGATATATTAATTTTAGATGCTGGGGAATAGTTTTTTAAGGGTTTGGGCTTTTCATTAAATCATGCTGAAGGCCCGGTTTAAAGCGATATCCCTAATTGATGCTGGTAAGAGTATATCAGTGTGGTGGTGGAATCACGTTTGTCATTCCTTCTTTACACATACGGGAGCATTACATGCGGAATCGGACGTTAACCTGGAGTTATTCTAGTTAAATTGCCTTCTGCATGCACCGTGGGATTTTGAACTTTTGTTATAACTTTATTTAAAAGATCTTGCTTTTTGCTCTGTGCCTTTATTAATATACAATAATAAGTAAACATTGAAAAAATCACAAAGATCACAATAGAACAAAGCTACGTTTAAAAATATTTAGGGTCAACCTGTCAGAACCAACCATATTATATTAAGATAACATTATGTAAGCAAGGGGAGACCAATAAACTAATTGACAGAGAACCCTAAACCCAAACATTTCTTCAAAGTCTAAAGACACGTGTCAGCAGTTACAACACAAACCAAGCGTGTGTTATTAAAGGGGTCAGCACGCAATGGTGGTCAGACCAAATATTTGTTCAAGCCAGTGTGACTTGAGTTGTGCATTTTTGTGTGGAGTTCAACATGCATCCTGGTTTACCAACAACATCTGATGACCAAACAATCTTGGCAAATAAAATGACATACTTTTAGCCATTATTAGAACCTGTACATGTGCTGTTCATATGTTTTATATTACATGTGGCGAAAACACTGACAAAACTACCATAAAAAGGATTTTGAAAAAATCTAAGAAAGGAGCAGAAGGAAAGACACGCCTACCAAAAAACATGTAGAACACACACAAAACACGAATCTTAATTATGCATTTGCACAGGGGTCCACATGCTGGAGGCTCAAGGAGCTGATGAAGCGGGTTGGGGGGGGCATGTTGTCACCGCAGAGGCATGTCAGAAGTGCACAAAGTGAAACCGAAAGCAGAAGAGTCATAGCGGAGCATAACTCTAACCAATGAAAGAACCGCAATTTAGCTAGATAGAACGCTACACAGGACACGGCGCCATTGATGAACGCCCGAAACCTGGTGCTCAATGCAATATTTAATACCAAAAAACACAGCGCTAGCATGGGCGCCGCAGAACTGGGTGCTAAGGCACTCAGTGCCTGTTGCAGGATAAAAAAAGCAGAAAAAGAGCCACAGGGAACTGAGGCACAACAGAAACACATGAAATGACATTGGTGACACGCAAAGGCACTGCCACTTAAATGGCAGGCACAAAAACCCTAGTTTACATAAAAAATAAAATACCTAATAAAGGTCAAATACATCCTGAGCAGGCCAGGGATCTCTTGCCAGTTGACTGTGGCAAAAAAATTAAAAAAAAAACAGTAAGCATAGTACAGATAACATTACTAGAAAACACAATGGAAGTGTATGAGGGAATGACACTGAGCGTCTGATATGATGTGGCGCTGCAGGACTAACACCATCCGCTATTAATACATGGAACGCTAACTGACGCTATAAGAGGCATTGCACATTTTACCTGTCATACATATGGCTTTCTGCAGGTGTACCAGAAAAACACCTGCCGCTACGTATTCCTACTGGCACTAGCATTTCTTAAAGTGGACCAAAACCCATGGAGATTGGCCCAGGAATCTATAAGATTCCCAAGTTGACTGATTCTCTTCCCATGAGGCATCCAGAATCGTGTGTGAAACTCCCCATGTCGTCCATAAACTCACCTTCTTTCCCAGTCCAACGACGCTAGCAGTGGCCGCATCTCCGCTACCTGTCTTGCAGGGCACATACCTGCGCCAGGCATTTGCGAATGCGGCCATCAGTGCACTTGGATCTGCATTAGATGAGCTCCGTGACAAAGGGGCTCGAGCAGATCTGAGCGCGCTGAATGGACAAGCTGCCACGCATGTGTCGTAGGATAAGGAAGAGGTGAGTTTATTGGGGTGATCTGGGGGGTTTCACACAGCAGGGCACCCGAGATCAGGGGCAAGGACAAAAACCCAGGATAGTCAAAATCCTGGGTTTTGGTCCACTTTAAATAAACCCCATATTATATAGGCAAGATAGATAGATAAATAACAGATAGATGTACTGTATATTGATAGACAGACATATATAGACAGGATGGATACATAGATAACAGATACATGTATATGAATGTTGGTAGATTCAAGGCTGCTATCTGCTGTCTGGGTTGCCCTAGACACATTTAGTGCTTGCCCCCTATTTTGTAGAGTTGGGTTGTTGTCTGTGAAATAAATCACACACCCCCTGGCTGTCCCCTCAGCGTTTTTATTTAAAAAAAAATAAAAAAAATTATATATATATATATATATATATATATATATATATATTATTTTAATGTTTTCTTTTTCTTTGTTGCCCAAAAATATTATAAAAGCACTATTATAAAATTACAAACAAGACATTTCGGCCTTGATTCAATAAGAGAAGAAAAGAATTCTCATGGTAGTAAAAAATTTACTTTATGAGAAAAAAAAAACTGAGAATGTCACTGTTGCAGAGTCACCAGCTAGGGAGACAATGAAAATCAACGGCAGTTTTTACTACAATGTAAAAAGGAGTTCATTACTTTTCGTAGGAGTAAAAAAGTGGCATTAACTTTCATTGTCTTCCAAACTGGTGATTCGACAGCAGTGAAATTCTCAAGCTTTTTTCTCATAAAGTGAATTTTTTACTACCATGAGAATATTTTCTACCCTTATTGAATCGAGGCCTTCATGTTAAAGCCCAATGAATTTTCCTGGAAATTACTGCAAAAATCACAGTTAAAGTGGACCAAATCCCAGTTCGATCGATTCCATCCCCCCGGGGCATCCAAAATCGTGATTCCCCGCTGTGTGAAACTGCCCCAGGCCGTCCAGTTCACTTACCTTGCTTCCTGGTCCAATGGTGCATGTGCAGGCTGCTATCCCCCTAGCAGGGTGCGTGCCCGTGCCAGCCATTGGTGAATGGCTAGCGTGGGCACGCCCCCTGGGTTTTGGTCCACCTTAAAAGTGCAAAATAGATGGTGACAACATCTCTAGGTAGGATGGCAATGAAAGGGTTAAAGTGGATCAAAACATATTTTTTCCACCGCCAAAGCCACTCCCCCCCTGCATCTTTGAGATTGCCGATTGGCTGATTTTAAAGGTGTCGGGTGACATGCGCCAGCTGGTAGGACGCATACCTGGCCGGCTCTCAGGTCAGGTGCGCCTGTCCCTGTGCGCAGCCATTCAGGCTGGGTGCGTGAGCTGCCACAGCTACAGGAAAGCCGGGATGTCACGGGAGCTGCCGGTATACTCACCTTTACCCACGCAATTCATTTCAATTGAGGGGGCGTGCCAAGGACTAGCATGCCCCTTCCATTAAAGTAGGGCACGGGCAGTCATTGTGACGAACGTGAGGAGATGGACGCAAGGCTCTGGGCTGCCAGGGACGAGATCACCAATACAAGTTTCAAACTACACCATCATGTGTTGTTTTTGGCTGTATAGAAACTTTAAAGTGGAATAAAACACAGAATTTTGAATATCCCATGTTTTGTTCCCTGCCCCAGGCCATTCCGATTTTGGGATGCCCCACTGTGTAAAACCCCTCAGATTACCCAGAACAACTCACCTCTTCCCGGTCCTAAGGCGCATGTGCGGGATCTCATCCAATCAGAGCCACTTGCAATGCATATTAAACGTTTGTCAAAGGGCTTTTGTTTATGGCAATCAGAGCAGGATTGTGTGCACAGCCCAAAGAAGGGGATGGTGGCCCCCAGTGTTTACATTGGTGAAGGAGCCAGGAAGAAGGTGAGTTTTGGGGCATGCCGGGAGAGTTACACACAGGGAGGCATCTCGATCTAGGATGCACCGGTGGAAGGCCAGCGACCGGCCCTGGAATCTAAACGATACAGTAGCGAGGGTTTTGTTTTGCTTTAAAGAGGAACAATACCTGTGATTTCCTATTGTTCCTCTCCAGTGGGGCATCACCCATAAAAGTCACGGGCACTTTGTGAACCCCCTGCGTTCATCCAGTAAACTAACCAATCCCACAGCACATGTGCAGAATGCAGCAGCTTCTCTTGGCTGATGCCTGTACCTGTGCCAGGTATTTCTGAATGCTCGGAATGGGTGCACATCACCTGGAGGCAGTGGAGGCCCAGTCAGCCATGACCAGCTCACAGCATCCCCATTGAGCATGTATCTGAGTGTCCTCCAATGAGTAGGGGTTTCTTGGCTTGGGAAGTACAGGACTCCTGGGTTGACACCAGAAATGAAAGAATGAATTGGGGGTGTAAGATGATGCAGCCCAACTGGCCCCAAAGCTGTGCAGTCCACCAAGAATTCTCCCAGGTCTCCCTATGGCCAGTCCACCCCTGACTGGAGGGAAGCACTGGGTATTTTGTTCATTAAGAACAGATTCTGGGTTAGGGGGTTGCAACCCCCCTTCTGGGTTACGGAGTGCACCCTCCCCCTGGGCTGGGCGTGTATCCTCCCTCTGGGTTAGGGGTGCAACCCCCTTCTGTGTTACAGGGTGCACCCTCCCCCTGGGTTACGGGGTGCAACCCCCTTCTGTGTTACGGGGTGCTCCCTCCCCCTGGGTTACGGGGTGCAACCCCCTTCTGTGTTACAGGGTGCACCCTCCCCCTGGGTTACAGGGTGCAATCCCCCTTCTGGGTTACAGGGTGCACTCCTCCCTCTGGGCTGGGGGTGTATCCTCCCTCTGGGCTGGGGGTGTATCCTCCCTCTGGGTTGGGGGTGCACCCTCCCTCTCAGTTAGGGGGTGCACCCTCCCTCTCAGTTAGGGGGTGCACCCTCCCCCTGGGTTACAGGGTGCACCCTCCCCCTGGGCTAGTGGTGTATCCTCTCCCTGGGTTACAGGGTGCACTCTCCCCCTGGGCTGGGGGTGTATCCTCCCTCTGGGTTACGGGGTGCACCCTCCCCCTGGGCTGGGGGTGTATCCTCCCTCTGGGTTACGGGGTGCACCCTCCCCCTGGGCTGGGGGTGTATCCTCCCTCTGGGTTACAGGGTGCACCCTCCCCCTGGGCTGGGGGTGTATCCTCCCCCTGGGTTACAGGGTGCACTCTCCCCCTGGGCTGGGGGTGTATCCTCCCTCTGGGTTACGGGGTGCACCCTCCCCCTGGGCTGGGGGTGTATCCTCCCCCTGGGTTACAGGGTGCACTCTCCCCATGGGCTGGGGGTGTATCCTCCCCCTGGGTTACAGGGTGCACTCTCCCCATGGGCTGGGGGTGTATCCTCCCCCTGGGTTACAGGGTGCACCCTGCCCCTGGGCTGGGGGTGTATCCTCCCTCTGGGTTACGGGGTGCACCCTCCCCCTGGGCTGGGGGTGTATCCTCCCCCTGGGTTACAGGGTGCACTCTCCCCATGGGCTGGGGGTGTATCCTCCCTCTGGGTTACGGGGTGCACCCTCCCCCTGGGCTGGGGGTGTATCCTCCCTCTGGGTTACGGGGTGCACCCTCCCCCTGGGTTACAGGGTGCACTCTCCCCATGGGCTGGGGGTGTATCCTCCCCCTGGGTTACAGGGTGCACTCTCCCCATGGGCTGGGGGTGTATCCTCCCCCTGGGTTACAGGGTGCACCCTGCCCCTGGGCTGGGGGTGTATCCTCCCTCTGGGTTACGGGGTGCACCCTCCCCCTGGGCTGGGGGTGTATCCTCCCCCTGGGTTACAGGGTGCACTCTCCCCATGGGCTGGGGGTGTATCCTTCCCCTGGGTTACAGGGTGCACCCTGCCCCTGGGCTGGGGGTGTATCCTCCCTCTAGGTTACGGGGTGCACCCTTCCTCTGGGCTGGGGGTGTATCCTCCCTCTGGGTTACGGGGTGCACCCTTCCTCTGGGCTGGGGGTGTATCCTCCCTCTGGGTTACGGGGTGCACCCTTCCTCTGGGCTGGGGGTGTATCCTCCCTCTGGGTTACGGGGTGCACCCTTCCTCTGGGCTGGGGGTGTATCCTCCCTCTGGGTTTACGGGGTGCACTCTGCCCCTGGGCTGGGGGTGTATCCTCCCTCTGGGTTACAGGGTGCACCCTCCCCCTGGGCTGGGGGTGTATCCTCCCCCTGGGTTACAGGGTGCACTCTCCCCATGGGCTGGGGGTGTATCCTCCCCCTGGGTTACAGGGTGCACCCTGCCCCTGGGCTGGGGGTGTATCCTCCCTCTGGGTTACGGGGTGCACCCTCCCCCTGGGCTGGGGGTGTATCCTCCCCCTGGGTTACAGGGTGCACCCTCCCCCTGGGCTGGGGGTGTATCCTTCCCCTGGGTTACAGGGTGCACCCTGCCCCTGGGCTGGGGGTGTATCCTCCCTCTAGGTTACGGGGTGCACCCTTCCTCTGGGCTGGGGGTGTATCCTCCCTCTGGGTTACGGGGTGCACCCTTCCTCTGGGCTGGGGGTGTATCCTCCCTCTGGGTTACGGGGTGCACCCTTCCTCTGGGCTGGGGGTGTATCCTCCCTCTGGGTTACGGGGTGCACCCTTCCTCTGGGCTGGGGGTGTATCCTCCCTCTGGGTTTACGGGGTGCACTCTGCCCCTGGGCTGGGGGTGTATCCTCCCTCTGGGTTACAGGGTGCACCCTCCCCCTGGGCTGGGGGTGTATCCTCCCTCTGGGTTACGGGGTGCATCCTTCCTCTGGGTTGGGGGGGTGCACCCTTCCTCTGGGTTGGGGGGGGTGCACCCTCCCACTTGGCCGCCAGTGACCCTTCATTTCTAAGAAACAATCTACAGCGGACACTGCAGGCACCACAGCTTTGTGACTGAATAACTGTCTGTTCGTATGACTGAATAACGGTCTTCTGTCCTCTGCACAACATGAAGGAATTTCCAGCGCCCGCCCCTTGGATTTCAGATCACGTGACCAGGCCGGTCTGCCGGTCACATGACCACGACGTCACATTCGGCCTTTCCCCCCCTGCTAAGATCTATTAGCCACCGTGGAAACGTCGAGGGGGTGCGGGGCGGAATAAAGAGGCTCCCCGGCACCATGGCGGACGGTAGGGAGAACTTTCCCGCGTGCTAGAGATGTGTGTGCGCAAGCTGCTTCCTGCCTAAGGCTGTTGCTATAGTAACCGGGAGGCGTGCAGGCTCTAGGAAGGCAGGAGCTGCATGGTTGCTATGGGCAACGCCGCCAGGCTTTCTATATCAGCAGCTCTGTATCACCCGGATATAAAGAGGACCTGTCTCTGGAGAGACATGGAAGCTGCCCTGCTTCCATACAGCTCCCATGTGCTTAAAGCAGACCTTCACTCTGAATAAGAGCATATCTTATATGTTTCCCACACCTTGTACATACAGATTGCTCACATTAAAAATCATCCTACCTGCATGTTATGAGCCTTTAAACATCCAAGATGGCGGCTCATGGGGCTTCCCGCAGCCTGCAAACAGGAAGTGTCTCCTGACTGCCGCTCTGCATTCTGGGATTGCTGTCCTTTTCCTGACCCCAGCTCTGCTCTCTGTGCAAAGCACAGCTATAACCAGTCCCCCTGTACTTTATCCCACTCTCCTCAGTATGTCAAGATGGCGGCGCCCGTATCCTAGAGTCCTGAACAGAGTTGCAGCCCAGTGGAGGAAAGAATAATAAGTGACTAAAAACTTAAAATATATTAATTTTTGATGCTGGGGAATCATTTTTTCAGGATTTCGGCTTTTCATGAAATCATGGTGAAGGTCCAGTTTAATAGATGTTACTGGCCTAAACATTACAAACCTCTACCCTATGCTTTCTATATTTACCCCACCCCTCATCCTAGAAAGCTCCTGAGGCCCAGACATTGGGTCACATTACTTACCCCTCTGTGCTCCAATTAAATAATTCCTATAACTCTCTAAAGCGGACCAAAACCCACATTTTTAACTAGCATTCTCTGAATTGCTCCCCCATGAAGACCACCTAGTGGTCTCCTGCTTCATTCTAATCCCAGATAATGGCGCCTGTTTTAGCTGTAAAGCTTTGCCTCCTCCATTCACTGCCATTGTTGTGTGCGGCAATGATGTCATTACCACACCAATGTAATGATTGATCACCTGACATCTCACACTGAAAAAAAGAAAAAAGTGTTCCAGAATGATTATCTATTTTTAGTTCTACACCCTAATAAGGGAGTATCAGCAGGGCTGATGACCAAATGTATTTCACAAGTTCGGTGGGTTTTGGTCTGCCAAAACCAGTCTCCAGGGCTGGCCGATCCCCTCTTCCTAAGGCATCCTGAAATGGGATGCCCCTCTCTGTGAAACTGCCCTGAGTTGCCCGATATACTAAAGAATTTAAAGAGTTGAAGTGTTGCCCTTAGTAACAGGATTACTATAACTGGCGCAACAGAGCTATAGTGTTGCCCTTAGTAACGGAATTTTTATAAATAACGTAACAGAGATATAATGTTGCCCTTAGTAACGGAATTTTTATAAATAGCGTAACAGAGTTATAATGTTGCCCTTAGTGATGGAATTTTTATAAATAGCGTAACAGAGTTATAATGTTGCCCTTAGTAACAGAATTTTTATAAATAGCGTAACAGAGTTATAATGTTGCCCTTAGTGATGGAATTTTTATAAATAGCGTAACAGAGTTATAATGTTGCCCTTAGTAACAGAATTTTTATAAATAGTGTAACAGAGTTATAATGTTGCCCTTAGTAACTAAAGTTTTATAAATAGTGTAACAGAGTTATAATGTTGCCCTTAGTAACGGAATTTTTATAAATAGTGTAACAGAGTTATAATGTTGCCCTTAGTAATGGAATTTTTATAAATAGCGTAACAGGGTTATAATGTTGCCCTTAGTGATGGAATTTTTATAAATAGCGTAACAGAGTTATAATGTTGCCCTTAGTAATGGAATTTTTAAGAATAGCGTAACAGAGTTATAATGTTGCCCTTAGTAACGGAATTTGTAAGAATAGCGTAACAGCGTTATAATGTTGCCCTTAGTAACGGAATTTGTAAGAATAGCGTAACAGCGTTATAATGTTGCCCTTAGTAACGGAATTTGTAAGAATAGCGTAACAGCGTTATAATGTTGCCCTTAGTAACGGAATTTGTAAGAATAGCGTAACAGCGTTATAATGTTGCCCTTAGTAACGGAATTTTTAAGAATAGCGTAACAGAGTTATAATGTTGCCGTTAGTAATGAGAGCACTATAAATAGCACAACAGACGTTTGGTCCTAAACCTTTGCACACCCACTGCATAATCCTCCTGGCCCTGGCTCCTCTGGGCATCACTAATCTGCATACAAATCTAAAAACGGAGAGATACTACTGGGAATTGGGACCCATTTACTGAGAACTTTCACCCACTGCGTAACTGGGAATCCCTAATCTTAACCTGGACCTTCAGCATGATTTAATGAAAAGCCCAAAACCTTAGACGATTCCCCAGCATCTACAATTAATATATTTTAAGTTCTTAGTAACTTATTATTCTTTCCCCCACTGGGCTGCAACTCTGTTCAGGACTCTAGGATACGGGTGCCACCATCTTGCCTCAGAAGCATCACATACTGAGGAGAGGAGAGCGGGATAAAGTACAGGGGGTGGGGTTATAGCTGTGCTTTGCACAGACAGAGCAGAGCTGGGGTCAGGGAAAGGACAGCAAGCCCAGAATGCAGAGCAGCACAGTCAGAAGACACTTCCTGTTTGCAGGCTGCCTGATGCTCCATGAGACGCCATCTTAGATGTTTAAAGACTCATAACATGCAGTAGATGCAGGTAGGATGATTTTTAATGTAAGCAATCTGTATGTACAGGGTGTGGGAAACATAAGATAGGCTCTTATTCAGGGGGAAGGTCTGGATTAATGTGAGCAATCTGTATGTACAGGGTGTGGGAAACATATAAGATAGGCTCTTATTCAGGGTGAAGGTCCGCTTTAATATCTGACACTACAAATAAAAATCTCCTGGGGCTCAGCAACTGGGGCCATTTACATACCCTTCTGTACATCCCCTTTGTAAATAGAGGCTACGTGAACTATCAGTGGCGTATGAGGCTTGCATTAGGCCGCGCCTGTCTTGTCAGCGAATCTCATTGGTTACTTGCAGGTCTCATGGTAGGATCGGCCTGTATGGGCTCATGTGGGTAAATGTCCCGTATCTTGGATACTTTGGGGTGGACTTAAAGTGGACCAAAACTTTAAAGGGGACCTCCAATGATTTTTTTTTGCTCTGGTAATTCCTTTGGCTATATAAAGAAGCTGTGCCTCAATGCAGTGTTTTTAGTTAAAGGAAACTGCTGCTGGGTGACCCTTCTGTGGCTGCCATGGGCTAGCAATTCCTGCTGGGTGATCTCTGACGTGGCCGGTCGACATCAATGCACCGTACTCCTTCCTGATTGCCGCCCCCCTCGATTAACCTCCTGTAAACCAAACTGGAATGTCAGGGTTGATTCAACCACAGGTTGATCCCCCCCTAGCAATGGGTGACCCTCCCAATTAATCTATGAGGAGGTTTGATATTTGCTGGTCCGTCTAGGAACAGTGAGTACCGAAATTGTAGGACCAGGTCTAGTCCTACCGTACAGCGATCAGACCCAGCATCTCCACCACACCTCAATACAATTATCTTTTCATGCTAATTCATGCTTTATTATCATATATATATTTTTTCTATAATAAAGCATGAATTAGCATGAAAAGATAATTGTATTGAGGTGTGGTGGAGATGCTGGGTCTGATCGCTGTACGGTAGGACTAGATCTGGTCCTCCTGTAAACCATATAAATCTTAAATTAATCCACACTCCTGGCAAAATGGCCAACAGCAGTCACGAGTCCTGTTCTCTGCAAACCGGAATGTGAATTAGGGAAGACTCACAAGGCTTGCTGGGGGTTAATCAAGGGGGGGGGTGGCAATCGGTGGTATGTAAATGGGAGTGTTGGTCCGAATACCTGCAACAGGTGGTGGTACCAAATAAAGGACCAGGGTAAGCTGAGCATGTCGAGCACCTTAGAAGCCCCATACGTAGGACTTGACTGGGAATCATGGCAGATCTTCTGGATGAGGTTTGGGAAATCCCCAACATTAGAAATGTCCATAGACTCATTTGACATGTGGGGCTTTTCCCGGAAATAATGATCACTGAGGTCACCCTGGTCTCTGGGGGAAAATTTCACTCAGTCACCCTTCATGCTGACATTTTGGCATGTAACCTCAAAACGCCGTAATAGCTATGGCTTCCTGGAGGCCAGTAAGGAAGAAGCTACAAGGCAAGCATTCATTATGTAAACTGGAAAGCGAAAGAAATAGGAGAGCCGGGGGAGCTTGTTTTGTCCCTTCCTTGCTGTGCTGGAATGTCTATCATGTTATTTATGGCTTACAGGAAGTCCTCTCTTCCTAGAAAGCGGCTGGATCTCTGCTTGTGTATCTAGCACCTGGAGAATCTGATGATAAAGCCTCTCTCACCACTCAGTTTAAAAATTCCACTTTAGGATGGAATTTTCCAACACATCCTTTCAAAGAGCCTCCCCCCCCCCCAAACTGTGCCCCGGAGAAAGCTGCTTTAAAAGCCCTAAAGACTTGTCTCTCCAAGGGCCCGGCATCTTGATAACCTTTATACTGGGTCCCAAATTTTGGCTTTGGTCTCACCAGGTGTACGGTAGACTCTGGGACCTGGCACCCAGTCTGCTCTTATATTTTTCCCACACCCAGTATATACAGTTTCCCACATTAAAATTCATCCTACCTGCATCTACTGCATCTTCTGAGCCTTTAAAGTGGACCAACACCCGATGCTGATCGACCCGGGAATCTATAAGATTCCCGGGCCGATCAGCATCGGGCCTGCGGGGCACCCCTGTCGGGGGTGCCCCGCTATGTGAAACCCCCCAGAATGCCCCGAAATCCCTACCTGCTCCTCGATCCAGCGGCGCATGCGTTCATGTTTGTTGAATACCCGGCGAGGGTGCGCACCCTGTAAGAGTGACGCGCGGGAGGTGGCGGCGGGCGCGCTCGCTTTTCCGGCGACGGACCTCATTTGTCTGTCGGCAGGGATTGGCTGCAGCGGTCACGTGGGAGCGGCGACAGGTGAGTTTTTGGGGCTTTCACACAGCGGGGCATCCCCGATCGGGGTGCCCCACCGAAGTGGACCAAAACCCAGGATAGTCAAAATCCTGGGTGTTGGTCCACTTTAAACATCCAAGATGGTGGCTCATGGAACATCAGGCAGCCTGCAAACAGGAAGTGTCTTCTGACTGTGCCGCTCTGCATTCTGGGATTGCTGTCCTCTTCCTGACCCCAGCTATGCTCTGTCTGTGCAAAGCACAGCTATAACCCTGTCCCCCGCACTCTTGCCCCCTTTCCTCAGTATGTGTGATGCTTCTGAGGCAAGATGGCGGCGCCCGTATCCTAGAGTCCTGAACAGAGTTGCAGCCCAGTGGGGGAAAGGATAAAAAGTGAGTGACTAAAATGTAAAATATATTAGTTAAATGCTGGGGAATAGTTTTTGAAGTCCCATAGGCAGTGTGGCATTTCCCCATTCTATTTGTTTTTTACATTCGCACGATAAGATGCACTGACATTTCCCGCCATATATGCGTCTTATAGTGTGAAAATACAGTGTATCGCCGAGTGCAACTCGCCTCTACCCGGTCTTATGGCGCATGCACAGCCGCCCGCCCGCCCAATCAGCGCGCTCGGAGCCACTGACGTCTCGGCGTCTAAGGCTAGCGGCTCCAAGAGCGATGGCGGCCGCATCCCCCTAACAGGGAGCGTGCTCCCGCCGGCCATTCGCATATGCCTGGCGCGGGCACGTGCCCTGCTAGAGGGATAGCGGGGATGCATCCGCGGCTCACGCATGCGCCATTGGGCTGGGAAGCAGGGTAGGTGTACAGGGCAACCTGGGGGGGTTTCACGAAGTGGGGCATCCTGATTTTGGATGCCCCAGGGGGAGGGAATCGATCATAAATTCCTGGGCCGTTTTTTTTTTATTAAAGTGAGGCCTCTTTCTCAATATAAATGTATTGAAAGTAAAAGTTAGTAGGAGAAATATATTTTAAATATATATATATATATATATATATATATATATATATATATATACCAAACTCCCCAATCCACTCCCTATAGTGAATGGCACCACTCTAAATGATTAATCAATATCTGTTACTTTATTTGAATGAGTCCACTATGTACATACATAATATTAAAAAACATTGGTTAAAATACATATATCTACACACACTTGACCCTGGAGAAGTGACGCGAGGAGTCACGTAACGCGTCGGTCCCGGGTGAGGCGGGGGTGGTTTTGGCCGGTCATGTAAGTTACTGTGTTATGTTACATCTATGTTTGCCTGTTCCTCCCTACGGCTGTCCTTGAATTTGTTTGTGAATAGTTAGGTTTTGAACTAATAGCACTTGGCACTTTATATGAGTAGTTATATTAATGGTTTTGCACAAATTTTTGTATATGAATATAATTTATTGTATATTGGACACTTATGTATAAACGGCCGTTGAAGGACAGAGCAGCATCTATATTATAGGATCCTTTAATCATTCAGCCATAGGGGTGGGGTTATCAGGATACTCTGTGCAGAGTGCCTGTTTCCCTCTTTCGCCCCCCCCCCCCCCCTTGCATTTTGGTTCTCCTTGATTGTCTTTTTCCCCTTATGTGTAGGGGATTGTGTGTAAATTGTGTGTAGATATATGTATTTTAACCAATGTTTTTTAATATTATGTATGTACATAGTGGACTCATTCAAATAAAGTAACAGATATTGATTAATCATTTAGAGTGGTGCCATTCACTATAGGGAGTGGATTGGGGAGTTTGGGACTCCTTGTTCTGTGTGGTGTATAGTAGTGCACAATTGTGCCTCCACCCCTAGATTGTGCACACCCATTACAATAGTTGGTGAGTGCGGTCTCTGGCCTTCTTCTGGTTCATATATATATATATATATATATATATATATATATATATATATATATATATATATAATTCAAGGTGGCGTACAAGTAAAAAGTGTAGCGCAAAGGCATTTGAAAGTTAAAAAGGGATACAAAAAAGTGGCGTAAAGAACTTAACATTTTTTTGGCATAGGCCATCTTTATAAATATGGTCAGTGGAACATGCCGAACACATCGGCACAGTATGATCTAAGCACAGGACAGATTTGGTAAGACCGCTGCTGGTGATACTGGAGCGGCTCTTCACAGCAGCCAATCAGCAGCGTTTGCCAGTCTTGTGCCAATGTTGATAAATCTAGCATCTAAATCTAATGGTTCCTAGCTGCAGCTTACGGAGGATGTGAATGTTTTTCCTCTTCCAGTGATCCCATCCAGAGTACTGATGAATTGGTTGTTGGTGTTGTCCTCTCTGTGCCTGACACTGAGCGCATCTCACATGCATGGATCCCACCATCATCATCCGAAGGATGACCACTACGTGAATGGGGAGCACAATGCGGACTATGATAAGAAGATGTTCCTTGGTGGGGAGGTAACCATACTCTTATTTCTTCAGGTCTTGGACACTTATCCATTCCACCCCCTTATATTTACATACTGACCACCTCAACTTCCACTCTTTGCTTGTTGGACTCAATACAAACTTCTTGATATGAATGACAAGGTTCAACCAATGTAACCTCTAATGGGAACTAAAGACCCAGCAAGGGTTATTCTAATGGGAATCCAGGACCAATCACACTACAAAACACAGTAATAGAGTAAGGACTCACTTCCACCCAAATAAAGCCAACCATGATATCTATATCCATTTCTGTCTCCCTTCCTGTTGCATTTTCCCCTAAGGAAGTTCAGTGCATAGGTGCTGCCAGAGAAGTAGTAAGAGGACACCTTAAATGTTAAGAAGAATCCTCGGTAGTTTCTTTGCCGAGGATGCTGTTGGTTACTTTGGTTGGAAGGACAGATCCTCCTAAAATGGAAGTGCAGTCAAATTTAATGATGAAAATGGCAGGTGGCTATGTAAACTGGTGTGGGAAGAACCTAGTAGAACCGCCCAATCGTCCTATGTGAGTATTAAGCAACAAAAATGTCTAACAAGTAGAAAACCAGAAGTTTACAAGAAAGACGATCAGCCAGCACTCCAAAAGATATTGTATTCAAATCCAACAGGTCAATATCACAGCAAAGACCAAAAAGATCCAACAAAATCCAACGTTTCGGGGCGTCTAGCGCCCCTTCATCAGGGAGCAAAAACAAGCAAGCAGAGATTCCCCTCCACTGAGGATTAAATGTCCTCAGAGAGCCCGGGATTACCACCTGATGTCAGTGGGTGTGTCCCACGTGACATCAGAGCTGATGCAGCCAATCAGCAACACCAGCCAAACAAATGCAATTACAAACCATATACATAATACAATCATGTGAAACAAGTAAAATAAGTAAAATAAACACAGCAGAGACCTGATGCGGTCGCTCAACAGGGGCTAAGGTGGGTAGGTCGTACCCCGCAGCACCACGTGCCAGCAGAGCAGCAAGCCGCTGCGATTGGAAGGCGGCGCTGCCAGGGCTGCTCCTAGTAGGCCAGGAGCTGCCAGTCCCGCATCTGGTGTATAAACACCAGTGCCGGTTGCTGTCAGCGCGCCGGCGCATGCGGGGAACGTCGGCAAACCAAGCGCTGCTGGGGGAACCTCTCCACCTCAGACCTCCCGGCAACCCATTCAATTAAGGTTGCGCACGAAAAATAAACAATACCAGTAGGAGGATAGGTCTACCCACAGTGCACAAGTCATGCTGTCACCATACCGCCACACCTGCGCCATGGCAGGCTCCCCGCCGGCCGCCCACATCTGGCACGGGGTGGCCGGTGGCGGGCCCACATCCGAACTAGCGCATCATGGGATCCGCCTGTGGCAGCACGGGTCGAGCACCACTGGGGAACCTCTCCACCTCAGTGCCAAAAGGTTAACCAGGCAGAAAATACGCCATAAGTAAAAACCACAATATGCGCCTCAAACGCTTAGGGGTGAGGTGGAGGGCTTCCCTCCGTAGTGAGCCCCAGACCTGGGGCCCCACAGCCGGCAAAGTGGGCCCCCACCCACAGGGATGGTAGTCCGCCAGCAGGCCGCCGTGCGACAGAAAGCCGCACTCAACGGGAGAGCCTCCCCACCTCAACCTCGCCTACATGCTATAAACAAAATATTAACAGATAGAAGCATATCAATAAATGTCTGTCCCAGTGCAGACATCAGGGAGAAAGGACCTCCATGGTCACACTGGATCCACTACAGACACCCAATTAGGGTGAGTATAAGCGTTCCCTACGGGTCCTGACCAGGAACGGGGGAGGGGGAAGGGGAGAGGGGGAAAAAAGGAGGGGGGGGGGGGGGAAGAAGGGGGGGGGGAGGGGGGGGGAAAGGGATGGGGAAAAGGGGGGGAGGGGGGGAGCCATTGGTAGGAAATAGGGGAAGGTACCATAGGGGAAGTGTACCAAAAAACAAAGAATCAATGTCATTCCATCAAATCAACGTCTCTCAAGAAAGCAAGTGTATCCAAACGCGGTGTTAAGTCCCCTCGGGTATACAGTATTCAGTCTGTGTATCCAGAAAGTCTCTCTTTGCAGTAGTCGGGTATGCCGGTCTCCCCCCCGGGGTGGTTTCTGGACATGTTCTATTACCATCCCTCTGAGTTCGTGTGTTTGGTGTCCCAATTTGACAAAATGTGCCGCAACTGGCTTCTCATAGTCAATTGATTCTCCTTTTAGGTGTCTGTTGATATTGATCCGGATGTCACTACGATGTTGTTGAAACCTCTTTTTAAAAGGGCCCACAGTCTTGCCTACGTATGCCAATCCACACGGGCACTTTAACAAGTAGACACAATATTCAGTAAGACAATTAAAGGGGCCACCGAGTTTAATCATTTGTCCCGAGTGTGGGTGTGCAAGTTCTGCACCCAGAATCAATGAATTACAGATATTACAGTTGTTACATCGAAATGTACCTCGTTTAGAGGACATGAGAATCGGGGGTCTGGAATATTTCTCTTGTGGATCCGCTTTCACAAGCATATCCCTAAGGTTCTGATTCTTATAGTAAAGTTTCCTAAATGGTCGTTTCAATACCGGACACACGCCCGGATCTGCACAAAGAATGTTATGGTGTCTCCTTACAATGCGTTCTATTGCTGGGGAAGCATTATTGAATGTCTGCGGAAAGAAGATACCCCCATCCTTCCTCTTTTCACTGTCCTTCTTACGTGGTCCCAGGAATATCTCACGGGCTTTCCCCAATGTCTTGTTCAATACGTGTTTGGGATACCCCCTAATCTGGAATTTCCCATACATGTCTCCAATTTGTTGCTCTCTTTTCACCGGATCTGAGTTAATCCTGAGAACCCTCAGGAACTGTGAAATTGGGAGACTGTCCACTAGTCTCCTGGGATGCGCGCTCTCATAGCGCAGCAGGGTATTGCGGTCAGTGGGTTTAGAGAACAAGCCAGTGGTTAGGTGACCCTCCTTATCTTTTTCAATTGCCACGTCGAGGAATGTGACATAGTCCTCAGATATCTCGGGATTAAACACAATTGTCGGGAATAGGGAGTTGATGTAATCAACAAACACCATGAACTCCTGTCTGGTTTTCCGCCATATAACCATCACATCATCAATATATCTACCCCAAAAAATCACAGGAAGCAGGAAGGGGACATGGTGAGAGCATGGTGGACAGCAGGAAGGGGGCATGGTGAGAGCATGTGGACAGCAAGAAGGGGGCATGGTGAGAGCATGTGGACAGCAGGAAGGGGACATGGTGAGAGCATGGTGGGCAGCAAGAAGGGGGCATGGTGAGAGCATGTGGACAGCAGGAAGGGGACATGGTGAGAGCATGGTGGGCAGCAAGAAGGGGGCATGGTGAGAGCATGTGGACAGCAGGAAGGGGGCATGGTGAGAGCATGGTGGACAGCAGGAAGGGGGCATGGTGAGAGCATGGTGGACAGCAGGAAGGGGGCATGGTGAGAGCATGGTGGACAGCAGGAAGGGGACATGGTGAGAGCATGGTGGACAGCAGGAAGGGGACATGGTGAGAGCATGTGGACAGCAGGAAGGGGACATGGTGAGAGCATGTGGACAGCAGGAAGGGGACATGGTGAGAGCATGGTGGGCAGCAAGAAGGGGGCATGGTGAGAGCATGTGGACAGCAGGAAGGGGGCATGGTGAGAGCATGGTGGACAGCAGGAAGGGGGCATGGTGAGAGCATGGTGGACAGCAGGAAGGGGACATGGTGAGAGCATGGTGGACAGCAGGAAGGGGACATGGTGAGAGCATGTGGACAGCAGGAAGGGGACATGGTGAGAGCATGTGGACAGCAGGAAGGGGACATGGTGAGAGCATGGTGGACAGCAGGAAGGGGACATGGTGAGAGCATGGTGGACAGCAGGAAGGGGGCATGGTGAGAGCATGGTGGACAGCAGGAAGGGGACATGGTGAGAGCATGTGGACAGCAGGAAGGGGGCATGGTGAGAGCATGGTGGACAGGTACATGGTGAAAAAGAGACAGCAGGCAGGAAGGGAAAACACAAGCAAACTACATAATCTTTCTGAGCAGACTTACTGATGCTCTGGAGCCCCTACTCTGTCCTTCCAAAGTCCCCAGGTCTCTATCACCTGCTCATCGGGTCTGGCTTCCTCAGAGGAAGGGAGAATGTGCCAGACCCGACAAGCCGAGCGGCCGATCAGCTGCTGCTTAACCTAAGCCTCTCACACTGTACACAGGCGATCACCTAAGTTAAGCAGCAGCCGATCGGCCACTCGGCTCGTCGAGTCTGGCATGTTTTCCCTTCCTCTGCGTCTCTTACTGGCCAGCTCAGCCCGGGCCGGTAAGAGCCTAGCAAAGGGCCGTATACGGCCCGCGGGCCGTACATTGCCCAGGTCTGGCTTATACTCACCCTAATTGGGTGTCTGTAGTGGATCCAGTGTGACCATGGAGGTCCTTTCTCCCTGATGTCTGCACTGGGACAGACATTTATTGATATGCTTCTATCTGTTAATATTTTGTTTATAGCATGTAGGCGAGGTTGAGGTGGGGAGGCTCTCCCGTTGAGTGCGGCTTTCTGTCGCACGGCGGCCTGCTGGCGGACTACCATCCCTGTGGGTGGGGGCCCACTTTGCCGGCTGTGGGGCCCCAGGTCTGGGGCTCACTACGGAGGGAAGCCCTCCACCTCACCCCTAAGCGTTTGAGGCGCATATTGTGGTTTTTACTTATGGCGTATTTTCTGCCTGGTTAACCTTTTGGCACTGAGGTGGAGAGGTTCCCCAGTGGTGCTCGACCCGTGCTGCCACAGGCGGATCCCATGATGCACTAGTTCGGATGTGGGCCCGCCACCGGCCACCCCGTGCCAGATGTGGGCGGCCGGCGGGGAGCCTGCCATGGCGCAGGTGTGGCGGTATGGTGACAGCATGACTTGTGCACTGTGGGTAGACCTATCCTCCTACTGGTATTGTTTATTTTTCGTGCGCAACCTTAATTGAATGGGTTGCCGGGAGGTCTGAGGTGGAGAGGTTCCCCCAGCAGCGCTTGGTTTGCCGACGTTCCCCGCATGCGCCGGCGCGCTGACAGCAACCGGCACTGGTGTTTATACACCAGATGCGGGACTGGCAGCTCCTGGCCTACTAGGAGCAGCCCTGGCAGCGCCGCCTTCCAATCGCAGCGGCTTGCTGCTCTGCTGGCACGTGGTGCTGCGGGGTACGACCTACCCACCTTAGCCCCTGTTGAGCGACCGCATCAGGTCTCTGCTGTGTTTATTTTACTTATTTTACTTGTTTCACATGATTGTATTATGTATATGGTTTGTAATTGCATTTGTTTGGCTGGTGTTGCTGATTGGCTGCATCAGCTCTGATGTCACGTGGGACACACCCACTGACATCAGGTGGTAATCCCGGGCTCTCTGAGGACATTTAATCCTCAGTGGAGGGGAATCTCTGCTTGCTTGTTTTTGCTCCCTGATGAAGGGGCGCTAGACGCCCCGAAACGTTGGATTTTGTTGGATCTTTTTGGTCTTTGCTGTGATATTGACCTGTTGGATTTGAATACAATATCTTTTGGAGTGCTGGCTGATCGTCTTTCTTGTGTGTTTGCGGCGCCACCGCCGGCCACAGCACCCACTACAACGCTAGGTAAGAGTGCTTCTGTGCAATCTGACATTGTAAACCAGAAGTTTAGTTGCATATATCTGCAGATACATCTGAAAGCTACAGTGCAATGCATGTCCCAACTATGGGGCTCACACATTAGAGTAGGGACTACACTAATACAGAGGGCTTTTTCAAGGCGGTGTGGCTTTCACATGTATGCAACCAAACCTCTGTTTTTCTACTTGTTAGACATGTTTGTTGCTTAATACTTATGTTGAACGGTTGGGCAGTTCTAGTAGGTTCCTCCCACACCAACTACTATAGGTTCCTCCCACACCAACTACTACTATTTCCCAGGGCAGCTTGCCATTTTCTTTGTTTCTTCTCCTAAAAATAAAAAAAAAACATTAATACTCGCTTTTTCTGCCCCACAGCCTTTCTATTCTAGTCATTTAGTATAAAAGTAGAACAATCAAGTTCCATGGTGCCCTTGTTTGCTGACTGATCACGACGCCTCCATTCATTGCAATAGCAATATGTGGAAAAATGTTGCCGACTGTTTAACCATGTGTTGTGCTTTTTTGTCCTCTAAGGAAGAAGTGGATGAGTTTGCCGAACTGAGTCCAGAGGAGCAGCACAAAAGGCTGAAATCGATCATTAAAAAAATTGATATTGATGCGGATGGATACCTTACACAAGGTAACTATGCCAAAGCCTGTACCCAATGAATAGTCTTTGGTTGATACCCCCTGGCCTCTTCCAGGAAAGGGGGTTAAAGGTAATGCACCCGGTCCCCAATTCCAGACATCCAGCTTCTTTTCTCTGTCAGAGAATTTACGGATCGGTATCCTACGCTATTTGCACGCATCCGCCAACCGGCCCGTTGACTTGAATAGGGGCTATGAGCATATACAAACCTCCAAGCAAAACAGACTGGTGGACAATTGCGCCTCACCTCATGGGGGTATCCTGACTTGGCATGATCCTCTGCACATCCACCTGCTGGGAATCCTGACACTGATTAACCCCCTACTCTCCTGCTTGCAATCCATGTGACCTGATAGGCCACCAGATAGGTGGCTTGCACAGCACTGTGCTCTCATAGCCTGGTGACCGTTATTGGCTACCGGTGGTTATAGAAACCTCATCCATCGATAGAGCAAAGAAGAGGCGAGTATGGGCTGGCTGATGTCAGATTTCCTGATAGGGTGAACCACAGTAGAGGGGGTGTGTCACTAATTTTTGCTTTGCTTCTACTTCCAGGAGCATCTGCGTTCTGACAGGAAGGAACACCATGATGAGCTGCTGAATGATATTTAATGCACTTTGCCTAAAGAGTCCCTTTTAATCGGGCCAAAAACGACTTAAATTGGACCAACACAACAAACAGTGCTCATATGCTTCCCTCCCCAGGGCAATTCAGATTGCTGCACATAAACATTAATTTACCTTTTTATAAATCCTGCTGTGGTAAATGTTAAAAGCAAAATGGTGGCTCATGTATCTACAGACCACCTGCAAACAGGAAGTGTTGCTGGGTTTCCTGTTACGTTGCATTGTCAATTGAATTCAGACAGCAGCATGGCTGAGATGCTGGAAAAAGAAGCTCCAAAATATCTGCTACCACTAAAAAAATCTGTAGGATGGCATTTCAGCTTTGAATGGATGCAGGAGTCTCAATATCGTGTGTGCAGGTAGGGCATGGGAGTTTTGGGGAGTTTTTTTTTTTTCCAACTGTGCCTGTTGGCTGTTGGTCAGGTTTGAAGCGGACCTTCAGCATCATTTAATGAAAAGCTCAAACCCTTTAAAGTGGACCAACACCCAGGATTTTGACTATCCTGGGTTTTGGTCCACTTCGGCGGGGCACCCCGATCGGGGGTGCCCCGCTGTGTGAAACCCCCCAGAAACCCCAATAAACTCACCTCTCCCCGCTCCCACGTGACTGCCCGGTCCAATCCCCGCCAACGTCCAGGCGGGGAACAGGAACGTCCAAGCGGCTTCCGCCGCCGCCTCCCTCGCGTCACTTTCGGCGCGCGCGCGCCCGTGCCGGCCATTCACAGACGGCCGGCGCGGGGGCGCGCACGCCTAGAGGGGCGCGAGGGAGGCGGCGGAAGATAAGGTAGGTGATTTGGGGTGTTTGGGGGGGTTTCACCCCGTGGGACATCCCGATCTCGGATGTCCCGCGGGGTGGGAGGTGATCGGCCCGGGAATCTTATAGATTTCCGGGCCGATCACCCCTCGGTGTTGGTCCACTTTAAAAACTATTCCCCAGCATCTAAAATGTAATATATGTAATGTTTTTACTTATTCTTTCTTGCTGGGGGTGGCTTTGCACAGACAGAGCAGAGCTGGGATCAGGAAAAGGTCAGCGATCCCAGAATGCAGAGTGGCACAGTTAGACGACGCTTCCTGCTTGCAGGCAGCCTGAGACTCCAAGGGCCGCCAACTTGGATGTTTAAAATGGACCAAAACCCAGGATTTTGACTGTCCTGGGTTTTGGTTCTTCCAGATTGCCCAAGGAAATTCACCTCATCCTGGTCCTATGGCGCATGCGCGGTCGCTCGTCCAATCAGGGCACTCTGAGCGACGTTTTAGCAGAGCGGCTCTGAGCACGCTGGCGGCCACATCCCCCGCTTCCCTCTAACAGGGAGCGGGGGCCGCGCGATGGGCATTCATAAATGGCTGTGGCGGTCACGCGCCCTGCTAGAAGGATAGCGGGGATGTGGCCGCGGCCCGCGCATGCGCCTTTGGACCGGGAAGCAAGGTAAGTGTAGCTGGCGACCTGGGGGGTTTCATGCAGCGGGGCAGCCCAATTTTGGATGCCCCAGGGGGAGGGAATCAATCCTGCTGGGTTTTGGTCCACTTTAAAGGCTCAAAAAATGCATTATACACTGGTAGGATGATTTTTAATGTGGGCAATCTGCATGTACAGGGGTGAGGGGAACATATAAGATAGACTCCTATTCAGGGTGAAGGTCCGCTTTAAGATAAAAGATTTAAGAGAGAAACAAAGAGGCCATCCTACCCTCACATCATTTAATGTTTATTGCAACACCACTGAGTTCACATTTAGATTCGTATGCAACATCCACTCCCCCGCAGTGACTTGGTGCTGGGGGAGGGGACATTTGGGTCACCAGTCTGGTGACTTTAGTGTCCCTTTAATTTGTACATATTGTTTCTTTCTCTGTTTTGCTTTTAAAAGAGGAGCTTAGCTCCTGGATCCAAATGTCCTTCAAGCACTACGTGTTGGAAGACACAAAGGAGCAGTTTTCAGAGGTGGACAAGGATGGCGATGGAATTGTTACTTGGGATGAATACAACATGCACATGTATGACCGAATTCTTGACTACTCTGAGGATAATGTCCTAGAAGATGATGAGGAGGAATCATTCCGCCTGGTGAGTTACTATTTTGTTACACAGTGTTGCTAATGGGAACCATGTGTCCTCTGGTCCTTTCTATCTGGTGCTATGGTCACACAGCGGTGGTACATGGCCTGCAGGACTAAGCCACCTGTGGCAAAGTCACAAGGTCTGTTACATACATCTGAGGGTTAAAATTTGCCTTCAGGAGGCACCCTGCATACTCCCCTCATGGAAAGCTCCATTTCCCCCTTATCACCGCATAATAGGCAGAATTCCCCCTAATCACCCCATAATGGATAGTGTGAAGAATGCCCCCATAACAGGCAGTGTGCCGATTGCACAGGATTTTTACTCACTGATGAGGGAGGATGGTACCCTAGCAGTCAATGCCCTGGCTCCTCCCTGGAACTTTCACCTAGCTTATGCCTTCCCTCCTCCACAGGTCCAGTCGTTAGTAAGTCTTTAAAGATCAAGAACAGGGGTGATGAGATAACTGAGCTGAGTTCTTTAAGAACTCTTGGGTGAAGTCCATCTGGTCCTGGAGTCTTATTCACATTTGAATTATTTAGTTTTCTTGGATGATATACATGTTTAGCTTGTTGAGTATTATATTTGGGTTATTGCTATCAGTGGCATCTCCTGTGTTGGCTCCTTGTGTACACAGAGCGAAAGGATCCATTAAACAGCTCCGCCTTCTCTTCATCCTAAGTGATCATTTCCCCATTATCATTAATTAGGGCACCTACCTGTTCTGATTTAGTTTTCTTTGAATTTATATATTTAAAAAAAACATTTGGGGTTTGTTTTGTTTTCTTTGGCCACATCTCATTTTGTGCTTTTGATAACCTTATTTCTTTTTTGCATACTTTATTTACTAATTTATCGTTTTTAAGGGTTAACATCTCTGCCTTGTAATTTTTGAATGCCAATTTCTTATTCTGAAGCCATGAAGGGTTTAATTTTAGCCGCTTATATTTGTAACCCATAGGAATACATTTTGCTACGTTGGTACTCGCAATTGATTTAAAACACTCCCATTTGGCATCTGTATCCTCATTCCTCAGCCGTAGGCGGGGACTGCAAGAAGATTTATGTTACAGTGCTGACCGGGAGTGGGGGCTTTGACTCAGTCTGTCTCCCAGCCCCTCACCAGCTACAGCGTTTCTGGAGACCCCCATTAGATGCCTGGAGTCTGTTCCTAAGCCGATAGCATGGGATCATGCAGAGTGCCTGCAGGGTACCTGATCTCTGGGCCTTGCCTGGTGGCCCTGCTGTGTGCCTCCCACTTACCCCGTTTCCCTCTACCCCCTGGGTCATCTACCCACTCTGGCCGCAGTCTGCATTCCCCATGGCTGTTGGGGGGGCGGACTCCAAGGTGTTAGTGTCTTGTACTTTTACTACTACTACGACTGCAGCCTCTAGGGAAGAGGAGAGGCTGATTCGTCACGGCAGGCCTTACAATTAAGGACGGGAGGAGGGGACAGGGAGGTGGCATTTGCATCGTCCGCGGCTTCGCCCTACTTCTCATCACTAGCAGCACGAGGCATAACCATTTTGTGCGGTGGCCAGAGGTCCCTGCTGCATCCCTGGATCGTCGCTTGGCAGCTCCCACATCAGAGGCATCGGGGTTTCGTATTTTAATGGAGGGTGGTGTTGCACTTGCCTGACCTAGGACGGGGGAGCCCTGTGCGATGGGTGCACTACGCCTTACGCAGCTGGCAGGTTCTGCATCTCCGCCAGATTGTCCAGTTTCCCCTGCGGCTTCAGGCTTGGACTCATCTGAGTGGGATACCGCCTTGGGGGGGCTGCTGCCAGGTCCATTTGTGTCCCAGGGTCTGCATCTCAAGGATTCACATTCCGGGGTGGAGAATCTGCAGGCCGATTGTTTGAGCAGGGGGAATGCTCCCTTTCACCAGGATGTGTTTCAAGTTTCAAGACAGTTGGGGACAACCTGCTCTATACATTCCCTACACTGCCACTTCTGAGTTGTGTGTTAAAGAAGGTCAACTGCGAGAAGATTCCTATCATCCTGATAGCCCCACACTGGCCCAGACGGGCGTGGTTTGCGGATCTGGTCAGCCTGGCAGTGGAACCCCTATGGCGACTCCCCAAACGCCCAGATATTCTGCAACAGGATCCTCTGCGGCACCCCAATTTGCTGCAATAATTCGGCCCTTGATTTGAGCATGGAAACAGTGGTCTTCGTGTCTTGGTGTGAGGGGCAATCCTGTAGGAGGTTCTCTGTACCCAAAAGAGTGCCTACAGCTCAGCACCCTTAAGGGCCAGGTCTCAGCCTTGTCCATTTTTTTCCAATGGACAATCCCGGAGCATAGGTTAAACCGTATTTTTATGCAGGGCACTGCACATGTTCGCCCTCCGCAGCAGTCGCTAGTCCCGCCCTGGGATCTCAATCTGGGCCTATCAGCACTTCAGGGGCTTTGAAACCATGGTGGAGGCTTCCCTGATGACACTCATGTTAAAGGAGGCTTTTCTTGTGGCGATTCCCCCTCCTTCGGGCCATATCTTGGGCTTTCCAACACAAGGTGGCGACCTGGTTGTCTGTCCACACCTTCACCAAGTTTTACAGACTTGATTCCAGGGCATCTGCCGATGCCGCTCCGGGGCTTAGGGTGTTGCAGACGGTGGTGAATCCCTCTCTGGGGGTCTAAGCTTGAGGTGTCGGTTGTTCTTGGTTATGCTGAAGCAGTCCGCTGTTTGGCTGTTCTTGCACGGTCCCACCCTTATTGAGGGTATTGTTTTGGGACGTCCCAGGTGTTGCTACTAGTGGTGCCCCAAAATGGAAGAGATGAGAAAAGGGAAATTTGGGTACTCACCGGTAAATTTTCTTTCTTGCCCTCTTCCATTCTGGGGCACAAACCTGCCCTACTGCAGTCCTCGCCTATGTCTGAGGTTAACCCACATGTTGCTACTGGTAGTGCCCCGGACTAGAAGAGGCAGAGAAATAAGAAGTTAAAATCCAACACTAAACGCTAACACTAAACACTAAAAAAGACAGTGCACAATATGTCGTATGTATACACTTCAGGAGCAGCAGTTTCAGGCTCACTACTGCTGTGTTAAATGTGAGCATATTGGAAGCTCAGGTTAGAGATCGGAAGGAGCAAAACGCAACACTGAGGGATAGTGACAATTTGAAAAAAGGGAAATATGTGTACTCACCGGTAAATTTCCTTGTAGCTCTGTAACACTTAGGCAATAAACACTTAAAGTCCCCCAATATAAAGTCCCTTAATGAAAAGTCCCCTTACTTATAAAACAACCAGAACTTGCAAATGCTTTAAAACAATTTTTTTTATAGGAAAGCAATACTTCCCTTCACAGGGTGTCCGTCTCTGTCTAGTCTGGCAAATAGGCAGAAGCCTGGCCTCATGTGAAATAAATAGGCTTCTAATTAGGCAGCAACAACCCCACCCAATTAACTCTGCTCTCTATCAAATGCAAAGCAACCAATGTATTTTAATTCAGGGCTAAATCCTGCAATACAAGAGAAAAAAAGCACAATAAACAATGTTTTTTCCCTTACTGAAAAGTCCCCTCACTCATAATACAACCTCACTTGAAAATACAAGCAGAACTCGCAAAAGCTCATAAACCCGCTTTAAAACAATCTTATTTATAGCAAAGCAATACTTCCCTTCACCAGTGTCCATCTCTGGCTAGTCTGGCAAAACGGCCTCAACAGGTTGAATCTTCTGCATGGCAGGTACACAAACAATGGCCTGGGGCATTCCAAATGGGATTGTGCCGCTTTGTGAAACCCCTCGAGGGCCCTGCAAAACTCTTTCTTCCTGTCTTGCTCGCCATGTAATTATTGGGCAGCCACATCCATGCGTTTTTGAGCTGGGGGCATGCTCCCTTCCCCAGCCGTTCGGGTAGGCAGGGGCGGGAGTGTGCCTTCTGCAGGGGGCGCAGCTTCTATCATTACCGATTGCCATAAAGCATGCCATTTGCCGAACATTAACCATGCTTGGCAAATGCCTCTGACGAGTTTTTCTGGGGGTTTCACACATTGGGGCATCCCAAAATCCTGGGTTTTGGTCCTTTACCCCGGGACACCGTGGGGGTGCCCTGCTGTGTGAAACCCCCCAACTCGCCTCTTCCCGGTCCTACGGCGCATGTTCGTCTGCTCATCCAATCAGCACATTCGGAGCTCCAGGTGTGCTGGCGGCCACATCCTCCGCTTTCCTCTAACAGGCAGCGGGCACACGCCCTGCTAGAGGGATAGCGGGGATGCGGCCGCAGCTTGCGCATGCGCCGTTGGACTGGGAGACAAGGTAAGTGTATGGGACGACCTGGGGCTTTGACACAGCGGGGCATCCTGATTTTGGATGCCCGGGGGAGGGAATCGATCCAGCCGGGAATCGTATAGATTCCTGGGTGATCGGCATGGGTTTTGGTCTATTTTAAGGCATGTTAAAATGCACCAAAACTCGTGATTTTCACTATCCTGGGTTTCGATCTGTACCCCTAGGTCATCCCCATTTGGGATTCCCTGCTGTGTGAAACTCCACGCCCATTATACATTGCTGGCGATTCCAACGCCTTACACACATATGTTGCGTGATGCAGGAGATGCCACCCCGGCCTCGGGGCATGTATAACAGCTACGTGTTTAACACAGCGAGGCATCCCAAATCAGACTGGAGGGAGGCAAACCTTCCCTGTTTCCCCCCTCCCCCCCCCACAATATAAATCATTTTAGTTAGGTGGAATAGATAGAAATGTATTTCTTCTTGTAGGATATAAACTAAAACTAAAGATTCTTCTTTCTGAAAGATGTATTTAAAGGACAAGAAAAGATTTCAACGTGCAGACCACGATGGTGTCCCCGGGTTAAACATGAATGAATTTACAGACTTTGAACATCCTGAAGAAACTGATTATATGGCGGTGAGAGCCCAACTAGTCTATAGATGTAAGATGCAAAAAAAAACAAAAAAAAACATGCATGTGTCCTGGGATGTCCTTATATCATGAGCCGGGTGTTCATAGAATAGCCTGAATATGGTGTGAAATAAGCGAATGGCATTATTGTAAAGTAATTTTCATTCTTCCTCTTACTCTAGGAGTTTGTTATTGAAGGAGCGTTGGAAGAACACGACAAAGATGGGGATGGCTTTGTTAGTTTAGAGGAATACCTTGGTGAATACTCCCAGGATCCAGGTAGGACTCAACAACCATGCTCAGGCCCATGCTGCCAGGTCTGGGTCTGGCAGTAGAAGACCACCTTAGGGAAGATTCCAGTGAAAATGTGATTTCTACAGTCCCGGCTGGTCATTTTTGACCAAAAAGTAGCTCTGCAGGTAGTAAGTCCATAGACTGGAAAGGCTGGAAAGTCGTCTGAGAAATAGGGTACCAAAAAATATATACAGCGGGTAGACATGGACAAACCCGAACCCAAAACCCAGGTTCACAAACCGGCACCTGGACTTCAGCCAAAAGTCCATGTTCGAGTCCGACCCAAACGTGGAAAAGCTGGTTGATGGGCTGCAACCCGCTTCACCTAAGGTTACAGCAGCATGAAGCTGCTGTAACTCACCTCATCCCGCGATCCTCCTACTCAGCGGAGGCTGAATTTGTCCTTAGCCGGGTCTACAGAAAGATGGCTGCCGACTCCCATGAGCGAGGACACTACTAGTGCCTGCACTACCAGCTGGCACTAGAAGTGTACTCACTCATTGGAGCCGGTGCCCATCTCCCTGTAGCCACGTCTAGAGCCAAATTCAAAAGCGCTCCACTGCCGCTGAGAGGAAGAGGATTGCAAGCTGAGGTAAGTAGCAGCAGCACGCTTACTGCTGCACTCTGCGCCCCCGCAGCCACCCCCCAAAGTTCGGGTTTTGAAACATTTATGCAAAGTTTGTCCGAACATTGGGGGGTTCACTCATCCCGAACAGCGGTTGAAATAAGTGCTGAACACGTCACCAATTAGTAAATGTATTTCTAAAGGTTATAGTGTTGTGAAATTTTCTGCAGACTTAGGTAACAACCCGTCCAATTCAAACATGCAAAGAAATCATATGTCCATAAATTGTTACCTGTAGTATTGAGAAATAACACAGGGAAAAGGTATTGAACACAAGAATAAATGGAGGTGCAGAAGGCCATGACACCAGCTGAAATATTTCACTAATAAGAAAGCAATCCTGACACTTAGCAAAATAATTAATGGCTGGTTCAACCCATTCCCAGCAGAAGCAGTAAAGGGCCTCGAATTGTGCAAGAAGTCAGACATCCCATTACTGTTGGTAAACATATTTTGACAATCTTGTGGTAGCTCTATGGTAATAGTATTTTTATAGCATTGCTTTGAGTTACACGGGGGTGATTTCAAGTAGCCCCTTATTTTTACGCTATTTACGACTATTGCACATTTGGGTTAAATATTTTACTGGACAAAACCATATACTCTTGAAAAGATTAGATGTTATACGTAATTAAATCTGGGGTTATACTGCCCCCAACTGGATTGTTTCTGACATGTTTTTTAAGGTGTTTTAGCTTTATGCGATAAAAATTTAGTATATATATAGTTAATTGTCTAATTTATTGCATTTATGGGCTTTTGAAGATTGAAGGGTTCTGTCAACACTTGGTCTATGAAAAGGTGTCTCATTACCAAGGTGCCATACAAGAAACCTCTCATGATGTGTAACTTGTAAAACCAGTGAGCTCTGCAACTATATTGTTGCTAAATATACTGATGGCATTGGTTACACAAGAATTTCTAAACTACAGAAGATTCCAGTGAGCACTGTTGTGGCCATAAACAGAAAGACCTGGAATCAGCAGGTACATCTGTTTCAAAGAAAAGAATATGTAATTCACTCACCCTCCATGGCCTGTATGCACGTTCAACACGCATGACTCCATTGCTAAAGTGTATTTAAAGTTTGCTCTAAACAAGTCAAGACAGGCCTGTGAAATACTGGGAGAATATAGTCTGATCAGATGAGACAAAATAATAACTTTTTTAACTTTTTTGAGGTCCGATGACAGCACTGTGAATCACCCCAAAACATGATACCAACAGTAATATTTGGAGGTGGGAACATCCTGGTGTGGGGCTGTTTTTAAGCATACGGCACTTGCACGCTTCATATAACTGAAAGAAGGGAAATGGACATTTTTAATATAAATCTGCTGCCATCGACCAGGATGATGAAGATGAAACATCAAGACAACGATCCCATAAACAGCCAGTGAAACTCTCAATTGTATTTGAAGGGGGGGAGGGGGTATTTCTATTAGAAAGCCCCCTGATGGTTGAGTAGTTAAATGGACTGTCGGTCAATGAATACCTTATGAAGTTGGTGGTAGCATTAATAGGTTTATTTATTCATAAATTATTCATGCATTGTGTCACTTCACATAGGTTTCACATTCCTTGTACATTTATTCTAAGTATGTCACACACCCCACTTCAAACATTAATAATTACAATAGGGTTAACGCACCGCTAGGTGGCAGCATTGCAGAGAATCTCCAAAAAATTCAACAGGCCCCTCCCGGTCTATACATACCTGGTACCTCCCAATAATCTCCCAGTGTTGTTCTCTGCAAGGTGGCGACAAGACAGAAGAAAGAAGTCTCCTGCTTGCAGGTAGCCGGGGTATCCCCCCGGCCCCCCCCCGTGGTCTATTTCTGCCCGGCTCTTGTTTTGTAGCATCCCTTTTTGGGTTTGAGGCTTTTTGGTGAGAGGCTGGATTCTGTTGCCAAGGGAGGTAAGTTACCTCAGCGCAAGAAATTTCGCCGTTCCTTTCGGGGGGCGGTCTCCTTCAATCCGTCCTTTCGGGGAGCCGGAGCCGGCAGGGGTGCGGGCTTCTCGGCCTCCAGGGGCGCCAGTTGGAATAGGGGTAAAGGCCGTGGCCGTCCCGCTCGCGTCTGGGGCGCCAAGCCCAAGCCAGTTGCCAAGCCCGCCCAGCAATGAGGGGGCGCCCTCACCCGTTCGGGTGGGGGGACGGTTGCAACTCTTCTCCCGGGTATGGGACCAGGAGGTCTCGGACAGATGGATCCGGGAGGTGGTTTCGGCCGGTTACAAGTTGGAGTTCGAGTCCCGCCCTCCTCCAAGGTTCTTCAGGTCTCGGGTGTCTTTGGATCCTTGGGCCGCGCAGGGGCTCCTGGCGGCGGTCAGGAATCTTCTAGACTTAGCTGTCGTTTGCCCGGTTCCTCCTTCAGAGGTAGGGCGCGGGTTTTACTCCAATCTCTTCACTGTCCCCAAGAAGGACGGGTCCTTCCGTCCTATTCTGGATTTGAAGTTTCTCAACAGGTTTATTTGTCCCCGGAAGTTCCGCATGGAAACCCTGCGGTCTGCGATCGGTTCGCTTCGGCAGGGGGACTTTATGACGTCCATAGACATCAAGGATGCGTATCTGCACATTCCGATTTTCCCAGCTCATCAGCGGTTCCTTCGTTTCGTGGTGGAGGATCGGCATTTTCAGTTTGTGGCTCTTCCATTCGGCCTCACCTCTGCTCCGAGAGTGTTCACCAAGATGTTGGCGGGGGTGATGGCCCTGCTCAGAGCTCAGGGGATTCGCATTGTGCCTTACCTGGACGATCTTCTCATCATGGCGCCTTCCTTCAGTCAAGCAGAGGGGGACACCAGCACGGTGGTGTCTATGTTGGAGAGGTTCGGCTGGGTGATCAATTACCCCAAGTCCTCGCTGGTTCCGGCCAGGGTGGTGACCTTTCTGGGGATGTCGTTGGACTCCTGCCAGCACAGAGTGTTTCTCCCTCAGGCCAAGGTTCTGCTGATTCAGGAATTGGTCCAGTTGCTTCTCTCCCATCCTCATCCGTCCATTCGTCTGGGGATGAGACTGGTGGGGTTGATGGTGGCCTCGTTCGAGGCAGTTCCCTTTGCACAGTTTCATACGAGGACTCTTCAGCTTCATCTTTTGGCGTCTTGGGACCGGCGTCCGGGGTCGTTGGATCGGTCCTTCCGGTTGTCCCCTCGGGTTCGGCAGTCCCTTCTGTGGTGGTTGGTCTCGGACAACCTTCTGAAGGGCAGGTCGTTTCTGACCCCGCTTTGGGAAACTGTCACCACGGATGCCAGTTTGTCAGGCTGGGGAGGTTTTTGGAAGGATCTTCAGTTTCAGGGGCAGTGGGACCCTCAGGAGGCCCACTTGCCCATCAATGTTCTGGAATTGCGAGCCATCAGGTTGGTTCTGTCTCACTTGACGCATCATTTACAGGGTCTGCCGGTTCAGGTTCGATCAGACAATCAGACGGCGGTTGCTTACATCAATCACCAAGGAGGGACTCGCAGTCTGGGTGCCCACAGGGAGGTGTCTCTGATTTTAGTCTGGGCGGAGATTCATGTCCCTTGTATCTCGGCAGTTTACATTCCGGGAGTGGAAAACACAGAGGCGGATTTTCTGAGCCGGTGTGCGTCCCGTCGGGGGGAGTGGTCTCTCCATCCCCAGGTGTTTCGGTCGCTTTGTCTCCGGTGGGGGACGCCGGCGGTGGATCTGTTTGCCTCTCGTCACAATCACAAGCTTCCGGCTTTTGTGTCCCTGTCCCGGGACCCTCTGGCTCTGGCTGTGGATGCCATGGCTCTGAGTTGGAGGGACCTGGGGTTTCTTTATCTGTTTCCTCCGATTCCCATGCTAGGCAGGGTTCTGCGAAAGTTGGTTCTGGAGGGAGTTCCCGCCATTCTCGTGGCTCCAAGGTGGCCAAGGCGGGTGTGGTTCGCAGACATCGTTCGTCTGGCCGTAGATCAGTTCGATCTGCCTCTTCGGCCGGATCTTCTCACACAGGGTCAACTATGTTACCCCAGTTTACAAACGCTGGCTTTGACGGCTTGGCTGCTGAAACCTCCATCTTAAAGGAGGAGGGTCTTTCGGATGCGGTCATTCGGACTCTTATTAGTGCTAGGAAGAGATCTTCTTCTTCCATCTATTACAGGTATTGGAGAGCTTATATTGATTGGTGTGAGGCTAGGTCTTTGCCTTGCCGGGTCTTTTCTGTGTCTAGGATTTTGGAGTTTCTTCAGTCGGGCCTGGACTCCGGTCTTCAGCTGAGTACCTTGAAGGGGCAGGTTTCTGCTTTGTCTATTTTTTTCCAGAAGTCTTTTGCTAGCCATTCCTTGGTCAAGACCTTTTTCCAGGGGGTTACGCATGTGCGGCCTCCTAGGAAGCCTTTGCTCCCAGTGTGGGATTTGAATTTGGTTCTTTCTGCTCTTAAGGCTCCTCCTTTTGAGCCTTTGCGGGATATTGCTCTCTCCACTCTTTCTCAGAAGGTTGCCTTTCTGGTGGCCATCACTTCGGTTCGGCGTGTTTCAGAGTTGGCAGCTTTGTCTATTCAGGCTCCTTATTTCGAGGATCATCAGGACAAAGTGGTTTTTCGCTTCAAGTCTGACTTTCTCCCTAAAGTGGTCTCTGCCTTTCATCTTAACCAGGACATTGTTCTTCCTTCCTTGTGTCCTAAGCCTAAGAATGTCAAGGAGAGTGCTTTGCACTGCTTGGATGTTGTACGTTGTGTTAGGTACTATCTGCGTGCTACGTCTTCTTTTCGTAAGACTGATGCCTTTTTCGTTGTGCCCTGTGGGCCTAGGAAGGGTTTGGCTCCGGCCAAGTCTTCCATTAGTAAATGGATTCGTCAGGCCATTGTTGGAGCTTATTCGGCTAAGGGGAAGGATCCTCCTTTTCGCGTTACTGCTCATTCTACTCGTGCGGTTGGTGCGTCCTGGGCTTTTCAACACCAGGCTTCGGTTGAACAAGTGTGTAAGGCTGCAACTTGGTCTTCTGTTCATACTTTTTCTAAGTTCTATAAGGTTGATGTGCGGGCCTCAGCGGATGCTGTTTTTGGCCGCAAGGTTTTGCAGGCTGCAGTGGTTTGAGTTTTTTCTGCGTTATTGCCTGTTCGGATACCCACCCTTTTCTGGACACTGCTGTTGGATGTCCCTATTGTAATTATTAATGTTTGAAGTGGGGTGTGTGACATACTTAGAATAATACCATTTTGTGAATACTCACCTGTAAAATGGGTATTATAAGTATGTCACACACCCCACTTCACCCGCCCTTTTTGGTATCCTGGCTCTTTATATGGTGAAGTTTAGTTCGTTACGTTGAGGGTTACATTGTTTGTTCCTGGTACCTTGTCTTACTGCTGTTCTAATACTGGGAGATTATTGGGAGGTACCAGGTATGTATAGACCGGGAGGGGCCTGTTGAATTTTTTGGAGATTCTCTGCAATGCTGCCACCTAGCGGTGCGTTAACCCTATTGTAATTATTAATGTTTGAAGTGGGGTGTGTGACATACTTATAATACCCATTTTACAGGTGAGTATTCACAAAATGGTATTTTTTCACATATTTCAGATAGTATATACACAGGTATATATTTTCATTTACATATTTTGTTCACATATTTTAAACGATGAGGGGAGATCAACAGATGATAGTTCCTTATCTGGTCTTCCCCAAAAATGTCAGTAATCTGTTGAATACAGTTTGTAGCAAGAGTCTGATTACCAGTATGCAGCAAGCGTATCACCTTTAAAAATATACAGCAGAGTGTGCAGACGTTTCGCATTAACTGCTTCCTCAGTGCACTCTCTAATAAATGATACAATCATTAGTCATGTATTCAATCAGGCATTTACTTGTTGTAAAAGGTATATCTCATAATAAATGCAAAAAAGAGGGGTAAAATAGTACCTCTGTATGAAGGAGTGCTTGCTTTCTCTTTAGTAAGGTTAAATCTTCTTTTTAAGATCTATAGTAGATAAGGATTAATTGTAAGTATAGTTCTAATTAGTAGTATAGGGCTGAGATATAGATTTGGTACTTCACCTTATTCTCAAGTGATCCCTTGGTAAATGGCTGGCGCTGTATATTTCAGAGACAGAAAATAAAGCTGCTAGAATGGCCCAGTCAATCACCTGACCTGAATCCAATTGAAATTCTATGAAAGGAACTAAATCTCAGAGTTCACTGAAGGAGCCCATGGGAACCTTCAGGAGTGCAAGAGCGCTTGTGTGGAAGAATAGGCCAGAATCACATGGGAACAATTCATGGGACTAGTTTCTCTATATAGGAGGCGTTTTGAAGTTGTGAGCATCAAAAAAGGCTTTTGTACAAAGTATTAAACACATTTCAGTATGTGTTCAATACTATTTCCCTGTGTCACTTTACTTACAAAATTGATGAATTGATGATGTGTACAATACTTCTCCCAGTGCTCAGAATCCAATTTCTTCTGTGGATTTTCACGTAGAATTTAAACATCCGACCAGCCTGGTTTGTTGTTAAAGTGGACCAACACCGAGAGGTGATCGGCCCGGAAATCTATAAGATTCCCGGGCCGATCACCTCCCACCCCGCGGGACATCCCGCGGGTGAAACCCCCCCAAACACCCCAAATCACCTACCTTATCTTCGGCGGCGGCCGGTCGCCGCCGCCTCCCTCGCGCCCCTGTAGGCGTGCGCGCGCCCGCGCCGGCCGTCTGCGAATGGCCGGCGGGGGCGCGCGCGCGCCGAAAGTGACGCGAGGGAGGCGGCGGCGGCGGCGGCAGCCGCTTGGACGTTCCTGATCCCCGCCTGGACGTTGGCGGGGATTGGACCGTCCAGTCACGTGGGAGCGGGGACAGGTAAGATTTTGGGGCTTTCTGGGGGGTTTCACACAGCGGGGCACCCCCGATCGGGGTGCCCCGCCGAAGTGGACCAAAACCCAGGATAGTCAAAATCCTGGGTGTTGGTCCACTTTAAGTCCCCATTTTAATTGTGTGTCCTGGAGTTGCTCTTTAAGCTTATGTGGTGCTGAAAGTAAGCATTGCTCTGATTTTAATTTCTCATTTTCTATGCAGATGCTATGGACGATCCTCAGTGGGTGATTGTAGAGAGAGACCGCTTTGAGAATGACTATGACAAGGACGGCGATGGCAAACTCAACCCTACAGAACTGCTTTCCTGGGTTGCCCCAAATAACATTGGGGTGTCACAGGAAGAGGTGAGGCCTTTTGTTTTAAGAGCGAGACATAAAACATATTACAATACAGACTTAAACACTTTTTGACAACTCTGCACCTGGTAGGGTCCAGGTCCACATGAAAATCCAAGCCTCCTACTCCAGCTTTGAACCTGCTCTGCTTTGGTCAGAGTCAACCATGGCTTGCTGTGCTCGCTCACACTAAGAGTGACTGAGGGAAATAACTGTGTGTTGTTCCTCTTTAACAGGGATTTTGGGTTTCAAGACTGCTGGGTCATTTAGCAGTGTTGGGCATTTTGGGCATAGAAGCATAGGGGTGGCGAAAGTAGAAATAAGACCACTGTGACCTAGATCCAAGAACACTTAGAACACTTTGTCTGTGGGGAGCAAATAGAAAGTTCATATAAACCAGGGATGCACAACCTTTTTTTGGTCTAAGGGCCGCATTGTCTTATTGTCCCACTTCAAGAGGATGCAGTGAAAGTGAGATGGGAAGAGATAACTGATAGAGGTAGGGAGAGGTGAGTAGAGGTAAGCAGAGGTGAGACAAGAAGAAAAGTAATGGACAGAGGGTAAACCAGACAGATACATGGTCTAAAAGTCCAAAAGAGGACTGCACACTGTCCGCCCGCTTTTGGTAGCACATAAAGCATTTAAAATAAAGAAATCTTACCTTTCACATTGATCCCCCGGAGAACTCAAGCCCCGTGATTGGCCGCAGCTGTCACGTGGTAGCCGGCAGCCTTCACTGTATATCCTGGTGCCCACAACCATGTGTCCAATCATGGGGCTTGAGTTCTCGGGGGAGGGGGGGGATCAATGTGAAAGGTAGGATTTCTTTATTTTAAATGGTTTAAATGCTTTATGTGCTGCCAAGCAGGTGGGCGACATGTGGCTGGCCCTGGAGTGTAAATTACGTGCTGGACACAATACCCCATAACTTTCTATAGGGTGGTGTTCCAGTTAAAACCTGCTACTGGATGCGTTACAGTGAGTAACCAAATGCTCAATGACCATACTGTGATGAGCAACAAAGTAATCTAATCAAATCAAACAACTCTTTTATTCAAAGTGCAAGTGCTTAAAGTGGACCAAAACCCAGGATTTTGACTATTTTGAGTTTTGGTTCTTGCCCCCAGGGCATCCCAATCTCGGCCAGTCAGCTTCCTCCCCTTCGTCCAAGAGCTCGTCTAAGGCAAGCGGATCCGTGGACGTTGCCGGCCGCAGGGAGCATGCTAGCACCGGCCATTCACAAATGCCTGGTGCGGGCACACGCCCTGAGGGGCTTGCAGGGATGAGGCCACTATTCGCGCATGTGCTGTTGGACTGGGAAAGAAAGTGAGATTCCTGGGGGGTTTTACACAGCCGGGTATCCCGATTCTGGATGCCCCAGGGGGGAGCGAGATTGCCTGCACTGGAGTCTCATGGACTCCATGTTGGCTTTTGGTCCACCTTAAAACTATTACTTATGGTCACCCTAAATAACTACAAATCGCTTACATTAAACTCGTGTTAAACCGGACCAACACCCGTTATTACTTTAACGGGTTGTTGGTCCCTCTCTCTGCTGAAAGAAAGAACCTTTTGGGAGCCCCGTTGCACCTAACTGCACAGAACGCTGAGAATTCTCACCTTCATTACGAGCCAGCGCCAGGAAAGGAGTCCTGTGATTGGCCATCGGGCTGTCACCTGGGCAGGTCCTGCCAGCGGCCGGCACGGAGGACACAACCACAGTCCACGGTCCTGGCGCTGGCTCGTAATGAAGGCGAGTATTCTCAGAGTTCTGTGCAGTTAGGTGCAAGGGGGCCCCCCGAGGTTCTCTCAGCAGAGAGAGACTAACACCCGTTAAAGTAATAATGTGTGCAAAATATAAAGAATCATAAAAGTGCAAAGAAAAAAGCCTTTGAGCTCATCTGTATGCAGGAAAGATAAAGCCAAGGACAGAGGGTGAAGTGGGAAAAGGTAAGCAGAATTGGGTGGAGATAGGTAGAGGTGTGGGCAAAGGTAAGTAGAGGTAAACAAAGGTGAAATGAGCACATGTAAGGTGGTAGGTTGGGCAAAGATATTCTGGGGAGACTCCACACACCTAACCCAAACACATCAGCAGTACATGCGTGTCACCCACCTTTCATTTATAGATATGATCACAGATGAACAAGGTATTAATCATTACACAACGGATGAATTCAAAAGTCCTTTTATATATTTTAATTTTACTTATTTTACTTGTTTCACATGATTGTATTATGTATATGGTTTGTAATTGCATTTGTTTGGCTGGTGTTGTTCTGATTGGCTGCATCAGCTCTGATGTCACGTGGGACACACCCACTGACATCAGGTGGCAATCCCGGGCTCTCTGAGGACATTTAATCCTCAGTGGAGGGGAATCTCTGCTTGCTTGTTTTTGCTCCCTGATGAAGGGGCGCTGGACGCCCCGAAACGTTGGATTTTGTTGGATCTTTTTGGTCTTTGCTGTGATATTGACCTGTTGGATTTGAATACAATATCTTTTGGAGTGCTGGCTGATCGTCTTTCTTGTGTTTGCGGCGCCACCGCCGGCCACAGCACCCACTACAACGCTAGGTAAGAGTGCTTCTGTGCAATCTGACATTGTGGCCTTCCCAAACTAATTTATCTGTACGAGGCCTTACCAATCAATATTCCAGGAAAATATTTTTCAGAAATAAACAGGATTATCTCGGACTTTGTATGGAGAGGGAGAAAACACAAGACCAAATACAAGTATCTAAGTAGACCCATGGACTATGGCGGCCTAGGCGCCCCCAACTTCAGACAATATTATCACGCAGCCCAGTTACAAAGGATTTTCAGTTGGAAATCCCGGATAAAGAAAGAGGTCTGGCCTCAACTGGAACTACACCCCATTAAAATAGACGAAGTATTTTCGTTAAACCCTAAAACCTTGACTGAAGCTATAAGACGTACATCACACCCTCTGGTTAAGCCAACTCTCTCCACCTTAAAAAAACTGATTCTCAACCAGTCAATATCCCCTCTCCCACAAAGACTACGAATACGCAACAGATGAGCACAGCATTAACGTACTATTTTCAAGGGAATATATAAGGGTTCAGGATATTTGGATAAAAGAAATAGAGTTGTCCCAAATATATCCCAAAGCTAGACTAGATAAGGACGTGAATACCCTATTAAAATTCACCAAAGTTAATAATATTCTTCGGGATAGTAAACAACCGGCATCTACCCCTCCCCTATCCAGCTTACAAGCTTTATTTTTCACACCAGATCCCTACCCAAAGCAGCTTAGGCAGTATTATAAAGTACTCTGTGAAAACGTTTCTAATGATTATAATAAGTCCGATTCCTACAAGAAAAAGTGGGAGGGAGACACTGAGAATTGTCTTCTCGACATAGACTGGCGGAACATATACAAGGAAAATGCTATCATACATTACACACATAAGAATTTTTAGTTTTTTTTAGTTAGTTAAATATATCACTCAGTACTATCTAACCACCGACTATAACAATAACATGGCCACATATCTCTCTGTTGGTGGTGTGGGCTTCACCCGTCCACAGTAAAACACATATGGTGGGAATGTGTTCATATTAGGAATCTCTGGCAAAATAGAATGATCTATGTAGAGAAAGAAGCGGGAATAAATATCTCTCTGAACAAGTCAAGAATCCTCCTAAACTTCCCAATTACAGACCAACCAATAGCCATGAGGTCTCTAACAAACCTTATTATAATGGGCTCTAAGTACTACATAATCAAACACTGGCGCAGAACAAACCCACCCACCTTCACAAAATGGAAACAAGAGATGATAAAAATCATAGAAATAGAATCCGGGCTGATGGAACAGGGGGAGACCAGGTCCCAACTCCAACAGTTTGGGGAGATGATCCAAGAAAAGAGAGATAGGAAGAAAGGCAAATAAGTAAGGGGAAAAAAAAATTGCAGAAGAATGTGTGTGTGTGTATATATGCATATTGTATACAGCAAGATGGGCATGTAAATATATATATACATATATACATAGCTATACGTGTTGATGTATCTACAAGTTGTCTACATATACCCGTGGTATCAGCTGTGGGGGAGGGTGGCACAACGGGCTGAGGGGGGAAGGGGGCATTTTCATGGGTTGGAAGGGGTGAGGAGGGAGGGAATGAGAGTGGAAAAAAAAATATATATATTTGTATATTTATGCTCCAGGGTAAAACCCACACCATACACAATCATAATGTAAATATAATAACCCTGGCAATGATGTTAAAACGATCTTCCACACTAGATGACAGAGAACTAAACTGAGTCAAAATAAAAAAAAAAAGAGAAGTTCATCAATGTCTCGCTTTTTGCTTTGGGAATGTTGATGGCACACGATGAACCGGGCCCACGGCAGCTCTTGGGAAACGACTACAATGTTGCGCAGAAAAGGGTGGATGAGCTCTTTACAACAGGCCAATCGGATCCTCCTAAATAAATCTCTCTCTTCCATTTTACTTCAGGCCATCAGATTTAATTCAGAGACGATTGGGTTAACCTCTCCCGAAGGGTCTGGTCTGCAAGAACAAAGGTGTGTCTCCACCTCCCGGGCCTATATCCACCTGTCTGACTTGATGCACTTCAGTTTTTCTTTCTTGCAGTGGTCACTGCAAGGACTTATCTGAACTCCTCTCCCATTTTACCTTTTGTTTTAAAGGAATTATGCCTTGGAAGCGGGGGTAATGGAAACCTGACTGTTCCTTGGCCCTTATACTCCTTGTATCTGAATGGACCCACTTTGCCTCCGCAGCTAAGCTGCATTCGGATCAGGATGGTAAGGTAAGCGCCAGGGTCTTGGGGCGTTGTGGGGTGTCACCTTTTTGTTTTTTAAAAAAGAGTGACTACCTGGCTGAGAATTCTGCCACAAGAAAAAGCAGCCATAAGGCTTTTGTCTGGTGAGCCTGATTGAGGGGAACCAGGGGAATTAATTTCCTCTTTATTGCTTTTCCCATGTGTTTTTACTGGTTGAAAAAATCAAAATTTGCGCCCGCCGCTATGGAAACATTTTCGGCTTAGCATAGCAGTGAGCACCGGTGTGCGGCTCCTTTCTTACCCCGCTCGCGCTGGAAGATTTTCGGCTGGGTGAAACGGCAAGCACCGCTAACATTGCGGTTCTCCGGCCGCTCGCACTGCAACATTTTCGGCCAGGACTAAGCGCCAAGTACCACTAACTTCGCGGTTCTCCTCTGGCCGCTCGCACTGCAACATTTTCGGCTGGGGCTAGTACCTAAAAAGGTTTTGAAAAAAAAAAAAAAAAGAGGATATTGTGGCTGCCATAGCCTCCTTAGTCTTTAAACTCTGTCGGCAGCCCTCACGTGGTCCTAAACCTTTAGAGAGTCATTTAGAAGGATTGGCTACTAAAAAGGGTTTTAAAGAAAAGATTTATCCTCTAACTTGAAGAGGATATTGTAGCTGCCATAGTCTCCCAGGAAGTTATCCGTCGGGAGGATTTATCCAGTAGGGACTCGTATTCAGAAGTCCTCTACACAAGGGGGTGCTCAGTTAAGATGGATGGGTGATTTCCTCGATTCTGGATGATGTTGCAGAGCATACGCATTATTCTAATCTGATCAAAAGGGAATGGCAGAAGTCAGGTTGTCTTCTGCCCATTCCTAAAGTACTAGATACTATGTATCCCTTTCCTCCAGATCAGATTGAATTATGGTCTCACCCTCCTGTGGTGGACGCTCTGGGGCCAGGTCTTTTTTTTTAAGATTTTGGTTATGCCATCCTCGGATAGTGCTTCTCCAAAGGATCCAGCGAATAAGCGCGTGGATCAGGTGGCATGTCCTGCTTATTCTATTATGGGGTCGACCTTGCGGCCGGCCTGGGCTATATCCATAGCATTTCTGGGGAGCAGGAGGTTGTTAAAACAACTGGACTTGAAGACTCGTAGGGGTCATTCATGGAAGTCATGCTCCCAGGTGATCAAGACCAGTTGGCTACAACAGGTATATGATAAGTGCTATGGAGGATTGAGCAGGTTAAGTGCCAGAGGCCTAGCTCTGGTGTTAGCCTTAAGGGGTGCTTTATGGCTTAAGCAATGGTCAGCTGACATAGCCTCCAAAAAAGAATGACGAGACTCCCCTTTAAGGTGGGGTGTCTGTTTGGGGAGTGCTTGGTTGACATGGTAAAGCATGCTGCTAGTGGTAAATCGTCTAATCTGCCACAGAACCCGAACTTTAATACTGCTTCCGTAGGGCCTCTAATACTCCGGGGTTCCGGTTAGAGGTGCAGCCTCTTCGGAAGAGATTTTTGGAATAAGACAAAGTTCCAAATTAAGGCAACAGGTGTCTGGCAGAATAAAGCCAGACCCCCTTCAAGGCCTGTTCATGCATGAAGGGACGCCCCCGCGCTTGCAGGTGTGGGGGGACAGCTTCTGCATTTTGCTCATATTTGGAGGCTTCATGGAACAGATATATGGATACAGGAAGTTGTATCCTCCCGGTTACAAGATCAAATTAGGAGCCAGGCCCCCTTGGAGATTCTCTTGGTCAGGGGTATCCCGAATTCCGCAGAAGGCAGAAGCATGGTCTCTTAGTCAGAGGGTTGTCAGAGGGTTGTCCCTATGCATGCACTGGGGGATTCCGGACATAAATCTCTTGTGCATCACGACACAATCGGAAGGTTACAAAGTTTGTGTCTGGGTCCAGGGATCCTCTAATTATAGCAACAGATGTCCTGACTCTTCAGGGGTCAGCATTCAAGCTTCTTTATGCATTCCCTCCGATTCCACTCCTGGGTCAAGTACGAAGAAAGGTTAGCTCACAAGGGAGTCCCAACCATTCTGGTGGCTCCTCGTGGCCAAAAAGAAGCTGGTTCTCAGACATAGTAAGGATGTCAGAGGGCAACTTGTGGAGGTTACCCGACGATCCAGATCTTCTCACACAGGGGCCTCTAAGGCATCACAAGTTCTGGCTTGGAAGGCCTGGCTATTGAATCCTATGTCTTGACAGAAAGGGGGTTCTTCTGACATAGTCATGCAGACTATAATTCAGGCCAGGAAGAAGCCTTCATAAATGATCTACTATAGAGTCTGGCAAGCATTATCGCTTGGTGCGAATCCAGAAGGTTCGCTGGTAGAATTTTTTCTGTTCCCAGAATATTGATTTTTTTGGCATAAAGGTCTTGATGAAGGTTTTCAATCGAGTACTTTGAAGGGACAGATATCTGCTTTATCTATCTTTTTATTCAGAAACCCATTGCTGTGAATAAATGTATCAAAACTTTTTGTATAGGGAGTCGCTCATGTGTGGCCTCCTCGTAAGCTACTTCTGCCGGTTTGGGACCTGAACTTAGTTTTATCAGCTCTTTATCAGCGTCCTCCTTTTGAACTATTGGCAGATGCATTATTAAGTTTATTGACTCTTAAGGTTTCTGAATTAGCATCTTATCAGTTAAGTATCCTTATTTAGTGTTACATAAGGACAAGTTCATCTTCTGCTTTAAACAGGATGTTTTTCCTAAGGTGGTTCCCATCTTGAAGAGGTGAATTGTCTTCCTTATGTCCTACTCCAGTGCCCGATAGAGAAAATATTCTACATTGCTGGATGTAGGGAAAAGCACTAAGATACCATCTCACTGCTACACAATCAATCCGTAGGTCGGACTCCTTACTTTGTCATACCTGAGGGTCCACGGAAAGGTCTTCCACCATCTAAGTCTACCATCAGCGATGGATTAGACAGGCAGTGGTAAGAGCTTATATTCCCTAAGGGGGAAGGATTCTCCTTTTAGGACTACTGCTCATTCGACAAGAGCTATTGGAGCTTCTTGGGCTGTTTAGCATCAAGCTTCAATAGAACAAGTATGCAAAGCTGCTACTCAAATTCTATAAGGTACAGCCTTTGGTAGGAAGGAATTGCATACAGTGGTAATTAGATGGTTTTGGAATGTCTTATTCCTAGAAGGAATAAGGGTCTTTGGAATGTCTTGTTCCTGAAAGGAATAAGGTTTGGCGATCCCACCTGAATTCGGGTACTGCTTTTGGAGGTCCCAATCGTCTCTGAATCAAATCTGATGGCCTGAAGTAAAATGGAAGAGAAAAGAGAATTCTGGGAGTACTCACCTGTAGAATTAATTTCTCTTCCATTATTACTTCAGGACATCAGACCCTCCCTGTCTGCTAGGTTACTATGTCCATGTGTTGGATGCCTAGTTTTAGTGGAGTGGTAAATATGTAAATAGTTGCTGTAAATAATGATCAGCAATGAGTCTCCAGACTTTTGTTTCCAACAGGATAGGTATGCCTCCCGGGTGGCTGGTTCTACTGCTTTTTAATTAAACTGAAGTGCATCAAGTCAGCCAGGTGGATATAGGCCTGGGAGGTAGAGACACACCTTTGTTCTTGCAGACCACACCCTTCGGGAGAGGTTAACCCAATCGTCTCTGAATTAAATCTGATGTCCTGAAGTAATAATGGAAGAGAAATTAATTCTACAGGTGAGTACTTACAGAATTCTCTTTTTCTGCATTCCAGGCCAATCACCTGGTTGAGTCGATCGACAAGGACGGAGACGGGCGACTGACAGAAGCTGAAATCCTGCTGAGCCGGGACATTTTCCTCACCAGCGAAGCCACAGACTATGGGCGGCAGCTTCAGGACGAACACTTCTACCATGATGAGCTCTAGCCTGCCCAAGCTGACCGCCACCGGTTTTCTATTTAAAGCATCTGACAGGGAACAGAGAGACTACTTTATATAGTGTAACTTAGTCTGAGCTCAGAGCCCAAACGTAGAAGGAACCTGATTCTGTTTCAGCACCGACAGAACCTCCAAGTGTTTTGTGCTCACAGGTCCTGGTATCTGGAGGACCCCCAGGCTGAGACTGTAGCAATGTGATGACAAGTGTTAGTGTTATGTTATGATCACTTCTGTTATGTTTAACCCTAAGGGAAGCCTGTGCCATCCTGCCAGCAGGCTTTTCCCTCAGCCCTTCCCAGCTTAGCCATAGTTGTAACCCACCCAGTGGAGTGTCAGGGCCCTGCTGGCTCAAATCATGGTGCTGAGGCTCCTCTAGTACAATGTCCCTGGCAGCCAGATCCTTATCCTACAAACTGGAGGACTGTGCACCCACTGCCACTGCACAACAGGTGATACTATGCATTGGGCACAGGATACTCTCAAAGTGGACCAAAATCCAGGATAGTCAAAAGTTTTGACTATCCTGGGTTTTGGTCCTTTCCCTGGGGGCACCCCACTGGGTGAGACCCCCCCTAGATCACTGCAGCAACTCACCTTATCCTGGTCCCACGGCATGTCTAAGAGCAGTGGCTCTGATGGGCGCATTCGCCGCATCCCTCTAACAGGGAGTGTGCCCCCCGCTGTGTGAAACCCCCCCAGATCGCTGCAGCAATCTTGGGTTTTAGTTCACTTTAAAGCAGGACAAACCCAAGACTTTACATTTCCTGGGTTTTGTGCTGATTAAGGATGCCCTACTGTCTAACCCCCACCCCCAGTTTGGCCAGTAAAACTCACCTTTCCTTGGTCCAATGCTCTAGTCCAGAGGTACTCAACCACTTCTTGTAAAGGTCCATTTATAGGCATCTGATGAGAGGTGAAGGTCCGGGCGGAGGGCTGTTGCGGGGGGTAGATAGGTATAAATCAACACACTGGGGGAGGAGCTATAGATTCCCCAGGCAAAACTAAAAAAGGTTTCCTGAAAGGATTGAATGGGGCAAAGATACCAAGAAACAATGTTTCTGTGTACCTTGCAATGCCACTTCCTGCCTGTGCAGTACTTCATATTGCAATGCTAGGTGCCAGGGAGACTAAGCACTACATCGCTGATCAAGCGGGCAGCTCTAAGCACAGAAACAGGGCTGTCAGGGCAGGGGAAATCTGGCGCAGAGGTCCACATTCAGCCCCCGGTCCGCCAGTTGAGTATCGCTGCTCTTGTCCAATCAGAGCCCTTTGCCGCATTTACATCTTTTGACAAAGGGCTCTGATTGCCTTCAATGGGGCGCAAAATCGGGTATCCCTTGCAGCATGTGCTTCCGTCCCAGCCTTCTGCGGATGCAGGGGATGATGAGTGCAGCCGAACGAGACGATTGGACGAGAGTCCCAGCGCATGCACTGTAGGACCAGGGAAATGTTCGTTTACTGGGCATCTGAGGAGGGGGGTTCATACAACAGGACATCCCGAATTGGTGTGCCCCGGGGGGGGGGGGGGTTAGAACCAAAACCTGGGATAGTCAAAATCCCAGGTTTTGGTCCAGTTTAAGGATGCAAGAGTGCTTTAAAGTGGACCAAAATCCATGCAATCCAGTTCAGTGGCGCTGTGTGAAACCTCCCAGGTCACCTGATTATTATTATTATTGTTTATTCATATAGCGCCATCATCTTCCGTAGCTCTTTACAGACAAGATAAAACATATAGTACAGGGAACAATACAAAACTTGATCCCACAAGGTTCAAACCAAGTGTCATGAGCACAGGAGACAATAGGAGAAAGAGCACTGCCCTTGCAAGCTTACAGTCCAAAGGGTAAGTCAGCCTGATCTGACTTACGCTTCCCAGTCCTATGGCGCGGCCTCTCATTCAATCAGCGTGCTTGGATGCATGTGCACTGCCGGTCACATCCCCCACTACTCTCTAACAGGGAGTGTGCCCGTACCATCACAAATGCCTAGAGCACCCCCTGCTACAGGGATAGTGGGGAAGTGGCCAGGGCTCGCTCAAACACTGTTGGAACCGGGACGTAGGTGCGCTTCTGGGGGACGTGAGGGGTTTCATACAGCGGAGGATGCCAGATTCTGGATGCCCGGGGGGGGGGGGGGGGGGGTATGGGGGTCAAGCGGCCCTAGAATCTTATAGATTCCAGGGCTGTCTGACTGTGGGATTTTGACTATCCTGGGTTTTGGTCCACTTCCCCGGTGCCCCGCTATGTGAAACCCCCCAGATCGCAGGATTCAACTCACCTCACCCCGTTCCTACGGCGCATGTGCGCCCGCTCGTCCAATCAGCGCGCTCACGTCAAAGTGGCGTCAAAGCTCAGTGGCTCCGAGCATGCTGGCTGCCGCATCTCACGCTTCCCTCTAACAGGGAGCGCGCCCGCTCATTCAGAAATGGCCACTCATTCACAAGGTATTTGTGAATGGCCGGCGCGGGCACGCGCCCTGCTAGAGCGAAGCGCTAGGTGCGGCCCGTGCATGCGCCGTTGGACCGGGAATCAGGTTTGCGGGTGTCGATTTTGGATGCCTCGCGGGGAGGGATTGGATCGGACCGCCGATCGGGCTGGGTGTTGGTCCACTTTAAAGCCTAATCGATAGCTAAAAAATAAAGACATTGTCTCGCCTTGTACCTGTAAGCCAGCAGCTGCAGTGATAAGATGACCACAGAGGAGTCATATCAGCCACATGCTCACCTTCCTTCATTCAGGAGGGAAATGGCCTCCTTGCTTATTGGAGGGGGAGAACCTCCTGACTAGCGTCGCCAAGTGCCGTTGTCTCAGCGTCGCCAGCTTGGAGCATACCGGAGGCAGGAGGGTAGTGGGCTGCTGGAAAAGAGAAGTGGACCAAAACCAGACCTGTCATTATTGTTTACTTAGAAATTGCCATCATCTTCCACGGCGCTGTACAATGTAGTAATTACAGACACGGTGAAACTATTAATAATACATGAGTATTATGAGACCTAAAGCGGAACAAAACCGCTAATCTGAATAGAGCATAAAAGACTATAGGTCCTATTCAAACCTTCACTAGGGGACGTTCTGATTTGGGATGCCCCCAAGGGGTGGGTTGCAACCAGACCTATAGTGTGTTTGTCTTTAGGTTGGTTTTGGTCCACTTGAAGCAGCTGGTCCAGGGTAAAGCAAATAAAGGATGTTTTTCTTCATCAACGTATGTATGGTCAGAGACAGATGCACCGTACTTTAAAGCATAACAAAACCCAGGAATTTGACTTTCCCAGGTTTTGTTCTGTGCCCGACTGTGTGAAACCCCCCAGTTAAAGCGGACCCTGAATAAGAGCATATCTTACGTTTCCCACACCCTGTACATACAGATTGTCCACATTAAAAATCATCCTACCTGCATCTACTGCATGTTATGAGCCTTTATCCAAGATGGCAGCTCATGGAGCATCGGGCAGTGTCTTCTGACTGTGCCGCTCTGCATTCTGAGATTGTCCTTTTCCTGACCCCAGCTCTGCTCGGTCTGTGTAAAGCACAGATAAAACCCCGCCCCCTATACGTTTCACCCCTCTCCTCATTATGTGATGCTACTGAGCCAAGATGCAGCACCCATATCCGAGTGTTCTGAACAGAGTTGCAGCCCAGTGGGGGAAAGAATAAAAAGTAAGTGACTAAAAACGTAAAATATATTAATTTTAGATGCTAGGGAATAGTTTTAAAGGATTTGGGCTCTTCATTAAATGATGCTGAAGGTCCGCTTTAAAACAGCACAATGCCCGCTGCTGCCCCCCCGCGTCTTTCCACCACCGAGGCCACGCCCAACCTGGCATTTGTTTAGATTGCCAATTGGCTGATCTCAAGAATGCCTAACGACGTAGCCAGCACACAGGCGCACTTCCCTGTAGCCTGGGAAGCACTTCTGCCCCCAGTCTATCTGAATGGCTGACCGCGGGGGCGCACTAAGCTAGAGGGATGCGGCCACAGGAAGTGGAAGCGCAAACCTAGAGGGATCTGCTGCAAGGGAAATAAGGCAGGTATCCCACTTTTTGCTAATGGTAAAATGAAAACTTTTGGAAAGTTTCCCCATTAGACCTGCCTGGGGATTTGACCCAGGTTTTGTTCTGTCCCCCCTCCTCCTTGCACCTGGCACACCCCGATCAGGGGTGCCCACGCTGTTTAAAGGCTCAAAAAATGCAGTAGATGCAGGTAGGATGATTTTTAATGTGAGCAATCTGTATGTACAGGGTGTGGGAAACATAAGATAGACTCTTATTCAAGGTGAAGGTCCAGTTTAAGTCTGGTACACTGGTCCAAACCCAGTGAGCTTGCACTGAATCTAATAGGACCTGGTAAGTTACTTTCCCTGATTTTGGACTCCCAAATCGGGATACCCCAGAGAATAGGGGTGTGACCAGAACTTTTCTTTTTTTAAAGCTGGCCTTTGATTACTCAGCTGATATAGAGAAATGAGTTTGCCCTGTCTTTTTACTACTCCCATCATGAGGATGCGATGGTTGGAGGATAACTTATCGCTATTGCCTATTATGAAGCTGGGTGCAGATCGTGAGCCCTCCACGTGTGTTCATTAGCAAAATAAATGTGTGACCAATGAAATCTGACCTGAGGAAGCATTCTTTTTATGACCCTTTGCTCCACTTACTATGGCCTGGGGGGGCTACTTACTCTCATAGTATTTGTTCTGCACAAGCTGATCATTGTCTGAATAGAACAAATAATACTGTAGGGGAGCTGCAACAGAAATGGTAATGCACCAAAATCTTACAGTTCTAGGATAAGAGGAAAGATCTATAAAGAGAATCAGTTAAACTAGATATGATTGGGTTATTAGGCCACTTTTGAAAGCTTAGGGGTTTGGGGAATAAAAGCAAGTAAAAAGAGTTACTAGAGTGGAAGTCCGTGGGTGTGGATTAGTGATGAGATTTACTGAGGAGCATGGATGGAAAGAACTTGGCACTTGGATGGTTAGATTTAAAGCAGACCAAAACCAAGATTTGGTCCCAGGGCTGGATTAAGTGTGGTGGAGGCCCCAGATACAGTATTTTTTTTTCTTTTAAAATAATAGCCCAGCCAAGTAACTGATTGGTGGTTGTCTGGCACCCATCTACTTACTAGAGCATCAGATTGAGTCCCTTGGGCGTGCTGCTTGGAATCTCCTGCTTTGCCATTCTGGGCGGGGGGTAGTGTAGTGGTCCAGCAGAAAACAGTTCCCAGCATTGAGCTGCCAGCGGCTGTGCTTGGTTGGCTGCTGATTGACAGCTCTGCACCCATCACTGTAGTGTTGCTGACGGCGGCTTTGCTGCTCTAGATCCTCCTTCCTGCCCTGTGGTGGCTTTGGCTGCAGGTTTGCAAAAGCTAAAAAATGCTTGCCGCTTGTTGCTGGCCCTGTGGGCAATCAGAGCAAAGGCCTCCTGGACCAGACCATAACCCAAAAGTTGATAGAGGCCCCGGGGCATGCGCCCCTGTGCCCCCCCTTATAATTCTGCTCTGTATGGTCCACCTAATGGGAATCCTAACTTGGGAAACACGCTTCGTACAGCCATACGGATCACTGGTAAAACTCACCTTTCCGGTGTTCCCATGGGGCAGATATGGGCAGACAACCAACCAGCGTGTTTGGCTTCTCCTCATCGCACTGACATCTCGGTGGCAAAGAAAGTGAACTGTGTGATTGCGTTGCTGGCCGCATCCTCGCTTGCATCCAGCTGGGGGTGTGCCATTTACAAATGCCTAGCAGGAGTATGCAGCTAGCTGAAGGTATAGCAGGGCCTTTGGATCTGCATGCACCATGGGATCGGCAGCGATGTGGGTTTTTCACAGCAGTGCATGCCAAATGGGATGCCCCAGGAGAAGGAATCCGCCGGCCCAGATGGGTTTTGGTCCACTTTTACCTACATCCAGTTTGGTCATCTCAAGTGATGACATGTGGTGTTCACCCCTAGGGGGCGCTTGACTGCAAGATCAAAGATGTAGCTCCTCCAGGCCCCCTATAAAGGCAGGTGTCCCTCTATCATTCTCCAGTTGTTCATCTTGCAGTCTTGGCTGCAAATCGTTGACACTCTCTCAGTTAATGGCAGCAGAGCGGTGAACGCCGGGGTCTGTTGGCGTTCGGCAGAGCTTGGCTCTGGGCCGCAGACCCTATACTAAAGGGTAGCTGGCCACAGACTTGAACCTGAGGGGGAACCACTATATACTTTTGTTGATTGTCCCTCCCTGCCCACAAACTTTATTGGTACTGTTGTGCTGTGTGTTTTTTTTTATTTTGTCTTTTTTGGTGCGTCACCGCCTGGCTCCTCGCTGGCTCAGCATGGTGCATTCTGCCTTTTTACTCACCTCCCTCATCATTCGCTTGGGCTGCGGGGTCGTCGCACCCCCGGCCCACCGCATCGCCGTCGACGCGGCGCTGTCTGTGACAGGGGGAGTGTTTGACGTTACAGGCGCGGGGGGCCTCGGGCGCCACCGCAGCCATTTTTCGCAGCCTGGACTGTGCTGGAAGGGGCGGGCGCCTTCTCTGCGCGCGTCGCCGTCATGACGGCGCCGCACTCCCCTCCAGGATTTTTCTAGATTCTGACCTGCGTGCTGCTGCTGCTGGGGCCTCCTGGACGCTGCTGGCCTGGCTTGGTCCTGCTGCTGCTGGGGGATCACGTTCGTGTTTGGAGGCTGCGCTGTCCCTCTGTCGGTGTCGTGAGTCCCTGTTTTTTTCTGGCTGTATTTTTGACCATTTGCATTGTGCCTATTGTGATCATGGTCACTTCTCCGCCTCTCATGTACAGGTCGTGGGCTTGAGGTTGAGGGTTGTGGTTCCTCCCGGTCCCCCTTTTTGTTAAGAGGGATCACCTTATAGGTTTGGGCTATTAGTGTCTTGTAACCTTATTGATTTTGACCATTTTTAATCACCATAATGGAGGCTTCAGGGGATAGTGAGCTGGGGGCCCCATTTGGGCAGGAAAGGCTCTGCCCCTTGGGCAGTAGGAATCCTCTGGGCGGGTTCAGCACTGTTTGTACCACTTGCACCAGAGGCATTATTTTGGACCATGAACGGGCGGGCGTCCCTGCCCCTAGCCCTGCGCTGCCGGCGGCCTCTCCGGACTCTCTGCTGCTGCACTCTGCCCCCAGCGAGGGGGGAGCCAGCAGGGGATCCCATGCTGACTTGGCGCATAGGCTGGCCAATCTCGAGAGACAGATCTCGCGGACGGCTCCTAAGAAAGCCACGAGTAAGAAACGGCACCTCAAGCCCGTTTACTCTGATGATGGCGATCTCTTTGATGGTCTGGGCTCTGTGGAGGAAGGTGAGTTGCCAGAGGATTCACGTTCCACGGTGGATTATTCGGCTGGCGATGACAGTATGTCTGGTTCTTTCTCGGATGAGGATGCGTGGCTCCCGGATGATGACAGAGAAATTGCTTACCTCAGTGTTTGAGGCACTACCCATTGTCTCTCCCAGAGCGGCTAAGAGGAAGCAGGGAGATTTGTCTAGGCCTGAAAGGCAAAGGCGGGTCTTCCCGGAGCAGGCCCATTTTTCTAACATGATTTTCAAGGAATGGGAGAGGCCTAACAAGTTACTGTCGGTTCCTAAGAGCCTGGACAGACGGTACCTCTTCCCTGATGAGCTGGTTCGGCTATGGTCTCGCCCTCCTGAAGTGGACCCCCCCCCGTGTCGGGGTTGTCCAACTCTACTGATACTGCTTCCTTACGTGACCTGGCTGACAAGCGCATGGATCAGTTGGTCTGCCATGCGTTCACCTTTGCTGGTGCCCTCTTTCGCCCTGTGTGCGCCTCAGCGATCGTCTCCCTAGCCATCAGAAAGAAGGTGAGACACCTTGTGGATAGATCTAAGGCTCGCAAGCGGGTGGCGGAGTATAAAGAACTCAAAGCCTGCTTGAATTTCATTGGCTTGTTGCTACTGCCATGGACGATGGGGTCCGGCTCGCTCTGGCTGCGGCAATGGTTGGCTGATGCGGCTGCCAAGAAGTCGCTTATGAGTATCCCCTTTGTGGGGCACAGGCTGTTTGGGGAGAGCCTGGACCTTTTGGTCCCTCAGAGACAGAAGCCTGCTCGGTCCTTTCGGAATCCCGCTGCCTATCGTTCCTTTCGAGGAGGAAGAGGCTCTTCATTTTCAGGTGGCCGCAGAGATACCTAGGGTAGAGGTAGGTCCCGCGGCCGACCCAATCCCTCCTGGGGAGCTTAATCCAAGCCCCCTGCCAAGTCCCACCTGGCATGAGGGGGCGCCCTCACCCATCCGGGTGGGGGGACGGCTTCTGCTGTTTGCTCAGATCTGGAGGTGGCACGTCTCGGATCGGTGGATTCAGGAGGTAGTGTCCTCCGGTTACAAGATAGAGCTGGCAGTCTGGCCGCCCACAAAATTTCTCCATTCACAGATATCCCGAAACCCACTAAAGGCCCAGGGCTTGAGAATGGCTGTGCAACACCTCCTGCGGTTAGGTGTTATTTGTCCTGTACCTCGGCAGGAACAGGGTCAGGGTTTTTACTCCAACCTGTTCACGGTTCCCAAGAAGGACAGAACTTTAAGACCAATTCTGAATCTGAAGGGTCTCAACAGGTTTGTAAGAGTCAGTCATTTCCGTATGGAAACCTTACAGTCGGCGGTGAGATCGATTTGGCCCGGCGACTCCATGACCACGGTGGACATCAGGGATGCTTATCTGCACATCCCGATCTTCCAGGGGCATCAGAAGTTTCTGAGGTTTGCTCTGGAGGATAAGCATTACCAGTTTGTGGCACTGCCTTTCGAGATATCCTCAGCCCCCCGTGTCTTCACCAAGGTGCTAGCGGGCATCATGGCTATCCTAAGGAACCAGGGCACTTGTGTGCTGCCCTATCTGGACGACTTGCTGATCGCGGCCCAGTCCCTGCAGCAGGCCGAGAACGATACTCGGATGGTGTTGTCAACCCTGGAGGCCTTCGGCTGGGTAATCAATTACCCCAAGTCCTTTGTCACTCCCTCAACAGTGAGATCCTTCCTGGGAATGACAATAGACACCTCTCAGGTCAAGGTTTTTCTGCCACAGCAGAAGGTTTTGGGTCTCCAGACGCAGGTGCGGGCTTTGCTGTCTTGACAGCAACTGTCGGTACGTCTGGGGATGAGATTGGTGGGCCTAATGGTGTCCTGCTTCGAGGCAGTGCCTTTCGCTCAATTTCACATGAGACCTCTTTAATTGGTACGCAAGTCATTCCTGACACCCCATTGGGAGATAGTTACCACGGATGCCAGCCTGACAGGCTGGGGAGGTGTGTGGCAGACTCAGAAGATCCAGGGTCAGTGGGGCCCGCAGGAGAACCGCCTATCCATAAATCTCTTGGAGCTGAGAGCTTTCCGGTTGGTGCTTCTGCGCTTGACTCCCCATTTAAGGGGTCATGCACTCCAGGTTCGCTCGGACAATCAGACGGCTGTCGCCTACATCAATCACCAGGGCGGGACTCGGAGCAAGAGAGCCCTCAAGGAGGTGACCCAGATTCTGACTTGGGCAGAGGAGAATGTTCCCTGCATCTCGGCGGTCTACATTCCCGGGATAGAAAACCTGGAGGCAGACTCCCTTCCAAGGTTCGTCTCCCTCTCAAGAGATCCTCTGGCCATTGCCACAGACGCTCTGGCAATTCCTTGGACGGAGTTCAAGTTTCTTTATGCATTCCCTCCATTTCCACTCCTGGGCAGAGTGCTGCGCAAGATCGCCCAGGAAGGGGTACCAGCTATCCTGGTGGCCCCTCGCTGGCCGAGAAGGGGTTGGTTTGTGGACATAGGTCAGATGTCAGTAGATTGCTACATCATGCCCGACAACCCAGAGCTTCTCACACAGGGGTCGCTGTGGCACCCCAATTTACGGACGCTGGCTTTGACGGCCTGGCTATTGAAACCTCAATCCTGATGGAAAAGGGACTGTCGGCCACGGTTGTACATACCATGATTCAGGCACGGAAGAAGTCTTTTTCCATTATATACTACAGGGTTTGGCACGCTTATATTGCTTGGTGCGAGTCCAAGAGTCTCCCTTGCCGCATATTTTCTATTTCCTGGATCCTGGAGTTTTTGCAACACGGCTTAGACTTGGGTCTCCAGCTGAGCACCCTCAAGGGTCAGGTCTCGGCCTTAGCCATCTTTTTCCAGCGATCCATTGCCAACCATAGGTAATCAAGACTTTTTTCCAGGGAGTTACCCATGTCCGGCCACCGCGTAAGTCAGTATTACCGGTGTGGTACTTTCTGCTCTTCAGGGTCCTCCCTTCGAGCCATTGTGCGATGTTGCATTGTCTATATTGACTCTCAAAGTGGTCTTTTTGGTAGCAATCACCCCGGTGCGTCGTGTATCAGAGCTGGCCGTGCTTTGTATGAAACCTCCCTACTTTGAGCGGCATAGGGATAAGGTGGTTTTTCGCTTTAAACCTGATTTTTTTGCCTAAGGTCGTTTCTCCCTTTCACATTAATGAGGAAGTTGTCTTACCTTCCTTGTGTCCAGCACCGACTAATTCTAAGGAAAGGACCCTCCATGCCTTGGATGTGGTCAGAGCCATAAAGTATTACCTGGCTGTGACTGAATCCTTCAGAAAATCGGATTTGCTCTTTGACCTAACAGAAGACTCTAGGAAAGGATTGCCACCAGCCAAGTCCACTCTCAGTAGGTGGATCAGACAGGCGGTGGTGCAAGCATATTCCGCCAAGGGGAAGGAACCCCCTTTTCGGATCACAGCTCACTCTACCAGAGCTATTGGTGCCTCTTGGGCTTTTCAGAACCAGGCATCTGTTGAGGTTTGTAAGGCCGCCACTTGGTCTTCAGTTCATACTTTTACAAAGTTTTACAAGGTGGATGTCAGGGCCTCAGCTGATGCTGTTTTTTGTCCGAAAGGTGCTTCAGGCGGTAGTGAAATGAACTACATGCTGTTCCGCACTGGGGATCCCGCCCAAATGGACACTGCTTTTGGATGTCGCACATGTCATCACTTGGGACGACCTGCACTGGATGTAGGGAAAAATACAATTCTGTAAAACTCACCTGTAGAATTGTTTTTGGATACATCCAGTCCAGGTCGTCCCACCCCGCCCTTGTGTTCATTGTTTCCTGTTATGGTGATCACCATTTTTCATTCATTGGACATTGTTGTCATAAATCTTGTTAGAGAAAGTACAAGCTGAAGCTATGTGATGTAACATGGTTTCTTGGGCCTCCCGGCCTGTCCTTTTTTTTGTTTACTGCTTTTTAACCACTGGAGAATGATAGAGCAACACCTGCCTTTATAGGGGGCCGGGAGGAGATACATCTGTGATCTCGTAGTCAAGCGCCCCCTAGGGGCGAACGCCACATGTCATCACTTGGGACGACCTGGACTGGATGAATCCAAAAACAATTCTACAGGTGAGTTTCACAGAATTGTATTTTTAAACAGACTAAAACCCAGAGTTTTACATGGGGCATTGGGATGTATGTGAAACCCTTGGGTCACCCATTTACTCACCTTGATCCATGCTTCTGCATAGGTGGGCTCTCAGTCAATCAGAATGGATTGCTGTGCATGTTAATTGTTTATGCATGAATTACCAGGGCGCCTCTTGCTGTGTGCAATTGCTGCCAGCCAGATATGCTGGTTCAGATGCATGCATTGGATGGGTGGGATGCACCATGGGCTCTGAGGTGAAAATATGTCTCACCCCAAATTGTGATGCCCCTGGAGTCTTTTTAGACTTTTGGGCTGGGTAGACACAGTGTTGGTCTGCTTTAGACTGAATGAAGGCTGACAAAGAAGAGCTGCACAGTATTAAATAGATTGGAGAGGTGCCAGTCTCTATAGTACAGAACAGAATATTGCAGTAGTCAAGGTGGGAAAAGCATTGGGGCAGCACTAGTATATAATGGTGTGTCAGTGGCCCAAACAAATGTAGGATGTGTTTTTAGATTGGAAGCTTGATCTTGTCCATCCCAGGTTTTGGTCCACATGTACGCTTGTGCAGGACCATTGCCCTGCTGCCGTTAAAAGTGGAACTAAACCCAGGATTTTGATTTTCCAGGTTTTGTTGTGTACCCCTGGGACCATCCCAAATTGGGATTCCCAGCTGTTTGAAACCTCCTTGTTTGCCCAGTCAAACTCACCTGACCTTGGTCCAACAGCACATGCGTGGGCTGTCGTCCAATTAGAGACCTTTGCCTTGTTTACATCCTTTGGCAAATGACCCTCATTGCCTTCAGCAGGCGCCTTCACAGCGGAGCACGCCCTTCCATCCCAGAATGTCTGGGGTGGGAGCATGTGCACAACCAGAGGATGCATGGAATTTGGCCAGCACTACACAGCGTCGGTGCTCTGGATCTGGCAGCTATAGCATAGAGAGCCAGAAGCTGTGTGATTAAAGTCTGTTTTTGAACACATATCCACCAGCAACAAAGCGAAAACACATGGAATGACATTGTTTCAACACTGGGACATTAACACTTTAGTGCCAGACCTGTAGTGACAATTCTGCATAAAAAACAAAAAATTCTAAAAAGTTTATAAAAATTACTTTTAATAGGCCAGGAGAGGTCACACAATTATTTGAGAGAAAAAAAATGATAAAAAAACCCTGTTTAAACAGAAGGAACGTCCATTGAAATGTATGGGACAGGTAATACCTGGCGCCCTGGACGCTAGAGCGGCAGCACTATACGCTGAGCGCCTGTAATAATACATGTGACGTTACATGGCGCTGTTAGATGCTCACCAGAATCGCCTTTATAAATGTGGTATTGCGTACAGCGCCCGGCGTTCACCAGGCGCTGCCTGCCGCTACGAGGCGCTATCCCTTCCTAAATAACCCCCTATGTTACTCCTGTGTTTCCTAAATTGTTCTTCTCCCGCCTATTCTCCATCTGTATCTTATCTTGTCTAAGTATGAAATGAGAAGCAAGAAGTTGTGTGTAAAAACAGTCATATTAAACAGTCACTAGATGGCGATAGAGCAGCTCACATATATAGGCAGAGAGCACCCGTATGCAGTATGTCCCACACAGCGCTCCGTCACCTTCATAAATAGGCCGGTGCAGGCTGGGATATCGGTGCACAGTGACTTCTGCGACAGCAACATGGCGACCAAGCGAGCGCTGGTGATCCTGGCCAAAGGTGCCGAGGAGATGGAGACCGTCATCCCCACCGATGTGATGAGGAGAGCGGGAGTGAGTGCGCGCGCACATAGAGCCCTCTATAGACCGACATGGCTCATAGAGCACGTAGAGGGCTGCCAGACAGGATCAAGGGCCCCAACCAATCAGGCAGCAGGCTTGTCCATGGGGGGTGTGGCCGGAGGAGCACTCTATATTACCTCATGTTATATATTCTAATCTATTACAATGATTTACTAAATTTCATTGTAATATATTTTTAATTCTGTGTATATATATATATATATATATATATATATATATATATATATATATATATATATATATATATATTACTATTATTTCCTAATTTTCATTGTAATTATTTTCAAATATTCGATAGTTTAGTTACTATGTTGTATGTATTTTTATTTATTTCTATAATTTGATGTAATTGCATGTATATTTTAAATGCATTTTTATTCATTTTGTACTTCATTTTCAATGTATAATATTTATTGTAATAGTTTTTAGAATATATATATATATATATATATATATTTATTTATATAGCGCCATCATCTTCCGTAGCGCTTTACAAAGTAGTAATTACAGACAGGGTAGAAACATACGGTACATATAATAATTCAAATGCAGTTTTACAGAGTTGACAATGGATATTCTGAGTACAAGATACAATAGGGGAGAGAGCCCGGCCCTTGCGAGCTTACAGTCTAAAGGAAGAGGGGTGAAGACGAGGGGGAAGGATCACAAACAGTCAGTATTGAGCTTTGTGGCATGCGCCCTTGAGAAGATTGGTTAGGCCAGATTATATGCTTGTCTGAATAAGTGAGTTTTAAGGGCGCCTTTGAAGGTTTTGAGGGTTGTGGAGATATATATATATATATATATCTCAATAAAATTAAAATAATACAAAATATTAATAAATGAAAGTCATACTTTAGTCAAAACTAATTCTGGAGCTAAGTCACTTCCCGAATCGCCTGATGCCAGTCCCTCCTCCTCCGCTGCATCAACACCACTGTGTAGAAGGGACAGGAACTATGGTACTCTAATCATTGCAATGAATGGGGGGCGTGCCATAGTTCCTGTGACGATTATATTTAAAAAGGGGGCACAGTGTGTGTATATATTTATTTATATATAATTTTATTTTTTTTAAGGGAGACTCTTCAGCCATGGGGACTGTACAGCAGTCTCTCTTGTAACCATTGCTGAGGGGGAGTTAGTAATGCAAGAAACCCTCTCCTGGTCTCAGTATCTACCATTGGTCTTGGACATGGTTGCAGTCAGGTTTACAGAGTGGCTTCCTTCCTGTGCATTGGCCCATTAACTTCAGTGCTGGATTCCAGGACCAAGTAGAAGTGTTTTTCTTTTTCCCCCCTGTCCTGCCACAGTGCAGGGGTATTGTGGAGGGGGTCCTTAAAGTCATACTCCGCATCTGTAGCTATGGGGAAGAAGAGGCTTTTATGTTGGGGTTTGTGTAGCTGTCCAGACTGTATTGAATTGTCAGCTTTGTGTTCCAGATCACAGTGACTGTGGCCGGCCTGGCGGGGAAGGAGCCTGTACAGTGCAGCAGGGATGTCGTCATCTGTCCTGACACCAGCCTGGAGGAGGCACGAAAACAGGTAAACTGCCCGGCTCTGCTGCCTTCTGGGGGATCCAGGATATCTGTGACTTAGAGCATTGGTCCTCAACCCTGTCCTCAAGGCCCACCAACATGTCATGTTTTTTGGATCTCCAAATAGCCAGCTGTATCGCTCTGCAGCTGCACTAATTACTCCACCTGTGCATCTTTGTGGAGATCTGCAAAACCTGGCCTGTTGGTGGGCCTTGAGGACAGGGTTGGGGACCACTGACTTAGAGGATCAAAACACACCCTGGTAACCTGGAAGACTCCAGTACCAGGTTACAGCTTTCCCTTGGGATGTCCTGGTGTGTGAAACCCTGGAGGTGCCAGCGAAGTGCGGCATCCCTGGCATCCTTCTAGCGGCTGCAGGCTTGTCTGGGTACGTCTGGAAAAAGGGGAGCGGCTAGCTTGTCATTCAGGTTTCCTAGCTGCTAATATTCATACTCATGCCTGGAGATGAGTCCATGCATGTGCCGTGGGATTACCAGCAAGGTAAGCGACCAGCAGGCTTTCCAGAATGCTGGAGACTCCCCCCCCCCCCCCCCCCCCAAACATCCAATATTTTTACCTTTACCGCAATCCTCTCCTGAAATACATCGCTGCGATTGGCCGCCCGGCTTTCACGTGGGTAGTGGCCACATCAGTTGTTCTAACTGCCAGAAAGCCCTGCCCATGTGAGCACTGGTGGCCAATCACGGTGCTGTATTTACAGCAAAGATCGTGACTAAGGTAAGAAAATCAGGCATTTTGGGGGGTTATGTGTGCGGGGCAGCATTCCAGATGCCCCCTCTTGGCTGTCCTGTTGTCCACCCGCATGGGTGTTGGTCCACTTTAAAGAGGAAAGATAACCTTTTAAGCAGCTGGTAAGGTTTCACGCAGCGGGGTATCCTAAATTAGGACGCACCAGGTACAGTCTAAAAGGCTCTAGGGTTGGACGAAAAAGTGTTTTTGGCTCTTTAATTATCATTGATATGAAATCCATAAAGATTCCAAACGTGATGCACAAACAAAAGTCACCGTAGCCCCACTGGACCATGTAAAGTGTTTCAGCACGGATTGCCCTTAAAGTGGACCAAAACCCAGGATTTTGACTATCCTGGGTTTTGGTCCACTTCCCCGGGAACCCCCCCCCCCCAGGGGGCACGGCTGCTCGTCCAATCAGTGCGCTCGGAGCCGCTGAGGTATACTCACGCTGGGGGCCGCATCTCGCGCTTCCCTCGAACAGGGAACGTGCCCGCATGGGCCAATCACAAATGGCCGGTGCAGGCATGCGCCTTGCTAGAGAGAAGCGCTAGGCGCGGCCCGCGCATGTGCGTTGGACCGGGATTCATGTAAGTGCAGCGGGCATCCTGGAGGGTTTCACCCAGCGGTTGATTTTGGATGCCCCGCGGGGAGGGATTGGATCGGCCAATCCCCCTGGGTGTTGGTCCACTTTAAGGCGGACCAAAACCCAGGATTTTGACTATCCTGGGTTTTGGTCTTTGCCCCTGGGGCAAGCCGATCGTGGATGCCCCGCTGTGTGAACCCCCCCCCCCTTCAGGTCGCCCGATCTCACTCACCTTTCCTTGGGCCTACGACGCATGTGCAGCCTCTCCACCAGTTAGTGCACTCGGATCCGCTCCTGCGCCTTCATCCAAGAGCTCGTCTAAGGTGAGCAGAACCAAGCTCACTTGCGGCCGCATCCCCCTGCTACCCTTTAACAGGGAGCGTCCCCGCTCCGGCCATTCACAAATGTCTGGTGCAGGGAACGTGCCCTGCTAAAGGGATAGCGGGATGCAGATGTTGTTCATGCACGTCCTGTTGGACTGGGAAAGAAGGTGAGTTTCCGTGTGACCTGGGGGGTTCTACACCGGGGGGGGGGGGGGGAGCGAGTATGCTCACTCTTTAACCCTTTAAATGCCAAGCACGTAGTTTCTACGTGGTTGCTTCTCCTACCGTTAAGTGCCAAGCACGTAGAAACTACGTGCCTGGCATTTCCCCCAAACAGTTAAAAAATAGAAAAAAAAAATCACTTACCTCCGGTATCCCTGTGAAGCCTGGGGTCCCCTCTTCCTTGGGGGGGCATCCGATCGCCCCCCCGTCGTCCTCCGTCTTCAGGGGGGGGCCCGAAACCAGCCGCCCCCCCCCCCCCCCCGTTTCCAGCGCTGATCGCCGCTGTAAAAAAAAAAAATAAATCTGTCATTTACTCACCTCCGCGCCCGAGCCTTCTGTCCGGGTCTCCTCTTCACCAGGGGGGGGTCCGATAAAATAAAGGAGTCAATTTTCTAAAAAAAAATTTTTATTTATTTTTTTTTTCACTTAATAATATTGTAAAAAAAAAAAAAAATTACAAACAAGACATTTCATGTTAAAGTCTAAACTCTGCTGCAAAAAATATATATATAATTTTTCTGAAAGTTACAGCAAAAATGGCGCAAAACATGTCGCAAAACATGACGCAAAATGGGGAAAATGGCCTGTCAACAGAGGGTGACAAAATCTCAAGTAGGCTGGCAATTAAAAGGGTTAATAGTACCTCTGCATGTTGGGTATTGTTCTGTTCGGGGGACCTTGCGCTTTCAGACTTAGCTTGTTTTTTCTGGTTTGCATATTTATATTTTAGGAAAAGGTGTTTTTTATTCAGCTTTTTTATAAATTTTTTAGGGAAACCCTGCGCAACCAAAGAATTCTTTGAGGAATTAATTCCAGAAAGATGAGCCCACTACAACAAGCTGGGTACCCTTAAAAAGCTTAACGTGTGTACTTTCAGGGAATATATGGTTTATGGGGGATATTCCAAATGTAAAGGGTTGTTTTGGTTGAAAAATCGCAAGGTGCGCACTTTGTCTGCAGAGCTGAAATTTTCAAGTAAAATTACCGTTATGCGCATGCTTTACTTTGGGGTGTTTGGCAACTCTTCCCTTGACAGAACCTATGCATGTTGGGTGTTGTTCTGTTCGGGGGATGTTGCGTTTTCAGATTAAACTTGTTTTTTCTTGTTTGTATATAGTTTTTTTAGGAAAATGTGGCTTTGATTCTGCTTTTTTATCCTTTTTTTAGGGAAACTCTTTGCAACCAAAGATTACGTTGAGGGATTACTTCCAGAAAACTATGGCCACATCCACAAGCCTGGTACGCCTAGAAAGCCTGAGGTGTGTACTTCCAGAGAATATATAGTTTGTTGGGGGTATTTCAAATGTAAAGGGTTGTTTTTCTGGAAAAACCGCAAGGTGCGCATATTGCATAGCATAGTTGTATTTTATCTGAAAATCTCCTAAAGCGCTGTTTCAGTTTGGGGGAGTCTCCTGGGCAGGAAAGGGTGTCTACCAATACATATGTGGTACCGCTGTAACCGGGAGAAATTGGGATTTCACACGCAATAAGATTTTATTTTTTTTTTTTTTTTTTGCACATATTTCACCCAAAAATATTAAGAATACACCTAACAAATGACAAACAAGACATTTCATGTTAAAGCCCAGACTCTGCTGAAAAAAACAATATATCATTTTCCTGGGAAATCCCTGGAAATCCCTTCAAAAATCACATTTAAACGTGGGGAGCGCAAAATAGTGCAAAATGGTCTGGCAACAGAGTGTGACAAAAACTCCAGGTAGGCTGGCACTTAAAGGGTTAATCATACACCACGTGTACAGTGTATGATTAAGGCCAATCTGGCAGCGGGGCTCCTGTGACTTGTTTTTCTACAGATGTTTGTGCATCACATTTGGGATCTTTATGGATTTTAATTTACTGACTAAAAGTGAAGTTTTACCTGGGAGGAGCTGAATCAACCCCTTGTGTTACTAATGGCAATAATAAAGCAGAAGAGCTCACCTGAAGTCTGTCCCGTGTGCCTCTGCCACTATTTCCGTCAGCACGCTGTAGATGCCGCAGCAGGTCTCCGAAGTTTCCCCTTCCTTTCCTCTCTTTTTCCACAACCACTCTCCAAATGTGGCCACAGCGCCGCTCCTGTCCCTCGGCGTATGAGTGAGCTTACAGGGCTCACTCATGCTGGGAACATCGAAAGCTAGGAGCATGGCCGTGGTGAAAAATGGAAAGGAAAGGGCAAACTTTGGAGACCTGCTACGGCATCTACAGCACTCTGCAGGAAATGGAAGAGAGGTACATGGGACAGGTTTAAGGTGTGCCCCTTGCTGTCTCATTGCCTAAACTGTCCTCTTAATCTATCCTTATACATTGTAGCTTTTTAAAGCTTCCTGCGCGTCCCTGTCTTTGCACATGACTGTCGGTGTCCAATCAGCAGTCACAAGTGGAGAGGAGTGACAGCAGGAATGTGGTCAGCTTGTAGCCCAAGTTCACCATTGTGCTGGATCCAGAGCCTATGCCTGGGCTTCCATTTTTATTTATTTATTATTTACTGTGCGGTATTGATGAATAAGATGCTTTCAGTGTGTGTGTGTAACCCTCTGGTTCGGCTGATACTAACCTATCCCACTGGCCCCAGAAGGACCGACTCCTTCAAACCCAAACAAAACCCACCAGCGGCCTGTCTGGAATCTAAACGACAAAGCCTGAAATCTAGATCCCAGGGCCGGCAATTGGATTCCCATGGGACATCCCGAATCCCCAGCAGCGCACGCTCCCGGCCCAGCCTATGTAAATGGGCCGGGAGCGTGCGCTCCCGGGGATGCGTCCCAATCCTAATTATAGTCAATGAGAGCCGTTCGCCAAAAGATTTAAACATGGCAAATGCTGAGCACCCACATATGTGCCATTGGACTGAGGAAACGTGCGTTTAACTGGGCGAACTGAGGGGGGCTCACACAGCTGGGCATCCCCGCTCTGGATGCCCCAGGGAACATAACAGAACCCAGGAAAGTCATTTAATCATCTTTGACTGGAGGTGCACCTTAAAGTGGAGCATAGGTCCTAATAGATTTGGGGTCCATGTTGCCTAGGGGTAGTGGGAATTGCTACAGAAGCAAGTGCTGAATGACGGCCAGGAATAAAAGCTGTTCTGATCCAGCAATGGCGGCCTCTCATGACAGGTGCTCATTAAATCCTTTCAGCTCTGGAAGCTGCAGCTTGAATCTGGCTGATGAGCCCGGCTATGCCAGCTGGGATACCCAGCACCCCTGGATCTGCGCAGCCTCAGTGCCGGCATGGAACGCAGGCGAGCAGATTATTGCTACATGAAAGGTCAGAATTTCTGGCACTTCACCCCGGCCGCTCCAAGTCTAATTTCGGATGCCGCCTCTGCCACTAATGTTGCAGTTTAAAGGACCACTACACCTAAAGGCTGACCTATCCATCATCCACTTCTGTGTAATCTTTAACATCCCAGGTGAATATTGTGAAATGCTCATTTTAAAAACCACTGTATTAAAGGGACTGTCCAGGGTTAATGAAGGGTGCTAACTTGTTAGAAACATAGAAGGTTGACGGCAGAAGGAGACCATATGGTCCATCTAGTCTGCCCTTATGTGTATACTGTATGTTCTCTTTATCTTAGGATAGATGTGTGCTTATCCCAGGCATGTTTACATTCAGTGACTGTTGATTTTTCAACTACCTCTGCTGGAAGTTTGTTCCAAGCATCTAAGCTGGGAAATCGGGACAATATGTAAATTAAGCCACGCCCCTATTTGTTTGATTGGTTAGGAGGGTGTAACAGTTACAGGCTTCCAGGGAAGCAGACTTGCTTAGCGGACGACTGCCCCGCCCCCTGCTGGCAGATTGACAGCAGCGATGTCGGCTGCCTTCACCCCTGCACGCCAGCTGTAAGTTTTTCCATCCCCGCACCGCCCCCCCCCCCCCCCCGCTCACCCGCATGCCAGGAAGTCTCTTCGCGCCCGCAGGCACCGGGAACTATTAATTCAGAAGACACCGACCTCACGGGGCGGCGCACAGCAAGTCCCTTGCCCAGTGTCGTGGCGGCCCAAGGAACACCTCCACGGCGCAGGGCGTCCCGTGACAGCTTTTGACAGTCCAGGACCGCGGGATTTTGGGAAAAAATCGGGACAATCCCACGAAAATCGGGACAGTTGGGAGGCATGCAGGCATAGCACGAGCTGGCGTCAGATCAGCCTCCATAGTGCTGCCAGGGCTGATCCGACAATGAGCAGTAGGTGTCACTGATTGTCTTGGTATTTGGTTAGAAACCTTTGACTGCCTGGCCTGCATCTGCCCCAGCCATATTTAGATTCTCCAGCAGGAGGGGGGGTTATCCAGTCCTTTAACCCCCCCCCCCCCCACCTCTTGATTCTTTGAGTATGGATCGCCCTACAGACTACCTGCTTATTTCCTTTTGTACAGAAAAAAATACAACTACCTGCCACAGGAATTAATCTTAGCATCTGGTAAGTGTTATTGCATTGCATTGGGGGGTGGGAGAGAGAAAGGTAAGTATAGACCCTTTAAGCAAGTCGCAGTGTGTGCAGCTCAAGTCTAGGCTGTCGTAGAATGTTTAGAATACTTACATGCTCATAATCTCTTCTTTTTCCAGGGTCCCTATGATGTCATCGTTCTTCCTGGAGGGAATCTGGGAGCTCAGAATCTGTCTGAGGTATCTTCCTAGAAAAAATGCCACAGTGATATATTTATATTTATTTTATTTGTGGTTATTTTTGTATAGCATAGGAAAGGGTTACGGACCTCTTTGAATGGGGAGCTCACAGCAGAACCTTGGGGGTGCCAGGGCAAGAAGTACTGTGTTTTCACCCCCCTCCCCCCCGGTCACTGGGAGGCCAGCTGGTGGAGGAGCGGCAGACAGACAGGGGGAGGGTAAATGAACCCTGCCCACTGCCCCCATCCACTGCCCCCATCCACTGCCCCCATCCACTGCCCCCATCCTGGCGCAGCCTGTTGCTTCTTGGGCTGCCCGAGAAACAGTGACAGTGACAGCTAGAGTGGGGACAGCGGGCAGGGTTCATTTACCCTGCCCGCTTGCCCACCACTCCTCCATTGGCTGGCCTCCCGGTGGTCGTGGCGCAGGAGTTAGGCTCATGTAAGTTTACTTTTTCTTTTTTTTTTCTTCAGTGTGAGAATGCCACACTGCCTATGGGAATGGGATGGGGGGAATGCCACACTGCCTATGGGAATGGGATGGGGGGCAATGCCACACTGCCTGTGGGAATGGGAGGGGGGAATGCCTCACTGCCTATGGGAATGGGATGGGGAATACCACATTGCCTATGGGAATGGGATGGGGGGGAATGCCACACTGCCTATGGGAATGGGATGGGGGGCAATGCCACACTGCCTATGGGAATGGGATGGGGGGCAATGCCACACTGCCTGTGGGAATGGGAGGGGGGAATGCCTCACTGCCTATGGGAATGGGATGGGGAATACCACATTGCCTATGGGAATGGGATGGGGGGGAATGCCACACTGCCTATGGGAATGGGATGGGGGGCAATGCCACACTGCCTGTGGGAATGGGAGGGGGGAATGCCTCACTGCCTATGGGAATGGGATGGGGAATACCACATTGCCTATGGGAATGGGAGAGGGGAAATGCCACATTGCCTATGGGAATGGGGGGGAAATGCCTCACTGCCTATGGGAATGGGGGGGAAATGCCTCACTGCCTGTGGGAATGGGAGAGGGGAATGCCTCACTGCCTATGGGAATGGGGGGGAATGCCTCACTGCCTATGGGAATGGGAGGGGGGAAATGCCACACTGCCTATATGGGGAATGGGATGGGGGGAAATGCCACACTGCCTATGGGAATGGGAGAGGGGAATGCCACACTGCCTATGGGAATGGGGGGGGAATGCCTCACTGCCTATGGGAATGGGAGAGGGGAATGCCACACTGCCTATGGGAATGGGAGAGGGGAATGCCACACTGCCTATGGGAATGGGAGAGGGGAATGCCACACTGCCTATGGGAATGGGGGGGGAATGCCTCACTGCCTATGGGAATGGGAGAGGGGAATGCCACACTGCCTATGGGAATGGGAGAGGGGAATGCCACACTGCCTATGGGAATGGGAGAGGGGAATGCCTCACTGCCTATGGGAATGGGAGAGGGGAATGCCACACTGCCTATATGGGGAATGGGATGGGGGGACATGCCACACTGCCTATGGGAATGGGGGGGGGGGGGGAATGCCACACTGTCTATGGGAATGGGATGGGGGAAATGCCACACTGCCTATGGGAATAGGATGGGGGGGAAATGTCTCACTGCCTATATGGGGAATGGGATGGGGGGAATGCCGCACTGCCTATGGGAATGGGATGGGGGGGACATGCCACACTGCCTATATGGGGAATGGGATGGGGGGACATGCCACACTGCCTATGGGAATGGGATGGGGGGGACATGCCACACTGCCTATATGGGGAATGGGATGGGGGGACATGCCACACTGCCTATGGGAATGGGATGGGGGGGACATGCCACACTGCCTATATGGGGAATGGGATGGGGGGAATGCCACACTGCCTATATGGGGAATGGGATGGGGGGGACATGCCACACTGCCTATATGGGGAATGGGATGGGGGGAATGCCACACTGCCTATATGGGGAATGGGATGGGAGGATGCCACACTGCCTATATGGGGACTGGGTGGAGGGGCACCACACTGCCTGTAATGAGGAGCTTTAGCACAACATTTGTTTACAATATTTTTTTCTTAATTTCCTCCTTCAAATCCTAGGTGCGTCTTATGGGGCGAAACATACAGTAAATGAATGTGTTGTGTCTGTGAAGGTTTTTTCTTTTGTCTACCATCAGTAGGGAGGTGAAGTGTTGATTGCATTAGCGTGCTGGGAGATAAGCGGTGTTAGTAGCTTCCTCTGATGGTAACATGGCCTTGCAATCATCACCTCTTCTCCCTCCTGTTTATGGACAGAGAATGTGGATTGGAGTTTTCATTTGCTGCCAGATTCCTGTACATGTCTTTCTGAATTGAGAAAGCTGGTCTGATGACTATGGAAACCTCCTCAAGAAAATAAAAACTGCAAGTCCAGTTGCCTTGCTTTATTCCTACAAAATGCGCCTTGGTGACCTACATGGCTTTTCCATGTCCTCAGCTTCCTGTTTCTGTGGGGTAGTAATGGCACAGGGAATGTAGGGGAGTCCCGATAATGCTCCTTTACCATCTCTGTCCATAGTGTCTGGAATTCCACTTTAATCTTTTCCGGAATGGTGATTATTTTTGATTTTCTGTTGACAGTCTCCAGCAGTGAAGGAAGTGTTACAGGAGCAAGATGCCAAGAAGGGTCTGATTGCGGCCATATGTGCAGGTATGGCAACAGCGCATGCATGGAAGTTTGGGAAATCATAAGAGAAGTGACATTCTATAGCTATAAAGTACAATGAGCTTAGTGATGATTCATAGGCAGGAAAAGGATACGGAAAATATACATCTGGGTCCATCAGGCCTTACTGGAGTACGAACTGCGCAAGACTATGGTGTACAATCCATGGAAAGGAAGCGAAGACCGTGTTACAATCCCTACAGGGCCATGGGTGCACCGACTGCTCTTAACCCTTTAAATGCCAAGCACGTAGTTTCTACGTGGTTGCCTCTCCTACCGTTAAGTGCCAAGCACGTAGAAACTACGTGCCTGGCATTTCCCCCAAACAGTTAAAAAGATAGAAAAAAAAAACACTTACCTCCGGTATCCCCGTGAAGCTTGGGGTCCCCTCTTCCTGGGGGGGGCATCCGATCGCCCCCCCGTCGTCCTCCGTCTTCAGGGGGGGGCCCGAAACCAGCCGCCCCCCCCCCGTTTCCAGCGCTGACATCGGCGCTGTAAAAAAAAAAAACTAACAAACTGTCATTTACTCACCTCCGCGCCCGAGCCTTCTGTCCGGGTCTCCTCTTCACCAGGGGGGGGTCCGATCCCCCCCCCTGGGCTGCGCAGTCTTCAGGTGAGGACCCTCTTCCGGGTCCTCACCTCTTGTAATGGCGGCGATGGCCGCCGCCGCTTAGCTCCGCCCATTGTGGGAGGAGCGGGATGACGTCATCCCGCTCCTCCTATACCCCCTCCGAGCTCCGGCATCTGTCAGATGCCGGTGGTGATCGGAGCAGGGCGGGTGTCAGGTGAGGAGGCTCCGATCGGAGCCCCCTCACCTGTCACCCGCCCTGCGCCGATCACCACCGGCATCTGTCAGTGACAGCGGCGCGGGACGTCGGATCGGAGGTGAGTATAGTGTAAAAAAAAGAAAAATAAAGATTTTTTTTTCTCTGTGTGTGTGTCATTTTTTACTATTAACCCCTTGTGAACTGGTAAGGGGTCCATGACCCCTATACCAGTTCACAAGGCTGGGGGGATGGCAAGCCACCTGCGCTAGCGGGTGGCTTGCCATTAACCCCTGGCACCCCCATTACCTGCCTCCCCAAAGGCCAGGGGGGGGCAGAAGAGCCCGGGCCCACATGGGCTATGTGGGCTCGTAGGCTGCAGGGTGGGGGGGGCCACAAAAGCTGGCCCCCCCACTCTGTGCCTACAAGCCCCCATAGCTGGTCCCGGGCTGGTTACTGTGGGTAAGGGGGACCCCACGTCAATTTTTTTTTTATTTTTAAGGGTTTTTAACCCTTAAAAATAAAAAAAAAATGGGGTCCCCCCCCTGGGAGGGGGGACCCTATGTCATTTTTTTTTTTGATTAACCCTTTGTGTTCTGTCATCCAGCAGCTATAAAAGGCTTCTAGCAAGTGAGCAGAAGCCAGTGATCGCCGAGGGACAGAGGGCTCCAGGATGGATGGGAGGTGAGTACAGTGTAAAAAAAAAAAAAAAAAAAAATTAATAAAATATTTTTTTCTTTATGTGTGTCTGTGTGATTATTTACATTTAACCCCTTGTGAACTGGTAAGGGGTCCATGACCCCTATACCAGTTCACAAGGCTGGGGGGATGGCAAGCCACCTGCGCTAGCGGGTGGCTTGCCACTAACCCCCGGCACCCCCATTACCTGCCTCCCCAAAGGCCAGGGGGGGGCAGAAGAGCCCGGGCCCACATGGGCTATGTGGGCTCGTAGGCTGCAGGGTGGGGGGGCCACATAAGCTGGCCCCCCCACTCTGTGCCTACAAGCCCCCATAGCTGGTCCCGGGCTGGTTACTTTGGGTAAGGGGGACCCCACGTCAATTTTTTTTTTGATTTTTAAGGGTTTTTAACCCTTAAAAATCAAAAAAAAAAATGGGGTCTCCCTCCCCTGGGAGGGGGGACCCTATGTCATTTTTTTTCTCGATTTAACCCTTTGTAGTGTGGATGGTAGTTGTATTTTTTTTTGTGAATGTTATAAAATACTTGTTTCAGTTAGGGGGGTCTCCTGGGCAGGAACGGGGGCTACCGATAAATATGTGGTACCGTTCTAATCGGTAGAAATGGGGCTTTCACATGCAATATGATTTTCCTTAATAAAATACATTTTTTATTTAAAATAAAGGAGTCAATTTTTTTAAAACATTTTTTATTTATTTATTATTTTTACTTAATATTGTAAAAAAAAAAAAAAAATTTACAAACAAGACATTTCATGTTAAAGCCTAAACTCTGCTGCAAAAATATATATATATAATTTTCCTGAAAGTTCCAGCAAAAATGGCGCAAAACATGACGCAAAATGGGGAAAAATGGCCTGTCAACAGAGGGTGACAAAATCTCAAGTAGGCTGGCAATTAAAAGGGTTAATAGTACCTATGCATGTTGGGTATTGTTCTGTTCGGGGGACCTTGCGCTTTTAGACTTAGCTTGTTTTTTCTGGTTTGCATATTTATATTTTAGGAAAAGGTGTTTTTTATTCAGCTTTTTTATAAATTTTTTAAGGAAACCCTGCGCAAACAAAGAATTCTTTGAGGGATTACTTCCAGAAAGATGAGCCCACTAGAACAAGCTGGGTACCCTTAGAAAGCTTAATATGTGTACTTTCAGGGAATATATGGTTTATGGGGGATATTCCAAATGTCAAGGGTTGTTTTGGTTGAAAAATCGCAAGGTGCACACTTTGTCTGCAGAGCTGAAATTTTCAAGTAAAATTACCGTTACGCACATGCTTTACTTTGGGGTGTTTGGCAACTCTTCCCTTGACAGAACCTATGCATGTTGGGTATTGTTCTGTTCGGGGGATGTTGCGTTTCCAGATTAAACTTGTTTTTTCTTGTTTGTATATAGTTTTTTTAGGAAAATGTGGCTTTGATTCTGCTTTTTTATCCTTTTTTTAGGGAAACTCTTTGCAACCAAAGAATCCATTGAGGGATTACTTCCAGAAAACTATGGCCACATCAACAAGCCTGGTACGCCTAGAAAGCCTGAGGTGTGTACTTCCAGAGAATATATAGTTTGTTGGGGGTATTTCAAATGTAAAGGGTTGTTTTTCTGGAAAAACTGCAAGGTGCGCATATTGCATAGCATAGTTGTATTTTATCTGAAAATCCCCTAAAGCTCTGTTTCAGTTTGGGGGAGTCTCCTGGGCAGGAAAGGGTGTCTACCTATAAATATGTGGTATCGCTGTAACCGGGAGAAATTGGGATTTCACACGCAATAAGATTTCATTGACAAACTTACATTTTTTATTACAAACAAAACTACAATATGTAAACATTTTTTTTTTTTTTTTTTGCACATATTTCACCCAAAAATATTAAGAATACACCTAACAAATGACAAACAAGACATTTCATGTTAAAGCCCAGACTCTGCTGAAAAAAACAATATATCATTTTCCTGGGAAATCCCTTCAAAAATCACATTTGAACATGGGGAGCGCAAAATAGTGCAAAATGGTCTGGCAACAAAGGGTGACAAAAACGCCAGGTAGGCTGGCACTTAAAGGGTTAAAGACAATGATTTTTTCTAAAATAAGTATGGTGTGCGGCATTTAATTTGTGGTGATCTCCGTTGGCTGATCTGGCAGCCTTTTTGTTGTAGAAATTGTATTGGCACATATGTGTCTTTAGATTCACCACTGGCCAGCACCCATTATTCTTCTACTCATATGTATTAACTTTTTGCTGTGCTGAGTCCCAGCAAGTTTGTACATGTTTGCTTCAGTAAGTAAATGTTACTCCCCCTTTGTTCAGCACAGCTGATCGGGCAGGCTGGCGATTAGTAACTCGTCTGATCCTTCAAGATTCTAGTGCTCTCCCTCTTTATGGGGCATCCCAAATTGGCCCCACTGTGTTAAATCCTGGAGGTTGCCCAATCCACTCACCTTTCCTCCGTTCTCACGCCAAATTTTGAGCCACCTTCCCCCTGCACCTTTACCTGGGCGAGTACCTCTGTGGTGCCTTGAAATATAATGGCTGTCTGGGTAGAGGACAGAGAAAACCCCTTTGTTTTTTTTTATTTAATTTTTTTATTTTCACTTGCTAGACCTGGGACCCCTCTGTGGTGCCCTAGAATGTCTGCCCTAGAATAGAGTCTCCTAGGGCTGGGAAGGTCCTTCCTTAGTCCTATTCTTTAAAGTGGATCAAAATTCAGGCTAGAGTTTAAAAGACCCTGGGATAAACCTTCCCACTCTGTGAAAAAAAAAAAAAAAACCTAGAGATTTTTCCCTGTGTGGTGTGTGTGTTTTTTTTTTTTTTTTTTTTTTTTTACAATATAAGCCCCAGTTCCAGAGGGATAGGGGCTGATGTGCTGTGCTGCCCCCCCATCTGTGCTGGTTACTACGGATGGATGGGGCAGCTGGGCAGCCGCTGACCCCCCCCCCCCAATCAGGGGCGCTTGCTGTGGAGGGATAGGGGCGGCTATCTAACCCTCTGCCTGCCTATCTAGCTTTTTGCCCATCTATCGATCTACATATCTATTCATCCATCCCTCTGTCTTTCTATCTGTTGTTTATGGCAAAAAAAATAGACATCCCCTGAGAATAAGGGAAGAAAACAGGTGACAATACCTTGGAGCAGATGTTGGTTGTTCCGTCATCTACAATATACAGCAGCCTAACACATTTCACTGGGACAATACACACTCCTGCACAATAGTCCAAACACGTTTGGATATGTGGTGTTAAAGTGGATTGAAACCCTTCTGGTTTTCAAATAAAACCAGGTTTTTCCACCGCAGGAGCCACGCTCAGCTGCAGCATTGCGAACGCAGATTGCCCGAAATCTATCAGAAGAGGAATGGACGATTTGGGAGTCAGTAGGATTTTTTTTTTCCTAGCTTTGTCTTCCGGGGTCTGTCTCTGACTAGATCCTACCCCGTTTCCCCGAAAATAATAATTATTTAGCTGTAAAGCCCCACCTCCCAATTCATTGACCTCATTTACTGACATCATTGCCACTGTTGTCTGCTGTCTTACCAAGTGGGGCAGCAAAAAGTAATCCTTTTCCCCAGACCATTCCATAGACCATTCCTTTTCCCCAGACCATTCCATAGACCATTCCTTTTCCCCAGACCATTCCATAGACCATTCCTTTTCCCCAGACCATTCCATAGACCATTCCTTTTCCCCAGACCATTCCATAGACCATTCCTTTTCCCCAGACCATTCCATAGACCATTCCTTTTCCCCAGACCATTCCATAGACCATTCCTTTTCCCCAGACCATTCCATAGACCATTCCTTTTCCCCAGACCATTCCATAGACCATTCCTTTTCCCCAGACCATTCCATAGACCATTCCTTTTCCCCAGACCATTCCATAGACCATTCCTTTTCCCCAGACCATTCCATAGACCATTCCTTTTCCCCAGACCATTCCATAGACCATTCCTTTTCCCCAGACCATTCCATAGACCAATCCTTTTCCCCAGACCATTCCATAGACATTCCTTTTCCCCAGACCATTCCATAGACCAATCCTTTTCCCCAGACCATTCCATAGACCAATCCTTTTCCCCAGACCATTTCCATTTCTAGTTCTACACCCTAAGCAGGGAGTATACACAGGGGCTTAAGGCAATTTTATTTCAAATGTTGAGTGGGTTTTGGTCTGCTTTAACAAAAAGTTGGATTGCGTTGCTGGCATGCTCTGTGTGTCTATGGGGTTGGGACTGCATTGAAATTGAAGTAGGCAGTTGATCTTGGGCAGGATGCCAAGGTCCCTAAGCTTGTATAGAAAGGAATGGCCTAACAGTGGCCATACTTGGGTTGGGTTTTGGGTTTTTAAATTCCAGACCCAGAAGGTAGAAAGTATCCAATGCTTATGCCTGATGCACATCCTCCAAAGAGCAGCTATTTTTAATTCGACCAAATCATGCACATTTTTCACACGTATGCCAAAAATGGCGGCAACAGAATTGCAGCTTTTTTTTTTATTATTTTTGCTTTTTGCGAAAATGTATACGACTTATACGGGGTAAAAAAAAAAAACCCCCGTAAAAAATCCGGAATCGCACCAAAATGAACAGCAACTGAAAAGATTCTGTTTTACTACTGAAAGATGGGAAATTACCATTTCAAGCTTTACTGAATCAAGGCTTTTGTCTGGCATGTGGTCACCTAGTGTGTGTGTGAGATAATATATACCGTGTATACTCGAGTATAAGCCGAGTTTTTCAGCCCACTTTTTGGGCTGAAAAAAGCCGCCTCGGCTTATACTCGAGTCAGTGGTCAGTGCTCTCACACACACTGACACTTACTGGCTGTTGCGCGCAGGTTGGTGGGAGGCGTCCATTGTTTCTATTGGACGCCGCCCACCAACCGGCGCGCAACAACCAGGAAGTGCCTGTGCGTTTGTGAGAGCGGAGGCAGAGGGAACGGAGGTGGCCAGCGCGCAACAGGTAAGGGGGGTCCTCGTGCTGCAGTCACAAGGACAGGGTGGCGGCTGCAGTGTCCGTGTGTGCGTGTGACCATGCCCGCTCCAGCCCAGGTAATATTGGCAGCTGCTTCCCTCGCACTGCTCATTGGCAGCATCATGCCCGTCACAGGATGCCATTCCAATATGACTGGGCATCGGGAGGGCAGGCTGCCAGCGGCTGTGTGAGGGGTGACACTATACTGGGGGGTCATTGCTGTGGCCATGACCACATTGTTTTATTTTACAATGGCAGGGGCATTGGCCATTGGGACAGGGCACAAACTGGGGCTAATGCCATGACTGGCAGTGTTTAATTCTGGAATGACAGGGGCATTGGCCATTGGGACAGGGCACAGGCTGGGGCTAATGCCATGACTGGCAGTGTTTAATTCTGGAATGACAGGGGCATTCCCAATGGGACAGGCACAGACTGGGGCTAATACCATGACTGTGGCTGGCAGTTTTGTAGAATAGCTGGGGCATTGCCCATTGGGACAGGCACAGGCTGGGGCTAATGCCTCTGGTTCAGTCGGCACGCTCCGGTCCGCTCCTGCCCCTTCGTCTAATAGCTCGTCTAAGGCTAGTGGATCTGAGTGCGCTGGCGGCTGCATCCTCCGCTACCCTCCAACACCCTAGGCTTATACTCGAGTCAATAACTTTTTCCAGTTTTTTGTGGTAAAATTAGGTGCCTCGGCTTATATTCGGGTCGACCTATACTCGAGTATATACGGGTATAATAATAATAATAATAATTAATAAAAAAAAATATAAAATAAAAAATATATATATTATGAGAGAGAAAATCATTTTATATTGATCTTTCAACAGTTACAATTGCTACTTTCCAGGATCCCACATGCTGTGGCAAAGAGCAGAGTTAGGGCTTAAAGCTGACATTGTCCATATTCTAAGTATGTCACACACCCCGCTTCAAGAATCCATAACATGTGGGTAATATCGTCCTGAAGAGGCGTTCCTGCAGAGATGATAGTAAAAAGAAAGCCCCTCCCTGATCCATAAATACCTGGGCCCTCCCACTCATCACCCAGTTTTCCATCTCTGCAAGACGGCGAGCAAGTCAGAAGATGATGACTCCTCCTTGCTCAGGGGGAGTTAAGGTAGCCGGGGTTGCCCCCGGCCTATTTGTTCTTATATTTCCGCTCGGCCTTATGTTAACTAGGGGTTCCAGTTTTATTAAGTTATATGCCTCCTCAGCTTTGGCTGTGGGCCCGAGCGAGGGTATACGGGCACCCATGGTGCTGAGGAGCTCAGCTCCCTCCCCGTGAGACCCTATCAGAGAGGGTAGGCGGTGGTTCCGGGTTGGTGATCCCGGTTTGGGATGCCCCGTCCCTGAATTTTATCCCGGGGGGGGGGGGGGAAGGGGGGGGTCCCTCCTTAGTTCCCTTAGGGGTTGGGGTTCTCTATCCTTCCCTTCTCCCTATCCCCTGTGTGTGTGTGTCTGTGTTTTTACTTTGTTTGTGTTTCTTGTTTTTTCTCCGTTATGGCCCCTTAAGACTCGCTCTTTCAGGCGTGAGGTAAATCACCTCACGCCTGTGTCGAGGGGGGGGCGGGACCGGGCGGCGGCGCATTGCCGCGGCCCGATTCCCCTTCCTGACCGGCTCCTTACCGGCGGGTGCTCCGCTAGGCGGAGGCACCCGCCTGGAGCTGTACTACCGGCGCCGCGGCGGCGGCGGCGCCGGTTCAATGTGCAGGAACCTTGCGGTTCCCGCTCGTTCACCGCGATCCCGCCCCCTCCCTATCATTACCTCAGCGCAGCGGCGCTTACTGGTGCCCTGACGGGGGGGGGAGCTGCGTGATGGCGCTGATCGCGCCTTTTTCTGGCCACGCCTGCGTTCTTCCTCCTCCCTGCCTTCTCCTCAGAGGATCCTTCCCGCCTTGTTTCAAGACGATCCCTGGTTCCATAACTGTGAGTGGCCCAGTGGGCCAGGTTTTTCTTGAGTCCTTATATGTATATATATATTTATGGGGTGACATTATGCCAATAGGGTCCCTTGTGTTTTTCAGGCGGAGGTCGTCTGGGACGCTTCATCTTTGTGATTAGAGGGTCTTTCCCGGTCCTAAATTCCTGGGTTCCATTAGAAATTCCTCCCACTCGGGACATTAAAGGGGCATCCCGGGTTGCTTATTGGCGTAATTCCCTGGGTCATTGCGACTATTAAAAGTTCACCTGATGGAGGCATCCCCGGATACTGGGGCAGGGACCCCTTCGGGGCATCCCAAAAGATGCATGTTGTGTGCTGCATCCATTTCTGGGGACGATGTATTGCTTTGTATACCTTGTGCACAGCAAACTATTGCGCGGCAGTCCGGACCCCAGGCGTCTGGGTCAGCACCGCCGGCCGAGTCATCTCAACCTCCCACCCTGACACGCGCTCCTTGTGACGTTGTCATGGGTAGGGATCTGCAATCTGAGATGTGCGCCAGATTGGCCAACCTTGAGAGAATTGTTTCCAGTTCAGTCGCCCGTAAGGCTCCGGCGAAGAGGAAGCATTTGTCTCCGGCTGCGCCGGTTGATGTTCTGGATGAGTTTAATAATCTGGATTGGTCTGATTATTCTGGGCTAGAGGAAGGTGAAGTTTCTGAGGGTTCAGAGGTCTCGGACGACGAGCAGTCTGCTGGCGCTGATGCGGAGTTTAGTGAGTTTGGGAGATCCTCGGATTCTTCTCACGCCCTGGCGCTGATGTTGGAGGTTCTGAATATCTCCCCCCCCGAGGTGGCGTCACAACAGGAGGGTGAGTTGTTTGAAGAGTCCAGGCCCCGCTTGGAGTTTCCTACGCAACGGCACTTTGACAAAATCATTGACAAGGAATGGGACAGGCCGGCTAGGCTCCCTGGTATCCCTCAAGGGTGGGATAGGAAATATCCTTTCCCTTCGGAGGCGGTTAAGCGCTGGGCTTCCCCACCCGAGGTCGATGCTCCGGTTTTGGGATTGTCTAACTCCTCGGTTTTAAATAGACCGGATTGTTCCACCCTTGGGATGGGGAGGATAAACGTATTGATCAAATGGCTTGTCATGGCTTTTCTAGCATAGGGTCAGCCATACGGCCTGTGTGCGCCTCAGAGCTTATGGTGCTGGCTGCCAGGTCTGTGGTCAGGGACTTGTTGACCTCTTCCGGGCTTCGCCCTGGTAGTGCCGAGTTCCTTAGTCTCAAACGGTGTGAGTTGTTTTTATCTTTTGTATTAACAGCCTTGGATGACACTTTGATGATGTGTGGTAGGACATCGGCTTTGTTGGTGACTATTCGGCGGTCGGTGTGGCTGCGCCAGTGGGCGGCCGATTTTATGTCTAAAAAGTCTCTGACGGCTTTACCCTTTGTTGGCTTGAGGCTCTTTGGTGAAACTTTGGACTCCGTCACCAAGGGTGGTAGGTTGCCTCAACGTAAGAAGCAGCGCCGTCCCTTTCGGGGGGCGCCTGCCTTTACAACTTCCTTTCGTGGAGCCAGATCTGGCAGAGGCTCTGCATTTCCCTCTTCCAGAGGAGATTCCGGAACCAGGGGCAGAGGGCGTGCCCGTTCTGGATATAGTTGGGGCTCTAAGCCCAAACCGGCTGTTAAGCCAGTTCAGCAATGAGGGGGCGCCCTCACCCTTGCGGGTGGGGGGACGGCTGAGACACTTCTCCCAGATCTGGGATCAAGAAGTCTCGGACAGATGGATCCGGGAAGTGGTGTCTTCCGGTTACAAGCTAGAGTTCGAGCTCCGCCCCCCCTCCAGGTTCTTCAGGTCTCGGATGCCTTCGGAGCCTCTGGTGGCGCAGGGGCTCCTGGTGGCAGTGCAGAATCTTCTGGACATGGCTGTCATTTGCCCTGTGCCCCCCTCGGAACAGGGCAGGGGCTTCTATTCCAATTTGTTCACGGTTCCCAAGAAGGACGGGTCGGTCCGTCCTATCTTGGATCTGAAGTTTCTCAACAGGTTTATTCGGCCGCGCAAATTCCGCATGGAAACGCTGCGCTCGGCCATTCACTCTCTTCGTCAGGGAGATTTTCTGACGTCCATAGACATCAAGGATGCTTATCTTCACGTTCCGGTTTTTCCAGCACATCAGCGGTTTCTCAGATTTGTGGTGGAGGATCGGCACTTTCAGTTTGTGGCACTTCCTTTCGGTCTCACCTCGGCCCCTCGGGTTTTCACCAAGGTGCTAGCGGGGGTGATGGCACTACTCAGAGTTCAGGGTATCCGCATTGTGCCTTATCTGGACGATCTACTGATCATGGCCTCTTCTTTCAACCAAGCGGAGTTGGACACCGGAGTGGTGGTGTCCACTCTGGAGAGGTTCGGTTGGGTGATCAATCACCCCAAGTCTTCTCTTTGTCCGTCCAGGGTTGTGACTTTTCTGGGGATGTCTCTGGACACCTCGCAGGCCAGGGTGTTTCTGCCCCAGGCCAAGATTCTTTTGATTCAGGAGTTAGTTCAGCTTCTCTTGTTGGCTCCTCATCCGACCATCCGGCTAGGGATGAGGCTGGTGGGGCTAATGGTGGCCTCATTCGAGGCAGTTCCCTTTGCGCAGTTCCATACGAGGGCTTTTCAGCTGCATCTGTTGACGGTGTGGGACAGGTCGCAGTCGTCATTGGACCGGTCCTTCCGGTTGACTCCCCGAGTTCGTCGTTCCCTTCAATGGTGGCTGGGGTCTGTCAATCTGTCGATGGGCAGATCCTTCCTGGCTCCATGTTGGGAAACGGTGACCACGGATGCCAGTCTGTCAGGTTGGGGGGGTGTTTGGAAGGACCTCCATTTTCAGGGTCTGTGGAGTCCTCAGGAGGCTCACGAGCCCATCAATATTCTGGAGTTGAGAGCCATCAGGTTGGTTCTGTTTCGCTTGACTCTTCAGTTGAGAGGTCTGCCAGTTCAGGTCCGATCGGACAACAGGACGGCGGTTGCTTACATCAATCACCAAGGGGGGACTCGCAGCAGGGGTGCCCTCAGGGAAGTGTCTTTGATTCTGGACTGGGCGGAGACCCACGTCCCGTGTATCTCAGCAGTCTACATTCCGGGAGTGGAGAACACGGAGGCGGACTTGCTGAGCAGGGCCTCCTCTCGTCAGGGGGAGTGGTCTCTCAGTCCCAGGGTGTTTCGGTTGATATGTCGCAGGTGGGGGGTCCCAGCGGTGGACCTCTTTGCCTCTCGTCACAATCACAAGCTTCCAGTCTTTGTGTCTCTCTCGCAGGATCCTCTGGCTCTGGCGGTGGATGCCATGTCTCTGAACTGGAGGGATCTGGGGTTCCTTTATCTGTTCCCTCCGTTTCCGATGCTAACCAGAGTGGTGCGCAAACTGGCCTTGGAAGGCGTGTCGGCGATTCTCGTGGCCCCGAGGTGGCCACGGCGCGTTTGGTTCGCAGATCTTGTAAGACTGGCAGAGGATCAGTTCGCTCTGCCTCTACTGTCGGACCTGCTCACCCAGGGTCGGCTGCGCTATCCCAATTTACCATCGCTGGCTTTGACGGCGTGGCTGCTGAAACCGCCATCTTGAAAGACGAAGGTCTTTCTGACGCGGTGATTCGAACTCTTATCAGTGCCAGGAAGCGGTCTTCCTCTTCTGTTTACTATAGGACCTGGAGGTCCTATATTGATTGGTGTGAAGGTAGGTCTTTCTCTTGTCGTGAGTTCTCCATTCCTAGGATTCTGGAGTTTCTTCAACATGGTTTGGATCTGGGGCTCCAAATTAGTACCTTGAAAGGGCAGGTTTCTGCCCTGGCGGTTTTTTTCCAAAGGTCCTTTGCACTTCATCCTTTAGTCAGGACCTTTTTCCAAGGAGTCACGCATGTACGTCCGCCTAGGAAGCCCTTGGTTCCAGTTTGGGATTTGAATCTTGTTCTCTCTGCTCTTCAGGGTCCTCCTTTTGAGCCCTTGAATGAGGTTGCCTTGTCTTCGCTTACTCAAAAGGTGGCCTTTTTGGTGGCTATCACTTCGGCTAGGCGTGTTTCTGAGTTGGCAGCTTTATCCATTAAAGCTCCATACTTTGAGAAGCATCAGGACAAGGTTGTTTTTCGTTTCAAGCCGGATTTTCTTCCTAAGGTGGTCTCGGCTTTTCATCTGAATCAGGACATAGTTCTGCCTTCTCTATGCCCAAATCCTAGCAACGTCAAGGAAAGGGCGCTGCATTCCCTGGATGTAGTTCGTGTTGTGGAACATTATCTTGAGGTTACGTCTTCCTTTCGCAAGACGGACGCCTTTTTTGTGGTGCCCTCCGGGCCTAGGAAAGGTTTGGCTCCTGCCAAATCTTCCATTAGTACATGGATTCGTCAGGCCATCATTGGGGCCTATTCTGCCAAGGGGAGGAGTCCCCCTTTTCGTGTTACTGCTCATTCTACTCGTGCAGTTGGTGCGTCCTGGGCTTTTCAGCACCAGGCTTCTGTTGAGCAAGTTTGTAAGGCCGCTACCTGGTCTTCTGTTCACACTTTTTCCAAGTTTTACAAGGTTGATGTTTGGGCGTCCGCGGATGCTGTCTTTGGACGCAAAGTTTTGCAAGCTGCAGTGGTTTGAAGTTGTGCATTGTTGCCTAGTTTTGGATCCCCGCCCTTGTTATGGACACTGCTGTTGGATGTCCCACATGTTATGGATTCTTGAAGCGGGGTGTGTGACATACTTAGAATAATACCATTTTGTGAATACTCACCTTGTAAAATGGGTATTATAAGTATGTCACACACCCCGCTTCACCCGCCCTTTTTTCTGTTATCAGGATCCTCTATTTTGTGAACTTTGCGTGGTTGCGTTTTATATTTGCCTCTTCCTGGTCCCTTATCTTACTGCTTCTGTATACTGGGTGATGAGTGGGAGGGCCCAGGTATTTATGGATCAGGGAGGGGCTTTCTTTTTACTATCATCTCTGCAGGAACGCCTCTTCAGGACGATATTACCCACATGTTATGGATTCTTGAAGCGGGGTGTGTGACATACTTATAATACCCATTTTACAAGGTGAGTATTCACAAAATGGTATTTTTTTGGACACATCCTTTTTTAATTTGCCTATTGTGGAATTCAAAATCTGATTCTGTTGGTTGACCCTTCAGTTCCACAGGTCTCTCATGCGCTCAGAGGTAATAGCAAGGCCCAGTAGCCTTGTATCTCCCTACTTTCTAGTCTTGTTTTCCAGCCAATACTAAGGCCTGCTTGGATGAGGAGGAAAAACTAGTTTGACTTTGGGGTAAAGATGGAGCGTGTAGCACTTCTCCAGCTATTAGACCAGTGCTATTCTGCAACCTTGGCTGACATAGAGGAGCATGTAGAGTTTCTCCAGCTATCAGAGATGCCAGAGACATTGCTATTCTGTAGCCTCGGGCCGACGTAGAGAGACCTTCAATCGGACCTTCACCTTGAGCCTCTCATGTTTCCACCACTCTGTACATACAGATTGCCCACATCCTACCTGCATCCACTGCATTTTCTGAGCCTTTAAACATCCAAGAGGGTGGCCCATGGAGTCTCGGGCTGCCTGCAGACAGGAAGTGCTTTATGACTATGCTGCTCTGCATGCTGGGATTGCTGTCCTTTTCCTGACCCCAGCTCTGCTCTGTCTGTGCAAAGTACAGCTATAACCCCACACCCTTGCACCCCTCTGCTCTCCTCAGTATGTGATGTTTCTGAGGCAAGATGGCGGCACCCATATCCTAGAGTGCTGAACAGAGTTGTTGCCCAGTGGGGGGGGGAGGAAAGAATAAACTGACTAATAGTTGACTAAAAATGTAAAATATATTAATTTTAGATGCTCTGGAATAGTTTTTTAAGGGTTTGGGCTTTTCATTAAATTATGCTAAAGGTCCGCTTTCATGGGCAGAAAGCTGTACTAATGAGAGATACTGGGTTGAAGAAGAATCGGAGGTAAGACATACTTCCCAAGTATCCCTCATTTGGAGGGACTGTCCCTCTTTTAAGTCCATGTCCCCAGTCCCTCGTTGTTTTGATTTGTCCCTCTTTGAGGTTCAACATGCAGATCTGAATCAATAGATTAAGTTGCCTGTTCAAGGTTTTTCTATTGTTATAATTGTTACAACCTATCTCCTATCCATTCCTTGAAGGGGGGGGGGGGGCTTATTTTGACAACTGTCCCTCTTTCCCACCCTGAAAAGTTGGAAGTATGCAGTTGTATAGTGACGGGTCATCTTTAAATGTTTAACTCCTCCCCTTCTTTTACTGCAGGCCCCACCGCCCTCCTGGCACATGGAATCGGGTATGGAAGGAATGTCACCACACATCCCCTGGCCAAGGACAAGATGATGAATGGAGGTACTAAAACAAAGTCTGCTTACACCTGTCTGACACCCAGGTCCATTTTTACGCCTCCCACATTAAGCCAGTTAGAAACTGCTGCCTTGTTGAAATCTGCTTAGGCTGGACCAACGCCCATTTTGCAAATCATAAGTGTTGGCCCCCTTTGGGGGGGGGGGGGGGGGCTGGAGCACCCACAAACATTACCTTAGAATCCTGGTAGCTGCCACGTCTCCTGTGCTCGGGCTTCCGCTTTGCTGGCAGCAGACTGGGGGGGCTGCACTTCCCAGAGGTTGTTTGGTAAGGTTTATGGGCTTTACAGCACTCAATCAAGGAGGGACCCCAGCAATTGGGGTGCTGAGAACCTAAAATACTTACTAATTCTGGGACTGCAGATAAGACTGGTCCAAGCTACCCCCCCCCCCTCCAAATGAGACTACCAGTAGGTCGCCTGCAGTCATGGGCAGATGCAGCACTTGAAGGCAGACGTTCTTGGGCTTCCTTTTACTATTGGGATGCCCCTGATCAAGCCACTGCAGGGGTCATAAAGTCTTTTCATCTGAGAATACATATTAAAATGTGTATTTAAAGGGGTTATGTAGGTTAAAGGCACTGTAAACACTATTATAAGAGTGGGGGGGGGGGGGGGACCTGTGTGCGCCCAGCATTACACACTGGGGAACCTATTGCATTGGCATAACACTTGTTGTCAGTGCTGCACCGGATCTTCTTTCCTTGGGGTAAGATTTCCCAGGGAGAGGGTAGGTCCATTTTAAGGTGGGCCTTCAGTCAAAAGTCTGTCCACCCCCAAAACCCAGTTTTGGATGCACAGATGTAAAGCTGAATCCCATGAACACAATGACTCGCCTATATCTGGTCCTATTTCTGGTTCCCTATGTGTCCGCTTGTCATCAGGCTTGCCAGATAGACAAGAACATGCTATTTGTACCCTTGCCTGTAAAATGCTTACATATTACTTTTGACCTTCCTAATGTCTAGGGACATATTATTGGTGGAATGGAGGACCTGCTCCGGGCCCTCCAGTTCTGGGGGAGGGGGGCAGCTTGCCACCATTCTTTAAAAAGTCCTTGGTGGCTTATTGGGTAATTGCCAGTCCTTCCTCTACTCGAGGCATAAAGGAGGATTGCTGGGAGTAGATGACTTGTTTCACCTGCATGGAGAGCTCCTTTGACCGCATGTTTTCTTAACGACAAAATCCTCCTAATGCAAGCACCACACCTCAGATCAACTCCAGGATCTGCTCAATAAAGAATGATACAACTAAGGAGTAGCCCACACCTGATCATGTCATCTCTTTCAGTCAATTGTCCAATTACTTTTGGTTCCTTGTAAAACCTGGTGTCACATAGGAGCTGGAGGACTTATTTTTTTTTGTATGTGTTTTTTTTTTTTCTTTTTTTTTATTTAAAGTAAAAAAAAAACACAAAAAAAATTTAAAATGTTGGTCAACTTAAATTTAGATACCCTCAAATGAAAGTCTAGACCTCATGTCTATATAGCCATGATATAACTATAACTTGAATGTTTCAGTAAACGGGTAAAAAATAAATAAATTGCCTATGGCTGGCTTCGGTGGGAACAAACATGGACAATGCCCCCCATACACAAAGGGTCCCCTGCCTTTAGCAGGGGCATATTAACAGTTAGAGGGGACAAAGAAAGGGAAGGACTTACTGAAATATGGAGGAAATGATCTGTGTGGGGTATATGTAGTGCTTGGGAGGAGCATGATGAAGGGGCGGGGACCCAGCACTGACAAAATTACCCAGAAGTGATGTTGGTGGCGACAAGAAAAACGGCTCTGTTACAGTGGACCAAAAGCAGCGATTTTGACTATCCTGGGGTTTGGTCTGGGTCCCTGATTTAGGATGTCCCGCTGTATGAACCCCCCAGATCGCCCAGTAAAACTCCTATGGAGCATGCGTGGGCTCTTGTCCAAACAAAAGGGCCGAGTCTAGCTGAAAGGAGTAGAGCACGCCGGCAGCTGCATCCCCCGCTACCCTCTAACCAGGCGCATGCGTGCGCCGGCCATTCGCAAATTGATTGTGAGATACCCCCTTGTAACTATCCCAATCCCCCCCCCCCTCGCGGCAAAGTATTACTAGCTGCCTGAGCTACGCCTCCTCTGACTATTGCTGTGTCATGAGCGAGGGGCGGGTCTATGGCTTGACTATCTAGCCCGGGTATTCCCGGCAGCTCCCGGCCATGACGCTACTCCCTAGGGAGTGTGCGCAGCTGGTGTGAGCTATCTATTGTTTACAAGGAGCGTCTCCGGATCTTGCATCTAATGTCAGCCTAGTATTTGTGTTTAGTACGTACACATGAGTAGTTGTTTCCTTTAATTGATCACAACTGTGCACTGACCAATGCAGATTAGCCGCCATGAAGCGGGCTTTGAAGTTCCCGGCTGGGATTTAAATCTTGCTATTATCCGTGTAAAAATGTCATGAGTAAGGACCTACTAGGTCCGAAACGTGTAGACGTTCCTGGAATTTAACTTGAGAATTGCCTTTCATTACTACTTTTAATAGATTTATGAAATAAAGCGTTGGATTGATTTTAGTGGAACACCTGGCTGGCCGCATTTCTTTTGCTTGGCCAATCACAAATGCCTCATGTGGAAGGGGGAGAAGGTAGTTAGTTTTTTTTTTTTTAGGGACTGGGGGGGGTGTCACAGCAGGGCATCCTGTGTCTGGATCAGACATAAAATGCTTCAGGGATTGTGGGAGATGGGGTGACCTCCCAGATTGTTTTCATTAAAGGTCCACTTTAAGGGTATAGTCTCAGTGGCCTTTTTTTGACTTACTATGGGTAGAGTATTGTAAACTGCATAGGGTGCACTCGCCATTTATACCGTGCAGAACTAATTCTTTCCTTTTTTAACTCATTAATTTCTTCCTAGCGCACTACAAGTACTCAGAAAACCGAGTGGAGTGTGACGGCCATATCCTCACCAGCCGCGGGCCTGGCACCAGCTTTGACTTTGCCCTGAGTATCGTGGAACACCTGCTGGGGAAGGAGAAGGCGGCTGAGGTCAAGGCCCCCCTCGTCCTCAAGGATTGAAAGACCCGCTGATGGGCAACTGTCATCTTGCACTTTTAGTTAGGAGTTTGTTAAGCCAAATTACTGATGAGGCCTTTTCATAGCTGTTGGTTCCCCTTTGACAGAATGCAGGCGGCTTCCTATATTAAAAGTCTGTTGCCCATATAGTGGACACCCCTTCAATGGAAGGATGAGAAGATTTTCTGCCCTGGGCAACAGACTTTTCATACATACGAGGATTATAGCCGATATCCCCTTACTGCTTGTTACATTCTAGATATTGTCCAAAATTGGACTGTAATGATAGCACTTATTACCAGCAGGGGGCGTTACCAGCTCTATGGTAAGGTACCTGTTGTCTGAGAACAATAAATGTCCTATGAAAATAAGGATTCCTTTTCATTTTTAGTTAAACATTTTAGATACTGTATTTTCTGCCTCATAAGAACCATATTCTCCTAAAACTGGGTTCGTGCGTCTTATGGGGTCACAGTCTTCTGGGGGGGGGGGGCCAGAGGATGTAGAAGCAGCGAGAGGACAGTGGCATTCATTGCCCTTAATGGTGGTGCAGGCCATACCCTCCCTCTGCACAAACCAGGTGTTTGCATGTTCACCCGCCATGCCCTGGAAGAGGTGGGGACAGCGGGCAGGGATCAGTTACCTTTCCCTCTCCCTACCCACCAGCTACTCCTCCTTCTTCTGGCCTCTTGGTGGCCAGTAGCGGGGAGCGGCGTTTTTGTTTTGTTTTTTTCTTATGGTGAATGGGAGAGGGGAATGCCACACTGCCTAAAATGGGGAATGCCACACTGCCTAAAATGGGGAATGCCACACTGCCTAAAATGGGGAATGCCACACTGCCTAAAATGGGGAATGCCACACTGCCTAAAATGGGGAATGCCACACTGCCTAAAATGGGGAATGCCACACTGCCTAAAATGGGGAATGCCACACTGCCTAAAATGGGGAATGCCACACTGCCTAAAATGGGGAATGCCACACTGCCTAAAATGGGGAATGCCACACTGCCTAAAATGGGGAATGCCACACTGCCTAAAATGGGGAATGCCACACTGCCTAAAATGGGGAATGCCACACTGCCTGTAATTGGGGTATTCTGCGCCTTGGCTATTATTTTGTTCTTGGGGGGTTGTTTTGGCAGGGATCAGTTACCCTTCCCTCTCCTTATCCACCAGCCGCTCCTTCATATTCTGGCCTCTTGGTGGACAGTAGCGCGGGAGCGGCGGTTATGTTTTTGTTTTGTTGTTTGTTTTCTTTTTTCCCTATGGGAGAGGGGAATACCCCACTGTGTAAAATGGGCAATGGGGGGGGGGGGGGTGCCACACTGCCTGTAATTGAGGTATTCTGCACCTTGCCTATTATTTTATTTTGTTCTTGGGGGGGGGGGGGGGGGGGGGATCTGGTAGGGATCAGTTACCCTTCCCTCTCCCTACCCACCTGCCACTCCTCTGTCTTCTGGCCTCTCGGTGGGCAGTAGCGCGGGAGCGGCGATTATGTGTGTTTTTTTTTCTTTCCTATGGGGAATGGGTGAGGGGAATGCCACACTGCCTGTAATTGGGGTATTCTGCACCTTGCCTATTATTTTGTTCTGGGGGGGGGGGCAGAACATTGGGTTCACAGTCTTTATTTCTTATTTTCCTGCTCCAAATCCTAGGTGCGTCTTATAGGGCGAAAACTACAGTAAATGCTGGAGGAGTAATCAAGGAGGCAAAAAAGCAACCATAGGTAGTGCTACTGGTCCCGGGGAGATGCTAAACCAACCTAATCCCTTCCCTCCTAACATTCCATCTCTAATCAAGCTGCAAAGCTAGACACAACCTCTGCTCTGCCTCTGATTTTCCTCACTCTCTAAGTCACCTCTTTTCTCTTCGAGCTCCAGGACTTCTCGTGAGCCTCTGCACTTCTGTGGATTGCCCTCACCTGCTCAATTTGCCCCCCCCCCCCCCAACACTGCAAGCTTTCAAAAAGGACCTCAAAGCTCTTCAGACATTACCAGGCTCAGAGGGAAAGTCCGCTTCAAGTGGAATATATTTTTGTGTGGCAAAATGATGAACTGTTGTTGTTGTTGGTGTGTGTGTGTGTGTGTGTGTGTGTGTGTGTGCGCGCGTGCGTGCGCTGTTTTATAGAAGTAGTTTTCACTATCTCCAATATGACCTCCTAAACAGAGATGCATAGTAAACACTATTACGATACCAATATAAGGTGGCCAAGTGCTCCGAGGTGGGTCCTGTCTATTCCCAGTCCTTTCTTTTTCCTATGCATGCCAATGCTTGTCCATACAATAACCATGCATTTTTCATTTGTGAATGGCCGGCGCGCTCGCTGTTAGAGGGAAGCGCGAGATTTGGCCGCCAGCATGCTCGGAGCCACTGTGGTAAGACGTCTCATTGTCGTGCGTACCACAGCGGCTCCGACCACGCTGATTGGACGAGTGGCCGCGCATGCGCCGTAGGAGCAGGGTGAGGTGAGTTTTAACTGGAAATCTGGGGGGTTTCACATAGTGGGGCACCCCCGATCGGGGTGCCCCGGGGAAGTGGACCAAAACCCAGGATAGTCAAAATCCTGGGTGTTGGTCCAATGCTGGTTTAATGCTATGCATCTCATCAAACAAGATGAAACAAACAAGGTGATCAGTGAAATTATTTACATGAATGACTGCTAGGTTGCGCAATTTGACTGATTCCAGCATCTATATTGTGGTGCCCATAGGGAGACATCAAAAGTATAACCGGCAAATTAATGTATATCACAGGCATGAAGGTTCAAAAGAGTCCATCAGTTCCTTCTATGGGCATAGTAACCAATCCATTGTAGTAAATGCAAAATAGCAAGAGAGGAGCAGTTCATAAAGTAAATTACTATTCAAGGCTTACAGGCCGGGACGCAGTGGATAACACCAAAGTGTACTCGACGTTTCGGCAGATGAGCCTTTATCAAGAGAAGCACTTCTCTTGATAAAGGCTCATCTGCCAAAATGTTGAGTGCTCTTTGGTATACTGATTTACTTACAAATTACTCTTCTCTTGCTATTTTGCATTTACTACAAGGTGTTGGATTTGTTACTAGGTCCATAGAAGGAACTTATGGACTCCTTTGAACCTTCATGCCTGTGATATACATTAAGAGGCTGATTCATTAATAGCGACAGATAGCGGCTGTAGCGGTATTTTGACAGCGACCGCTAGTAGTCGCTGTGCTTGGCCATTGTTCGGTGGAAGATAGCGACTCAGTCGGCGAGCCGTAATGTTGAATACAAGATGCTGAGTCGCTATTTGACAGGTTCGCTGTTATATGGAAGCGCATGATAGCGACTGGACATAGCGACCGGCACCCACCATATTCATTAAAAAAATCAGCCTTAAAAATTCCTAGCGCTGTGAAATGCATGTTTAAATCCCAGAGCGCAGTAGGCGATGTGTTAAAAGTAGTTTTTTAACCCCCTAACCACCCAAAAAAAAAATGGAATGATTTTGAAATAATATTCAAACCTGAATAGTTTAAAATGAGACCTGTAATATCAATTCTGCAAAAAAAAAAAAAAAATTTTAAAATCCCCAAAAAATACATTTTCAAAGGAAGAAGTGTTCACAGATTTTTTTTTTTTTTAAATTAAAAAAAAATATATATATATATTAAAAAATAATTATTAATTAAAATACATTCTGCCATTGAAATGCATTGGAGAGCGCCAGGTAGCGAGAGGTCATACCTGTCGCTGTTCAAGGATGTTCGCTGGCGCTGTGGGATGAGGCTAGGATAATGATGAATGAGTTGCTAGGTGGCGCTATCTCAGTCGCTAAGCAGGATCGGCTTGATAAATGTGTGATTGTGGCGGGGAGCCGGCGTTCTAGTTGCGGTACCTGGCTTTACTGGCCGGCTCCCCAGTCGCTATCTGTCGCTATTCCTTGATAAATAAGGCCCTAATTTGCCTGTTATACTTTTGATATCTCCCTATGGGCACCACAATATAGATGCTGGAACCAGTCAAATTGCGCCACCTAGCGGTCACTCATGTAAATAATTTCACTGATTACCTAGTTTGTTTTATCTGTATGTAAGTTTAAGATTTAAAGCATTAAATCAGTTTGTGGAATGCATAGCTGTTATGATGGGTTTTCATTTTTTTTTCCTATCAATGTCTATATTCATGTAAATTTTAGAAACAAAATGGCATCTCATGTATTTGCAGGGCATCTGCACGCAGGAGGTGCTGCTGGGCTGCTTCCTGTTACTGTGCATTGTCCGTTATGTCAGTTGAATCCAGGCAGCAGCACGGCTGAGATTCTGGGAGAGAAAGCTCCAAATTGGCCACTACCTTTCTTTTCCAACTGTGCCAGGGTGCTGGTCCGGTTTAAGCCGTGCATTACTATGCATGCATATTCTAGAAATAAGTTACAGTGAAGTAGACAGATTGCACAGCGTTGTCTTTTTTTTTTTTTTTTTTTGGAAACCCAAAGGAAATTCTAGTGCAATCCAGAAGGACACAGCACTGAAACAGGAATTTAATTACTAACGCACAAGGTTAGCTATTAACCTGGAGGGAGGTCATGTTGCGTTCATAGAGGATCAGTATACAAATGAATCTGCTGATAACATGTTCCTCATTCCACATAAGGCAACACAACCACTAAGGTAAAAAAAAGTTACCAGGAGCCAAGATTTATTCATTTCATTATTTTCTTAAACCGGACCTTCAGCGTAATTTAATGAAAAGCCCAAACTCTTAAAAAACGGTTCCCCAGCATCTAAAACTAATATATTTTACGTTTTTAGTCACTAACTTATTATTCTTTCCCCCACTGGGCTGTAACTCTGTTCAGGAATTTAGGATACGGGCGCCGCCATCTTGACTCAGAAGCATCACACTTACTGAGGAGAGGAGAGTGGGATAAGGTACAGGGGGGCGGGTTATAGCTGTGCTTTGCTCAGACAGAGCAGAGCTGGGGGTCAGGTAAAGGTCAGCAGTCCCAGAATGCAGAGCAGCACAGTCAGGAGGCACTTCCTGTTTGCAGGCTGCCTGATAAGATGGCGGCTTCCATAAGCCACCATCTTGGATGTTTAAAGGCTCATAGCATGCAGTAGATGCAGGTAGGATGATTTTTAATGTGAGCAATCTGTATGTACAGGGTGTGGGAAACATATAAGATAGACTCTTATTCAGAGTGAAGGTCCGCTTTAATAAGTTAGAAATGGAAGCTGTAACTAGTTATACAGATGAGTTTTATAGCAGGGGTACCTAACCTTTGTTGAGTCAAGTGCCCTTTTCCATTTTTTAATTATATCAAGTAGCTCCTGGCTTTTATGTTTGGGTTACCAGTCAAGTAAAACAGCCATTTAATGCGCATGAAACCCATAAAAAATGCGCACATATAGTTTTGATCACCTTTTGAAGCAGTTTTGTAGTTAAAGCGGACTTTCTGCATGATTTAATGAAAAGCCCATACCCTTAAAAAACTATTCCCTGGCATCTAAAAATTAATATATTTAACATTTTTAGTCACTTTTTATTCTTTCCCTCACTGGCCTGCAACTCTGTTCAGGACTCTAGGATACGGGCGCCGCCATCTTGGCTCAGTAGCATCACATACTGAGGAGAGGGGTCAAAAGTACAGGGGGTGGGGTTATAGCTGTGCTTTGCACACACAAAGCAGAGCTAGGGTCAGGAAAAGGTCAGCAATCCCAGAATGCAAAGCGGCACAGTGAGAAGACACTTCCTGTTTGCAGGCAGCCTGCACCTCCATGGGCCACCATCCTGGATGTTTAAAGTCTCAGAAAATGCAGTAGATGCAGTTTAGGATGATTTTTAATGCGGGCAATCTGTATGTGCAGGGTGGGGGGAAGATAGGCTCATATTTAGGGTGAAGGTCCGGTTTAAAGATCAAATGGGGTATACGAATACGAATACTTTATTGGTCGCCAAGTATGTACAGAATACAAACAAGGAATACTTTTTGGAAGGGGGGTTCTCCATAGAGCTTGAACATTTGCTATACGCACAGCTATATACATCAACACACTATATACACAACTATATACATCAACACACATGCTATATACTTAATGGGGGTATAAACTTTTGTTTGTTTTAGCTAGTTGTACATATTTACAAAGGATTTTGTTACATGCGTTATTCCTTAAAATAACTGGTGATGCGTCGGGGATCGAAAGTTTCCTGGGATTCTTAGAGTTTATTATTTAGTGCTTTAACTGCAAGTGGGAAGAAACTGTTTTTATACCGAGAGGTTCTGGACGAGATAGCCCGATACCTTCGTCCAGACGGTAGTAGATTGAAGAATGGGTGACCTGGGTGTGTGGGGTCACCTACTATTCTTTTTGTCCTAGAGCGGATCCTTTCCTTGAATTGTTCATCTAGGTCAGGTAGGGAACATCCTATGATCTGCTCAGCGGTCCTGGTGATCCTCTTCAGCCTGATCTTGTCTTTGGCTGTGATCCCACAATACCAAGTAGTGAAGGAGGAGCTCAGGAGTGAGCCTACTGCGCCGATGTAGAAGGTCTTCAGGATCCTTTTAGACATTCCGAACTTCGCTAGTTGTCGTAGGAAATACAGTCTCTGTTGAGCCTTCTTTAGGACAACGGTGGCTTGCCCACTCCACCTCAAGTCATTAGTTATTACTGTGCCCAGGAATTTTGCGCTGGTAGCGATATTGACCTCATCCTTACCCATGGTGATGGGACGGTGCGCTGGGTGGGACCGCCTGAAGTCGACAATCAGCTATTGGGCAAAGTATAGATCAGGTGGGCCACAGGTCAGTCTGCAAGCTTGTTCCACCAGCTAAGATCTCAAGTAACACCAGTGTTACTAGTACCACTGGTTTGAAACCCCTGGTTTAAAGCAATGTATAGCCACTGCTTCCTAACGTCTGACGCTGTTGTTGGGTGCAGGGTAAGCAATATGACTTTATAGCTCTTTCCTTTCCTGTGTGGCCAGATTAGGCTAATGCTGGAGTGGGAAACATTAGGAGACCACCTCCTATGATTTAAAGAATCCCATAGATGGTCCAACTGAGTCCTAGCCAACAGACCTACATGGCCCGTTGGCAGTATTGAAAAACCAATCTCACCCCCCTAAAGTTGTATCTGTAGCCTGACTAAAGTGGGACAACATAGCTGCAGTCATTTTGTCTATCTAATCTAGGAATTTTACATAGACCTAATGCCAATAGGCTACTATAGACAGATGGTCCTAATAAATATTTCCTACCTAGATAAGTAGACCATTGAAAGGAATACTACTTAGTGTTAATCAAACCAGCAGGGCCTTGCCTGTGGATTTTTAAAGGCACTGGTGGCCACTGTATGCTTATGCACTCAGGAATTTTTCCTTCACATTTAACCTATCCATGCAGGGAGTATACACATGCCTGGAGTGGTGGACGGCCCTAACAGTACCAGTGGAGCAGTTGGGAGGTTAGTATATCAGTCAAGTTCCATGGCCAGGAATTGAACCTGCAACCCTCCAGTCATAAGGCCACTTACCTCTAGGCCACTACTCAGAGATAGAGCATTCTACCAAATTCTCAATAGATGGGGCAAATAAAAGGGCTTGATACCAGAGGGGCTTACCTGATCTAGATGGACCAAATAAAGGAACTTACCTGTTACTAGATAGACAGACCTAATGATGGGGTCATGCCTGGTGCTAGATAAATAGATCTAGGAAAAAGCATAGTTAGATAGAGGAGGCAGATAGGCTTCAATCTGGTGCTTGGTACAGTAGATGGGCTATATAGAAGTGATAGATGGACCTAATAAAAAGGCCTTAACCTTAATTGTTAGAACTAATAAGGGGGCTCCTACTTGTTGCTGGATAGACAGACCTAATAAAGTGTATTCTACCTAAGGCTCCATCTTGGTCCTGGCTCCAAGTTTTGTTCAACCTGGAACTACATTCAATAGATGGACTCAATAAAAGTTGCTTGGGCCAGAGTCATGGGCCTAATAAGGTACCTACCTAGTGCTTGAGTGATAAATTCAATAAATATGGTCTTACCTGGTCTTAGACTTTGGGCCAGAAAACAGACCTACTACCTGGGACCTAATAGAGAGTCTTGTATCTGGCACTAGATAGATGGAGCTTATAAAAGGGGCTCCACACTGGTGCTAGAGACAATAGATGGGCTCAATAAAAAGGTCTTACCTGGGGTTAGATACGTGCTCCTAACAAGGTCGAACCCGGGGCTAGATAGATGGATCTATTAAGAGGCTACAATTTGAGGCTAGATATATGGACCTAATAAATGGTCCTAACTGGTGCAAAACAGATGAATAAAAGTGCTTGTGTCTGATTCTACGTAGATGGACCTAAAAAGGGTCTCCTGCCTGGTGTTAGATGAACAAAATACCCCCCCTCCGGATGCTAGTTTGATGGACCAAATGAAGGGATAACTACCAGGTTTGTGATAGGTAGACCCCAAAGAAAACTATCCTACCTAGTGTCATGGATAAAAAGCCTTTTAACTGGTTCTAGATAGATGCACTCAATAAAGGAGCCCCGACGTGATGCTAGATAAATGGACCAAAAAAAGGGATACATAATAGTTGCTAGATACTTTGACCTAATAAAAGGGATTCTACTAGTTTGTGATAGGTAAACCCTATAGAAAAGGATTCTACCTAGTGTTGATGTGCTTAATAAAGTGGCTTCTACCTGGTTTTAGATAGGTGGACCTAATAGAGGAGTACCTACCTACTCCTAGATCAGTGGGCCTAATAATATAATGTCCCCTAATAATAGGGGACAGGAGCCATAGGGCATACCGGGATAATGTCCAGTAAACCGCCAGCTCCCCTGCACTGGCTGGCTGCCAATTCCCTAGTCAAATGCTTTCTCTGGGTTCTTGCTGCTGGGTAAATGGGAGCTGCAAGGTGGGCGGGGGATGCGGCATTGCTCAGCTCTCTTTGCTGATGCCTGGCTGCTTAGCCGTCCAGAAGCCAAGTGACAGCAAGCACGCTGATTGGCTGAGCATGCCGCTCAGCCAATCAGCGTACTCGCTCTTGCGACATGGAAGCAGAGAGAAGGTGAGTGAATCGTGGTGACCTGGGGGGATATACAGCAGGGCATCGTAATTCAGGATACTGCTGCACAGAGGAACAACACACGTGAAAATGAAATTCCTGTGTGTTGTTCCTCTTTAAACTAAAGGGCTTGCTGCTGCTGCATTTCCGCCCGGACATCATTGACTACTGCACACAGCCTCCGGTGGCCTGCCCAGGCTCCCAGCTCCAGACCTTGGCTCCCCCCCCCCCCCCCCCCCCAGTGGCGGCATCCCTGGGACCATGGCTCCCCTCCCAGCGGTGGACAAAGCGTGTTATCGGTCGGGGGGTCAACCACTCAGTGTGTTGTGGACAAGTTCTGCCTCTCAGCGTGTTATAGGGGGGGTCAACCACTCAGCGTGTTGTGGACAAGTTCTGCCTCTCAGCGTGTTATAGGGGGGGTCAACCACTCAGCGTGTTGTGGACAAGTTCTGCCTCTCAGCGTGTTATAGGGGGGGTCAACCACTCAGCGTGTTGTGGACAAGTTCTGCCTCTCAGCGTGTTATAGGGGGGGTCAACCACTCAGCGTGTTATGGGCAGGTTCTGCCTCTCAGCATGTTAAGGGGGGACTTTGCCATTTAATGTGTTATGCGGGGGTGCAGATACTGGGCCGGACACACTGCAGAAGGGCCGGTGTAACCAGAAGAGCCCGTAGCCATTTTTTAACCCCAGCCCACCCCTGATAGGAGATCCTTCTATCAGTAAGTACTGCTAGGTAGGCCCTATTGAGAAGGTTCTTTCCTAGATACTGGACTTTATAAAAATGGGTTCTGCTAAGTACATGATGTATAGAACCTATGGAAAGGGATCCTACTTAGTATTAAGTTAAATTATAAAGAGGCTCTTACCTGGTTCTAGATATATGAGCCCAATAAAAGGGCTCCTACCTAGTGCTAGATCCTTGGGCCTAAAAAAAGGGGATCCTACTACCAGTAAGTACTGCTAGGTAGACCCTATTGAGAAGGTTATTTCCTAGATACTGGACTTTATAAAAAGGGGTTCTGCTAAGTACATGATGTATAGAACCTATGGAAAGGGATCCTACCTAGTATTGAGTTACATTATAAAGAGACTCTTACCTGGTTCTAGATATATGAGCCCAATAAAAGGGCTCCTGACTAGTGCTAGATCCATGGGCTCAATAAAGGGGGATCCTACTACCGGTAAGTACTGCTAGGTAGGCCCTATTGAGAAGGATCCCTTCTAGATAAAGGGGATCTAATGAAAAGGGCTCTAGATTAGCTGGCCAGGTGCCAGATAGGTGGCGTTAGTAAAAAGGATCTAGCTAGTGATTTGACTTGTGATGTATTATTGTACTTTAAAAAAGATTAATAGGGAGACCTAAAAGGACTTCTGTCTGCCACTAGCTTAACTCATTAAAGGGGTACCTAATATGTGGACCTCATAAAAAGGTCTTGGCTGTTACCCCTATATCCATAGTATCCATATAGTCCTATGCTAGCAGTCACCTAAGATTACCTAAATTTCCTACATGGGGCTTGGTTTAAACTCTTCACAGGTAATAAAAATGTATGTTTATAGCCA